>CM076579.1:60524754-61124754 GCA_034641835.2 Pinus albicaulis | reverse complement strand
TAACTTTGATGATTGACCACACTATCACCAGTATTTAAAACATGTCCTCAATGCCATTAAAACTCCACCGATATTGTTGTATTCACCACCACTGCATTTGTTTTAAATTTTTGAACGAGCCCACGTAACAGAGGTCCCCACACTGCAAACACAACAAAATCTCAACCAATCATAGCACGGTCGCATAGAAATGGAGTACAGTTAGCCAAGCATACATCCGGACCCGATAAGAGTTTATAAACCAGATTTAATTTTTATCACGCGTCTATTGAGTTGACGTCACAACAACTAGTTGGTACGCGATAATTTTTTGCAATCAAGTTTATTTTTGGTTTGAGATTCGGCGGGCTCCACCTCCAACCAATGGGAGAGCGATCACGTGGATTTGGTTCCTTATGTCATCAGGGAAAATTATTATGCGAAATCGTTTGCACAGGGATTTAATTTCTGTTTTGAAATCCGTGAAGGGTTTGTAACTTTGGATCAGGTTTAATTTTTTTTTATTAAAGTGCTTACGGCAAGTCTTAGTTTAAAAGGGTTTTGTTATAATATATGTTCCATTATATAATATATATATAAAGACTTCAACACTTTTAATATATGGACATATATATATATATATATATATATAAGTAAAAAAAGCGTAGTGCATTTTTTTTAATATATGCACAGCATATGAATGTAAAGAAAGCGTGAGGGTTGTGTAATTTTTTTAAATATACAGTGAGTAAAAAAACCAGAGTGTTGATTGTATTAAAAAAAGGAGACAGAGTGTGAAAGCAAAGAGCTGCTGAAATTGCCAAAAGGCTGAAAAACAAGTTTTTATTATTGTGTGTATTTTGAGACAGAGAACAGATATGTGAAGAAAAACATTGTGTGAGCAACAGTTGAATTTTTTTGTAAATGCCAGAACAACAGTTCTGTGACATCCTCTGTAATAGATTTTTAAGTTTAATGAAATAATTTCTTGTGTGCCATCTTTGTCCAACAAGTTTTTTTTAATCTTTGTGTTGAGAGGAGAAATTATTTTATTCCTCTGTCTTGTTTGGAATCATTAAGAAATTCCAACACTGAATCTGAATGTGGCATGTTTAGGTTCCATGTCAATGCCACACCCCAAAGCGTTGAATTCCATGTAATGATGTCGAGCGAAGGTTAGTTCAGGGGAGCCCGATTCTTTCCACCATCTACACACATACAAATGAATGACATGTATTTTAATACTTTATTCATCACTCAAATCCATTTCAACAATGAGAAATATATTAAATGACGAGATTATCACCTCGAGAGATATTGTAGCTCTTTCTGTTGTACAGAGTGGAAGATATTGAACTCCAATTTCACAAGTTCTAAAAGTTTCTTGGTGTTCACATCAGGCGTTGTGAAAGAAAATGAAAGAAAATGCAAGCAGAGTGAATTCAACATTTAAAATGGGAGGTACTAAGGAGCAAATTTCTTTGATAGAATCTAGAAAATCATGATACCAAGTCCCACTTGTCCAGTGGACTAATTGATTCAAGGAAAACGAAGGATAATATAAGTTAATGGAATTACCACCAATATAACAGAGTTTTGGAATTTGCAAATACAACAAAACCCCAATTGTGACTTCGATTCCGGATTTACTGTCTTGTAATTACACAATAGCATGTGTAAAAATATCTGAAGCTCGTAAAAAATCTTGAAATGGGAGGAAAGAAGCTCGATCGTGGATGGACTGTTATGGATGTGAGTTCATACTGAAAAACTCTGCATCTTCCATGAAAGGTAAGTATGGAAGTCTATTCTGAGTGATATCCGGCTCGGGTTGGGTGTCTTCAGATTTGGCATGTTGAATGTTATGTTAATGTAGGGAGGATTTAGTGGGGGAATGAAGTAATACGATCCGATATCTCTTCTCTGCTATTATTCTTAGCCGTGAAAGTGTTTCTACTTACATCACCTATACAACATTTTAGGCACCATAAGGTATTCGGGTAGTATTAGTGTTCCCTGTGTGCACCCTACACAGTTCACCAGTCCACAGATGAAGGAATATGAGTTTGTCATAGTGGTATTGCCTACCTGTTTAGGTCACAGTTATGGTCATTATTTACCCTTCAGTTCCCACTTATGTGTTTATCATCGTAGGATTATTTTCCTATCTACATTTGTCATTTTCTATTATTCTCCAAGGTAACCATATTGCTAAATCATCCTAGGACGGTCTATGTCTTTCGCGGATGAGTTGGAGATATGCATTATCATTATCCTTGCAATCATTGGATATATGATTCTATCAGCTCTATACTTTGAGTGCAAGTCGAATGGTAGAAAACGTAGATAGACCTTGTATTTCCTCTGCCTGCTCACTAGAGTCCTCGTTTGAATCTGATTATCAGTCTCCTACAGGGAACAATAAGTGGTATTTTCTATGGCGTAAGTGGGTTGATAATTTTATTATATCTCGGCCATGTAAAAATTTTAGTTTCAGAATAGGTGATAGGTGGTGGATATTCCCTAGTTGTCTATGTTTTTGCTGTTGTCATGTATAGGTTCTTGGTAGCTCTGTGGGGACTGGTTTTTCCGGTGGCAATTTCCGATAAGATACAAAGCCCATCTGCCGGAATTCGATGACAATAATTACTTTCTAAGATTACCTGGAGTCTTTGCATGCTGACAGATGATTAATTTTGATCTTTTCATAAAGTAATTTTGATTGGGTATGCAAAGGTGGTAGCAGACATTTAAGAGATTCCGCTACCACAGAAAAGATGGCGATATTCTTTTAAGACTTCTGGTAGATTGATTAATATCATTAATGGAAAGGTGATCTATCATTACAGATTTCGGTGGGACTAATAATATCAACTTTCCTTGGGATGTTGGACTTTATTCTCCATTTCCATGGCATCTAGGCATTATATGAGGTGCAATCAATTGGGTGGGTGGAGTGTTTTGGCGGCTTCTGATATTTCTGATGCCCTTTTATGTTCTACGTGATGGATGTCAAGGGCCAACTTGGGTTGTCTATCCGAGGCATGGCATAATTATTTTTATAATCCCTCTGATATGTCAGACATATTGGTAACGACTAATTTAGCTGTTTTTCCATTCTGGGATGGTGTACATGAAATATATTCATCGGGATCATGTGATCAAAAGATGTGTGTGTTCTAACTTCTTCGTCAGTGTCCTTTCATCCTTATTTGGACTGATATAGGGTAGTCATCGTGCCATACTATAGCAATAGAGGCCTATTATTCGAGGTGGTATTGATCAAGAGTTCCATTTTGGCGGTGATACGGGGTGTGGTGGTGTTCAGAAGATAATTCTCTAACAAGGACATGTCAGACCACACGATTAAGTCACATGGCTCTATCTTGGGTTTAGAGTCGGACACCTCGGCTCATGAATATTTCATCAAAGCCACCATTGAAGCAGAACAACAATATAGACGTGAATGTGAGATTGACAGCCAGATCATTAGACAAGCCTGCCTAGACCTCCAGTCTGATGACGTGAATTTTCAAAGGAAATCCGATAGTCTGAATCACAAGAAGAACAAATCTGGTCAAAGGAGCAGGAAAAAATCTTTCTATAAACAGAAGATGGAAATCAAGGAAATTAATTTGGATCACAACGATTTATGCCGCAAGGTGGCTAGTTTACAAAAAAGAGATTTAATTGGGAGATGGATGTTTCTCGAAGGCAATGACGTCAATATGGACTATTGAGTTCGACAAGTTTGGTTTCCTTTAATCAGATATGCTCCCAAATTAAGTATGCTTCTAAATGTATGGTTTAGTATTCACTTTATGGATGAAATGGATATTTACAATGTTATCCATAGGACCTGGCTTAGAGGTCGCAGTTTCATGCAGCTTGTTCCGTGGTCTTTGGGTTTCAACCCTGTTATGAAAGCCCCAAAGAGTCGGGTAATTTGGGTCAAGCTGCCCGGTCTTCCTCTGGAGTTCTGGACCCTTAAGCGCTCAGAGCCATTGGGAATTCTATTGGCAGAACTAAATATATTGGTCTGAGCATCGTTGGAGCCAGTGACAAGAGGATTGCATGGATCTTAGTCGAAGTAGAATTTGCTAGGGGTTTGCCTGGGGATGTGGATTTAATATGGGTCAGCGTTGACATCGCCAACGTATCGACTATTGGGGTATCCTGTTCCGGTGCCTAATTTTTCATTGGACTGGCCATCTTTGGGATCACTGTCCTCTTCGACTACATGCTGGACAGAATGGGAATAACAGGTCGGATGGTTGATGGCAAAATAATGCTGCTCCAGGTACACCAGGTGGTCTCATCTCAGGTAATTCTATCCCTTCTACCTCAGATGATGAGGCATATGTTTCCGCCAACGATCATAGTGATAGGACTATTTTTATTGATGACAGGGTGGGTCAGGATTTTCTTAACTCTGCCCTAGATCCTTCTGAAATTGGGGTGTGTCGGGAAGAATCTCAATCTGTCCCGAATAATATGGAAACTGGACGGGTGGTGGGAAATGAATCTTTAAATCCTGTATCATATAATACCATGTATGGGGGGGTAGATGACACTGGTTCCCCATGTGCTAACCTTGGGACAAGCCCTGTTGAATGTGTCGGAAAAGGGAGGAATGTCCCTCCTTCTCCTGGGTTAATGGTGGACCCTCCACTATTCATGTCTACTAATTATCACGTTGGGGAACTGTCCCATGCACATGAATCTCAGATTCCTGATGATTCTTTCCATCCATTGTCCTTGAAATCATCCTCTGATGATCATGTCGACTTGACTTTGTCTCCACGTAATTCAGTTGGTAGTGATATAGACTCCCTATTAGGTAACCCTAACTTAGACCTTGCAGCCCTAACGGTCTTTGACAAAGTCACTGTCTCCTCTGACGTTGCCAATCCTCCCTAAAATGTATCCAATTTCACCATTAGGAAAAAAAAGAACATAGGTCTGCATCATTCTAGGGGTAATCTAAGAGCTTTGTCGCTTTTCTCCAATGACCAAGAAAATTACACAGATATTCCCATTGTTGTGACTGATGATATCACTAACAATATTCGGGCGCTTAGAGAAAGTCAACCCACTGCCTCTTCGCAATGATCCATCTATTTTCAATGAATATTTTGGGGTTGGGAAATGCCTCCAAACTTCATTTCCTACGGAATATTATCAATTCTGAGAAGCCTTGTATTATTCTGTGCCAAGAGACACTTTGTATCAGGGAAAGGGCCATTAATGCCTTTCTAAGCATTTGTAAAGGTTGGCAGGCTATGGCTGTTGATGCAATTGGGAATTTGGGTGGTTTGATTGCTCTCTGGAATCCATATTTGGCAAATTTTAAGGCATATAGGTTCTTTGGTGGGATATGTTTGGTTGGTCACATTCGAGGTTTTGATGGCCTATTTAACATCATCAATCTCTACGCCCCATATCATAACAAATTGCCTTTCTGGAACAAGGTTAAAAATTCGGGGATTCTATCTTTAAGGAATTTGATTATAATGGGCGACTTTAATTCTACTTTGAAATCTGATGAAATATGGGGTGACAGGGCTAGGATTGACTATTTGTCTGGTTATATGAATGAATTGATGACTGATAATAAAATGGTGGACATCCACCCTTATCCTATTATTGCGACATGGTCGAATAAAAGGGTTGGCATTGAATACATTGGAAAAAGGTTGGATCGTGCTTTGGTAAAAGACAGCCTCATAAACACCCAGGGATTGCCCAGATCCGTGGTGTTGGTTTCTAATATTTCAGATCATATGTCGATCCTCCTAACTTGGACATTGGGTGATATACCACAGGGACTGCATTTCAAGTTCAATAGGGCATGGTTGGAGGACCAGGGCTTTGTTGAGATTATTCAGAGGAAGTGGTTGTGTGGGGAAAGGTTGGATAATCTATCCGGGTGGGATCAATTTCACCACAAGATGCAGGAGTTGAAGAAGGTGGCCAAAAATTGGGAGATAAACAAGAAGAAGGAGCTCAAAGCTGAACTATCATCCATTAAGGAAAGAATGAGGAGTATATATTTGGGCTTCAAGGATAAGGCTCCAGATGCACGGTCCTATGATATTCTGAAATCCATTGGTGATAGGGAAAAAGAGATTCTTAAAATTGAAGAGATTACGTATTAATTAAAGAGTAGGAATAGATGGTTAATAGAGGGGGACCTTAATACAAAATATTTGCATAAGTGTGCTAATGATCGTAGGTGTATAAATGCTATATGGCGAATCAGAAAGATGGACGGAAACTATGCAACCTCTACTTCTGACATACAGGAAGAGGCCCTTCGAAATTTCTCGGCATTTTACCAACAGGACCATAATATTGATGTCAATTACAAGCAATGGATATTAGATCATATCTACAAAATATATGAGGAGGATGATATTAGAATTCTAGATGAACATATATCAGCTGCCCAAGTCGAGGGTGTTCTCAAATATCTCCCTCACGACAAGTGCCTGGGTCCTGACGGATGGACATCTGAATTCTACTTATTCTTCTTTGATATTATGGGTGCTGAGCTGATGGAAATGACAAAATTATTCAGGTCTTCTGGTCATATTCCATCAAATCTAAATTCAACATTCATTGCTCTAATTCTGAAAAATGATAATCCTTCCACATTCGGGGAATATCGATTGATTGCACTATGTAATATTCTATATAAGATTTCATCCAAGATCATTGCTAACAGGTTAAAGCAGGTTTTATCTGATCACATATCCCCAGAACAATATGGGTTTCTTAAACATAGATCAATACATGATGCCATTGCTATTGCGCAAGAGATATTACATTCTATGCATTTTGAGAAACGAGAAGCCCTGATAATGAAAATTGATCTATATAAGGCCTATGATACTTTGGATTGGTCTTATATACGCCTCGTGTTATTAAAAATTGGTTTGCCGCTCAGGATTATCCGTTGGGTTATGTCTTGTATAACCTCGGTTAGATATGCAATTATTATTAATGGTCTTCCAACAACTTTCTTTGAGATGGGTAGGGGACTAAGACAAGGATTCACTTTGTCCCCTCTAATTTTCATTTTGATCATGGATGGATTCAGTAAATTGATGCACATGGCGACACAAAAAGGTTTCATTGCTGGTTTTTCATTCTATGAATCTATTTCTACCTCCCACTCTTTATTTTTGGATGACATGTTACTATTTGGAAGACGTATAAGGAATCACTGGTTTTATGTCCATTTCATTCTCATCACTGCGGCCACGGGATTAAGTATTAATAAAGCTAAGTCCTTCCTGTTATATGAGTATGGAGATATGAATGAAATCACATTGATAGCTGAATTCCTTTGGATTGGTTATAAGGCGGCCACAGAGGGATTGTAGTATCTTGGATATAAAATCAAGCTGTGTGGATACAAGCGTATGGATTGGCTTTGCCTGGTAGAGAGATTCAGGGGGAAAATCAACAATTGGACACACAGATGGCTTACCATGGGAAGCAAGCTCATTATGATACAAGCGGTATTATCTCAACTATTGGTATATTGGGGGCACTTGTTCTTTCTGCCCGAAAGTATTGTTGAGGATATCAATAGGAGTATTGCACGATTCCTTTGGAATGGCTCCGGAAATGCACAAAAATTCCATTTGATCAAGCTAGAAGCCTTATGCCAACCCAAATCAGATGATGGTTGGGGCATACTGAACACGAGGATCTTCAACAAAGCTCTTCTAATTAAATCTTTCTGGCGAGCCATCAATGGTTCCAGTATTTGGTCAGATATTGTTAAAGGTAAA
Organism: Pinus albicaulis; assembly: GCA_034641835.2. Taxonomy (NCBI): domain Eukaryota; kingdom Viridiplantae; phylum Streptophyta; class Pinopsida; order Pinales; family Pinaceae; genus Pinus; species Pinus albicaulis. Next base: position 61,116,973 of record CM076579.1, on the reverse strand, counting down.
TACCTTGAGGGTGACATGCTCCATAAACTTCTATGCCATGAATTCCTAATTCCAACGTCCTACTCGGCTATTTGGGGCAGCTTCAAGAAGGTCCCGGGACACGTCGCTGACAGATTAACATGGCTCTTTAGAGACGGGAGCTGCATTCCATTGGGTGATATTAACATGCATGGTTTTAACAGGCAGTTCAAGCCATCACATCGCCTAATACATAGATTGGCTCACAGGGGAGTTTGCTTTTTATCTCAGACTATACTGTCATGGTCCTTTGGGGCCCCTATTTTTAAAAATGTTGTGCAGATGGGTCTACAAGGCAAGGAGGCTGCCGAATGGGAACAGGTGTTAGTCACTTTGAAGGCGGCTGGAGTTTGTTATTCTGTTGGGGGTGATATGGTGATATGGGATGGACCGACACAGGAGGACCATCCTATTGTTAAAGATATTTACTACATGATCAACATTCATTTATACTCTGTTCAGCTCACCTGAAATTTTGGCCCTTATTGGAAGCGGAATCTGCCTACAAAAATCATTCTCTTTGGGTGGCTCAACTAGAGGAACAAAATTCTTACATGGAGTAACCTAAGCAAAAGAGGCATTATGGGGCCTAGTAGATGCTCAATTTGCGGCTGATCAGAGGAATCCACTGAACATCTATTCTTTCAATGTCCAGTGGTCATTCGGCTATGGAAATTATTCTCTGTGCATATCATTGATCCAGCCTGGATTTTTAAAGACTTTATCTCTGTTGCTGGTGACTGGGATACTTTGAAAAGAAAATTTAGATCGCTGCCCTTCTTTTTCATTTCGGAAGTTTGGCTGGCCAGGAACTGGCTCATTTTCGATGGAACTCCTTTCAACTTACCCAACATTTATAACGCTATAATGAGATGGATAGATGATTGCCCCATCCCTATAATCAGGACCATTGATGGATCTCGCAGGATTCGGCCACACGAGATTTCCCTCCCTACAGTATTTTTTGATGGTGCTAGCAAAGACGGTATTATGGGATGTGGGGCTTGGATTAAACTATCTGGCAGAGAAAGGATCCATTTACACTGGAATGGTGGTCCGAGGACAAATAACAAGGCTGAAATAATGGCCCTATGGGGTGGGCTTCTAGCTGTTGTCAACATGGAATTGACAGAGGTCCAAATATACGGAGACTCTGAGCTGATTATTGGCTGCGTCACGGGTCGTCTCCAAATGCACATCTCGGACCTTCAGGGCTGGCTCAGCAGAACACAAAGGCTATGGCACAGATTGGGCAATCCACCAATCTCTCACATATATAGAGAACAAAATATGAGAGCTGATGGACTGTCCAAAAAGGGGATAAATTCAGTTTTTGGGACTATACAAGTGGTTCATTTCAAGGATGGGACACAAATCTGGGAATTTGCAATTCCAATGCCTTAATATTCTGACTTCGCATATGGAGCTTTCCTCCGGTAATTTTTATGATTCAACTTTCTAGTAATTTTGTTGCTAACTCTGTATGCTGTTTTTGGTTTTTCCTTTCCATGTTCAAATATACTCTACTCTTCATACAAGCAAGCCTGATCAAATTATTTGACAATTGAGCCAGGTTTTATGGATTCTCATCCCATATGAATCGGCATTATATATCTCTATTACTAAAGGAGTCGGCTCTTTATGTGTTCACATGCATAGTGATCCTTTTATTCAAATCTATTCATAGCAGTAGCGTCAGGCAAACCGGAATATGAAGTTATCAAGCGAGCCTGGTAAATATATTTTTATCATCTAACTGACATCAATTCTCCTTTCAACTGCAAATCTGATACATCTATTCACACATCAAGTGAGCCAGACAATGGAATCATTCAAGCGATCCAACGCTATTTTATATCCCATCTACAGTCATCTACCACTCTTTACTGCTATCTGGATACATTTTTCATAGGTACATGACTGTAGACATGGTCTGGAATTTTGAATGAGATACTATTTCATAGTTCAAGCGAGCCTGTTAACTTGATTTTCAAGCGAGCCGGGTTACAAATATATCATCTCAAGCGAGCCTGCATATATATGCCAATGCACTCATTGTATTGGAGCCTATTTACATTATGTTCACACTATCTGTTGCTATTATCCCCAGATGCTTCGTAGCTGACACATCAAGCGAGCCTGAATTGCAGCTATCAAGCGAGCCAGCTTACATTTTTCATATACATCAGCTACCATTTCTCCTTCTATAGCATAGTTGAGCCATGTATATGAATTTGTTCAACCTTCTCATCTATTGGGTTTGGATTGGATGATTTCCATATATGGACTCGAAATTTTGAATGGGGTGGCTTCTTGCTCCCAGAAATTTGTGATCCCATCATGGTTTTAGTTGTGACTTCTTTCTTCCTTAGAAGTTGTCTTTTAATTATCATGGCGATTTGGATTGAGATTTTCTTATCTATTCAGATGAGGATGTAATGTTTGACATATGAACTGTTAATGAATACAACGTTTTTTTCTTTCTGAAAAAAAAACAGAGTTTTGGATACAATTTCATTCACGAAGTTTGGCATGATATATCTTGAAAAAGTGATGGAGACAGTTGATTTTTTCAATAATAATATATTTTATATGGTTTGAATTAGGATATATATATATATATATATATATATATATATATATAATAGTTATTTTTTATAATTTATTGAATAAAATATTATAAATTATCTGTCTAGTGTGCAATTTTGCCGACATCCAGCGCCAGTGAGCTATATTGTTGTGTGTTCTGTTGGAACCCGTTAATGACGACAGAATAGTGCAAGTGATCGTTAATAATGGTCCTCGGCTGGCTAACTTCAAGCCCCTTTGTTCTTTGAATTGAGTTGAACCAGAGATGTGAATTTTGCACCCAAGCCAATTTTGCAAAGGGTGTTACATTCTTGACACTAATAAGTTACATTGCATAATTTTATTTTTTCAATTAAACTATTTCTCTAATTTAATCAAACCACTAAAAAAATAGCTAAATACTATATGTAAATTAATTTTTGATAATAAAATATAAATTTGGAAAAAAAAACCAAAGAAACAAAATAAACAAACACTTCTAAACTCTATAATGCTTTATATTTAATTTTCTTTAATAAACAAACACTTCCAAACTCTATAATGCTTTATATTTAATAAAAAAACCTCTATAATGCTTTATATTTAATTAAAAAATTTAATACTAAATTTTATATTAATAACTTTAATAAATTAGTCTATTTGCTTTTATTAAATGTCTGCACATTTAATAATTAAGTTTAACAACTTTGAGAAAATTATTCTATTATTTACTGATAAAATTGTTGTATAATTTTATTGAATTCAATTTGATTCCAAAGCATTTCGATTCAGAAGAATAAGGTACTTTTAAAATAATGGATCTATTGGTAACGTTTAGCAGTAATGGAGGACTGGGTGGTCCTTCTATCTTGGTAATGTTTAGCACTAATGGAGGACTGGGTGGTCCTTCTATCTCACAACTCATGAGATTCCTTTAGACATCACATAAGAATGGTAGAATTTGGAAGCTAGTTTAACTTGTGAAAAAGAATGCATGTAGGATTATGAATTCTCAGAGGAGGTTCATCAACAAGTAATATTTAAAAACTCAATAAGCAATATTTAAAAACTCACAGTTATATTAAGGAATTCTGTTTTATCAGTCAAGCTTCTTAAAATAAAAGAAAAAGTCAAGTTTCCTAATGGTTGAATATTATATGTAAATTTTATTTTTTATAATTAAAATAAAATTTTGAAAAAAAAATCATCTATAAAAAAACACATTTAATAAAAAAAATTAAGCTTATTTTACAATCCAATACAAAAAATGTGTAAGTTTGTCTTTTTCTGTAATTCATACTTGTTCCTTTAAAATAAAAATAAATTATATTTTAACTAAAAATATAGTGTCTCTTATAATAAAGAAAAAGAATATGCTATAAAGTAGTTAGAAGTTGGAAAAAAAATTGTGAGTAATTTTTTTTTTTATGGTTGAACAATTAAAAACAAAAACTTTTGTAGTTAAAACTTTATTGGTTCCTATATATACTTTATATAGCAATAAAAAGAAAAATTAAACAATGAAAAAAAATTACACATTATATTTTGCACTTAAAAATTTTGATCGCTCTCCACTCATATTAGATCTGTATCCACTCATATTAGAGCTGTATTTAAGATGGATCTATGTTGATATAAAATAATCTACTATGAATTGTGGAGGACGATGGATGTGACAGGGGTTCGTCAGTGGGTTATGCAGAAGCTGCGAGTGTTTCTCCTCGGCGTTCTTTCCAGGATTGAGGTTTACTGCCAAACGTACAGAGGTTAATGCTACAGCTCTCAGAATGGATCTGTTCCTTGTGTGCACTTTCGGTTTCATTCAACGGAGTTCAGAAGTTAGGGTTTCTATGGTCAAGCGGGTTTTGCGCCCTTCTGTTGTTTTCCTTAAGAGGGACTGTTGACGGTTACAATGGGTTTCGATAGTATCTCGGTGGAGCTAAAACCCTCTTCAGAAGACCTTCTCACCTGCTCAGGTTTGGAAATCTCGGAGAAAAATCTCGAACACTTCTTTCCCAAACCGATTTCTCTTGATCTGGCCGCTGAAGCAACTTTGGGAGGATTGTCGCAAGGGGTTGGTCCTATTTGCGAAAACTTTGTTGGCTTCAGGAGTGGGCATCGTTTCCATAGCCCGCAAGTTCTGAGTAGTGGTCATCCTCATACCTCTGAAGATCTCTTCAAAGCAGCAATCACCCTCGATCGGTCCCTGCCTTTCTCGGTGCCTCAAGGTAATTTTGCTTCTTTTGCTGCTACTGGTGGTTTAGAAGACATAGTGGGTTTTAGAGGGTTTCAGTATCTGTAGGGTCCCCCTCTGCCTAGGGTTGACAACGCTACAGATCTCTCTTTGTTCGGTAGACCCCCTCAGGAAGTCTCGGGGGGGGGTTGTGTTTGCCCGGGGTGGAGAATGTATTTACAAAGGCTGTATCTCAAGGGGTGGCGGAGGATCTAGCGCCTGTAGAGAAGAATGAAGGAGGGTTGCCCGGTCCTGTGAGGGTTGGGGTTCCAGGTCTCGGCGATCAGTCTAAGGTTTCCTCGAATGAGGCAGTCGACCTCCCCCCAAAATCTTTGGCCTTTGAAAATCAGGAGTATGCGCTGCGCCGTGAAGTTGCTACAGGGGCCGGTGCCCAACCGAGTCTAAGTAAGGGTTTTGCGCATCCGAGATCTATTTAGGATCTTAGGCAGATTCTGCTCAAGTCTTTAAGGGCCGATGCCCTTAAAATCAATCCGGTAGCAGAAGAGGAGGGTTTCAAGAAAGCTATGGGAGAGAAGAAGAAGAAAGCCAAATCTATTAAACGAAAGAAGCCCGACCAAAATGTTTGTTAGGTGTGTATATTGGCATTGAGAATTATATGGAATTAACTAAGATTATGATTGTTGATAGAGTAAGGGGCCGGAAATACTCGGCAGACAACATAGTTGAGTGGGCTCAATCATTGTGGAAAGAGTCCCCAGGTATGCCTGTTGATATCTCAATTCTTGCAAGAGGCTGGTTCAGTATTACGTTTGAAAGGAAAGAACAAGTGGATTGGGTCCTCGAAAGGAACTGGTTTTTTGGGAAGAGGCCCATTCTATTTAGAAGATGGACACCCCTCTTTGACGCTCAGAAGGAAAAAATGGCATATTCGCCGATATGGGTTAAGCTCCCCGGACTTCCTCTGCAGTTCTGGACTGATTCTATATTTGTCTCTATTGGAAACACTTTGCGCACTTTTCTCGAAGCTGATAAGTCTTACTTACAAACCAGGGATAAGAGTGTGGCTCGTATCTTGGTGAGCTTGAACAAAAAAGAAGGTCTCGCAGAAGCGATGACACTTTATTATAGGGATATGGAGTTTTTGCAGATGCTAGATTATGAGCACCTTCCTTTCCGGTGCAACAGATGTTATAAGACTGGTCATTTGGTGAAAGAGTGTCCACTCGGTCACCACCATAGGCGCAGATAGAGAAAGCAGTACAAGAAGGATAAAGTCACTGTTTCAGATCAGGATGAGGCTCCTAAGGAAGCAGAGACAGGCCCTATGGTACAGGAGGTTCCCCCTTCCATTGTGGTGATCGCGGATCAGGCCCAGGAGGCTACAGCTGGCCCTTCCTCCCTCCCTCTCGAGGATCTGGCAGACTCCCTGGTTCCCCTACAAGTTGCTGAACTCATTGGGGCGTCTCAGGCAGGTATGTCCTCCTCCTCTCCTCTCTCGCATTAGTCCTCTACTTGTTTTCCTATTTCTGATTATGTTGAGCCTGGTCCCTCCAGGAAGATTTTGAATGATTTATCTGCTTTAAACCTCTCTTTTTCTTCCCTGGATAGTGTTATCTTATCCGTTCCTGACCTCTCTAGTCCCCCTTCCTCTTTAGTTGTTGATGCTTCTCAGGTCCCCTGTTCTCAAAAATCTGATTCTGATCTTCTCCCTTATAACCTCAGACCTCGGGCTAACAGGGGCAAGTCTTCCCTGGCTGTGGGTGGTCTTGCCTCGAATCCTATATTTATTAGGGCCAGGAAGTTGAGAGGTAGGAAATCTAACCTCTCCAAAGCTCAATCGAAAGCTGTTGTGGATATTACTTATGGTAAATAGATGTCTCTTACTGGGGTTCTTAGAGCAGAGTGACCACCCCCAGAAGATGTGTCCTGATTGTTCTTTCTTTCAATTGCAGAGGCTTAGCTAGACAGCCTAAAAAGCTAGCCTTCAAAGAACTTGTGCGTTCTCAGAATCTAGACATTGTTTTGCTACAAGAAACTCTAGGAAAAGGGGATCAGGGGGTGTGGTTTCTGGTTTTAATCGAAAGAAACTAAACTATGTCTCTTCTTGGGGTTCCTCGAGTGTGTTGGCCTTGGAGCTTTTCTCCAGTGAGCTCAATATTTCCCTTCTTTCCTTAAATATTTATGGGCCCTTTGTGGAAAGAGAGCGTTTCTGGTCTTCTGTTTTTCACTCCTCCTGGATTGCTCACCCAAATCTAATCATTGGTGGAGACCTGAACTTCTCTCTAGGGGAAGCGGAGTCTTGGCGCGCTTCGGCCAGAGCTGACCCCTTAACTGATTTCTTTAGGAATCACCTGGCCCTATCTCATCTGGTGGACATGCCTCTTCTGAAGCTGAGACCTACTTGGAGAAACAGAAGGATTGGGTAGGATTTGGTGGGAAAGAAGATCGATCGTTTTCTGTTAAGTGAAGTTTTGGTGAAAAGGCTTCTTTGTATGAGGATCTGGCTTCCTTGGGTATTTGTTATTTTAAAGATATTTTTAAAGTCCCGGCAGAAGCATCTATAGCAGAATTCATAAGAGTGGCCCAGCTATTTCCTAGTTTCGTTGAGGAGGAAGAGAACGATGCCATCATGGCTCCTGTATCTAATCAAGAAGTCGAGGAAATTCTCAAAGGAATGCAAAGGGACAAAAGTCCAGGCCCAGATGGATGGACTGTTGAATTCTTCCTGCACTTTTTGGATGTGCTTGGTGATGAGCTTGTAGTTGTTGTAGATGAATCCAGAGCCTCAAGATCCATATTTCCCCCTTTTAATTCCACTTTTCTCGCCTTGATTCGCAAATAAGACCAGCCAAGTTCCTTTGTTGACTTCCGGCCTGTCTCTCTTTGCACTTGTGTTTATAAAATCATTGCGAAAGTTATAGCCTCCAGGATTAAGCCTTTCCTCTCCAATCACATCTCCCCGAAACAGTTTGGGTTTTTGAATGGTAGACAAATCCATGAAGTCGTAGGCGTTGCTCAAGAATCCCTTCACAGCCTGAAGCGGAGTGGTAGGAAAGGGGCCATTATCAAAATTGATTTGTCTAAAGCTTATGATAGATTCAGTTGGTTGTATCTGAGGCTTTTACTCACTCATCTTGGCTTTAGATTTGATTTTGTCAAATGGATCATGAGTTGTGTATCTTCTTCTGCAATTGCTCTACTGATTAATGGTGCTGCAACCTCTTTTTTCAATCCAGAACGTGGCCTCAGACAAGGCTGTTTGCTATCTCCTCTTCTATTTCTTCTGGCAGTAGAAGGTTTAAGCTTAATGATTCATAAAGACAAAATATTGGGCAAAATCAAAGGCATTGAAGTGGCTCATAATCTATGGATTAAACATCTAATTTTCGAGGATGATATATTGTTGTTCGTTAATGGGAGCATTGAGGATTTTCGTGCCTTAAAAAATCTACTGGACCTCTTTCTTAAAGCAAAAAGTCTCCAAATAAATGATCAAAAGTCGATTCTCACTCCCTCTGGCCTTTCTCCTGAAATGATCGGTCAAGTGAGAAGACTTTTAAACTTTGAAGTCAGACTCTTGCAGGACCATTTTAAATATCTTGTATTTTATCTCAAACCTGACAACTACAAAATCCGTGACTGGAAATGGTTAGTTGCTAAAGTGGAAAAAAGGCTAAACCATTGGAGTTTCAGGTGGATTTCGAGGGCAGGCCGCCTGGTCTTTATTAAGTCAGTTTTGATGGCCATTCCAGTTTATTGGGCTAGTCTTTATTGGGTTCGAAAAGGCATCTTGTCTTCAATAGATAAACTATGTAGCAAATTCCTTTGGACAGGGTTAAAACTGGAAAATGTCATCCCCTGGGTTGCCTGGGATAAGATCACTAAACCCAAGGAATGGGGAGGTTGGGGGATTAAGAATTTTCCATCCTTTGCAAAATCCTTGGCCGCCAAGCTTGCTTGGCGCTTGATCTCTACAAATTCTCTCTGGGTATCGATCATCAAAAGAAAATATATCAATCAGGTTTCTGTTATGGATTGGATTCGTTCTCGAGTCAAATCCTCAAAAAATGCATCTATTGTTTGGAAAGTTGTTGTAGCATCAGTTCAGACAATTGAATGAGGCTTGGCCTGGCATGTTGGAGATGGTACTCAAGTCCGTCTAGGATGTGATCCTTGGGTCGGTTGCTCTGACAGCTTCTCTCTCTCTCTCCGGCTCTGATTGACTATATTAATGAAAGAGGTTTCTATACTTTGAATCAGGTAGCAGATCCTAGAACAAACTCTCTCTTGAAACAAGGTTCGCTCTAAGGTGTAGACTTTCATTTGAAGACAGGTGGTTGGAAGAATGGAACCGTTATGTTTTAGCCTTAATTTTTTCTTCCGTTCGAATCTCAGATACATCTGATGAATTGCGCTGGGTGTATGCGCAGTGAGGCCTCTATTCTCCTAAATCGGGATATAAATGGTTGATGGCTCAAGTAGGGAGGGGTGCCCCGAGCTGGTGGTATAAACCAATCTGGAAGCTGAAATGTCCAGCCAAGACCAGACTCTTTTTCTAGTTCATTCTCCAAAACAAAGTGCCAACTTGGGAATTTCTCCAAAAGAGAGGGAAATTGGGGCCGAGCTGGTGTTCCCTCTACAAGTCAGCTGAAGAAAATATACACCACCTTTTTAATCTTTTCCCTTTTAATTCCATCCTATGGGTAGAAACTTTGAGATTGGTTGATATCCCCTTGAATTGGCACGGTGAAGACTTTCCTCAGGCGTGGAATCATTGGTGGCAGGAGGCTCCAAATGATAAAGTCAGATCTATCCCTCTTCTTATAGCATGGGGAATGTGGATTTCCCGTAACAAGGTGATTTTCAATGAGTAGTCCTTTCCTATTGCCAGGTTGGCAGCAGAGGGAGCTGCCATCTTTGACAACATTCCTACTCCTTCTGGTTCAGACTCTACTCGAAACATACAGCCTGAAGCTATAAATGATTCAATTCCGTGGGCTTTTTTTGATGGGTCCCTTGGTTTAAATGGTTCTTGTGATGCTGGTTTAATTATTCATCTCTCACATGGAAACTCTCTTCGTGCTTCGGTGGGCCTTGGGCAAGGGTCCAATAATTTTTCTGAACTTAAGCTCTCCATTTTCTTCTTTGCTGGTTGATTTCAAAACATTTGAGACAGATACAGATTTTTGGTGATTCTAGGAATGTTGTGAATTGGTTCAATGGGACTCAGTAGTGCAGGAATTATATTTTGTTACCTTTACTTAAGGAGATCCGCCGTCTTAAATGTTATTTCTCTGAGATATCTATTTGTCACATTTACAGGGAAAGGAACAAGGAAGCAGATCGATTATCTAAAGAAGGTGCTCAGCAAGATTTGGGGTCCTGGACAGTAACTGAGATGGTGAATGGGGCTGTTCATGCTATGGAACAGCCATCCTTTGATTAAAATCTGCTATTTCATTTCTATTATGTATATATTTGCTCTAAAAAACTCTAAAACAGCTACTTTATTTGAGTCCAGAACTGTTTTTCCTTATGTAAGGAGGTTTTGGGCTCCATTTTTGTTATTTTTTGATGTACGTTTTGGGACTGGGATAGTTTCTACTACCAGTCCCTTTCACTGATCTATAGAAGCTGTGGGCTTTGTAATTGCATTCTTATCCTTCTGTTCTCATCTCTGTTTCGGCTCTCCGGGAGATGATGAGCTAAAGGAGATGCATTGGCGCATCAAGTGGTTCTTTTTTGGTTTTTTTCTGGCTGCTATGCATCTTTATAGGTTGTAAAGCAGCTACGTCTCCATCTCCCTTTGAAAGAAGGGAATGGCTCTGTTATAGAAATGCTCTGCATACCTTCTGAAACTATCTATATAACAGAAAGTTCGATTTTTTCCGTGGAAAAAATAAAATAAAATAATCTACTACCTTTTATTAAACCATTGTCCCGAGAGGGGCATGTGTAAGTTTGTCTGAATGAAATTAAAAAACTAAAAAATAAATAAAATCTAAATAATGTTCGCTTAAACAATAACTTACATAACCATATAAAGAAACAATTAAAAATTCATAAAAATAAATTTAAACAATATAGATTTCAAATATGAAGAAGTCTAGGAACACTCATAAAAGAGATATGGTAAATAAATAAAAATATAAATAAACAAGAGGTATGGTAAATAAATGAAACCTATTTTTATATAAATAAATAAAAAATATGGTAAAAAATAAAAAATATAAATTAACTAAAGGTATGGTAAAAAACTAAAACTTCTTTTTATATTTACTCCATAAAACTCTTTATATTTAGAAAAACTCAAAAAAAAGGTTTTATTTAGGCAAAGCCTATGTGTCAAATACCATGGGCCAAATACCATATTGATAAAAGAGGTATGGCAAATAAATAAATATAAAAGAGGTGTCAAATAGGATTAGAAATCAACATATAATTTTATACCAAGCCTATGGGCCAAATACCATGTGTTGGGGTTCCTATGTTTTGGCATATTTGGCAATACCAAAATATAAGACAACATCAAACCACTTTTGGACCTCAGGATCTAGCCCTCCTGGATCCAGAGAGGGATCTCTCTATAAATACAAAGAATGATATATATTTGAAGCTCAAAATGAGGTATTAGGCTAGGTATGAAGCGCAAGGGGGTTTTAACTTGGTTTGGTTGCTAGGTTGGTCGGAGATCATTAACTGAGAAGGTTATGGAATGAAAGGAACAAAGCAGCACGATGTTTCAGCAAAATAAGATAAGTCAAGAAAGTGTCATCCATTGGGCTATAGAGTCATGAAAGGGGATTACTCGCATAACAACTAGGCAAGGCTTTCCATAGGGCAAGTCATCTATACTAAAGGATATTTTAAATAGATGGTGAGATGGAACATTAAGGAGTGAAGGTGAAAGAAAGAAAGAAACCCAATTTCAGTCTGGAGATCAGGTCAAAGGTCATTTAACTCTAGGCCTGCTTTGACATACTCAAAGTAAACTCTCAATGAAGACACAAAGGGCAGCTTAAGATCAGGTCAGAGGTCATTTAACTCCAGGCCTGCTTTCAGTATACTCTAAAGGGAAATATAGTTAAGATTTAACACAGAGCAAGGCCTAAGATCAGAGAAGGGCTTTTAACCTTCAATGCTTTTGACACCAGCTCAAAGGGATCTTAGAAAGGCCAATTTGTTGGAAAATGACCCTAGTGGATAGGGCTAACTCTAGATCCCTGGTATCCCAATTCTTCCAGCTTAAACCAAAAAAGAACATGTAAGCAACAAACTCCAAATTCATACATCAGTAAGCATGGACAGAACCAACATCTTTGACTGGTTAAATTACATGAATTTGTTCTCAGACAGAAAATCAGCAGAAAACATCAAAGATAAGAAGAGCAGAAAGCATTAGGGTGCCATGCAGGGGTATATCCTAAGCCAAATTACTAATTCTTATCAAAGAATAGTGGACAATATGATTAAACATGAAATAAGTAAAAAAAACATCACTCGTAATATAGACCAGGATCCTGTGAAATTTTCTTGTTCAATAGATATGCAGAACCAGTCACATACTCTGAGCTCAATAACTGTTACAATCCAAACTTTCTCCTCCTAGCCTACTAAATTACAGACTACTCAGCTACTTCCCCCAATAACTGTTCTAACATTCAAATGAATCCCTACAACTAACAACAACAACCTTTACAATATGTTCTTCGGGAGTTCTTATAGGAGAATGAATGATATCAAGAGTAGATGTAAATTTAATTAACTCATTAAGACAGAGTGTAGGAAGTATTCGTGCCCACTATGCTTAATGGCTCTGTATCGTTGTATGTACTCTTTAGGCTACTCTGGAAGTCTCTCTCAGGTTAACATTAACCTCAGATGTGTTCTTTGAAGTCCTTTATGGCTGTTTGATACTCTGTATTGCCTTCTGGAATAAGTAACCAGGATAGAAAGTCTGCAGGTCTCCATACTTCCATAACTGTTGTCCTGACAGTCTTTAGAAGCTCCTGTCAATGTACTAACTTTTAAGGGCTCGAGGAGGCATGGAGAACGCTGTCGGAAGGTTTCCTTCTGGAGAAAAAGTGCGCTGCTAATATTATCACATAGATATGGCTTGTTTCATGTGCTTAGGCTTCATTAAGCCCTTAATTCTCTTCATGATATTTGTTGCATCTTTGTCCCTTAATCATGGGATTATAGGCGTTATATCTTCGATAAGGGACCCAGATTCTTTAATTTCCTTCACTGCTGCTCTCTGCTGCTTCAACGATGATCATCTCTGCGCTCTGAGCCACAGTGACCGTGACCATAGATACAGAGTGAATTTCTCACTTTGTAAACCCTGCACAATGCAATAAACTTGTTATGAAATCCAGGGGAGTGGTGGAAGATTGTTACGGAGGCCTGAAGGATGGTGGCACAAATGGTGGATGTAAGTGAAAAACAGGTGGAAATCACTGTAGAATGGTGAAGAAACAGAGCTAACGAAGGTTTGGTGTGAAAATGGTTTCGGGCCGTCTGATTAGATAAGGCACCGGTGATCAATGGTCGATATTGGCTAATGGAGGTGTTAATATTAAGTTAGGCAGAGAAAGAGGCCTTTAGTGTAAAACATAAAGGTTTAGCGCCGAGACGAAATACAAAGGAAAATAGGTGAAAATGAATGAAATCGGAGGCAATTAATGGTGGGACCCGGCAGGCGGAGGGCGATTGAACGTGAGCCGTTGGATCTCAGGATGAGATCAACGAGGGAGATCTTCCGGCGCAGTTATTGGATGTTCCGATGAAACACTATGGAAGAAAACACGATGAAATGTGGACCGTAGATCTAGATCAAACGGACGGTCATGATTGGATTGGGGATTGCCAATCGGGGGAGACAGAGGGTGACACATTAAGATTTTCTGATTGGCGATGATGCATTTTTTCGCCAGCCGTTGGATCTAGAACAAGATCGACGGTGGATATTAAATCGGCAGGGGGAGCAATGGAGGGCATAGGAGCGGAGCGGGAGAAATGAGAGCCGTTGGATCTGAAGAGATCAATGGTGGAGATCTAATCGCATCGGAGCAAGGTAGGGGGAAAAAACTCCGATGGTTGAGGCTTCAATTACACCAGGGCCATTGGATTGGCGGAATATCAATAGTTGCGATTGGATCGAAGATCGACAATCGGGGAAAACAGGAAGTGGCACATTAAGACTTTTCGATTGGTGATGATACTATGTTGCGATGATTGTCAAATCTGGCAAGGAGATCAACGGTCTAGATGTAGTCGGAGGATAATGCAAAGAGAGGATGGGTAGAGAAAAGGTTAAGAGCGATAGCCATCGATCTATGTAGATCAACGGTGGATATCGCATCAGAAAGATATAGACCAAAACTTCGTCGCATCGGAACTTTTTAGTTAACAAAAGAAATGCACCCACCACAAACTTCCGATTGCGATAAGCGCCCGAGGCTTTAGCGCTTGGTTCCGATGTGAGTTATATCATGGGTAAGTGGTTAGGGGCTTATCCGAAAGGGGCTTAGGCCTGTATGGAAAAATAAGTGTTTTTAAGCCAAAATGAATGTTTTTAAGGCTTAGAGAAGGGTTCCGGTAGGCAGAAAAAGAGGCTATTAAACCAAACAAAGGGAAATTGTAAGGTTTAAAGGGGAGTTAGGATGATTTAGAGGGTTAATGAGGGGAATTAGATGGGAATTTAAAAGGGGAAAAAGGTGATGAAAAAAGAGGCTTTGTGGGAATGAAATAGGGGAAAAGAGGCCTTTTTGAGCAAAATTATTTCACAGACAGTGAGGCTTTTTAAATGGAAACAGTAGTGAATATTGTTCAAAGGGGGAAAAGACACATGGAGGCTTCAATAATGATATTTTTTTAGAGGAAATGTATTTCTTGAAGGCTCAAAAACATTTTAGCCACCTGTTTGCTTGTCAAAAAATTCATAGGTGGCTAATAGTGGCTCCACATGGGGATGGCATCTTCTTGAAGGTGTCAAGAATTCAGAAAATAATCTTTGGGAGGTAGGCCAGATTCCTAGTACTTTGACCATCCCTTTCTTCTTGGATCAGCTGCCACAAATCATGAAGACATCATATCAGCAGGAAACATTCTCCAAAATAACTACCTACCCATACTATTGTCCTAACAGTTTTTCTTCTGGATGCCTTTGGACTTGCAGATGCTTTACATCATCAATTTTTACATACAGGAAAATAAACCTATTCTATTGCTACCCTTATTACTCCATCAGACCAGATTAAACAGTTGGCCTCATAGATTCTCTACCTAAACTAATATCTGCTAGGATTAAACTATCTAGCAGATCTCTTCTCTACATTCTAAGACATAAATTGAAAAACAGTCAAACCAGGATTAGACTATCTGGTTTGTTGTGGGCCCATGACATAAAGACAAAAATTCTCATGGATTGAAGTTTGTAGAAATTTAAAACAACTAACTAAATTCTCACAGACTGAGCTTTATTGAGATTCCTATCTACCCTACTCTAACTGGGAATCTCTGATGCTGTAGGTAATACAATAATGCCAGTGCAGCCAGTCAAGAAATAAAAAAAAAGGTCAAAAGAACTGACTGCTTGTCAGAGATAACCATAGGGTACTCTACACGTGGTTCCTCAAAATTGAGGTCACCATCAGTGGTGACCACTCCTGATGAATTTGGCCTCTGAAAAGGATCAATGCTGGAGGGCTTGAGCTAATCAAGTCCTCCATATACTCTGCCACAGGATGAATGAAGACATGATGTACACTCTCTTCTTTGGGGCCTCCCATGGCTGGCAGGCTATCTGTATCCTAGGCAACTTTGATTACTACATCTTCAATATGGCTCCTGAAAGCCCGATCATCTTCTTCCTACAGATCGAAAGGTAGTGGAATCTCTTCTTTCATAGGGGGAGGGAGACTTTCCAAATATGCTCTGGGGTCTCTGAATCGATGTGATTTCTCTTGTGAATTCAATATTTCAATCTCAGCTTCATACCTTTCTACCAACACTTCTAAGAGAATTTTCTTAGGCATAGGTTTGGATTTTGAGCTGAGAAGGATAGCCCTTGGAAGGTCCTCCTAGTCTATTTTTGCCACTTCACTTGATATTATACAAAAAGACTCTGCTACGAAACTTGAATGCATTTCTACAAATTGTTCAGAGTCTTCCATTAGCGAAGTGACTTGGTCTTCAGCATGGATGATGTTGTAATGCAACTGGTCTCCCAGTGGAGTCTTGTGAAAACCAAGATAATCAGCAGGCCTACTGATCACCAGTGGAGTCTTTTAGTCATTTAGTAACTGTGGAGTCGTCGGGTGGAGGATTTAAGATGTTCAAGGAGATTTACTATCCACCACGGTTATTAACTACCAAATCTAGGTTGATTGGTCTTCTTCCCTAGTGGATTCGCCATTATGTTGGGGTTCCTATGTTTTGGCAGATTTGGCAAGACCAAAAGATAAGAAAACATCAAACCACTTTGGAACCTCAGGATCTAGCCCTCCTGGATCCATAGAGGGATCTCTCTATAAATACAAAGAATGATATATCTTTGAAGCTCAAAATGAGGTATTAGGCTAGGTATGAAGCGCAAGGGGGTTTTAACTTGGTTTGGTTGCTGGGTTGGTCGGTGATCATTAACTAAGAAGGTTATGGAATGAAAGGAACAAAGCAGTAGGATGTTTTGGAAATAGAAGGTAGGTCAAGAAAATTTCATCCATTGGGCTATGGAGTCATGAAAGGGGATTACTCGCATAAAAACTAGGAAAGTCTTTCCATAGGGCAAGTCATCTATACTAAATCATCTTTTAAATAGATGGTGAGATGGAGCATTAAGGAGTGAAGGTGAAAGAAAGAAAGAAACCCAATTTCAGTCTGGAGATCAGGTCAGAGGTCATTTAACTCCAGGCCTGATTTGACATACTCAAAGGAAACTCTTAATGAAGACACAAAGGGCAGCTTAAGATCAGGTCAGAGGTCATTTAACTCCAGGCCTGCTTTCAGCATACTCTAAAGGGAAATATAGTTAAGATTTAACACAGAGCAAGGCCTAAGATCAGAGAAGGGCTTTTAACCTTCAATGCTTTTGACACCAGCTCAAAGGGATCTTAGAAAGGCCAATTTGTTAGAAAAGGACCCCAGTGGACATGGCTAACTCTAGATCCCCGGTATCCCAATTCTTCCAGCTTAAACCCAACAAGAACATCTAAGCAACAAACTCCAAATTCATCTTTGACTGGTTAAATTACATGAATTTGTTCTCAGACAGACAATCAGCAGAAAACATCAAAGATAAGAAGAGCAGAAAGCATTACGGTACCATGTGGGGGTATATCCTAAGCCAGATTACTGATTCTTATCAAAGAATAGTGGAAAATATGATTAAACATGAAATAAGTAAAGAAAACATCACCCGTAATATAGACCAGGATCTTGTGAAATTTGCTTGTTCAATAGATATGCAGAACCAATCACATACTTTGAGCTCAACAATTGTTACAATCCAAAATTTCTCCTCCTAGCCTACTAAATTACAGACTACTTAGATACTTCCCCCAATAACTGTTCTAACAGTCGAATGAATCCCTACAACTAATAACAACAACCTTTACAATATGTTCTTCGGGAGTTCTTATAGGAGAATGAATGATAGCAGGAGTAGATGTAAATTTAATTGACTCATTAAGACAAAGTGGAGGCAGTATTCGTGCCCACTCTTCTTAATGGCTCTGTCTCGCTGTATGTACTCTTTAGGCTGCTCTGGAAGTCTTTGTCAGGTTAACATTAACCTCGGATGTGTTCTTAGAAGTCCTTTCTCGTTGTTTGGTACTCTGTATTGCCTTCTGGAATAAGTAACCGAGATAGAAAGTCTGCAGGTCTCCATATTTCCATAACTATTGTTCTGATAGTATTTAGAAGCTCCTGTCAGTGTACTAACTTTTAAGGGCTCGAGGAGGCATGGAGAACGCTGTTGGAAGGTGTCCTTCTGGAGAAAAAGTGTGCTGTTGATATTATCACACAGATATGGCTTGTTTCATGTGCTTAGGCTTCATTAAGCCCTTAATTCTCTTCATGATCTTTGTTGCGTCTTTGTCCTTTAATCATGGGATTATAGGCGTTAAATCTTCAATAAGGGACCCAAATCCCTTAATTTCCTTCACTGTTGCTCTCTACTGCTTCAACGATGATCATCTTTGCACTTTGAGCCACAGTGACCGTGACCGTAGAGACAGAGTGAATTTATCACTCTGTAAACCCTCCACAATGCAATAAACTTGTTATGAAATCCAGGGGAGTGGTGGAAGATTGCTGCAGAGGCCTGAAGGATAGTGGTGCAAATGGTGGATGCAAGTGAAAAACATGTGGAAATCGCTGCAGAATGGTGAAGAAACAGAGCTAACGAAGGTTTGGTGTGAAAATGGTTCCGGGCCATCTGATTAGATAAGGCACCACTGATCAATGGTCAAGATTGGCTGATGGAGGTGTTAATGTTAAGTTAGGTGGAGAAAGAGGCCTTTAGGGACGAAATACAAAGGAAAATAGGTAAAAATGAATGAAATCAGAGGCGATTAATGGTGGGACCTGGCGAGTGGAGGGAGATTGAACGTGAGCCGTTGGATCTCAGGATGAGATCAACGACGGAGATCTTCTGGCACAGTTGTTGGATGTTCTGATGAAACACTATGGAAGAAAACGCGATGAAATGTGGACCACAGATCTAGATCGAACAGACATTCATGATTGGATCGGGGATCGCCAATCAGGAGAGACAGAGAGCGACATATTAAGATTTTCCGATTGGTGATGATGTGATTTTGCGCCAGCTGTTGGATCTGGAACAAGATCAATGGTGGAGATTAATTCAGCAGGGGAAGCAATGGAGGGCATAGGGGTGGAGCGGGAGAAATGAGAGTCATTGGATCTGAAGAGATCAACGGTGGAGATCTAATCACATCGGATCAAGGCAGGGGGCCAAAACTCCGATGGTTGATGCTGCGATTACACCAGGGTTGTTGGATTTGCGGAAGATCAACAATTGCGATTGGATCGGAGATCGCCAATCGAGGAAACAGGAAGTGGCACATTAATACTTTTCGAATGGCAGTGATGCAATGTTGCGATGGTCATCAGATCTGGCGAGGAGATCAACGGTCTAGATGTAGTCAAAGGATAATGCAAAGAGGGGATGGGCAGAGAAAAGGTTAAGAGCGATAGTCATCGTTCTATGTAGATCAGCGGTGGATATCGCTGCAGAAACATATAGACCAAAAATTCATCGCACCGGAACTTTTTAGTTAACAAAAGAAATGCACCCACCGCAAACTTCCGATTGCAATAAGTGCCCAGGGCTTTAGCACTTGGTTCCGGCGCGGGTTATATTGTGGGGAAGTGGTTAGGGTCTTAGCCGAAAGGGGCTTAGGCTTGTATGGAAATATAAGTGTTTTTAAGCCATAATGAATGTTTTTAAGGCTTAGAGAAGGGTTTCGGTAGGCAGAAAAAGAGGGTATTAAACCAAAAAAATGGAAATTGTAAGGTTTAAAGGGGAGTTAGGATGATTTAGAGGGTTAAGGAGGGGAATTAGGTGGGAATTTAAAAGGGGAAAAAGGTGATGAAAATAGAGGCTTTGTGGGAATGAAATAGGGGGAAAAAGACACATGGAGGCTTCAAGAATGATATCTTTTTAGAGGAAATGTATTTCTTGAAGGCTCAAAAACATTTCAGCCACTTGTTTGCTTGTCAAAAAAATCATAGGTGGCTAACACCATGCACCAAAATATTATTAATACCATGAATAAAAAATATTATTAACCGTAATATTAATATTAATATTAATATTATTATTATTATTAAATATAATATTCGTATTAATATATTATAATTTTAATATTATTAAATTTAATAACTTTTTTTTAATACAATATTAAATTTCTTTTATGATAATATATATATATATATATATATATATATATATATATATATATATATATATATATATATATATATATATATATATATATATATATATATTAATTATAGATATATATGGGAGGGAAAAACAAAGACATATGATAGAGGTGGAGAAATAGGGCCACTCACAAGGGAGAGATGGAGATAAACTGGAGCAGAGGGGAGAGGAGGAATGAAGAGAGAGAGAGGGAGAGGAGTGAAAGAGGTAGAGAAGGGTAGGAGAAGGAGAGGAGTGAGAGAGTTAGAGAAGGGTGAGAGTGGGAGAGGAGTGAAAGAGGTAGAGAAGGGTAAGAGATGGAGAAGAGTGAGAGAGTTAGAGAAGGGTGAGAGTGGGAGAGGGAGACATAAATATGAAGGTGGGATAGAGAGAAGGAGGGAGGGAGGGAGAAGGAGAGAGGATTGGAGGGTAGAGGGAGGGAGAGACAGAGAAGGGGGAAGAGAGAGGGAGGTAGGAGAGAAAGGGAGAGAGAGGAAGTATGAGAGGAGGAGGAGAGAGGGAGGGATAGAGAGATGCAATTGGAGGAGGAGAGAGGGAGGGAAGAATAAAAATAGAGAGTGAGAAGTGGAGAGAGATGGAGTGACCAAGGAGAGATGGAGAGAGAGTGTGTATGTTTAGGGGTGAGATAAAGAGACATAGAAGGAGAGATGAAGACAAATGTGGAGAGAATGGGAGAGATGGAGAGAGTGTGTGTATGTTTAAGGGTGAGATAAAGAGACATAGAAGGAGAGACGAAGACAAGGGGGGAGAGAAGGATACATAAGGAGAAAGGGAGGGATATAGTAACATAGTTGGAGAGAGAGATAGAGTGATGGGGGAAGAGGGAGGATTAGAGAGAGAGATTGCGGTGGGGGGGAGAGATAGAGGGAGGGAGGAGAGGAAGGGGGAGAGAGGAAGAGAGTGATGAGCGAAGAGAGAGAGAGAGAGAGAGAGAGAGAGAGAGAGAGAGATGGGGGAAGAGAGAGGGAGGTAGGAGAGAAAGGGGGGGAGAGGAAGGGCAAGAGGGAGGATTTGGGAGAGAGGAGGAGATAGGGAGGGATAGAGAGATGGAGTTGGAAGGGGAGAGAGGGAAGGAAGAAGAAAGACATAGAGAGTGAGAAGTGGAGAGGGAGAGGGAGTGAAAAGTGAGAGATGGAGAAAGAGTTTTTATGTTAAGGGGTGAGATTAAGAGACAAAGAAGGAGAGATGGAGATAAGGGAGGATAGAAGGAGAGAGAGAGAAGGGCATATAATAATGAAATTGGAAGGTGAAGAGAGAGAGAGAGAGAGAGTGGAGAGAGGTAGGGAAAGAGAGATGATGATAGAGGGGGAGAAAGAGGGAGGTAATAAGAAAGGCATGGAGAGATAAAGGTGGAGAGAGAGACAGGGAGTGATAAGGAATATGGAGAGAGAGAGAGAGAGAGAGAGAGAGAGGGAGAGAGGACACTAGGAGGGAAGAAAGATAGAAGTGGTGGAGAGTGAGGCAAGGGGAAGAGAGAGAGAGAGAGGGAGAGGAGGAAGTAGTTATAGATAGATAGAATGGAGAAAGATAGTGTATTTTTTGGGTTTGATATAGAGAGACAGATGGAGATAAAGATATAGATGGAAGGTAAAGAGAAAGAAGAGAGAGATGGAGACAGGGGGAGGGGGAGAGATTTTGATAGATATGGAGTGAGAGAGAGTGTGTGTTTGCAGGGGTGAGATAAAGAGACAAAGAAGGAGATATGGATATAGATGGAGAGGGGAGGTGAGAGGGAATAATATTTCTTGCATTAGATGCATTGATTTATAGTGATATTTGATTACTTGCATTAATGCATTGATTTCAATCTAGATTATTTCTAATCGTATTTGATTTCTTGCACTAAATGCATTGATTTAAGTGTATATGGTGATTTCTAATCCTATATGATTGCTTGCAATAGATTCATTAATTTCTGTAACACTCAAAATAAAATAAAAAATTGTTTTTATTCATATAAAAATCAATCTTACCAAAACCCGGAATTAAACCTTTACAAAGGTTATCACCATATACGCTAAGGGATTCCAGATTATAGAGTATCATAATAAATATGAATCGAGTGTATTAATTCCTATTATACGATATAAATTTTGAAATAAAAAAGATCCTAATGTTGAATCATTACATGTATTTTTATTCGAATTCTATATTCATAAATTGGATATCATATGTATGGAATTAACTTTAGTCTTTATGATCTGGATTTCGTGAACTGCATATCGAATCAAGGTAATAATTAAGTAACTTCTCGAGATTGCGATTCATACGTTTATGGTACTATCATGTCATGGCCATTTATTATTTTCGATTCTGCCATCTACCTCCCATGATAGATGGTCGATTGAGCGTGGATCTGGGTAGGTGTCAAGCCAACCTGCCCTAATCCTCACCATTCGATCATCTGGGGATCCACGAATCATTTCACTATCGAGAAGCAAGGGTTAAACTTGATAAAGCCTATGGTCCACTCTCATTTGGCTCGACTCTTGTCTTCAGACTTCCTCTTCAGCTCTGCAGGCAATTTATGGATTCCTTTGTAGGTTGGCATCATTTGCGTAGGGTTTTATCTCCACCTCTGCCATGGTTTTCCCGTTGGCGGTCTTCCTTTGGGTTATTGTGGAACATAGTCTTCTGTGAGTGGTATTTTGACATCTCTGCACCGATTCCTCCCGCGAAATTCATTGACAACTTCCCTTCGACGTCGCTTAGGTAATTCGTGGTCTCCTTGAAGCGATATTTCCTTATGTTTATTTTATGATATACATTTTCCATTTCCTAATACAAGTTTTATTTCTAAAAATTCATGGTTTTCTATCCATTCCAGCTTCAGATGTGGATGAGTCTCATAGACTCATACTTACAGGTATTCTCGGTTTCCTTAACACCTCATCTCTGTCGTATTTCGGGTTTTTCCTTCACATTTTCTTCCAATTGGATTACGACTTATTTCACCACTGAATTATGGGTTTTATTTTTTTTCCAGGTAGGTGTCTCTTCCCGTGAATGGAAACAAACTCTGCAACCGGAAAGTTTCAGATTGACACTATTTAGAAAGTCTGGTTCCAGACTAACCCTCTCGGCTCATTCCAAGTATTTCAATGGTTTTTCATCGTGACCTAGATGCCCTTCTTCAGGCGTATTCGATATTTTAAGGAGACTTAAACCCATGCTTATTTATATAAGTTCGAGTCAAGCTAAAATCGGTGTTTTCTGTTTTAAAGAGCTGAGTCTAGTTACTCTTACTGTACTGTTATGTAAATTATTTTTTTTACTAGGTCGTGTTCTTCAGACCATGGTTATGAACTTGCTTTTGATAACAGTAAATTTTCTCTAAAATAATTTTCAACGTATGTATAGGGGTTCTTTCCTATAGTTTTTATTTTAATAGAAATGAAATTCCCCTTTGAGGGTTGTGCTATTGCATAATAATTTTGGTTCACCGATTTTACAGTTCTTTCCATTTGTATTGTATATAGTTGCTTTGTATCTTCTACATTACTTATCTCTGTATTTGGTCTTCACGCCCAGAATTCTGTATTAGTTGTAAGTTTATCTCTACTCTCTATGTATAACTTTATAGATTACTCTTGGTTTCTGTTTGTAATGAATATTATGCATCTACTGCTATTTTGGAAATGGAACTCTAATTTCCCTCTTTGCCTTTCTCTATAATATTAAATGTAGCATAATACAGTTAAGAAATATATGGTGACCGAACCACCTCACTTGTATGTCCATGTATAACTTACACTTGGGGGACAATGCGTCCAGGGTTAGGGTTTCACCCTGTACCCTTGACCGACGATCCTCCCTATTGTTTTTCTTTCAATAAGTAATTTTCAACAGCATGCATAAGTATTTTCATTTTTACAGAATATAAATATAATCTTCTTTCATTTATAATGCTTTATAGTTCTTTCCAACATCTGGATTGTTGTTTACTATGTAAAAATATTCATTGTAAAATGTATGTATAAATATTTATAACTGGAAACTATTTTTCCCGTTTCCTACCCTGATAGCCATTGCTGTATAAATTCGAACTTAGGTATTTCATATTTTTCTTGACATAAACAAAATTAAATACTAAAATTTAAATGCAGTAAAGGACCTGCACATAACTAAACTATCATGTCTGGTGCAATACATAATGAATTATTAATATTACAAATTAGTATAATTCTTTCCCAACACCTATTTATCATTTTATTTACAACTCTGTCACTAAAGTATAAACACCTGTGCATACATAGAGTAATAATATTTCAATGCTTAATTCATATAGATTTCACAGATACTTATTTGATTATGCAGTTTATAGCTGTGGTCCTCCCAACCATCAAGAGAGGTGATTACATCCTCCTCTTGCCCCCGTGCTCCACTCCTGAAAGGTACGGGTTGACAATGGATATTTCTGTTGTGACCTCGGGACACCTATTCTAGTCAGTACCATAGATAAATTCAGGATTTCTAAGTGTTTTCCATTGGTATCTACCAGCTTTGGAAAATCTACACTCACCCTTCTTCCATGAACATAATCCCTACTCCTCACTGGGATCAGTTTCTTATCCCCAGAGGAGTAGGTAATTGTTTCCAACTATCCCAACCACCTTCTAGTTCTTAGAAAACATTTACCATCATATTTTACTTTTTATGGAGTTACTTTCCATAAATAATTTTATTATTCATAATTAATCACTACTAAAAATAACTTTTCAGCAAAAAATTAATAGTTCCGGTCTTTTCTTAAAACAAATAATAAAAATGTGTTTTGACTAGTTAACAACTAGTTACCATTAAATGTAGTGGTCACAACTTCCCCCCCTAGAAGTAACATTGTCCTCGGTGTTTCACTCTAGCTCTGAAAAGAGCTTTGGGTAAGCCTCATGCATAAATCTTCCATCCTCCTAAGTAGCCTCATTCAGGCCAAAGTGCTTCCACTACACTTTAACCTAGGTGAAGACTCGCTTCCGGAGCATAATTTCCCTCTTCTCAAGTATGTGTTGCGGCTCAACTAGAAAATCGTTGTTTGGCTCTACTTGCAAATAGAAAAGTTCCTTGTCAAATTATCATAAATAAATCATATTTAAATTCAGGATTTTTAATTCTATCCTACCTGTATATTCTGCCAATGAATTACGTGCTTTGAATCGTACACATAACGTTTCAACAGGGACACATGGAACACATTGTGTACTCGGATGTGACAAGGTAAAGCCAGCCGATAGGCCACAGGTCCTACCCTTTCCAAAATTTGGAAGGGTCCACAAAACCTAGTAGCCAACTTGGCACAAGAGGTCCACCGCAAGGTACTCCTCTTGGGTTTGATCCTCACATACACATGGTCTCCCACTTCAAATTCCTGATAAGTCCTCTTCTTATTTGCATAGATTTTCTGCCGATCTTGTGCAGCCTTCAAATTTTGTCTTATCTTCTTTACTTCTAATTCCATTTCAGCCAGCATTTGTGGTCCCAACATTAAATTTATTTCTGGGCTGCTCCAATTTATGGGTGTGCGACACTGTCTCCCATACAAGGCCTCGAAAGGACTCATCTTAAGGGACTCCTGATAACCATTGTTATAAGAAAATTCAATAAGATGCAAATAGTCTTCCCATTTGGTTGGCTGTTGCATCACATACATGCGCAGCATGTCTTCCAACACATGGTTTACTCGCTCTGTTTGATCGTCTGTCTAGGGATGATAAGCTATACTAAAGCTTATTTGGGTCCCCATACCTGTAAACAGAGTCTTCCAAAATGCTAATGTAAACTTAACATCCTTTTCTGAGATAACCATCTTCAGAATACCATGCAACCTAAAAATTTCTCTCATGAATATGTCTGCTATTTGTACAGTCTTGTAAGTAGACTGCACATGTATAAAATGTGCAGATTTACTCAATTTTTCCACTACCACCATGTTGGAGTCATTGTGCTTCTTTGACCATAGTAAACCTGTAATGAAGTCCAGGGATATGACCTCCCACTTCCATTGAGGTAGCGGTATGGGCTGCAACAACCCTGCAGGATGTCGATGCTCCACCTTCACCTGCTGACACTCCGAACATTTATTTGGATACTCAACAATATTTTTACGCATACCAGGCTAAAAATATACTTTTCTAACAGTAGTCAACATTTTCTGGTACCCTGGGTGATCGACATAATTGCTACGATGATATTCATCCATTATTAGCTCCTTTAGGTCCACCTGGTTTAGTACATACACCTTTCCTCTAAAGGTTAGCATCATATCTTTATCAACTCCATATTTAGAATTACTTCCTTGCTTTCGGTTTTCTTCCATTTGCTGCCAAAATAATTGATATTCTGGATCTTTCTGTGCTTCTTCTTTTACTTGATCTAAAAATTTACATTCAAGCTCATTGTAGTAAAGCTCATAAATACAATGTAGCTTCCTACTTAAAGCATCAACCACCCAGTTTTCCTTACCTTTCATGTGTTGTATGTCCATATCAAACTCACTTAGGAAGGCATTCCATATTTCTTATTTGGAATTTAAGTTAGCTTGCTTGAAATAATTGTTGGGTATGTGTTATATTCTTTCCACGACTAGTCACGCATGGGGGGTAATAGGGGGGAAAAAGCCCCTCCTGTACGTTGCGCCTGATGCAGCAGGGGGGTCACAAGGGTAGCGGCAACCCCCCCTATTCAAGGTCCAGGGAAATGCCCTCGGAAAATTTTTTTGGACCCTATTTTTCGGTGGGCGGACCCGCCCATGGTTTTGTGCATGGGTTTGCACATGGTTTTGGGGCATGATGGTTTTCGTCCCATGGTATTTTGTAGATCCAGTCAAGGGAAATACGGTTATGTTCTAATCCAGGGTTAATAGATTTGGGTTTATATATGCTTCGGCATGTATATATATGTGTTTTAACACTAAAATGAATATAATGAAAAATGAAGCTGGTTGTCCCGATTTGGGATCCAGGGGAAAATCTCTGTGTATATCTGTTTTATGTTTTATGCTCTTTCTATTTTTTATTTTCTGTTTTTAAGATTCATTTGCAGATAATTTCTGTACAGGGTTAAAACCTAAATTTGGTATCAGAGTTGTTTTGGCTTCAAGGGGACGCCTTTGCTACTGAGGGGTTTTTTTCTCGAGCCTGAGGTAGACCTTGTTCAGTGGGAGATCTGTGAGATCGATTCTTGCGGTGAAAGAATATGGCGAGCAGTGGAAATATAGAGATTCAAAAATTTAATGGTTAGATTTTTGAGTTGTGGAAGCTCAAGATGGAGGATCTGCTGTGGATAAAGAGCAGTGGATTGCAGTAGATCCAGGTACTAAATCAACGACAATGTTAGATGAAAACTAGAAGAAGTTGGATCAGAAGGTGAAGAGCACAATACGGTTGTGTGTCTAAGATTCAGTATTGTTTAATGTATTTGGGGAAGCTACGATGAATAATTTGTGGGAAAAACCTGGGACTTTGTACCAATCTAAGTCTCTGGTGAATAAATTGTTCCTGCGGAAAAAGCTGTATAACTTGAGGATGAATAATGGAGACTCAGTGACAGAGCATCTGAACACCTTCAATACTGTGGTAATTTAGCTGTCATCTGTTGATATTAAAATCTCAGATGAAGATAAGTGCATTAGTTTGTTGTGTTTTCTACAAGACTCGTGGGACAGTCTGGTTATTGTAATAGGTAGCAATACAACTACCTTGAATTTTGATGACATTGTCTTAGCCTTACTGTCGGAGGAAATGAAATGGAGAAATATGGAGGGTCAGAATGGAAATGCCTTATCTGTATGGGGAAGGTCCCATAATAGAAACAAAAATAAGGTTTCGAGTGGGAGATCTAAATCTAGAGAGAGATCTAAATCTCCTAGAAAGTTTGTAAAGGTGTGTTGGAAATGCATAAAGGAAGGGCACTACAAAAATGACTACAGATCTAAAGCTCCTGAGAAAGGAAAGGGATCTGATGATGCTCCTTCTGCAGAGGCAAAAACCACCTTGGATGAAGGTGGGGATGTGTATTTGGCTTCTTCTTCAAATACACATGTAAATCATGAGTCATGGTTGATTGACTCGGGTGCATCCTTTCACTTCACTCCCCATAGGGAGTGGTTCTGTAAGTATGAGAAATATGATGGAAGTGATGTCTTCTTAGGTGATGATAGGAAGGCCAGAATTGTCGGACATGGAAAATTCAAGCTGAAGCTACAAGGTTGAAGGATTATAACACTTCTTGATGTTCTAGACATTCCTGCATTAGCCAAAAATCTGATTTTTATAATCAAGATGGATGATGCAGGTGTAAGAACAGTGTTCGAGAAAGATACCTGTAATATGGTTCGGGGAGCACTGGTATTAATGCAGGAAGTTCGGATTGGAACTATATACAAGCTTCAGGGAAACACTATTATTGATGGGTGCAATAGTTCTGTGGTCACCGAAAGTGGAGCGGAAAGCCTAGTGGTCTCTGGAGAAAAGACCATGCTATGAAATCAAAGGCTTGGACATATTGGAGAGAAGGGTCTTCAGATACTGCATGGAAATGGTATGGTAAAAGGTATGTCTAATATATCTCTGGATTTCGATTTCTGTGAACATTGTGTATATGGGAAGCAGAATTGGGTGAGTTTTCCTTCTGGTTCTAAGAGGGCGAGCAAGATATTAGATCTTGTGCACAGTGATGTGTTTGGACTTGTGTCAGTTCTATCACTGGGTAAGTCAGTGTACTATGTTTCATTCATAGATGAATTCTCAAGGAATACATGGATATATTTCTTGAGGAAGAAATCTCAAGTCTTTGACAGATTTAAGAATTTAAGGCTCCGGTGGAAGACCAGATAGAGAAGAAGATAAAGGAGCAGAGGACAGATACTGGTGGGGAGTTTTGCGAGAAGGAATTTGAAGAGTTCTGTAAGAAGTGTGGTATAGCATGGCAGAAGACTACTCCATAAACACCTCAGCAAAATGGAGTTGCAAAAATAATGAACAGAACACTAATGGAAAAGGCAAGAAGTATGTTCAGTGGTACCGGGTTAGGACAAGAATTCTGGGCAGAGGCAATGGAGACTGCATGTTATTTGGTTAACAGATCACCTTCATCAGTGTTGGAGGATAAGACTTTACATGAGGTATGGACTGGTAAGAAACCCTCTCTTTCACATCTGAGGGTATTTGGATGTGATGCATATGTACATGTTCCAAAGGAGAAAAGGACCAAGTTGGATAATAAATCTGAAAGGTGCATCTTTATTGGGTATAAGGATGGTTTAAAGGGTTACAAACTTTGGAACCCGGAAACAAGGAAGGTAGTGTACAGCCGAGATGTGGTGTTTAGAGAGGTGAAATATGTTGTTAAACATGAATTCCTACCAAAGGAACTTGAGAAGATAGAGTTTGAGCTAAAATACGATGAATCAGACTCTATAACAGGATAATACTTAGAAGAGGAAGAGCCACAAACTCCAGCCGTGAGAAGGTCAGTTTAGGAAAGAAGACAACCATAAAGGTATAGTCCATCTACTTTCTGTTCAAATTTTTCTTTAACTATAACTGATGATGATCCCAGAACCGTCAAGGAGGAAGTAGATTTAGAGGATGGAAAAATCTATAAGGAGGCCATGGTTGATGAAAAGGCATCCTTGCATAAAGATGAGGCATGGGATCTAGTGGAGTTGCCAGCTGGAAGGAAGCCGATCGAGAGCAAATGGGTGTTTAAGAAGAAGATGAATGTATAAGGCAAGGTGGAGAAATACAAATCTTGGTTGGTAGTAAAAGGTTATTCCCAGGTGCCGGGAATTGATTTTGGTGATATTTTTTCTCCTGTTTCCAAAGTTACTTCTATTATATTACTTTTATATGTTGTTGTTGCATTTTATTTTGAGGTAGAACAGATGGATGTGAAGACAACATTCCTTCATGGGGATTTGGAAGAGGAGATCTACATGAAACAACCTAAAGGCTTTATGGTGAAGGGGAAGAAAGAACTGGTATGCAGGTTAAAGAAGTCTCTATATAGGTTAAAATAGTCAACAAGGATGTGGTATCAGAAATTTGATACCTATATACGGCTACTTGGCTTCACCAGAAGCAAGGAGGATCACTGTGTTTATTTTAAATTAATTGGTGACCGTGTTATTTATTTGGTCTTGTATGTGGATGATATGTTGTTGATTGGAAATGATAAAGAAATTATCCAAGATTTGAAGACCCAACTATTCTCCAAATCTTGGTGCTGCAAAATATAGTTTGGGTATGGAAATTAAGAGAGATCAGGCAAAGAGGAATCTCTGGTTAAACCAGAGGAAGTATGTGGAGACTATATTGCAGAGGTTCAATATGCAGGATAGTAAACCGGTGAATGTTCCGATTCCTGTAGGTGTAAAGTTGTTTGCTGAAGAGTGTCGCAAGACACAAGAAGAAGAGGAGGATATGTCTTGTGTTCCATATGCAAGTGCAGTGGGTAGCCTGATGTACACAATGGTCTGTACTAGACCAGACATTGCACATGAAGTGGGAGTATTGGGCAGGTTTATGTCAAACCCAGGGAAGGAGCATTGAACAACAGTGAAGCTGGTTTTCAAATATTTGTGTGGCACTACTAATTATGGCTTGTGCTACCAGGGAAGACTAGGATTGGAAAGAGTTTTGGACATTCGTGGTTTTTTTGATGTAGACTGGGCTAGAGATATGGACCAACGAAAATCTACAAGTTAGTATGTGTTTAGCCTATTTGGAGGTGCAGTCAGTTGGATGAGTAAAAGAAAGTCTGTATTGGATATTTCAACTATAGAGGAAGAATACATAGCAACCACTCATGCAAGCAAGGAAGAAATTTGGTTACAGAGATTGTGTTCAAGTATGGGGTTGGTGCAACAAGCTATAAGGATAGACTGTGATAGGAAAAGTGCAATTTTCTTGGCTAAGAACCCTGCTTATCATTTAAAGACAAAGCACATTGATGTTCAATGTCACTTTGTGAGAGACGTGGTTGAGGCTAAAAGGGTGTTGTTGGTAAAGGAGGACACTTTGAAGAATGTTGCAGATGCACTGACGAATTCTGTGAGCACTCAGAAGTTCTCTTGGTGTAGAGAAACAATGGGTTTTGTAGAGTTGGGCTAATGACTAAGCTCTCGTGTGGCCCCCCGTGGAAATAAAACAACAAGTGGGAGAATGTTGGGTATGTGTTATATTCTTTCCAAGACTAGTTAGCGTGAGGGGTTGCACCGGGCGCAGCAGGGGGGGCGGCAACCCCCCCTGTTTGGGGTCCGGGGTAGCGCCCCGGGAATTTTTTTTTGGACCCTATTTTTCAGTGGGCGGACCCACCCATGGTTTTGTGCATGGGTTTGCACATGGTTTTAGGGCATGATGGTTTTCGGCCCCTGGTATTTTGTAGATATAGTCAAGGGAACTACGATTATGTTCTAATCTAGGGTTAATGGATTGGGGTTTATGTATACTTCAGCATGTATATATATGTGTTGTAACACTAAAATGAATATAATGAAAAATCAAGCTGGTCGTCCCAATTTGGGATCCAGGGGAAAATTTTTGTATATATCTGTTTTATGTTTTATGCTCTTGCTATTGTTTATTTTTTGTTTTTAAGATTCGTTTGCAGATCATTTATGTACAGGGTTGAAACCTACAATAAATAGTCAAGTTGCTATGATCTGTTTTTAGCACAAACGTTTTACCTAGCAAGTAGTGTCTCCAAACCCGGAGCGCATGTACTACTGCTGCTAATTCTAGATCATAGGCTGAGTACCTTTTTTCATGTTCCTTCAACTTTCTCGACCCATATGCCACTAATTTTCCTTCTTGAGATAAAACTGCCCCAACACGCTCTTTACTAACATCTGTGCATACTTCAAATTCTTTGTTGGGGTCAACTACCCTCAACACTGGTGCAGTGGTCAATAATTGCTTCAGCTTCTCGAAACTGTTTTGTCACTCAACAGTCCACTTAAAGACTTTTACTTTTTTCTGCAAAGAGGTGATTGGAAAAGAAATTCTGGAAAATCCTTCAATAAGTCTTCTATAAAACCCAGCCAATCCCATAAAGGATCAGATATCAGCGACATTCTGGGGTACTTGCCATTCCATGATTGTCTTGATTTTCTTTGAATCAACAACAATCCCTTCTACTGAAATGACATGGCTTGAGTACTGGATTTCTGTTTTGCAAAAATCACACTTTTTGAACTTAGCGTACAACTAGTGTTTTCTTAACATTTCTAGCACAACCCTTAAATGTTCTCTATGTTCTTCCTGGTTTTTAGAATAGATTAAAATATCATCTATGAATATAAGAAAAAAATTATCTAGGAAAGGATGAAATATTCCATGAATTAACCTCATAAAGGTTGCTGATGCATTTGTTAATCCAAAGGGTAACACCACAAATTCATAATGCCCGTACCTAGTATGGAATGCAATCTTGCAAATGTCTTCATCTTTGATTTGGATCTGGTGATATCTAGATCTTAAATCTATCTTTGAAAATATTGTGGCCCCCTTCATCTAATCAAACAAATCATTAATCCTGGGTAAAGGATATTTATTCTTGACTGTTAACTTGTTAAGTTGTCTATAATGCATGCACATTCGCATGGTTCTGTCCTTCTTCTTCACGAATAGCACTGGTACTCCCCAAGGGGACACACTTGGACGAATATAACCTTTGTCCAACAGTTCTTGTAACTACATTTTTAATTCAGTTAATTCTGGAACACTCATTCTGTAAGGAGCCCTTGACATAGGAGATGCTCCTAGATTAATTTTATGGTGAAATCAATATCTCACCTTGGTGGTAATCCAGGAATATTTTCTGGAAAAACATCCATAAAACCTTGTACCATTGGTATGTTTTCCATCATAGGTGCTTTTTCCTTGGAATTGACATATACCACCTGAATAGCATATATCTGACATCCCTTCTTCATACATTTATGCATTTGGGATGTTATAATTGGACGTAGTTGTGGCGACTTCTTGATTCACTGAATCTCCTTGTGTGTTCCATCTTGCATTCTGTAATAAATGATCTTTTCCTTGCAGTCCACTAAGGTCCAATTTTTTTCTAGCCAATCCATTCCCAAAAAAACATCATAGGACCCTAATGGCGGTATGTTCAGATCCACATTTAACTGCTATTCTACAATTTCTAATGTACAGTTTGGAATTTTGGCAGTTACCTTTCTTTTTGCTCCTGTGGCTAGCTATACCAGCCACGAGTTTTTGAATTTATGTTCTTTTAATTTACACATTTCCACTATTTTGGGAGTAACATTACTTAGATTTGCACCTGGGTCTACCAAAATAGAAACAAATTGAGACAATAATTTACCTTCCAACTCAATCATTATTGGTTGATAATCTTCCTGTCGATCCTCCAACGTCGCGTTGATACGAGGAATGTTTCGCGCCACATCACCCACTGTAGAAGCCTCCTGCAAGTTTGCAACTGTGTCATTTCTTGCTTGTTGTGGGCAGTTTCTATAATAGTGTACTTCACCACACCCCTAACACTGTAGAGGTGGCTTAGTCACCTGCCCTTGCTCGAGTTTGCTAGATGCCTCTGTAGGCTTCTCTTCTACTGGCCAGTGGGTTCTTTGATGATTTCTTCCAACTTGTTTACTGACAGAACTTCGCGCATAAATCTTAAAGTTATTTCTTTTGGCGCCTTTGAAGTTTGAGCTGCTTTTCTGTACTTTCCTTGGGTGACAACCTCCCCTTTAGCCTTAGAATGCTGATAACAAATTCATGCCTTACGAATGGCTTAATCCATGGTTTTGGGATTTAAAAATTCAATCGCTCTTTCATATGTGTTGGCAAACTGCTTAGAAATATTTGCACCTTAGATTTTTCCTCTCGGAGGTATGGAACATATCGTAACAGAGAGGTGAAGTTGGTGATATACTCATCCATAGTCATCTGTCCCAGCTTCAAGTCATGAAATTATTTAGATTTCTCATCATAGAAATTTTATGTTAAATACTTGTCTTTAAAGTATTGCTAGAACGATTCCCATGTAACATATTGGTCCTCAATGCTGTGAACATTCTTCACTTCCTCCCACCACAGAGTAGTTTTCTCTCTTAACTAATATATGGCCAATTTGGCCTTCAGGTTGCTGTTGTATTCGTACACCTAAAAATATTTGTTCATGTTTATTAACCATGCCTCTACCACTTCCTTAGCTTAACCATCAAATTTTGGTGGTTTTATTTTTCAAAACTCCCCCTGAAGCTCCACTTTCCGCTTCTTAACTTCTTGCTGATCCGAAAATTTTTTGGATTCTAATTCATTGTAATTTTTGTTATTATTGCTTCGCTAAGAAGGGCTTCTTTCCACTTTGTCAGTGTTTTTGTCCCTTGTTTGTTGTTCATCACCTTCTTGCATGCCCCTATCAGTGCTAGGGTGTTCCATTTCCTGATTCTGCTTATCTGACAGGCTCTTAAGTATCTTTTCTTGCTCCTGCATCAAACGTTCGTTATCGCTTCGAACTCGCACCATCTCTTCCTATATTTTTTGTACTGTACTCAACAGAATACTTGTTTGATGTTGTTGTTCCTCCAATGGTACACTTGTTTGCTAGTGTTGATCCACACTTAGCTGAACCCACATCTCAGGGCTCACAACTGGTTGTGTTTGGGGTTCCCCGGTGTTCTGGGGTGGTTGTTGCGTTGATCCTCTCCTCATGATGTTTCCTGTTATACTTCTATTCTGTGCATCAGTATACACACAACTTGATCGTTAGTTGACCCTTAGGGTCCCAGCGTATGAAAATTGCTCTGATACCACTTGTAACACTCAGAATAATTTTTGTTTTTGTTTTTAACCATATAAAAATCAATCATACAAAAACCTAGAATTAAACCTTTACAAAGGTTATCACCATGTACGCTAAGGGATTCCGGATTATAGAGTATTAGAATAAATATGAATTGAGTGTATTAACTCCTACTATACCATATAAATTTTGAAATAACAAAGATCCTAATGTTGAATCATTACATGTATTTTTAATCAAATCTATATTCATAAATTGGATATCATATGTATGGAATTAACTTTAGTCTTTATGATCTAGATTTCGTTAACTGCATATCGAATCAAGGTAATATTGAAGTAACTTCTCGGGATTGCAATGCATACGTTTATGGTACTGTCATGTCATGTACATTATTATTTTCGATTCTGTCATGTACCTCCCATGACAGATGTCTGATTGAGTGTGGATCTGGGCAAGATTCAAGGCCACCTACCCTAATCCTCACCGTTCGATCATCTAGGGATCCACAAATCATTTCACTGGCGGGAAGCAAGGGTTAACCTTGCTAAACCCTATGGCCCGCTCTCATTTGGCTTGGCTCTTGTCTTCAGACTTCCTCTTTTGCTTTGCAGGCGATTTATGGATTCCTTTATAGGTTGGCATTCTTTGTGTTAGTGTCAGTCTAGTCGTACTTCCATCAGTGATCAAAATTGCTCTTTGCATTTGCATATTAGGAGTCCCATAATAATCAATTTCACCATTCCGCTAGGTCATGGATTCATTCATGGTAGTGAGTCTTCATCAGTTTTTCCCTCATGAGGTACTTGCTGCTTCTCCTCTCTATGGTCTTCGGTCACAAGTCACTTTCACTCTCAAATCATGACAGTAGGTCATAGGACGGGTCTCATTAGTTTCTAGGGTCTCACCATGATTAAATTAATGAGTCAAGTGTCAATAAAGATCAACAAGGTCATGAGGAACTCAATAAGCTTAAAATTATAGCACCCGGAAGATCAGAGATATCATTCATTCAGTTTGATGTAATTTTCACCTCAAAACCATGTTTTGAGGTGAAAACATAATACTTTTCCTTTCAGTCACAATTCAGAAGATGTTATCTCCACAAAGTGATGTCCCTGCCTTTCAGAGAATTTTTTCATAGCATGTTTAGCGCTAGATCATCTTCAAGGGAGATCCATTAGAAAGAGCCCGGAAAGAGCTTTCCAACCGTATAGTACACTTTCAAAACTGACTTCTGGATTGAAATTTATGCTTAAGTGAAGTAAAAGTCCCTACATCCTCATATACCCCCTATTTCCCATCCTTCCCTTTTAAACTTTGTATTATTAAAGTTTAATATTCCTTTATAAAATCCCTTTTTCCCTTTTCCAAAGGCAAACATCACATTAATACATATATCCGATCCCAAAACCACTTCCCCACCATTACCCTTGAAACTTTATTATAAAATCAAAGTTTCCATTATATATAAAGTCCCCGCCATATAAACCACTTCCCCACCATGCATATAGTCAAAAATTTATAATATAAAGTTTAAAGTTTTATTTATAAATCGCAATCGAAAAACTGTTTCGATCGCAACATCTATATGAAGAGCTCTGATAAGTTCATCGCAAACACTTGCGATGCGATTGATCACACAGAACTCCGATCATCGCAATCGCAAGTCTTGCCCCTATTCCTCTGATCTCATCACCCCCGATTAACCCACAAGCACGGAGTATTTCCCCTGCGATGCAGACGGGTTCTCCTGTCCCGGGCATTCCAATCGCAAGTTCTCCTGCGATCTCCCGATCCTCTCCTACGATTAAATGCTTGGAGATTATCCCCTCGTCGTTGATCTCCCGGTCAATCGGACGGCCGCATCCAATCGCACCATCGTAATCAGTTCTTCCATAAAAGTCCCCCTCGTTGACACCCTCAAGTGACATACTCCCGGAATTCGACATCCGCGGTTGATCTTTTTATCACCTCGATCGGACGACTGTGTCTAATCGGCTCAATATCACAAGTCCCCCCCCCCCCCGATTTAAACCCGTCGATTGAAAACTCCGATTGATCTCTCCACCATTTATTCCTCCCCGCCAATCCAACGGCTCAAACTCAATCGGGCTAATCGCATCAGCGTTTCACATATGTGATATGTCACTCCGTCCCGCTCTAAGTCCGATTGCGATTCCACCATTATTTCATATATATATCACTCCGCCTGCCCTGCTCTGGTTCCGATTGCGATTACTATTTGTTGTATATATCTCTCCGCTCTCCTCCGATCCTAATTGCGATTTCATTTCTCCTCTGTATATCCCTCTTCCGCCTGATTTGGGACTGCGATTTCCATATGGATCCCGCCTCCATTTCCCTTCCCTTTTCCCATTTAAACACATTTTCCCTTCACGAAAAAGCATAAATTCATTTTATCAGCTTTCTATTAAAGACCAGAGAATGAAGAACTAAAGGAAATTGAAACGTCAGGAGGCGAGAAATAAAATTGTAACAGTCACATCTTCAACATTGATTCTAAAGGATCCACGCTACAGGTTTTGCCTCCGCATTGGATATCTGAAAATTTCAGGAGGAATAATGTAACGCAGCTCTTCCTTTACGAAAATATTATGAGCTCTTGGTCTTCCATCTTCAGTTATGATTCCTCCTCTTCCCATCGATCTATATTCCCACAAATTATGTCTATTTATTGTAAATTCCAATCATTTTTAAAAAGGGCTGAAAGTCTGAGGTCTGAAAACTCAGAAGTAGGGGAATAGTGTGACAGCGAGCTCTGCGCTCTGTTGTACAGTTTGGCAGGGAATTAATAAAGTGATGTAACTTTGATTTGTGGGATTCATGTGGTATGAGTTTTAGCATATGTCTCTTCTTTATGTTTCATATGTACATTTTTATGTTGCAACATTCACTCATAAACATTTCCAGTTGAATGTTTTCAAGTTAGAAAGGTAGAATCCATTTTATATGCTCGCCCTGAAATCATTCATACTTCCGTGTGTTTTCTTCGTTTGAAAAGGATCCATTTATTATGCCCTTTTCAGCTTCTCAACAAGCCCTTCCATTTCATCTTATCTCAAATTTAGTTGCTAAACCTCCTGCCTATCTTGCCCTATGAAATACTCTGTGTCCTTGATTTTAATTCCTCAGCTCATGATGTCCTTTGTCCCATACATCCCTGGAAATTTCAGTCATTTATCCAAACCCCTTTCACATTCATATATCTAGCCTAAAATCAGTTTATTATTGTGTTATTGAATGTCTGTTCTATGGAGAGAGCCCTCTCATGTCCTTGTAGGGCAAGCTACAAGGCTGAGCGTGGTTTAGTTGTTACCATGATTTTCCTTTTCAGCCTGAGGTTCAGATTGGGTGCTAACATCTTTGGCGACCATACCGGGGAACAAAGACCATATCTAAATCCCCCGGTAAATAATGACAGAGTATTATATCTGAATGTTTATGGTGAACAACAATCAGATGCATATAAAGGCTGGAAACATTCACCTGGCGACTCCATTCGCTGAAAGATCCAGAAGATCAAATCCTTCATGGTGACTACACTGCAGGAAGATTAGTAGCTTTAATATCTTTGTTTTAAGATGGAACGTATTGCAAGAAGGTATGCTCCCATGAGTCGAGATCATATTCCAGGTTTCCCAAATAAAATGCCCAAGGTGGATTGGCTTCAGAATTTGCCTATGTTCAGAAATGTGGAAGGTAATGACGCTGCTCTTCATGTGGTAAAATTTCACATTCATGTGCATAAATTAAAGATTGATTTTCCTAAAGACTGTTTGATGAAAATGTTTATGGCTACTCTGGAAGATGAAGCTCGATCTTGGTATGAAATTTTTCCACCTGGTTGTATTTATTGTTTAAAATATTTTCATACCATATTCTTTAAAAGGTACAGAGAATCTTGTCCATATTTAATGTTAGTTTATAACTGTTGCAAATATGTTAATAGTTTCATTGAAAATCTCGAGAATTTTTATGGAGATGATGAATTGATGGACGAAGAAATCATGGAAGCATTGTATGAAAATCTGTTTCAGCAGCACGCAGAAATCTTAAAGGATTCTTATCAAGATCAACAGGTTGAAGATCTTTGTACAGCTGAAAATGATGAAAGAAGAGGCTTTTCAGATCTGATTGAAATAAAGGATGAGATGCTGCTAAAGGATCTTCCAATCTTACATAGTGATAAAGTTAAGCCAGATCTAGAGTCAAAATGTGATGAGGAAGAATACGATGTTCCAAGTCCCATAAAAGAGAGTTATATTGTTGAGGCTGCCTCAAATGAAGAAAACAAAGTTATAGACCTGAGTGTTCTCATTCCATCAGAAAAGAGTCTTCACGAGGAGGTAATCCATTCCCTCTATGAAAAACAAGACGAGATATTTGTCCAAGTAAGTGAAAGTGTTTCTTTCGATGAATCGTTGGTGGATGATAGAAATGACAGTGTTGGATCTCCAGAAACATTTGAAGTTTCTTCTCTTATGACTGAAGAATATGATGAGCAATATGATAATCCGGTTGTTATATCATGTGAAGATGACCTACAATATATTCAGAATACAGAAGATCAGAACATTCAGGACTGCCATTCAGATTCTTCTTCCTATGTCTCATGTTTTGAAATGTTTTTTCAAGAGGAAATTTGCTCATCCACTTGTTCAGAATTGTTTGAAGACCAGGAACACACTCTTACTGAAGAAAGATCAGAATCAAGAGAAAAAGACACCCTGTTTCTTTAGCAGGAGGTAAATATTTATGTTTTTCAGGACCCAGTAGCAAATTTATTGCAGTCAATAGTGAAGGTAATTATTGCAGTATTCAGTGATGAAGGAGATCATGGCCAACCACGCTTTTGGATGTTCAGTTGCAAGTATCTATGGTTTACCAGAGGATATGATCAGGAGAATCAATCAAGGAGGCATCTGCTTGATTGGTTACATTGGCATTTTGATATAGCATGATGGTACATTGGCCTTCCAGAAACACAGGCGGTTATCATCAAGATTTGAAACCTCAAGTCTTGGTCATATACTGCCATCAAGCTTCAAATGTTAAGTTTTTTCTAGGTTAGCTTTGAGTCACTTTTGAGTCAGTTTGTTGGGTCAAGTTTCATTCAGTATTCATTTTGGTTTTTAGCTATTGACTCCATGCCCAATGGATAAGGCTACTTGATCTACGGTGTTCTTGGCACCTCCAAAGGAGCTACCATCCCCATTGGAGCCAATGTTAGTGTCAGTCTAGTCGTACTGCCATCAGTGACAAAAATTGCTCTTTGCATTTACATATTAGGAGTCCCATAATAATCAATTTCACCATTCCGCTAGGTCATGGATTCATTCATGGTAGTGAGTCTTCACCGGCGCTCTCATGAGGCACTACTGCTTCCTCTGTATTCGGTCACAAGTCACTACCTCGTTAACCGTATTAGGTCACAGACGGCCCCACATTTTTAGGTCTCACCAGCGATTGAAACTAATGAGTCAAAAATAATAAAGGACTCAAGGTCATGAGGAAGTCAATAAGCTTGGCACTATAGCACCCAAAGATCAGAGATATCATCGATCACGGATATTCTTCACCTCAACCATGGTTTGATGTGAAAACAGAAGGACATTTTGTCTTTATATAAGGAAAAGCTGTTATCTCCACAAAGTGATGTCCCTGCCTTCAGAGAAGTTTTTCGTAGCATGTTCAGCACCAAATCATCCTCCAGGTAGATCCATCAGAAGGAGCCCGGAAAGAGCTTTCCAACGATATACTATACTCTCAAAACTGACTTCTGGATTGAAATTTATGTTTAAGTAAAAGTCCCTATATCCTCATATACCCCCTATTTCCCATTTTTCCCTTTAAACTTTGTATTATTAAAGTTTAATATTTTTATAAACTTTTTCCTTCAAAATAAAAAATCACATTAATACATATATCCAATCCTAAAACTACTTCACTGATACTTCTAAATTTATTATAAAATCGCAGTTTCTCATTACAGCAGGAAACAAACTCGCCATATAAACCACTTCCCCACCACATATATAGTCAAAAATTTATAATATAAAGTTTAAAGTTTTATTTATAAATCGCAATCGCAAAATTGTTTCAATCGCAACATATATATGAAGATCTCCGATCAGTTCATCACAAACACTTGCGATGCGATTGATCGCACAGAACTCCGATCATCGCAATCGCAAGTCCTACCATGATCCCTCCGATTTCATCACCCCCGATTAACCCACAACCGTCGATCTTCCCCCTCCGATCCGACGGTCCTCCGCCAATCGGGCATTCCAATCACAAGTTCTCCTCCGATATCCCGATCTGCTCCTCCGATTAAATGCTTTCGATTATCCCTCAGTCGTTGGTCTCCCAGTCCAATCGGACGGCCCGCATCCAATCGCACCATCGCAATCGGCGCTTCCATAAGTCCCCCTCCGATTGACACCCTCCGATTGACATACTCCCGATTACACATCCGCC
The DNA here is from genome assembly GCA_034641835.2 of Pinus albicaulis. NCBI lineage: Eukaryota > Viridiplantae > Streptophyta > Pinopsida > Pinales > Pinaceae > Pinus > Pinus albicaulis. Next base: position 61,075,937 of record CM076579.1, on the reverse strand, counting down.
GTTGATCTTCCTCCTCCGATCGGACGGCCCACGTCTAATCGCTCAATCGCAAGTTCCCCCCCGATTTAAACCCACCAATTGAAAACTCCAATCGATCTCTACACCGTTGATTCCTCCCCGCTGATCCAACAGCTCCAAATCAATCAGGATAATCGCATCAGCATTTCATATATGCGATATGTTGTTCCATCCCGCTCTGATTATGATTGCGATTCCACCATTATTTCATATATATATCACTCCGCCTGCCCCGCTCCGGTTCCGATTGCGATTATTGTTTATTGTATATATCTCTCCGCTCTCCTCCGATCCCGATTGCGATTTCATTTCTCCACTGTATATCCCTCTTCCGCTTGATTTGAGATTGCGATTTCCATATGGGTCCCGCCTCCATTTCCCTTCCCTTTTCCCATTTAAACACATTTTCCCTTCACGAAAAAGCATAAATTCATTTTATCAGCATTCTATTAAAGACCAGAGAATGAAGATAAAGGAAATCAAAACGTCAGGAGGCGAGAAATAAAATTGTTACAGTCACATCTTCAGCAATGATTCTAAAGGATCCACGCTACAGGTTTTGCCTCCACATTGGATATCTGAAAATTTCAGGAGGAATAATGTAACGTAGCTTCCTTTACGAAAATATTATGAGCTCTTGGTCTTCCATCTTCAGTTATGATTCCTCCTCTTCCCATCGATCTATATTCCCACAAATTTTTTCTATTTATTGCAAATTCCAATCATTTGTAAAAGGGGGGGAAAGTATGAGGTCTGAAAACTCAGAAGAGGGGAATAGTGTGGCAGCGATCTCTGCACTCCGTTGTATAGTTTGGCAGAGGATTAATAAAGTGATGCAGCTCTGATTTGTGGGATTCATGTGGTATGAGTTTTAGCATATGTATCTTCTTTGTGTTTCATATGTACATTGTTATGTTGCAACATTCATTCATAAACATTTCCAGTTGAATGTTTTCAAGTTAGAAAGGTAGAATCCATTTTATATGCTCTACCTTGGGGAATCATTCATACTCTGTGTATTTTCTTCTGTTTGAAAAGGATCCATTTATTATGCCCTTTTCAGCTTCTCAATAGTCCTTCCACCCCATCTTATCTCAAACTAGATTGCTAAGTCTCTTGCCTATCTTGCCCCATGAAATACCCTGTATCCTGTTTTAATTCCTCAGTTCATGTTGTCCTTGTGTCCCCTACATCCCTGAAAAATTTCAGTCATTTATCCAAACCCCTTTCACAGTCATATATCTAGCCTAAAATCAGTTTATTATTGCATTATTGAATGTCTATTATACGGAGAGAGCCCTCTCTTGTCCTTGTAGGGCTAGCTACAAGGCTGAGCGTGGTTTAGTTGTTACCCTGATTTGCCTTTTCAGCCTGAGGTTCAGATTGGGTGCTAACACTTTGTGTAGAGTTTTATCTCCACCTCTGACATGGTTTTCCTGTTGGTGGTCTTCCTTTGGGTTGCTGTGGAACATAGTGTTCCGTAAGTGGTCTTTTAACATCTCTACACTGATTCCTCCCACGACATTCATTGACAGCTTCCCTTTGACGCCACTCAGGTAATCGTGGTCTCCTTGAAGCGATATTTCTTTCTGTTTATTTTATGATATACATTTGCGATTTCGTGATACAAGTTTTATTTCTAAAACTTCATGGTTGTCTGTCCATTCTAGCTTCGGATGTGGATGAGTCTCACGGACTCATACTTACAAGTATTCTCAGTTTCCTCAACACCTTACCTATGTCGTATTTTGGGTTTTTCCTTCACATTTTCTTCCAATTGGATTACGACTTATTTCACCACTCACTTATGGGTTTTATTTTTTTTGCAGGTAGGTGTCTCTTCCCGTGAAGGGAAACAAACTCTGTAATTGGGAAGTTTCAGATTGACACTATTTAGAAAGTCTAGTTCCAGACTAACCCTCTCGCCTCATTCCAAGTATTTCAATGGTTTTTCATCGTGACCCAAATTCCCTTCTTCAGGCGTACTGGATATTTTAAGGAGACTTAAAACCATGTTTATTTCTATAAGTTCGAGTCAAGCTAGAATTGATATTTTCTGTTTTAAAGAGCTGAGTCTAGTTACTCTTACTGTATTTTTATGTACATTATTTTTTTTACCAGGTCGTGTTCTTCAGACCACGGTTATGAATTTTCTTTTGATAACAGTAAATTTTCTCTAAAATACTTTTCAACGTATGTATATGGGTTCTTTCCTGCAATTTTTCTTTTAATTGAAATGAAATTCCCCTTTGAGGGTTGTGTTGTTGCATAATAATTCTAGTTCACCGATTTTATAGTTCTTTCCATTTATATTGTATATAGTTTCTCTGTATCTTTTGCATTACTGATCTCTGTATTTAGTCCTCACGCCCTGAAGTTTGTATTAGCTGTAAGTTTATCTCTAATCTCTATGTATAAATTTATAGATTACTCTTGGTTTTTGGTTGTAATGAATATGATGCATCTACTGATGTTTTGGAAATGGAACTCTAATTTCCCGTTTTGCCTTTCTCTAGAATATTAAATGTAGCTTAATATTGTTAAGAAATATATGGTGACCGGACCACCTCACCTGTATGTCCGTGTATAGCTTACACTTGGGGGACAATGCGTCCAGGGTTAGGGTTTCACCCTGTACCTTTGACCGACGGTCCTCCCTATTTTTTTTCTTTTAATAAGGATTTTTCAACAACATGCATAAGTGTTTTCATTTTTATAGAATATAAATATAATCTTCTTTCATTTATACTGCTTTACAATTCATTCCAACATCTGGATTGTTGTTAGTATGTAAAAACTGTAAACTGTATGTATAAATCTTTATAATTGGAAACTGTTTTCCCCCCTGACAGCCACTGCTGTATAAATTCAAACATAGGTATTTCATATTTTGCTTGACATAAACAGAATTAAATACTAAACTTTAAATGCAGTAAGGACTTGCACATAACTACAATAACATGTCTGGTGTAATACATAATGAAGTATTAATATTACAGATTCGTATAATTATATCCCAACACCTATTTATCATTGAAGTATTAATATTATAGATTAGTATAATGCTTTCCCAACACCTATTTATCATTTTATTTACAACTCTATCACTCGAGTATAAACACATGTGCATACATAGAGTAATAATATTATAGTACTTAATTCACAGAGATTGCACATATACTTATCTAATTATGAAGTTTATAGTTGTGGTCCTCTCAACCATCAAGAGAGGCGATTACGTCCTCCTCTTGCCCCCGTGCTCCACTCTTGAAAGGTATGGGTTCACAGTGGATATTTCTGTTGTGACCTCAGGACACTTAGTCCAGTCAGTACTAGAAATAAATTCAGGATTGCTAAGTGTTTTCCATTGGTCTCTACCATCTCTGGAAAATCTACACTCTCCCTTTGTCCATGAACAAAACCCCTACTCCTCACTGGGATCAGTCTCTTATCCCCAGAGCAGGTAACTGTTTCCAACTATCCCAACCACTTTCCAATTTTTGGAAAACATTCACCATCAGCTTTTACTTTTTATGAGTCACTTTCCATAACTTATTTTATTATTCATAATTAATCACTAATTAAAATAAATTTTCAGCAAAACATTAATAGTTCCAGTCTTTTTTTAAAACAAATAATAAAAATGTCTTTTAACTAGTTAACAACTAGTTATCATTAAATGTAGTGGTCATAATTTCAATGTAGATGTTGATTTCTAATTATATTTGATAGTTTGCACTAAATGTATCGATCCTCTATTGAAAAAGTTTGCACCTCCAGAAATTTGATACCTCTTGGAACTTGATAGATACAAAATTAAAATAGATCTATTTACACTTTGAATGAAAAAATTTAATAATAAAAAAAATCTATTAATTTATTCATTGATAATTTTTTGTCTATTATTTTACTCAATTAGATTTTAATTCAAAGAAGTTCAGTTGACTTCAAATAACGTGCCTTACCCAGTTAAAGAATTCTCTCCAAGGATGTCGATGTGTCTCCTAGCGTCTAATTTGCGCGAAATTGCGTGCCAACGATATTCAAGAACGTACTGTATCTGCCATTACAAAATTGAAACTATGAGACACATTGAAACAAACATGATTGGATGAACTCAGATAGAAATAAAAATCATACGATGTAAAGAAGCAAATGTGATATTAGTATTGTTGCCTTCCCGTGAAGGACTAGAGACTGGAATCGTCTCTAGGGCTTCTTTTAAATATGTAACAGAAAAAATTTCAGCCTCTCCCATAATTTTTTCTTCTGGAAAAGAAACGAGGGAAGCTCGAAACAAATTAAGAATGCTTCTTATATGCCACTCTATATGATTGGAAGAAGCGACAAACTGCCCCATTTGATCTTTGAAGTGTTGTAATACATCTGGTATCAATAGGTCAATGAACATAACTATTAATATAGTATTTTTAGTGGGTCTAATATTTACAAATATTTTTTATTGGATCTAATAATTAAGATTGTGTTTTTTTGTAAAAAAAAATCATAAATTTAAAATTAAAATAATAAAAATTATGTCTTGATAAACTTAGCAACCAAATAATAATAATAATATCTACAAGTAAATGCCCACTTATATCATTGAGGAAATTAGACGAGAGATTTAATAATAAAATGCGGATACTCAGAAACACAATATATCAATAATTAAACGAGAGATTTAATAATAAAATGCGGATACCTGAAAACACAGTATATCCATGTAGCCGAAGAATTCGAAACCCTATGGTAGTTGTGTTGAGATCAGTAAAACCGCTCTCTCTCCCACATCCAATGCCTCTTTCGCTCCAATAACTATTGTCAAAATATTATGTTTTGAATGTGCATTTGTCATGAAAACGTAAACAAAAGTTTGAAGGCTGTTGGGACTGACCTGTAAACATAGTCAAGACTAAGTTTTATCTCACTCTGGAAATGTCTGTCGATCCCCAAACGTTCAACGTTATCGACCATCGAAATACGTTGAACGAGATCATTAGCAGGAGTGATTAATTCTCCACCTGTCAAGTTGAAAATCTCCTTTACTTCACCCATTAGGGGAATTTTGAGGTCTAAAATGGGCCTCCTAAGGAAATAATAAAATAATAGTTAAACCAATAAAATAATATTTATGAATTTGCAATTCACTTTTTGCACCACAATCCATGTAACCATAGTTAAATTCAATTCAAAAATTGTACCAAAATAAAATTAATAAAAAAATTGTATTGATGTGACTATAAATAAGAATGAGCTTTTCAAGAAAAAGTCATTATCATTGAACAACTAATGCATTTGTCCTTTGTACTTAAATAACTTAAAATAAAATATAAATATAAATTTATAAACTCTTAATTATATTATATGCTATTAATTAAAATTTATATTATTTAAATTGTATAATAACATGTAATTAATATACTATATAAAAATAATATAATATAATAAATGTATAGAGATATGCATTGTTTCTTTCAAGAAATATGAAATGAAAATAATATATTTTTATTCAAAAAGTGTGAAATGACATTTATTATGAGTACTTTACTTTGACTTTAAAAGTACTTAGAACACTATCATGGTTAACCATGAGTTTTTATCCACCATTGAGAATGTGATAAGTAAGTATCTTTAACTCAAGTAATGTCACCTCAACCATTAGGGATGATGTCATCTCCTAAAATGTGATTGGTTCTCATAAAGTGAATTTTGATTGTACATTTTCCTTAGGAGGCCCATTTTAGACCTCAAAATTCCCTTAATAAATAAATCTGTCAGCATGATCACCGTACGAAGATGCTTGAACAATATGAAAATCTAGTAATTAATTGCAGTGCAGTTCAATGCTGTTTAAAAGACCATGGGAAAATTATTCCAAACACAAACACATTCAAATTGCAGAGAATGAAAAAACAGCTCCATCAATTTTGAAGGTTTGATGACGCAGGGCCAACCTGCAACACCCAGAATCTTATCTACCATGCAAATTCACCCACTATGCCCTTATCATGCGGAAGCTATCTTCAACATATGTTTCAAATCCATAAACCCAATAATCAAACTCTTCATTTCTTTAAACACATACTTCAATTGGCACAATGCGCCCATCATCTCAGAATACAATAAAACAAAATGCGCCTTGCTTCAAACAAACCTTCCACGCAAACATTACCAATAACATTTGTCTGCACTCAATTACGTGTCTTCGATTTTTCATTTCAATCGAACCAAGGTACCAAATCTATTTATGCGCCTTTTCCCTTTCAGCATACCAAGCTGGATTAACACTGTTCAACGCCTTAATTCACCTTCTCCACTGATTTTAACTCTGGAAAATAATGATTGAACAGAATTTTAATTGCCCCTGTCAAAGACATCAATTTACAAACCCAAATCACTTGATCCAATGATTCAGATCGATTTCCCTTTCACTGTTCAAAAACGCTCCAAAATCTGGTCATACACCGATTTATATCAATCGACGATCCCAATCTATGTGATTTAATAACACCACCAGCCATTGCAATTTCAATAACTCTGATGCAGAGTTATCGGGATGTCGAAGATCGTTGGGTTTCGATGTCACTACGATATCCACTGGACTCGATTTCAAAAGAGACTTAGGTGGATTTCTACGCTCAGATCTGACCGATCTGACGCTCAGAACAATTCGCAAATCGGTTATTCCAATATGCTACCAAGTTGACATCCAATCGCTCCGAAGCGATGTCACTCCACCTCCACAACTCTACTGCGCTCCAAATTAAATCTACACCGATATCCTTTGTTGCCAAAACTGTCGACCATTATCACAACGCCAATGCGATATGATTCAATTTGCTATCACAACCAATATTGTGCTATCATTTATGTCGTTTTACAGTTGTTCCGATGTGAGATTCCAGGCCCAATGCAATTTCCCAAACCAGTCTATAAAACTTTACATTCGACTCATTGATATATGTTATGGTATGCTATGTTCATGGACTGATAACACATACAATCAACCCTTATATTATTCGAAATCCGCTTCAAAGGTTCAATCAAAGGCGGATCGAGGACGGAAAAGATTAAGGGAAGACCAGAGCGTTTCACCCAGATCCATTCTTTCTTCGAACGCAATATCTGAACTGAGATCACACAATCTTCTGTAAATTGACTTGAATTCTCACAACATTTAATAACGCAATTCTTCCTCCTTTGAATTGCCTCATGAAAATGAACCAGCGATCTACCAAATGAAATAATCTCTGCCAATTTAATTCGGTGATCCAAGTTTTCAAACAAACTCCACTAATATCCGAAATTCATTAAAACAGCACTACATACAGTTAATTTGACACCACACAGAACCACATTTATTTCAATCCATTACGCAGATCAATAAAGTTCAAGCCTTCAAAATTTGTCATTCGACTATGCACAAACCACAACTGTAATTATAACATTAAAAAAGAAAACAAAACAGAGTCTCGCATTTTCCTGGTCATACCTGGAATGGCCTCTGTTATTACAAAAAAAACAATTCTCACACATAATCCGAGTTTTCGCTCCACCCAAAAAACTCACACTAACTCTCTAGTTCTATAACAAATCTACCCATCGACATTTTCACTCCAATCGGCTCTCTCCTTTTATTCAGCCTTTCCAACCTTTTTTTATTAACTAGCTCCTAAAAACAATGCTAACGCTATCTCCTATTAACAGAATTATGTTATTTTATAGCTTCTTGATTACATCTATACAAACAAATCTTATCACTAATCTAAAATAAGACAGTCTCTGATTTATTACAATTCTAAAACTATTTGAGGAATCCAACCTCCTCAGAAAATCGATTTTGACCAACAGTAAATAAATTTCACTGGATTTAACCACAACATGTGGACAAATCTCCACATTGCTGGCTAATGCCGATGCTCCTGCATCATTTGAATAAAGGAATATGCAGCATAAATTTAAATGAATGTTGTTGAAAATATTTACGTCACCTGCAAACCTCGTGCAGGTAGAAATGAAGTACAATAGGGGCAGAAGGTTGAGTGCACACCTCTGTGCATTTAACAGAGTTTAAATGGAGCTGTAAGGATGAGTTTATGTTTTATGGGCGCAGTCGCTTTTGTAGAGAAGCATTGAAAAAATCGTGGTTAAAACCACGTAACAACAGAAGTTCTTAAAGAACAGTCTTATCAGACGTAAATCCCTCACCAACCAACAAACAAAAGTTTTTTATTCAACGCGCCAAGTCCTTTTTTGTTCAATGCGCCAAGTCCTTTTTTTTTAACTTATGAAAGGGCCACCTCTTGGTGGTCCCCACCAGTCATCGCCCATCGCAAATGTTTGTTTTAGTGTCTTGTTGATATGAAGTTCCGATGCGATACGATGTTGCGATATCGCACATCGCACATCGCAACACACAATGTAAAAGTCCTCCGATATGTTTTTTGTTTCGATGCACTTGCGATGCGACGATGCGATCTCCATTGTGGGGTCCATCACACATCGCTCATCGCCAAACCATTTGCCCACCACAACATGTTTCGCCGATCCATTGCCGATGCGATATTGCGATGCGATGTGGTCCCTACCACCATCGCACATCGAAACATCGCTCGTCGCCAACGTTCAAGTCGCCACACCATTTGTTCTGCTAATCGCCGATGTGATGTGGTCCCATTGCTACGTGGACCAATCACATTTTATTGCGCAGGTTCTGCCTTGATGTCATTATCACATTTTGTTACGCGAAGATTTTATAGAATCCGATTCATAATATTGTTTGAGTTCTGCGGGCCCCAGCATAAGCCAATAGGAAAGCGTTCACACTGGTTTTGGGTTTGCCTACGTAGGGCTCAATTGTTACGCGAAAAAGATTGAAATCTAGTTTATTTGAAGTATGAACTCTCGGTTAAACGTTTATTGAATTATGGTTAAAAGTAATATTACGAGGGCAGTATAAAGATTTAAAAGAACTAAGGGAGTGCCTCGGTAGTTGACCAAGCAATCGTGCATTGACCAGAGATCAATGGTGGAGAATTACTACGGGGGCACTGCATGCCATGTCAGCATCAATCCTTTGGTGACTTCGCACAGAAAAACAACTGCGCCAATATATATCTTTTTTAATATATGTTTTATGTTTTTATAATGTCGCGCCATATAAATGAAAAGCCCGAAGGCTTATTGTAATAGGATAGAAGACTGTGTTATGTTTTTTTTTTATAATGCTCGAAGGCAGAAAGAGAGACAGAGAGACATGATTGAAACGCTGAGTCTATAGCAGCTAAACCAATGTGAAACCAGAACTTAGTTATGAAGATAGAATCTCTATTTTGTAATAGTTTTGTTTTGTTAATGAAATAGCAAAGTTTGTCTCATCTCTGTCAAGTAAGTAAATTTTTGCATTTCTTTGTGTTAAAGAACGAGAATTTTTATTCTCCCTGTATATTCAGAATATTCAGAAATTTCAACAAATGTAATTATTACCCCATAAGGTGAGCGAGATTTTATGAAATTATCGTCCCACATATTTTAATGATGATAGCCTATGCGTCTTTGTACACCGTCATCAGATACGGCAGCGCTTACACTCATGACTCTCTTGCATGCCGTTACAGGTTTCCCCCGCCTACACAATTCCAGTGTTGAGACTGATCTACGAAGAGCCTTCTTAAGCTCATCATGAGTAGAACTGACCAACGATGTGCACTTGAAAGCCAAGTGCACGACAGAAATTAGAGACATTTCTGGTCGTTATGATATGATAGAACTTGGGCACAAAATAATGAACTAAAAAATGAATGGTAGAACCTGTTCCTGCCATTGCTTATATGGAGCGACGTTACAGCCCCTGGACAATGCTGGTTCGCCATACTGTGTTTTCACGATAACGATGGGTTTGATTTATTTACCAGGCATTATCGATGTTTATTTTTTTCCACTGTTAATTCTAATCAATTCTTTACCTAACCAGGTCACCTAAACGCACACGAGTTTGTTTGTGTTGTTTTTTTTGGGTGATAAAGACTATCAATTTCTGCCGACATTAAATTTAACCAAGGAATACCATTCCTCACCTAATCACTTCACGCTAACCGCATAGTTGTGACTTTCTGTTGGTGCGTGAAAAACAATGGTTTACTACCTAGTCATTCGAGCACGAGTTGTCAGTTTCGGTTGGTAGGTGACAAACAATGGGTTAATACCTAGTCATTTGAGACTCGGTAGTAAATTCAGTGTATCTGACGTTATTATTCTTTTGCAGAACTCCTCAGTTTCTGTTGGTTGGTGAAAGACAATGGCTTAATACCTAGTCATTTGACACTCGGTAGTACATTCAGTGTGAATGTGTTTGTTCAATTTGTACCTTTTGTTAATGTTTTCAAGTTTGTGGGATTGCATATATATTTTTGTCGTTGTAAATTAAGTAGAGTTTTTTTATTTTTTATTTATAAACAAAAGTAGGTTAGAAGATACGATTTTAGGCTTCAACCTGTTATCCAAAACATATACATTTTAAGTCTCAAACTTACTGTCTTCAAATAGCTTATATCAGAATCAGTATTTGCAAACATAAACATAATATTAAATTAAAAGGAATCACCTAAAATTAACAAAAACTACAGACTAATCATCATGTGACTAATCATCACTTGACAGGAGCCGGATCCTTGACACTTGACATTGGAGCTAGGCATATCAACTTAGACTCATCTAGATAGATGAGTTATTATCATTATTTTTAAAATAAAAATATATAAAATTAAAAATTATATAATAATATTAAAATATTTTTTTTATAAAAATTAATAATTTATGTAATTAAATTTAATATAATTAAGTTTATAAAATTTAAATGAAAATCACAATGTAATAATGATATTGATGATGATGATGATGATGATGGTTAACATCCACTAAGACCAAACTTTGGTCTATGAGACCTAAAGAAACTAATTATTTAGCTGAGTTTGGAGAGAAGCGTCCCAACTCACTATAATTTTGACATGTTAAAAGGCTAGGAAGGTCGGTATTGCAACAAATATTATGAATTAGATATCATTTTTGGGATTCAAATGCATTAACTAAGTCATTCATCTATGACCATTTCCATGAGAGATAGTCGTAACTGACAAATTTCTCATGATTTTTCAATAGTCCACTTAGCACTCATTGCATCAGGTTATGCTCACAGGGGTGAAGAAGTGGGATTGAAAGTAGTGAAATGAATCACATAGCGTCAATCATCACTTCCGGGACTTGCACCCAGTAACCAAGACTTCCTAGGAGGTCACCCATCCCAGAACTCCTGTGGCTCAAGCGCACTTAACTGTGGAATTTTCCCCACAATCAAGCCCACTTATGAAGCTGAGATCTAATGTGGGTGTACGAAGGGCACTCTAAGAGGAAGTGGTTTTCATCCTCAATGTTCATATTCTCATAGAGATGACAGATCCTTTCTACCCATGGTGTTTTAGGAATTGGTTTTCATCCTCAATGTTCATATTCTCACAGAGATGGCAGATCTTTTCCACCCATGGTGTTTTAGGAACTGTTCAATGACCTATTTCACTATGGAGCTCATGACAGTTCGTTCTTATCTTGGCTATATTAATTTTTTTCTTTGAGCTAGTTAAAACATAGAGATACTTTTGATCTTCTATAGTAGGGTTGATGACCTCCTTATAATATCTTAATTTTATTTTAGCCTCTAAATCTTTATCACACCACATTTTCTCTTTAAACTTAGAAGTGACAATATTTTTAATGTTATTAAAAATATTGTCATTAAAGATACCAGGCCCTGGTATCTTTATACCAATCTTGTTTGAGCCTTAGGTGGTTTTGGCTGGAATTTAAAGCTAGCTTAGGAAGTCTATGGTCTCACATTTTCGTCAATCTCCTAATGGTTTAACCAAACCCTGGTATCTTTATACCAACCTCGTTTGAGCCTTAGGCGGTTTTGGCTAGAATTTAAAGCTATCTTAGGAAGTCTATGGTCTCCCATGTTATTGATTTTGTGCTTGTACAATAGGAGCCTAGTCATAGCGAGGCTCTCGATAGGGGAAAGACCCACTTCTATAAGGAGAATAGGATAGGGTGTATTTCTTTTAATTTTGGGGTTTTACGTTATAAAACACTTCTGAATTTGCTCAATCTTTCTCCAGGATCCTCTAGAGATGCTACAACCCCAAACCTCACATCCATACAAGATAACAAGTGTCACAACTAAATTTTCAAAGAGGAGCTTATTTTTATCCCACATCACAAGGTTTGCTGCTTTACAATTATTTTCAAGACCAAAATAATCTTTCCACTCTCCATTAATCATTTTCTCAATGCTATAGTTCCACTTGAGCTCGTGATGAATATCAATTCCTAGGTACTTGTAAGAAGACACTTCCTCCAAGTTGCTATTTCCATACACAAAATTAGAGTAAGTGTCCTTGGATTTGATAATTATAACTTTTGTTTTGTTAACAATCATACCTTTGGTAGAGAAAAAATCCTTAAGAAGACTTATAATATTAAGTTACCTTTTTTCTATCTTATTCTAATATTATTTTTGGACATGATTGTGATGTAATTTCACCTTTAAAAACTTTAAAAAATTGATATAATAAGTTAGTTACTATTATTATTTTTAAATAAAAAATATAATATTAAAAATTATATAATAATATTAAAATAATATTTTTAAAAAATAATAATATATTTAAAAAAATTTAAAAATTTAAATATAATTTTATTTATAGAATTGAAATGAAAAACTCAATGTAATAATGATAGTAGTACATTGAATTAATTTCAATATGACACAAAATTAATATAATGAAATAGGAAAAATGAAGTCTTATTACACTTATTTATCATTTATAATTTCAATGAGACTGAAGTTTTAAAGTTTTAAAAATTAGTTAAGCTATATATATTTTTAAAATAATTATAAGAAATATTTTTATTAAAATGAAATTGAAAATATTTTAATTTTATTTAATATAAAGTATTATATAATGATAGTTTTGTTATGAAATAATATGTGAAGTAAGAAATTCAAAATTCAAATCTTTATGAGTTAAATTAATAAAATATAATAAATATAATGTAAAATATTTTAATTTTAAAAATATTAGGTTAATTTATATTAATAAAACTTGATTTTAAAAATAAATAAAAAACGAAAAAATGAAAAATCAAATTAATAAATATTTACATTTTAATAATAATAAAAAAATAATAAAAAAATAATAAATATTAAGTTAAAAAAATAATATTATAATAATTTGGTGAAAACATATTTCTATAAAAAAATCTTAGTGTAAGATCCCACGAAGTTATACTGTGGTTTTTTTTAATAATGCGTACATTATTAGGAAATGTTTTCTTGAACTGCTTTTCATTATAGATACATTGGTATGTATAATATCTTGCCTAAATCACATGCATTCTTATTGTATCACTGAGTCTATGCTCTTTTGTATTTTTGCTCCACAAAATTTGGATCCAATTGTATTGGTGAACCTATGCTCTTTTGTATTTTTGCTTCACAAATTTAGATCCAATACTACATAAATAAGGGTTAAACTATATTTGTCTTCCTTAATTTCTTGTTGTACAACCTTATGGCTATGATATGTTAGATTATGGGTTTGTAACCCTTGACTTATAATATGTTAGATTATGGGTTTGTCACCTTTTCACATTATCTAGGGTGTGAATACTTTTGACACACACACACATATATATATATAGATATATATATATATATATATATCAAAATGTTTGGGTCTTTCTACTTTTATTTATCAAATGGAATTTAATGTTGATATGTGAGTCTATATTACTTCAAATTGATGGCATTTGGTTATATACATATTTATTTTTATGCCACTTAGTTATGTACATATTTTAGATATTATTTTTGGGATTCAACTATGTTAAGTGAGTAATTGATCTATGACCATTTCCATGAGAGGTAGTGGTAACTCACTGCCTCTACTACCTCATGGAAATGGTAATAGATAAATGACTTACTTAACACAGTTGAATACCAAAAATGATATGTAATATAATGCACTGAGAAAATCCCTCATACTTATATAGTCCACACGTTAAAACTTGTGTATTATTTTCCCCTAGTAGCCAAAAAAAGCTTTCACCTCTCAGATTTTTTAAACTAATATAATTTATTAAGATATCAAAAGCTACATAAGTACATGCATAAGCATTCTACCATCCATCCATTATGAACAAAAAATAAAACTCTTGTAATATCCATGCCATAGAAATTGTGTGTGTATATATATATGTGTGTGTGTGAAACAATTGACATATTGTTGTAATAATTTTAATAACTTGAAATTATTTATGGTGGTTTGATGAATGGTGGATACCACCAAGAACCATATATCGAAATTAGTTTTGTAACTAATCTAACCAGTTATATTTCCCTGAATAGAGATACAATTTTTGGAGAGTGCTCGGTGACAATAGTTTGGGATTAGTGTTGCAAAATCACGGGGGACATTTATCAGAACTTAGTGACTGCACATTAGGAAATCTTGGTGGGAAGTGCGTGATTGACACAACTGTCTCACTGTTGGTTGAGCCTTGGCAAGTGGTGCAAAATCAAATCCGTAAGACCCCTCAGTAGTGTGTTATGTTTGTAAATCTCAGGGTATCAGTGCTATGAAGTCCAGGAAGAAAACCACCCCTTTTATTTATGGTCGAATTTGGGATCCATATTAATTAGAAATTGTCTGTTAGGCTGGGTCGAGTGGAGGGCGGGAAAAGGGAAATCAAGTCAGTCGTCTCAGTAGCACTAAGAAAACATGTTTTCCAAAGGGTCTAAGTGGGTTTGGTCCCTACAATGGTCTTGGCACGACCATTGTCAATGCCCTATCATGCAGGCCAACCTTGAGTTTTTCTAGTGGTTCATTTGTGGGGCCTTCCTATTAATTGTATCGAGACCAACATTTCTCTATCATCTTGGAGAGTGAGCTCTAGCGGAACTCAGTAAAAAAAAAATTCACTTGAAGGAATAAGAGACTTTTGGAAGCTGTTGTGTGAGAAAAACCACTGGGAGGTGGGATCCTCGTAAGAATTCATCCCAAAAACCATTACGAAGGGTTTCAATGCACGAACTATGATGCAGGAGCATCAAGCACCTAGCCAGCAATGTGACATCTTGGTCACATGTTGTGGCTAGTTAAAAATAAATTAGACTTAGAAATAGTTTAAATAATATATTTTATTAAATTTGTTATTTATTTTAGGAGAATTGTTAGTTTGTTTTATATTTAATTAAATATGGCATAATAATAGAGTTGGTTTCTTTCCCTGCGTGGAATAGAACCAAAATAGGGATAAATGCTAAATAATAGGGAGGTAGTAGTTTGTTGAGGAACTCTAGAAAAAATCTATTCTGAGGAGAATAGTTTCTCATAATTGTATAAATTAGAGAAACTAGAGGTGTGAAGTGCGTGAGTGTGTGTGTGAGAATCTGGATTATATATTGAAATTGCAGAGGGGCAGCTAATGCCTATTCGCCCATGCAATTCTCTGTTGATTGAAATGTTCAAGCATCCATTTCTGTTTTGAATAAGAGTCGATTTCTATGTACTAACGTAATGCAGGTAAAGGGCGCAGGGTCAAATTTATGACTGTTCGTGTGTGATTTTATATCATGGTATTATTATGAGTTCGTGGGTGCAAAGAAGCCACGGTTTTGTAGTCACGTGGGGTGGAGCATACACTGGGTTAGTTTCTGTGTTAAGTTGAAGCACACGTCAAGCAGAGCTGTGCGTGAATTCGATCCATATGTTATCCATAAAGAACAGAAGCCGTGGGTTATCTGAAGATTGTGTTAGCAAGGTCGTATCAGTGTTGAATGGCGCTAAACCCAACGTTAAGCAGTGGCCAATTTGTCAGAAGCTGCGCGCTTGAAGGTAAAATTTGTCCAAAATCTGTGATCGATGTTGTTTAAATTGCAAATCGAGTTGAATCGTTGTGTACATAAGTAATCGATTAAAATTGCCATCGATTGTTACTGTGAGGTTGATGTAAATGTTACAACTTTCAAATTCTGCTGTGATATGGTTAATTTGAACGTGGATTGGGTGCTGCGTTCGGTATATACAGTTATCAGTTTCCTGTGATAATCGATACAAGTTTGGTCTCTTTGCATGATGATTGATAGTATTTAACATATATTTCAAAGTCAGATTGATTGTGGTTAGGTTTATTATAAGAATCGATGCCAAAGGGAATACAGATTTTCAATTAGCGCTTGTTGATTGCTGGGCGTTCAACCAATCAATGACTTGGGTTTGCCTTATTATATATTTAAACAAGTCTGTTTACAACAGTGTGGAAGTGTTGTGAAGATCGATCTGTAAATTGGGTGTTTGCTGTGATATGTAACTATGAAATTTTGAGTGATGCCATCGATATTTCAATAATGATTGTGTTTTCACTGTGTGCTGCATAAACTTCAATCGAATTCGAATTAATATCAAGTCCACACGTTGTTTGGTTGCGTTGGGGAATCAAGGCGGTATTGAATTCCATAAGCATGAATTCAAGGTGTCTGTGGGATGACCATTCTTGGACTGATTTGAGTTTTAAACAGTAAGCTGCAAATACATTTTGTTGAGAGGCATATATGTTAATTATTCATATTCATGGTGATGGTTCATGCCATTGGGAAGAAATGATAATGTGTGTTTAAATCTTATTTGGGATTGTGGGAAACTAATTGGACATTGTCATTAAAGGGTGAATGAAGAAAAAGTCAAGCAAAATTCAAGCATAAACTTGGCATTAGTAAAATTTCACATTTTACTATAAGGATTTGATTGGTAGGAATCATGTGTGTGTTTATTCCTACATCAAACTATCAGCTGTAATAGCTAAGTAACCATGATTTTGTATATGCATTTTGTTCAAGTTAACTTTTTTTTGCATAAAGATAGGTTAGCTTATTGTTTTCTTGAAAAAATATAAATGCATGGGAACCGTACATAAAATAATAAAGAAACTACATCATTTAGTTGGAAAAGATTTTAGGGATAAGAACCCATGCTCATTTTTCTTAAGAAGTTATGTGTTGAATGCATAGTAGCAATTATTATTAGTGTAGAAGGAATACACATGCTCAGAAAACATAACTAATGTATCCACAAAAGAATAGCAATTAAGTTAGTATTAGTTCTTTTGAAAAAATAATAGTTGTTTATGCACATAGATAATAATGCTTCTGCTAAGTTTCTTGGAAGGAACAAGGTTTTTATGCATAAAATCCATGGATGTTATGCTAGTTCTTTTTGGAAAACATATGCATATGCATACACCATATTAGTAATTATTTCTTTTGAAAAGAATATATGTTTAGGTGCATGAAACTACAACCATGATGTTAGTTTTTTTTTATAAATAATATGGGCTATTTTGATAGTATTACGTGAAAAAGAATGAAGAATCTTTATGCATAGAGACATTAGTTGTCGTGTTAATTACCTTTTGGGAAAATAAGTATGTATTTGTTCACATAAAAAGAATAGATAATGATTTTTGACTTCCAGAGAAATAAATGCATGTTGCATGCAAAAAAAGGATAGTTTATTGAGATAGATTTCTTGAAAAGAAATGCACTTTAGGTGCATATAAAAGAAAACTATTGAGATATATTTCTTCGGAAGAAATGTAGCTTTCACACATTGAAATAATGGCTATCATATTAAATTATTTTCAAAAATATTATATTATGTTAGTTCTTTTGGGAAAAGATCGTGCAATATGTATACAAATAATGCCTATTGCATTAATTCTTTTGGAAAAGATCACATATTTGCATATAAAAAAAAATCGGGTTAGTTTCTCTTGAATAAATGATCTACATGCACATCTAAAAAGATTCAGAAATGAGAGAATAACATAGATGTTCTGGAAAACAATACCACCAACTTATTATGAGGGAGAGATGAGTTTTTTTTATAAACAATGCAAACATTCTCCTTATGCATTTTTTACTTACAAAATATATGAGATTAAAATCAATTACATTATTAGATAAAACAACTACAAAGATGTTTCCATCTTTACTAGTTTTTTTATGTTTAATTCTTTTTGAGTTTTAGATGTTACCAAGAAAGCAATGTGATTTTTCCTTGTTTTCCAATCAATTAGATGTTTTGATTGGTGATACTTTCTTGGTTACCCAATTCCTCCCTATTTAGGGTGGGAAGCATCATGGCTTCCTCCACCAAATGTGGGAAGTTGTGCTTCAATGTTTCTATTGTCAACCATTTATGCGACGCTGTGTGTCCCTCCTGACCAACAAGATATGATAATTCAGGAGACACATTGATACCCTTAACTGGTGCCATTCTACTCAGTGAGAGTTTCCCCTATGAAACAACATAACATGTTGCAGGGTTTCGCATCAGAAGTGTTCAACGATGAGCTGTTGAAATTGTTCGTGCATGGAAAGTAGAATGAATTTGAGAAAAATAAAAAGGTTGTGTGTCTACCATGGAATCTTCCACAATAGTTCCCTTCAAATCCTTGATAACAGATCCCTTCATTGACTTCAATTCTTCAATCATTTGATTTTTGTTGAATACATCATCCACACACTACCCAAAAGTTACCGACACTGGCTTTGTCATAGCTTGTGTGGCACTCTTTCTACTAGAATTTGAACTTGAGATTTCATGCATTGCTACCATTGATGGATTTCTTTGAACCCCATTATTACCACCATTAGAGGTTGCATATCCCTTTACAACCCGCATATTTTTGGGACTAGTTTGACATTTGGAAATAACATTTTCCTTTGATGAATCAGGTCCAATAGAAGGTTTGTCAGCAAGGCAAACGAATGGGGCATTGGATAAGAAAAGACATTGAATAAGATCAATTTGATGTTAAATAATGCAAGGGGATTCAACCTCATGGGTTTGGTGAATATATTTGCAAATTCTGGCTGTAATGGAGCCATGGAAGGAGGTCTTGGGATAGTGTTGTTTTCTGGATTGACAAAGCCAACCAAACACAAAGAAATGTATTGGTTTATATTGAATTTATTAATGAGAGCTTTTCTAGTAAGAGCTTGGGTTAATATGAGGCCCGAGGATGTGAGAACATAGGTGTGGCCCTCATTTTGCATGTGGTATTTGTGATATTTAAAATGATAAATAGCATGTCGGGCTTGTTGGTATGGAATTCCTGGTAAAAAATCGACACAATCAAAAGGAGAAACATCACATACCACAATATCTTGAAAAGTACCAATAGAAAAGGTGACAAATTTTTTTTGGAAGATAGTAAGACAAGGGCCTTCCTTTTGAACCCGACCTAGCTAATATGGGTTGGGGTGTGGACTGGTGGGAAGGCTAAGGTGGTGAACCAAGTACTGGGCCACATGATTCTTTTAACTCCCATTGTTGTAGATAAGAGTCATGAAATCATGTTTTATTTGACAGTTATGGGTAAAAAAAGGTGCCAGATTCACTAGAATTCATGAGGATGAGAGAGGGGTCTACTTTGGTAGGATTGTCAAGAGAAACAACTACAAGTGAGGTAGAGGAATTTGGTCACTCTACCTCTATGAAAAGGGTGTTGTTGGGGTGCATATTTTGAAGTACTCAACAACCTTCTAAAGCATGTGAGTTGGTCTTATTAAATGTACACTAGTGGGGAGGAAGGGGCCACATTAAATGGACCATTTATGTTTTGAGGAGATCGAGATTGAGGAGCCACTTTATGTTCTACATCCAAGGCCCGAATAAAGGCCTTGTCCAAATAAGTATTATCAAACAAATCAAATTCTCGACAGAAAGCCATTAAGAGATCATAATTAAATTTAATAATTAATACCTCTTATGGATCATAAATATGGAGTTGAATGCACAATTTGTAGGAGACATCAACGTATGCTTGCACTGATTGATTTAGTATTTGTTGGAGTTGAAACTATTTGGAAAGGAGATTTTGGAGATATTCCGGGGGATAAAAACGAGTGCTTAAGGCTTGGAAGAAGTCATCCCAAGATGTGATATGAGTGGATTAGTCTCTACTAGGTCCTTGAGCTCCACAACCAAGGATATATTATCGAGTTGAGTATCCCACCATGTTTGTGCCAGGCCCGCCAACTGTAGACTGGTGATTTGAAGCTTCATGTCCTCTTCCATCATGGGACATGTTTTGAAATAGATAGAGAGACTGTGGATCCAAGAATCGACGACTTCTCCATTCATTTGGCCTGAGAATTTGGGAAATTTAAAGCATGTATCCAACTGCATTTGTCTAAGAGGGTGTCTCTATTGTTGCAATGCAATTAACTCTTGAAAATCAATGGCTAAATCATGGGTTGATGAGTCCTCGGTTGAGGGTTCTCGAAGGGGCGACATGATTTTCATCCACTAAAGGAATTGAAATGTATGACCCTAAGCGATAATATATGATGTGAATATGAAGCAAGGATGGCACACTAATAAGGGTGTTGAATTTTTAAGCCACCAATAAATAAATAAAATATTTGAAAATGTGGATGGCTTCCAAGATCTTATGCTTTCATACCAATTGATCTACATGCAGATCTAAAAAGATTCAGAAAGGAGAGAATAACACAAATTTTTTGGAAAAAAATACCACCATATTATTATGAGGGAGAGATGATCATTTTATAAACAATGCAAACATTCTCCTTATGGATTTTTTAATTAAAAAATGTATGAGCTAAAAATCATTTACATTATTATATAAAACAACTATAGAGATGTTTCCATATTTACTAGTTTTTTGAAGTTTCCTTTATTTTTTATTTTTTTTAGATGTTGCAAAGAAAGAAGTGTGATTTTTCCTTGTTGTCCAATCAATTATATGTTTCTAATTGGTGAGCCTTTCTTGGTTGCCCAATTAAAGTTTATATAGTTGCATGCATTAACTATATAAATAGTTTTTTCCTTTTTGAAAGGAGTATTTTTTACACGCCCTAAGATAATGGTTGTTGGGCTTGTTCTCTTAGAATATTGTTATGCATGCATAATATTATCTATATGTTAGCCTTCCTTTTAGAAAAAATATGCATGTACATACAAGATTATGTTAGCTTTCTTTTAGAAAGGTTATGTATTTGCAACTATCATGAAAATTTTATGTATTCGCATGAAAATACCATAGCTCATGTGATAGTTTTCCTTTAAGTCAATAAGGACTATTATGGAAGTTTTCTTAGGAAAATAATGTCAATTTGTGTGCGAGAAAATAATAGTTAATGTGGTTTTTTTATATAGACATGCTTTGATATTTAATAAATTTTAATTAGCGCATGTGCTAGATTGTTAAGAATACATGTCATAATATTTTGTTTATGTTTCATGGATGCACATGTATAAATGTTGAAGCATCAATAATAAAAATATGTTAATGGTATGATCACTGTTTTATTTAATCATGATGCAATTTTTTTCCGATAGTAATAGTTGTAGGAAATATTGCGATGTATGCGAAGGATATGTTATGTTTAATGTTGTGGTAGGTAAAGTGTAATATCCCTTTTTAAGGATATTTATAAAACACGGAAAATGGTACAGTAGTGGAATGTCTCCTTCATGAAATATTCAAAAACACATAAAATAACAAAAATGGTCTATGCAACATATTAACATTAATAGAGAAATCACTGAGCCATTTTATTATGCCGGGAAATTATAAGAAAATACAATACATGCGCAGGTGATAGCACCCGAAACTTGCCCACGACAAAACAAGAGGTATTCAAGAAATAATAGAGGAATGGCGGTGCACCGTTCTACGTTCAAGCGGCTAGAATGTACTACCGTATAGCTGTTGTCATGTTACAGCTGAAACAGACTCTCCGAGGTGATATCAAAATCCTGTCTAATTCCCTCAATAGATATAGGCTGTCTCTGCTACAACCTCCAGACCTGAACCTCCAAAATGATAATGACGCGGAACTCTCGCGAATGAGCTGTGGCCTTCTCAATCAGAATGCGTTGCCACTCCTAACACCGCTTTGCAACCAATCCAAACCCGATCCTCCTGTAAGACAATGATAGAACTGCCTCACCCGAGCAGGCACTCGAAGTCCCCCGGGGTTGAGGTTGAGATCTCCGCTCGGAGACACTCGACGCACTAAACAGTGTTGCAGACTGGCTGAACAGCTGGCGTGCTCAAGTCTTAGCGACCAATTACAATTTCATAAAATTCATGAACAGTCCCAAAAACGAGGAAGCTGTCTCCCTTATGTATGCGGCCTTCCTCTCGAACACGTGACTCCCTCCTTTCCCGCGCAACCGAGATCCTCCTTTCTCGCGCAGCCCTTCTCGGCCCCACACTTCCAACTCAGCCGCGTGCTTGCCTCCGCGCGCTCGGTTGATTCCACGACTCGCTCACTATTGTTTGCAATTTACTAGAGGCGGCAAAATTGATCCGGATTGATATTCCAATTAGCTATTTGCTAATTGGGAATATTACAATCTCCCCCGACAAAATGTTGGTGACCCTAAGTAACTGTAGTGATGGGTGCTGCAAGATCCTTTCACCCTCCCATGTAGCATCCTCATCCGGCAAGTTCTTCCACCTTACTAAGAACTCCCAGACTGTTCTATTCCGCAGCTGCTTCTCTCTGACATCAATGATGGGTTCCGGCTGCAGCACCAAATGCCCTTCGTCATCTGTGGGCGGAAGCTCCTCCGTCGCTGTCACCTGTGATCCCAAAGCTTTCTTCAGGCACGACACATGGAAAATGTTATGAATTTTGCTGCCTTGGGGTAGCTCCAACTCATAAGAAACTTGTCCCACTTTGCGTATCACCCGGTAGGGTCCATAAAAGCAGGGCTTGAGAATTTCCGCCCCCTTCCGCTTCAGAGTGGACTGGCGGTATGGCTGTAGGCACAGGTAGATCAAATCCCCTACTTCGAACTATCTCTCCACCCGACCCTTGTCGGCATACAACTTCTGCTGATTCTGTGCAGTGGCGATGTTATCCTTGAGAGCCCGGAGGATGTCCTGACTTTCCTGGATCCAATCCTTGGCTCTCGGAGCCTTGCTGGCACCAAACACAACATCAACAAAATACATAGCATGATATCCATACAATGCATAAAATGGAGACATACCGATAGACATGTGATGTGTGGTGTTATAGCAATACTCCCCATGCTCTTTGCCGCCCACTGACATAATTTCGCAAGTAGCCTTCCAACCACTTGTTAATGCTCTCTGTCTGCCCATCTGTCTGGGGGTGGTAGATGGTGCTTGGCATCAACTCTGTCCCCACCAACCGAAAGAGTTCCTGCCAAAACCCGCCCATGAAGCGGCTGTCCCGGTCACTGACAATGGTCTTGGGAAGACCAGGCAACTTGAAGATGTCCAGGAAGAACAGCTCTGCGACCTGCACGGTTGTATAGTGTGCGGATATGGCAAAGAAATGTGCATACTTCGTCAGCCGATCGAAGACAACAAATATGCTATCCTTGCCCTGCACTACGGGCAATCCTGTAATGAAATCCATAGAAATACTTTCCCACTTTCCCTCGGGAATGGGAAGAGGCTGCAACAGTCCTGCTGGATGGTTCGTTTCTCCCTTGTTGCGCTGGTAGACTTTGCACTCCCTATCATGCTAGTGTATGTCCCCTTTGAGGCCCTTCCACGCGAACCTCTCCCGGATGGTCCTGTAGGTCTTGGTAAACCCCTGATGTCCGGCTAACGGTGAATTATGAGATGCCTGAAGTATCTTCTTCTTGAGCTCGGAGCCCACAGTCAAGAAGACCCTGTCTCTGTAATAGATAATCTCGTCTATCACCCTATACTTATCGTCCGCCACCTGACCATCCAGAATCTCACAAGCGAACTTGTCCTTGGAGTACTCCACCAAGAGTTGAGCCCTCCAATCTGCCTCCCAACTCATCAGGGACAACGTAGCTGGTCTACGTGAAAGTGCATCAGCTACCACATTGTTTTTCCCCCTGACATACTCAATGTCGAAATCATAAGCCTGAATTTTGCTGATCCACCTTTGCTGCCTCTCCTGAAACTGTTTCTGCTCCAAAAAGAATCGGAGGCTGTTGTGATCCGTCCTCACCCTGAACCTGTTACCCACTAAGTACTACCGGAATTTGGATAACGCATGCATCACGGCTAGCATCTCCTTGTTGTATATAGAATACATCTGCTCATGGGGAAGGAGCTTTCGGCTCTCATAAGCTATAGGGTGGCCGTCCTGCATCAAAACTGCGCTGATCCCTTCTCCCGATGCATCACATTCCAAAACAAAAGGCTGCGTGAAATCTGGCAGCGCAAGCACTGGGCAGCTGCTCATAACCCCGTTGAGCCTGTCAAAGGCCCGCTGCGCTATCTCCGACCAACTAAAGGCCCCCTTCTTTGTCAAATCCGTAAGCGGGGCTGCGAGCTGAGAGAAATTCTTGATGAACTTCCGGTAATATGTGTAGATGCCAACAAATCCTCGAAGCTCCATCACGTTCTTCAGCTCTAGCCAATCTCGAATGGCCTTGATATTTTCTTCGTGGACCCTTACTCCATCCACTCCTATGATGTGTCCCAAATACAACATCTCAGTCACCCCAAACTCACACTTGGAGAGCTTGGCATAAAACTGTTGCTCTTCCAAGATATGCAGCACGGCTTCAATGTGCTGGAGATGCTCCTCCCAAGTCCTGCTATATATCAATATATCATCGAAAAATACTAATACAAACTTCCTCAGGTGACTGCAGAAGATGTGGTTCATGCAAGACTGGAAGGTGGTGGGGGCATTGGTTAGCCCAAAAGGCATAACCAAGAACTCAAAGTGGCCGTAGTGGCACCTGAAAGCGGTTTTGGGTACGTCCTGCTCCCTCACTCTAATCTGGTGGTACCCGGATCTCAAATCAATCTTTGAGAAAAACTGTGCTCCCCTCAACTCATCCATTAGCTCATCGATCCTAGGTATAGGGTACTGATTCTTCAGGGTCTTTTTGTTCAAAGCCCTGTAATCGATGCACATTCGCAATGTGTTGTCCTTCTTATTTACTAATACCACGGAGGAAGAAAAAGGGCTGGTGCTCGGTCGGATGTGTCCAAGAGCCAGCAGCTCCTGGATAGCCCGCTCAATCTCGTCCCGATAGGCCTTAGGGTGCCTATAGGGTGTGGTGATAATGGCTTGAATGCCCTGCTCCAGCTCTATCATGTGCTCAAACCCCCGATCCAGTGGCCGGCCTAGTGGTATATCCCCGAACACGGTGTCATGTCTATCGAGGACAACCTAGATATCAGGATGAACCGTCTGCCCGGCGGTTCCCGTCTCTAATGCCCGGAGCTCTACAGCCCACTCTATGTCTCCTTTCCGAAAAGTTGCCTCCATCTGGTGAGCTGAAAAAAACTAAGGTGGGTAAGTGTGCATCCCACGTATCTTCTCATGCCTCCCTGTCTTCTTATCGTCCCACTCCATCTCCAAAGCCTCCCAATCTGTGGTGACCTTCCCCAGAGTGATTAGCCATTGTATGCCTAAAACCACATTGGTGTCAGGTATGTTGACCACAAAGAAATGGTCGGTCATTGTGTAGGTGCCCATAGTTACTGCCAGCTTCGGAACGTATCGCGCACACTGCATTGACTGATCTCCTGGGACCAATATAGAAAATCCATCGAAGCATTCTGTCTATATGCCCCTCCGCTCAACCATCTGTGCGTCGATGAAGTTGTGGGTTGCCCCACTATCCACCAAAATTGAACCTCACTGCCCATGCACTGTCCCTCAGATGCGCAGCGTTAGATACTTAGGTACTCCTCGCAATGCTGCAAGGGTTCCCCCTGTGGGTGCGAAAGCCACACCTCCTGCTGTCGGTGGCCCATGATCTTGCGCTGCCTTCTAGTCTCCTACCTCTCCATCCTCATACTCATATTCTTCCCCACTACTCTCGGAGAAGACCTCTATAAAATGTGCCTTACCAGCCGCACATCTATGCCCTGGTGCCCACAGCTCCTGACAGGTGAAGCACAGCTTTTTCTTCCTCAATTCCCTCCTGGCATCATCATCTAACTGTCCCTTACTCGGATTCCCCTTAGGAGGTGGGGTCCTCGTATCCATCCCTTTTGGCGGGAAAACCTGCTTATGGGGGTAAGGTGTTCTAGTCCTAGGCAATGCATCTTGCAGATCCCGAGTCCTGCCAATAGCGTCCTGAAGGGTGGATGGCCTCATGGATCTGACCAATCCTCGAAGTGGCTCTGCTAACCCTTCAATGAACATGAATCTCATCTGTGCCGCTGACAAATTGGGCACCTTCACTGAAAGCTTCAGGAAATATACAATATATGTCTTTGGACTTCCCGTCTATTTGAGCCTTGTCAGTTCAACGAAATTTTCCTCTGGATCCCTCCAGTCGAATCTCTCTATTAGTCTCCGGGTGAACTCGGCATATGTTGTCACAGTTGAATGCCCAAGTGTCACCATCCCATGGAACCACCAATTCTGAGCCTCGCCATCTAGATGCAGCGTAGCCACCTTGATGGCCTTCGTCTCCGCCATCTGGTTGAGCTGGAAATATATGTCCAACTTCTCCACCCAAGACCTTGCCGAACTGCTTAATGAACCATCAAACGTAGGCAAATAATATCAGCTTGCTGAACGCTGGGTGTCTCCTTCATGATAGTGTCGGTGCCCTCTGTAAGGGTCACGAGGCCTGCGGTCTCGTTTGAGCTGGACAAAATCTCTAAACAGAAGCGCCTCCCTGAACTCCTGCCCATATGTCTGGTATTCAACAAAATAACCACCTATGTGGTCAGGCTTTGGTTCCTCCTATGCTCCTGTCCCAGTTGCACTTAGGAAAGTGGGCATAGTAGCACGAGTGGGGGCATGTGATGCCTGGTGTGGGGTGGTAGCCTGCTCCTACAAATGGTGGGATGTACCCGACCCCTCACCGACCGGGAAACCCCTCGGGGTTTCACGCTGTCTAGCTTCAACAGCAGTGAACCTCTGGCCCACCATCTCAATCTGTCGCAACAGATCCTGTACTGCTTTGAGGAGGGCTTCCCCAAACTGCTTTGCATCGCTATCGTCTGCCATCGTCTCTCTCTCTTCCGCATCTATCCCCGGCTCCTCCGGTTTCGTGTTCAATACTCTAATACAATCCCCTTCACCGTAGGTGTTTTCCAACCTACGCCTAATATCTCTGTATTTCCTACCTCTGTAGCAGATGTAGGGGTGTCCTTCTGATGACATAGACTTCTCACTCCATAGGCTGAGCTAGAACCATGCTCTGATACCACTGTAATATCCCTTTTTAAGGATATTTATAAAACACGGCAAATGGTACAGTAGTGGAATGTCTCCTTCATGAAATATTCAACAGCACATAAAATAGCAGAAACGGTCTATGCAACATATTCACATTAATAGAGAAATCACTGAGCCATTTTATTATATCGGGAAATTATAAGAAAATACAATACATGCACAGGTGATAGCACCCGAAACTTGCCCATGGAAAAATAAGAGGTATTCAAGAAATAATAGAGGAATGGCGGTGCACCGTTCTGCTTTCAAGCGGCTGGAATGTACTGCCGTATAGCTGCTGTTGTGTTACGGCTAAAACAGACTCTCTGAGGTGATATCACAATCCTGTCTAATGCCCTCAATAGATACGGGTTGTCTCTGCTACAACCTCCAGACCTGAACCTCCAAAATGATAAAGACGCGGAACTATCGCGAATGAGCTGTGGCCTTCTCACTCAGAATGCGCTGCCACTCTTGACACCGCTCTGCAACCAATCCAAACCCGATCCTCCTGTAAGACAATGATAGAACTGCCTCACCCGAGCAGGCACTCGAAGTCCCCTAGGGCTGAGGTTGAGATCTTCGCTCGAAGACACTCGATGCACTAAACAGTGCTGCAGATTGGCTAAACAGCCGGCGTGCTCAAGTCTTAGCGACCAATTACAATTTCATAAAATTCATGGACAGTCCCAAAAACGAGTAATCTGTCTCCCTTATGTATGCGGCCTTCCTCTTGAACACGGGACTCCCTCCTTTCCTGCGTAGCCGAGATCCTCCTTTCCCGCTTAACCCTTCTCGGCCCCACACTGCCAACTCAGCTGCGTGCTTGCCTCCGCGCGCTCGGTTGAGTCCACGACCCGCTCACTGTTGTTTGCAATTTACTAGAGGCGGCAAAATTGATTCGGATTGATATTCCGATTAGCTATTTGCTAATTGGGAATATTACATAAAGAACTAATATTTCATGAAAATTGAGGAGTGTCAGCTGTAAGATGGTCCACTAACGAGAAAAAACCATCCCACAAATCATATAGATTGAGAATTTGTGGGTAAATTATATCATGATGATTGTAATAACTTCTAGCTAGATATTTTGTATTTAAATGATATTTCTTTGTAAGATTTTATGACAATGGTTAAGGTATGGACTCCCTTAAAATCCATTGAGTGAGGGGTTAACACTCTCACGAGAATTTAATAATAAAACTAAACGTTTGTTGGTTTGCGCCCTATGGGGTTTCGAGGGTATATCAATGTTTAATGATGAGGTTTCCCGTTGTGCCGTTTTTATGATGTTGATTCCTTGCATGATGCGATGTTTATATTATAAGAATGTGATGAATTAACTCAGTTAAAATAATGATGAAATTGATGCAAGGTTACAACAAGAATTTTAAGTTAATATGCTACAATAGTGATATTTAATGGTTATGTAACTTACTATTCCTGTACAAAAGATTACTTTATGTAATTATGATGGTTTATCTAATGATCATTAAAGGAATATGGAAAGTAATTCATAAAGTTACATATTGGAAAATACTGTAAATTGTTTCTAACTCCATGAATTTTCATGTGAGGTTACTAGGGATGTTACAAGTGCTATCAAAGCTAAAGGTTGCAGTGCTGGCACCTTTGGGAATTGGTAAGAAGAAAAGAAGTTGAGGTATGTTGCTAGTGGGAAATAACTCAGGTATGATTCTAACAAACTGCATATCGATATATGAAGTAGACTACTTATGATATGAGATGTATGATGCATGTTTATAATCAAATTGAAGAGTAGTAAGTACTAAACTTTGTTTTAAAGATGTGCTCATGAAATTTGAATCTTGATGACGATAAAAGGAAATAAAACCTATTTTGCACATATGAACAATCCTGAGAACTCACTAGTGAAAGTGAGATTTAACTACATTTAATGAGCATAACTAAACTTCCCATTCACTGCTTATAAAGGATGAATGCATATAGTTATTCCATATGAAATAAATGCATGAATGTAAACAGTGGGAGGGGTGGCCATTGAAGATGAAAATATGATGTTTTAGAAGATAATGAAATAACCCCTTTCGATTTTAAAGATAGATAATATGTCAAGGGGTAAGTATTGACTATAATGGCTAAAAGATAAGTAAGTCCTGTCATGATCAAAATTAATATGGTTGGTAGCATTGATTAGTTAGTTTTTCATGGCCAACTACTAAAATTTATATTCATGAATCAATTTGATTAAATCTTACTGCAAGTTGTAAACCAGTGAATATGGTAGCTACTTCATGTGTTGGCCTGTTGGTAACAACATATTGTGGAAATTGAGAATGTTTATATTTTTACCCTAATAGTTATTGGAGCTTACTTATTGATGATAAATCGGTGTCTTTGAATGAATAGAGTTATGTTTAAACTTTTATGCAAATGCAAGAAAACTACAATGATTGCTAAAATGAATGCTTGTATAAGCATCCATACCTATTAACACATGTTATTGAAGGTAATAAATAACTTGGATTATGATACAATAATGTCATTAAAGTGGTTGATTTGATGGTTTCATAAACTTAATAATATTAGTAAACATATGGTTTTGATTACCTTGTTTGTTCAAAATGTCACAATTTTACAAATTAATGATTCAATAGTGATATTAGTTGGTATGCATTAATGACTGTTGATTAAATGCACATGAATAAATGAAATTACATGTTGCATGAGTTAGAAATTATGGGAATGTTGATGATTAACGCGTTATTCCCTTAATTATAGTTTTAGATTTTTTTTTTTATGGAAACTTCATTTTAACAACTAGAGGATGTATCCTTACTAGTTATATTACTTTTAATACATAAAGGTGGTTTATGAAAAGAAACAGGACCAATATATTCTATTATGTTGAAATATTGATAACATATATGCATATGGTTAGCTATGTAAATTATAGTGGGAAAGGGTTCTAAAAGAGAATTTCACATGCCAGATAACTGTGGATAGTTGTGAAAGGCCAGAATGCCTTGGGTTGATGGCGATTGCCTGCCCGAAGGGGTTGATGGAAGTTGCTTGCCCAAATTTCCTCTCCATAGAGACAAATGATTTTAGTAAGCGAAAAGAGTTGGCCAAGATGTTGAAGAGGGGAAAATGATTAAGGTAACTCTATTGATTTCAAAGCCAAAAATTCCTCATAGATAGGACGTTGTCAAAGGAATAAGCATGATGTTTCAAAGAGGAATCCTATATTGGACCCTATGTGGTGATTGGAATTCTTGAGCTGGTTGGCCAATGGAATTTCAAGTTGGACCTGGTATGCTCTTTTTCAGAGAACTATGTTGATGTGAAAATGGCTCAATCTGGTTGTGGAAACCAGTTCCCATTTTTTGGGAAGAGCATTCTTTTTCCATTGTGGTTCTCATAACAAGAAAAGTTAACTAATCAATTATGTGTTATATTAAAAATTAATTTTCTATATGATTGTGTAAGAATTTTATGTACATTTTTGTAGCTCCTAGAGACAGCCTTGAGTTGAAAAATACCAGTTCCTGGGACATCATAAAATTAGAGGTTAAAGGTGGACAATTGTATAAATGCCTCTAACAAAATTTGGAATAAGAGAACAATGGTTTTGGTGGTTCATGGATGGAGCAGACCTTGGAGTCGATTAATGTGAATTCCTTATACTGTGAGAGGGCTCAAGAGGCTATGAAGCTTGATGGATTTTAAATGGGCCAAGTATAAAATAATGAGCAGAAGCTTTAAAAATATGCAGAGGTGTTGAGAAAGAACATAGAAGGAACCCACAAGAGACAGGCTTAAGAGGATTAAGAATCTGTCCCCCATGAACTCAGAGGAAACACATATGAATGAGATATGGACAACAACAGAGGTTCTTGGAGCATGAATTAAGGGAGTGCAACAAGCTTAATACATGAGCGTTAACACCTGAGTGTTATACAAACACGAATTCATGAATAAAATTTGCAGACCAACGAAAGCTACATTACACAAACCATCAAATTAGTATAGCATGAAAGATGATTACACATAAAAGGAGATTACTGATAACAAAAGGAAACAAATACATACTACTCATTGCTCCATCTGGAATCCAAATAACATCTCTGTATCATATTAAGTTCAAACAAATCTCCCAAATATGTATCTCAGAGTATAGGGAGCACAATCATACAAGACTACAACAAAATTCTTCCAAAATGTAGAACACCTGTTCATTTTTTGAAATGCCTACATATAGAGTTTTCCCCAAGGGTCTACCATCCTAATAATTTATGATCGACCCATACCTATGAAATCAAAATATCCTACCTAACTTGCAGAGAGTACATTAAGCAATAACTTATGTATTGAGAGAATTAAAATAGGAATGGGTGAAATTGATATTTCACCAGCAAAATCATAAAAATCAAACAGAAAACATGAAAGACATGGTTGATCAAGGAGGCCCATTATGGGAGCCATCAAACGGTATGGCGAGGAGCGGTCGTAGGTGGGCAGGCTGATTGTCATCATATGATTCCATCTATTATTCGGAATCCTCCACTCTCTAACTTTCATGATTTCCACTCAGCAGTTGTGAAATGACCAGTCATACTGTGCATGCTTGGATCTTTAGTGGAGGTTTCCTGAGAAAATTGAATAAGCCATACTTGCATGATCCACCCAAAAGCCCATGTTGTGTTTTGAATTGCAAACCGGGAACCAGATTTCGGAGGGGGGCATGGATGGCCGAAGCAAAAGTGGAGTTAGTGGGTCTTATTAACACTAAAAAGAGTAGAACAGAGGCTAGGGAAGGGACTTGATGATGTGGCGCAGAGGTGGGGTCCCAAATCCATATCTTAAATCGTAGAGGTGGGGCCCCTACCAGGAGTTATTGCAGAAGATATTTTGAAGCCTTAAAGTCAATTTTTTTCCAAAATTAGCTCAAATATTTATGTTAGAAGTTATTTTTGCAGTAAATGGGTGTTAGATATTTTTCCTTGGGCCTTGCATGGTCTCAAAGGTCAAAATACATTTACTATGTAATAAATGACTTCTAAAATGCTGGCTAGGGTTTCAACTCCTCATTTTACAGATAAATACTACATGTAATGCTTCATAATATTTGTTGTTGGTTGATTGTTGAGCTCAATATGATATAGATTTTGAGTTGTGAAGAAGTTGGGTTTGGAGTTTTGTGACTGTTTTGGACTAAACATCAATGGAGCAAGCATATTCATATGATTCATGTACTTGTTCAAATGGTGAAGTTGTTATGATATTGTATTTGTTTCCTTATGTTTTCCATATTATTCATCTTTTCTCTTGCAATAGAGTAGCAAATTTAGGTTAAGATATGATGTTAGAGGCACCTTAAGTCTGTCTACCTTCTATTGTTCAAATGTTTTCCTCTGTTGGGTCTGATTGGAGAATTCTTAGTTGCTCTCTGGTTACACTTAGATTTTTGTCCTGAAAATGATTTAATGGAGTCAAGCCAAAGAATATTATGGTATGCCCTATCCTTTGGTGTAGCTTGAAACATTGTTTTTAAGGCTTTTTCTTTGAAGCTTATTGATTAGGGTTTTGGTTGAAGAATTTTATGGTTTTCCCTGTCCTTTAGTCCATCTTGAATAGTCATTTTGAAGGTATTTTAAACTTTTATTGAAGAATTTAGGAGTTCCCTGCTCTTTAATCATGACTTAAATGTTATCTTAAATTTTTTATTTCTTTGAAGGTAAATAGCTAGAGAATTTAGGAGTTCCCTGCTCTCTAGGGTTTGCTGGATACTTGGTGAAGTTTGACCAAAGAAGTTTATGGTGTGCCCTGTCCTTTGCTTCTTTCTTAAAGCATAGTGATCTTAGAGACCCTTCTTGTTCTAGTATATGTTAAAGGATTCTTAATTTCCCTTTAAACCTACTAAATTCACAACTTAATGTTCATTTCACACCCACATAAGCTATTAATATTCATTTGGCTTTGTTAACTTGCCCTATGAAACACCCTTGATTTATTTTTGTACTTTTCAAGCCTTTCACAGACCCCATAACCCAATGGTTTGAATTTCTCTTACTCTGTCTGTTCTACTTAACAAGAAACCCAACCAAATAAAACAAAACAAACAACCTTATCATTTTAACTAGCCTAAAATCAGCATCCTAAAATCAAACAAGTTATATATCTTATATAAATATAGACAGAGCCCTCTCTGAGTCTAGGAAGGCTAGGTCCTAAGACTCCAAAGTTGGTTTGATGTTACTCTTTTCTATTTGGTCTTCCCAATATGAAAAATTATAGGGACCTAGCATAATGGTGACTATGCTGGGGACACTCATTTAAAATCTTAGTGTTATATAAAGAACTCAAAAAACCCAAAAATATCTCAATATTGGTATTCAATTGTTGATGGTGGAAAACAAACAAATCCTCAAAACAGTTAGCATCATCCACGTGGTGACTCAACTCGCTTTCAGTAGGTCTGCTGACTCCACTGGTCCTCACAGAATCCTGTGGGAATGTATTAATCAATCCTAATAGTATAAAACCCAACCACATTTTGTGTGAATTCAGTAATCTTCCGGATAGGTCTGTTTTTCAAAACCCTTACAAAATTTCAGCCTCTCTGTTTTGTGGGTCTAAAATCTGGCTTCACAAAGAATCAGCACCAGATCTCACCTTGACCCAAACCCTCATACGATAGTTGATGACCCATAAATAATCTTAAGGAAAACTTCTAGGACTGAAGATTCAACTATAATCAGACCAGTTCACAAAGCAAGTTCTTTTCCTGAAAACTTTACATACTTGCAAGATACCCAATTTGACTTACACCATAAAATAAACCTATTCAGAACTAAGTCTCAAAGTTGGATAGACCAGACAGACCTTGAGTGTACAAGCTTACAATAGAGTCCTAGTAGAGAAGCCTCTCCTTCCACTCCTCCTTATTTTAAGCTTCTCAAACACTTTGATTCTTTTTGTTCCAAATCTTCTCAATATCAGCCAGCTGGTCCAAGTACATCTTCTACCCCCACTCATACATCCATGGTGCAAACCACTCCATTTCATCGTCCACCTCCACTCATAAACCTTCCTCTTTTAAATCCTCCCCGGGTTCCATTACCTCCTATCATGGAAACATGGTATGCCCCTCTGGTACTACCACAACCTTTACTGTCTATGCCTCAAGACTATCAATCTAGAATCCCTCACTTTAATGTAACTGATTCTACAACTTCCCAACATCATGTAGACACGATGAATGATGATTTCGACTACCAAGAAATAAAAGATCAGACCATACAAATGAGAATGTTTTCCCAAAGTTTAGGAGGAGAAGAAAAGAAATGGTTCAAGAACTTAACTCCTAATAGCATTCATGATCTCCCTTCCCTTTATCAAACATTCATAAACAAGTGGGAGACCAAGAAAAATCCTCTTCAAATCTTATTAGAGTATGATAACGTTCAGAGAAATGTTGGGGAAAGTGTTCAAGACTATTGCACTAGGTTCAATAGTGTATATAATTCACTCCCTCCCCACATGAAACCCCCACGAGGCCTATCCCTAGTAAAATTTCCAGATGGCTTTGATCCAGAAATGGCTTACCAATTAAGAGAAAGAGATCCCCTTACCCTAGAAGACATGCAAAGGGGATCAATAAGTGTAGAAGCCAATCTAATTGCTAAAAGGGCTAGAACGAGAACAGAGAATAGGATTACATACAAAGAGGATCCTATGGCCTCCACATCTGATGCTAAAATTGATAGCCTAGTTAGGGCAATGGAAAGGATGATGGAAATAATCAACTTAAATGAAAGAGCACCCCGTGGGGAAAACCATACAAATCCTCAAAAAAAAAAAAAAAACCAAAACTTCAGATGAGATCATCCTCAAATAAGATAAAGGGAAAGTGACCAGCAAATCAGACCTCCTTTCCAAGAAAACTATGTAGATGAAGAGGAAAGAGAGACTGAGGTGCCAAAAGAAAACCATGTGAATCTAATAGGCTCTGATAGTGAGGATGTTGTTTTTCTCACAGAAGAAGAGCAAGGTTTTTTTTCCTCAAACCAAACTGAAAGAACATATGAGGATTTTGAAGAATACAAACTAGGGTTTGAAATTGCTATCATGGAGGTTCATAGGCAGTATGACCTCAAAAGTAGGAAAGCCCAAGATATACCCAAGAGTAACAAACTAGAAATTGATGCTAGGAAGAACCTTGAAAACACTCCTAAAAAGACATAAGAAAATACCAACATAATCGCTAAGAATCCTGATCAAAGCAAAAGCAAAATCAACCAACATGATGGTGAACAAAGCTGCCCTAGTACATCAACTAGTGACCCTGAAAAAACTGCTATAACTGAGATTCGAAATAAAAATTAGCAAGCTAAAGTTGCTGAAAAGACCATGTATGATAAAACTGATCTAACTTTGCCAAGAACACAGACACCATTCAGTATTGAGGGTGAAATTTCCAATATAAAAATAGCCATACCCCTTACTGAATTAGTGACTCAAGATGTATATAGATCTCAAGTTTTGAAGGCTTTAAACATAGAAAATGACATCGACACTCTAAATCTGATCGATGACAAGCCGAAATTGTTGTTTGGACCAGAGGTAGAGGGAAAGTTTGAAGAGGGAGATGTGCCTCCATTCTATGTCAGTTTGAACATCCATGACAAAATCCTACACAATGCCATGCTAGACTCTGGTGCTTCACATAGCCTCATGCCGAAGGTAGTGATGGAAAGATTAGGCCTTGAAATAACCAGACCATACAAAGACTTGTACTCTTTTGATTCAAGTAGAGTTAAATTTCTGGGCCTAATAAAGGATCTATGTGTCAATCTAACACAAATGCCAGCCAAGAGCCTAGTCATGGATATAGTAGTGGCTGACATTCCCCCAAAATATGGCATGCTTTTATCTAGATCACGGGGAGCCAAACTCCAAGGAAGCCTCCAAATGGACATGACCTGTGCTACCATTCCAGTCTTTAACCGAACAAGAAGACTATACATAGAATCTCACATGAAATACATGTTAAGCAGCCAAGATAAACCAAATAACACCCCTCTCTATTATATCCATTCAGACCTTGATTCAATTATTTTTTACAATGAAGATGAAATTAATGAACACGTAAATGAAAAATAGGAAGAGAAAGACTTGTCAGAGCAATCAAACCAAACAAAAAATGAAGAACATAACAGACAAAACCATAGCAGCTATGAAAAATAACATAATGGTGAATATGAACTTGAAACTCTTTGGAACATGAGCTTTGATGGCTCTTGTGGCAAAGCTGGTTCAGGAGTAGGTGTTTGGATACACAACACTAATGAAGGTCACTCTTACAAACTGGATATTCAATGTACAAAAGATATTGCAGAGTATGAAGCTCTCCTCTTAGGGTTACAATTGCTGAAAAATATAGGAGCTAAGAGGATTTTTGTTCAAGGAGATTCTAAGTTAATTATTAGGCAAATCAAAGGAGAATATTAAACCAAAAATCCTAGGCTAAGAGAATATAGAAATGCTACCTTAGACCTCCTAAAAACATTTGAAAAATATGAACTTACCTCTGTCCCAAGAACTCAAAACAGCCGTGCAAATGAACTAGCATTTGCTGCTAGCACTTGCCAACTACCTCATGCCAATGAACAATACACGGTAAAGGTCAAAATCAAAGCAACAATCCTTGATAACATAGATTATTGGAAAGTTTTTAAAGGTTACAAACACATTGAAGAATTCCTGCAATCCAAAAATGAATTTGAAATGCCAAAACCAAACACAGATCATGAAGAGGACTGCTCTGCTGAGGAACAAACACACAAAACAGAGCCATCTTATGCTGTTGATATAAATCTTCTAGAACACACTCATGAGGTAGAATTGTGTGAAGATTCAAACAAAAGGGATCTTGAGGTATTGAAATGCAAAGACAACCTATTTACAAGAGGACATGCCCCCTTAGAAGAACTGTCTGTTTTCAATGATGTTGCTAGGAAGCCTAAAATGGAATCCACCGAAACATATGTAGAAGAATACAACATAGGTAGTGAGGAAGAACCTAAAATGATAAAACTGTCCAAAACACTGCCAGCTCTTATAAAACAAAAATACATTGAGCTATTCAAATAATTTAAGGATGTGTTTGCATGGGGCTATGAGGACTTAAAATCCTATGATACAAACATCATTCAGCATAAGATTCCTCTCAAGGAAAACCAGAAACCATTCAAACAGAAATTGCGTAGGATAAACCCTATCCTTATGCCTCTAGTTGAGAAAGAAATTAAAAATATGTATGATGCTGGAATAATAGTCCCACTCAGGCACTCAGAATGGGTCTCAAATCTTGTATCAATGAGGAAGAAAATGGGGGAAATTAGGCTATGCATAGACTTCAGAAATTTAAACAAGGCCTCCCTGAAAGACAACTACCCTTTACCTAAGATGGATCATATACTGCAAAGGGTGGTAGGCTCCAAAAGAATAGCTTTTCTTGATGGTTTTTCAGGGTATAATCAGGTGCTAGTACATCCAGATGATCAACACAAGACCGCCTTCACTACACCTTGGGGCACCTTCATGTATGTCAAAATGCCTTTTTGGTTAATGAATCTCGGAGCCACTTTTCAAAGAGCCATGGAAATTTATTTTTCTAAAGAAATAGGTTACTTCATTGTGATATACCTTGATGACATCACTGTCTATTCAAAATCGATGAAGAACACCTAGCTCACTTAAGAAAGGTCTTTGAAAAGTGTAGAAAGCATGGTTTATCTTTGAATCCCAAGAAAACTTGATTTGGCCTTCAAGAAGGAGAGATTTTAGGCCACATCATATCTAAAGAAGGGATTAAGATAGACCTAAAGAGGATTTAGGGGATACTATAGTTCAGTCACGCTAGGAACATCAAAGAGGTACAATATTTCATTGGAAAGATCAACTTCTTAAGAAGGTTCATACCAAACCTTGCAAAACTCCTAAGAAACATTATAAACATGCTGAAAAGAGAAATAGGAGTAAAATGGACCATAGAGGCAAAGCAATCCTTTGAACTAGTAAAACAAGCACTTACCCAAACACCAGTTCTAATTAGCCCTGACTTTACCAAGGATTTCTTCATCTTCTCATTTGCATCAGAACACACAATTGCTGTAGTATTGCTACAAAAGAACATAATGGGACAAAAACAACCCATAGCTTTCTTCAGCAAGGCACTAAGAGATGCACCTATGAAAGACAAAATTATGGAAAAACAAGCTTTTGCCTTAATCAAAGCGTTAAAGGATTTCAGAGTTTACATCTTGCATTCACATGTCATTTCTTTTGTTCCTCATGCAGTTGTTAAGGACATACTAACTCAGGATCCTGATGGTAAAAGAGGTAAGTGGATTGCTGTCATCTTAGAGTATGATCTAGAAATTAGGCCCACCAAGCTAATCAAAGGTAAAGGACTGGCCAAACTGATGGATGAAGAAAAATTTCAAGCACTGGACATAAACATGATACATTCCTTAGATGAACAAGAGGAACTGGCGATTCCATCTATTGAAGAATCATTTCTGAACGCACTTTGGTATGCTGATATATTACATGTGATTTTTAATCTAAATTCTCCTCCTAGTTTGTCCAAAACAAAGGCCAGATTCTTGAAACTAAAAGCTGTAAATTTTTTCATTCTAGATAAAGCTTTATATTGGAAAAATTCTGATGGTATCTTGCTTAAATGTTTACTTGAATATGATGCAGATAGAATCATGCACGAGTTTCATGAAGGAGAAGGTGGAGGTCATCTCTATTGGAAATCCATTGCCAACAAAATCCTTAGAGCTGGTTTCTATTGTCCCACTCTTTTCCCTGATATCCACAAGATAGTAGTGACTTTCCATAAATTCCAAATCTTTGAAGGGAATGTAGGTTTTAACCCTGAACATAAATTATCTACACATGAATCTTATAACAGAAAATAAACAATAGCAAGAGCATAAAACATAAAACAGATAAAAACAGAGATTTTTCCCCTGGATCCCAAATTGAGACGACCAGCTTGATTTTTCATTATATTCCTTTTAGTGTTACAACACATATATATACATGCCGAAGCATACATAAACCCCAATCCATTAACCCTGGATTAGAACATAACCGTAGTTCCCTTGACCGGATCTACAAAATACCAGGGGCCGAAAACCATCGAACCCCAAAACCATATGCAAAACCATGCACAAAACCATGGGCGTAGACTACCCACCGAGTGAGAACCAGTACCTGGCCAGAGTAGCTTGCCCTGGACACGTGGAGGCCTCTTACCTTGACCCCCACATTGCGCCCGAAGCTGCAGGGAGAACTATCGCCCCTCTTGCCTTCCCCATTAGACAGTCGTGGAAAGAATATAACACATACCCAACATTCTCTCACTTGTTGTTTTCTTTCCGCAGGGGGGCACAGGAGAGCTTAGTCATTAGCCAATTATTCACACATTGTTTCTCTACATGAAAGTACAGGTGTAGGACTTTGTCGATACACTCTGCAACATTCTTCAAAGTGTCCACCTTTACCAGCAACACCCTTTTGGCCTCAACCATATCTCTAACAAAGTGATATTGAACATCAATTTGCTTTGTCTTTGAATGATAAGCAGGGTTCTTAGCCAAGAAAATTGCACTTTGGCTATCACAGTCTATCCTTATAGCTTGTTGTACCAACCCCATACTTGAACACAATCTCTGCAACCAAATTGCTTCCTTGCTTGCATGAGTGGCTGCTATGTGCCTGCATGGGCTGAAAGAGCCACTCTGAGCATCTTTCCTACTGTCAGCTGAGTGGCCTCCAATGGGCTAAACATACCCTACTTAGATCTTGCTGGTCAGATCTAGGCTGATCTGCCAAAACAAAACCCTGAGTCAGCCAACATTCTTTTAACTTTAGTCTTCCTGTTAGCCTTGAAGCCATAATCACTAGTGCCACGTAAATATCTGAAAACCCGCTTCACTGCTGTCCAATGCTCCTTCCCTGGGTTTGACATAAACCTGCTCAATACTCCCACTGCATGTGCAATGTCTGGTCTAGTACAGACCATTGCATACATCAGGCTACCCACTGCACTTTCATATGGAACACGGGACATATACTCCTCTTCTTCTTGTGTCTTGGGACACTGTTCAGCAGACAACTTTACACCTACAGGAATAGGAACCTTCATCGGTTTACTATCCTGCATATTGAACCTCTGCAATATAGTCTCAACATAATTCCTCTGGTTTAACCAGAGCTTCCTCTTTGCCCGATCTCTCTTGATTTACATGCCCAAAATATAATTTGCAGCACCCAGATCCTTCATGTCGAATTTGGAGAACAGTTGGGTCTTCAAATCTTGGATAATTTCTTTGCCATTTCCAATCAACAACATATCATCCACATACAAGACCAAATAAATAACACGGTCACCAATTAATTTAAAATAAACACAGTGATCCTCCTTGCTTCTGGTGAAGCCAAGTCCCCGTATATAGGTATCAAATTTCTGATACCACATCCTTGGTCACTGTTTTAACCCATACAGAGACTTCTTCAACTTGCATACTAGTTCTTTCTTACCCTTCACCATAAAGCCTTCAGGTTGCTTCATGTAGATCTCCTCTTCTAGATCCCCGTGAAGAAATGTTGTCTTCACATCCATCTGTTTTATCTCAAAATCAAATGCAGCAGCAACAGATAAAAGTAATCTAATAGAAGTAACCTTGGCAACAGGAGAAAAAATATCACCAAAATCAATTCCCGGCACCTGGGAATAACCTTTCGCTACCAACCGAGCTTTGTATTTCTCCACCTTGCCTTCTACATTCATCTTCTTCTTAAACACCCATTTGCTCCAAATGGGCTTCCTTCCAGCCGGCAACTCCACCAGATCCCATGCATCGTTTTTGTGCAAGGATGCCATTTCATCAACCATGGCCTCCTTCTAGAGTTTTCCATCCTCTGAATCTACTGCCTCCCTGACAGTTCTGGGTTCATCATCGGTTATAGTTAAGGAAAAACCTGAACAGAAAGCAGATGGACTATACCTTTCTGGTTGCCTTCTTTCCCGAACTGATCTTCTCAAAGCTGGAGTTTGTGGCTCTTCATCTTCTGAGTCTTCTTCTGTTGTAGAGTCTAGTTCATCCTCCTTTAGCTCAAACTCTATCTTTTCAGGTTCCTTTGATAGGACTTCATGTTTAACAACATCTTTCACTTCTCTAAACACCACATCTCGGCTGTACACAACCTTCCTTGTTTCTGGATTCCAAAGCTTGTAACCCTTTAAACCATCCTTATACCCAATAAAGATGCACTTTTCAGATTTATTATCCAACTTGGTCCTTTTCTCCTTTGGAACATGTACATATGCATCACATCCAAATACCCTTAGATGTGAAAGAGAAGGTTTCTTACCAATCCATACCTCATGTGGGGTCTTATCCTCCAACACTAATGAAGGTGACCTGTTAACCAGATAGCATGCAGTCTCCACTGCCTCTGCCCGGAATTCTTGTCCTAAACCGGTACCACTGAGCATGCTTCTTGCCTTTTGCATCAGTGTTCTGTTCATTCTTTCTGCAACTCCATTTTGCTGAGGTGTGTATGGAATAGTCTTCTGCCGTGCTATACCACACTTCCTACAAAACTCTTCAAATTCCTTCTTGCAGAACTCCCCACCATTATCTGTCCTTAGTGCCTTTATCTTCTTCTCTGTCTGATTTTCCACCAGAGCGTTAAATTCTTTAAATTTGTCAAAGACTTCAGATTTATTCCTCAAGAAATATATCCATGTGTTCCTTGAGAATTCATCTATGAATGAAACATAGTACACAGATTTACCTAGTGATGGAACTGACACAGGTCCAAACACATCACTGTGCACAAGTTCTAATATCTTGTTTTCCCTCTTAGCACTAGAAGGAAAACTCACCCGATTCTGCTTCCCATATACACAATGTTCACAGAAATCGAAATCCAGAGAACAATTAGACATACCTTCTACCATACCATTTCTGTGCAGTATCTGAAGGCCCTTCTCTCATATATGTCCAAGCCTTTGATGCCATAACATGGTCTTTTCTCCAGAGACAGCTAGGCTTTCTGCTCCACTTTCAGGAACCATAGAACTGTTACACCCATCAATAATAGTGCTACCTTGTAGCTTGTACAGATTTCCAGTCCGAACTCCCCGCATTAATACCAGTGCTCCTCGAACCATCTTGCAGGCATCTTCCTCAAACACTGTTTTTACACCTGCATCATCCATCTTTCTTACAAAAATCAGATTTCTGGCCAATGCAGGAATATATAGAACACCAGGAAGTGTTCTAATCCTTCCACCTTGCAGCTTCAACTTCACCTTTCCACGTCCGATGATTCTGGCCCTCCTATCATCCCCTATGAAGACATCACCACCATCATATTTCTCATACTCGCAGAACCACTCCCTATGGGGAGTGAAGTGAAAGGATGCACCTGAGTCAATCAACCATGACTCATGATCTACATGTGTATTTGAAGAAGAAGCCAAATGCACATCCCCACCTTCATCTGAGGTGGTTTTTGCCTCTGCAGAAGGACCTTCATCAGATCCCTTTCCTTTCTCAGGAGCTTTAGATCTGCATTCCTTTTTGTAGTGCCCTTCCTTTCCACATTTCCAGCACACCTTTACAAACTTTCCAGGAGATTTAGATCTCCCTCTAGATTTAGATCTCCCACTCGAAACCTTATTCTTGTTTCTGTTCTGGGACCTTCCTTGTATAGATAAGGCATCTCCATTCTGACCCTCCATATTTCTCCGTCTCATTTCCTTCGACAGCAAGGCTGAGACAATGTCATCAAAATTCAAGGTAGTTGTATTGCTACCTATTGCAATAACCAGACTGTCCCACGAGTCTGATAGAGAACACAACAAACTGATACACTTATCTTCATCTGAGAATTTAATATCAACAGATGACAATTGAATTACCACAGTATTGAAGGCATTCAGATGCTCTATCACCGAGTCTCCATCCTTCATCCTCAGGTTATACAAATTTTTCCGTAGGAACAAATTATTCACCAGAGACTTAGATTGGTACAAAGTCCCAGTTTCCCCCAAATTATTCTTAGTAGCTTTAGCTTCCCAGGATACATTCAACAATGCGAGATAAACACACACAACCGTATTGTGCTCTTAGCCTTCCGATCCAGTTTCTTCCAGTCTTTATCTGACATTGCCGTTGGTTTAGTACCTGGATCTACCGCGATCCACTGATCTTTATCCACCAGCAGATCCTCCATCTTGAGCTTCCACAACTCGAAACTCTAACCATTAAATTTCTCAATCTCTATCTTTCCGCCTCTCGCCATATTCTTTCACCGCAAGAATCGATCCCGCAGATCTCCCACTGCACAGGGTCTACAACAGGCCCGAGTAAAAAACCCTCAACAACAAAGGCGTCCCCTTGAAGCCGAAATAGCTCCGATTCCAAATGTAGGTTTTAACCCTGAACATAAATTATCTACACATGAATCTTATAACAGAAAATAAACAATAGCAAGAGCATAAAACATAAAACAGATAAACACAGAGATTTTTCCCCTGGATCCCAAATCGGGATGACCAGCTTGATTTTTCATTATATTCCTTTTAGTGTTACAACACATATATATACATGTCGGAGCATACATAAACCCCAATCCATTAACCCTGGATTAGAACATAACCGTAGTTCCCTTGACCGGATCTACAAAAATACCAGGGCCCGAAAACCATCGAACCCCAAAACCATGTG
Source organism: Pinus albicaulis (assembly GCA_034641835.2). NCBI lineage: Eukaryota > Viridiplantae > Streptophyta > Pinopsida > Pinales > Pinaceae > Pinus > Pinus albicaulis. Next base: position 61,031,816 of record CM076579.1, on the reverse strand, counting down.
CAAAACCATGCACAAAACCATGGACGCAGACTACCCCGCAGAAATTAAGGAACCAAAATTTTCGCCGGGGCGCTGCCCCGGACCCCGACAGGGGGGGCTACCGCCCCCATGTGACCCCCCCGTTGCGCCCAGCACAAAGGGGGGGCTATCACCCCTCCTCTTACCCCCCCGGCACGTGCTTATTCGTGGAAAGAATATAACACATACCCAACAGGGAAGAGAAAACTATTTGTCATTACAACCTATCAGTGTTGAAACTCCTTTTCAATAGTGGGGTTTAGATTTCATTGGAGAAATCCACCTTGCCTCCTTTTCCCAACACAAATGGATCCTCACTACAACTGACTATTTCACCAAATGGATAAAAGGCATCCCTTCAAGGACTGCCATTGACTCGGTAATCATCAAATTTCTTGAAAATCACATCTTGTCTAGATTTGGCTGTCCAAAAAAAATCATCATTGATAATGTTGCTGCATTTAAATCTAACAGAATGGTGGAATTTTTCCAAAAGTATCACATTAGATTAGGGAATTCTACAACTTATTACCCTCAAGGTAATGGGTTGGATGAGTCCTCTAACAAAAGTTTGGTAAATATCATCAAGAAGTTGCTGGAAGAAAACAAGAATTCATGGCACATCAAATTAGTGCATGCATTATGGGCAGATAGATTAACAAACAAGAAATCAATTAACATGTCTCCCTATCAACTAGTGTATGGCATGGATGCAATTTTTCCAACATCCTTGGGAGTCCCAGTGATGAAGCTTATTCAAGAGGTAAAATCAGAGGAAAATGATATACAAAGGAGGCTGAACCAAACCATTCAATTGCAGAAATCAAGGGAAGAAGTATACAAAAAAACACAAGGAGTGCAAGAGAGCATCAAAAATCTTTTTGACAAGAGGACTAAAGCCAATGATTTCCAGATTGGAGACAAAGTGATGAAATGGGATTCAAGAAGAGCGGACAAAGGCAAGCATGGCAAATTTGAAAATATGTGGAAAGGTCCATACATCATCCATTCAACAAGAGGTAACAATGAATTCTTTCTACAAGAAATGGATGGAACAGAGTTATTTGGAGGTCTTATCAATGGCAGGATGCTCAAGCACTATTTTTGTTGAAGTTCTTAGCTTGAATTTTTATTCATTGTACATAACACTGCTTGAGTAAAAGTTCAGAAAAATGAAAACACAAAAATAAAGAAAAAAGAAAAAGAGGGAAGATAAAAAGAGGAGTTAAAGCCCCATATCAAAAAAGAATGCTTCTAAAAGTGTGCAAGTCCAAATGCCAATACTTTGAAAAAGGAAGTCTTGTTCAGTCATATCGCCTAATCATGATTGAACATGTTTTAAATTTCTGCTGATAAGATAGAAAATGAATAGTTTCCAAACTATTTAAACTTGGCTTATCAGAAGACTAGGTTAGGAAGATATATTGGTTTCCAAAGCTCAAATTTGAACCAAAGAGAAAAGAGAGGGATGAATAAAAAATTTGAAATTATAGCCCTCAAGTTTCTAGTTTTACTAGTGCAAAAATAATTTTTTTGTGCAAACTGTCCAAAATGCCACAGCTCGTGACAAATCAAACTGCTTAACCTTGATTTGGTCATGTTTTAAATTTTATGTTGATAGATTAGAGAATGAAAATCTGTCAAATTGTTTAACCTTGAAAGATAAGCATATTAGGTAGAAAATAACAAGGGCTCATCAGTCTAATCTAAGCCTTTGGATGATATAAGGGTAGAAGTAGATAATTTGTGCTTTCAAAAGAAAAGATGATGTTTAGGGTTTGCCAATCCAAATGCACCCAAATGAAGAGAAAATTTTAGGAAAAGTATGATGGGTAGGTAGAATTGATGTTGAAGCAATCATTTTATTTTTATTTTTATTTTTTTACTTTTTTATTTATTTTTTTATTTATTTTTATTTTTTCAGATTTTAAGATCACAAGCTTCAAAGAACAGGAGTACATCAACAATTGAAGAAGGATAAAATCTGCCAAGCCCAAACAAGGCACTGATTTACAATTTCCAGAGATCTGAACTCTGAGGTACTTGACACCTCCTAAAGGAGCTGCTCTCCCCAAGTGGAGCCACTATTAGTCATCAATATTTTTCACTATCCTTGGATGAATATAGGATGGTTATAGTTTTCTAAAACAATATTCCTTGAATGTATTGAGTTTCAGAAATCTCACTGCCTTCATTATCCTTATAAACATATTTTCATTATTTCTCAGTTGGTCTTCTCAAAGTCACCCTGTTGCTCTTAAGAGACTCATTATGGGTTTATACTTCTCATCTTCATCCTTATTTCCTACTTGAGACTTCATTTACCCATTTTCCCCTGTCAATAAACTCCATCCTCCCTAGGGTTTCCTATTGCTAACTCATTCCCATGTCCCTTTGGGCATAATGACCTATAACAATACTATGTTTTCACTTAAAATCTCCAAGTCAAATTTCAGTCAAAATCAGGTCAAAGGACCCTCCCATTAGGTCATTAGGGTTTTACATTTTTCAAGGTCATCCTTGAATGTTTCAGGCACTGCTTTTCCTTTTCTAGAATATGGCTTAGATGTAATAGAGTGTCAAGACATGGTTATTCAGGAGGGACCTAAAATTTCCAAAGAGGATTATCTTATCAGTTCAGAACCTGCAAGTGAGAAAAATGGAAAATTTTTAGCACTTGTGCAGAAGTGTTGGAATATTTATCAGCTGAAGGTATTGATGATGTATATTTTCTTCTCCTAAATGAAAAAAAGGTACAACAAAGGAAATGGGAATAACTTGGTCTTGTATATTATTAGGGTTTATACATTGGTTAAACAATTTGAGTGCCAAAGTAGTGATCACTTGTAGAAAATGACATGGAGGAAGCACACAAGGCCAAGCATATTGAAGAAAGTCAGAAAAGATTGATGGAATATGGAAAAAGGGTGAGGTGAACTAGACATAGATGAATGAACTTGAAAGGGCTATAGAGAACTGAGAAGACAACACTGATGATTGCTGTAAAGAACTGCAGACACCTAGGGTTTTGAGAAAGGTGGCCAGAGAAGGTGGAAAAGATCAGTTGAGTTTTATGGTGGAAACTAAAGAATATTTTGAAGATGCTACTTTGTGTTTGAATCCCAAACTTGTAAAAATAAACATGTCATGCCTCAATGAGAAAAATAAAATTCAACTTCATGACTCCAACAACCTGCAAGCAAAAAGGTGTCAAAGTGTATCAATGAAAAAGTAAAAAGACTTCAAAAACATTTGAAAGTGGGTTTTTCAAGTTAAATTAAATCTACAAGTCTATAAAAGCCCATTTTAAATTTCTTATGAATCATTGTTGTCTTGTAAAGCACTAGAAGTTTAAAGGAAAGAAGAATTTGTGAGTTTGCTGAGCGAATTTGGGAAAAACTTCTTGGCGCTACGCGTTTGGCTTCGCGCTGTGCGCTTGCTAGATTTCCTCCATACATTTTGCGAAGGCGCTACGCACCTAGGAGCTGGCACCGTGCCCTTGTCAAAGCGTTGTGCTCTTGCCCGAACAGAACCTTGTGAAGTTTCCTTGGCACTGTGCGCTTAACTTGGTGCTGCGCGCTTAACTTGGCGTTGCGCCCTCAGTCATTGGGTCTGTGCACTTGGACATAAAGGGTTTCAAAGTCTTTCAACCACTCAAATCACATCAAAACTTCTTCAAATATTTTCTAAAGTATTGTAAGGCACTGATAAGAGTAAGTGCAGACCATAATCCCTATTTTTATGCCATTTGGTGAATTCTTAATCAATTGAAGTAAAACCCTAAAGAAAACCCTAAGTTTTAGCTTGAAATCACTGTTTCATTCCTATTTCATCCTCCTTGAAGAAGATCAGTCATAAACAGGGGCCATTACATTGCTTGAGGGTTTTTCATTCATATAGTTTGCCTCCTTCACTCATTCCCTTCATTGGCAAACTTACTATTTCATTCCTTTCCCCTCATCTCATTTCCACTTACATCCTAGGGTTTCATAAACAAAGTCTAAATGTCTGAGGGTGAAGACAGTGGTGTTAAGGCACAAATGCCAAAGATGCATGATCATAAGGGAGGAAACATAAACAAGTTTGAACCTATAAATACAAGGGAACTCAAGGCCTCTCCCCTCATAGTTTCTTGCTTTAAGCATGTAGGTTGCTTTGATTTTTGTGAAAGAGTGCAGCAGGTCCAAAATAACCCAGAATTAACAAGATTATTCACTATCAATTTGCATGAAAAACAAGTCAATCTTGTCGGGGTCACCTTTGAGTTTTCTACCAATGCCATTGCAGATGCTACAGGAATACCTAGTGTGGGAGAGAAGTGGTTCAAGCAAGCAAACCTGGACATGAGTTATTTTGAACCTGTTATCACTCTAGTAATTCTTAAGTTGTGCAATTTTAGTTTTTAGTCCAAGAATTATAGAGGTAACCACAAACGTACTTCAAACTCTAGGATCTAGTCTTCCTAGGGTTGAGAGAGGGCTCTCTTTAAAGTTTAACTTTGTTTTAATTTCTGAATATTAGGCTAGTTATGAAAGTGCAGCTCTGGTTTTGTTTTGATAGATTTGGTGGGAAAAATCACTTGAAAGGATGGATAGTGGGAATCTATTTGTCCATTGTGCTATGGAGTCAAAATCAAGCAAACAGGACTAGGATCAAGGGAAAAAAAAGGTCAAATGTCTTCAGGGCAAGATAGATAACCCTTGGAGATCTTGGAAAGTTGTTTTTGTGAGGTGGTATGATCGGGATAAAGGGCACTTAAGAATCCTTAAATTCGGAAACGAGAGAGGGAGAAATTAACGGTTCTCTACACTGGAAATCAGAGGAAAACATATAAATGATAACTAGTTAAAAACAGGGCGCTTTTAACAAATCTTGTAGTAATACTCCTAGTTATACATTCAGATTTAGCATAAACATACATGGATGCATGTAACAAAGAAAAGAAACAATGTCAAGTGAAGAAAATACTTCACTCCAAATAGCACATCACAGGAATCCTGAAGTATGATGCCGATTTTCTTTGATCTAGCCTGCTACTCGAAGTTTTGACACACAAAAGCTTTAAACTCCAAGAAGAAATGAATATAACAATCCCAACAATTTTATTCCACACAAAATACTTCTAAAGATGAAGTATTTATACATAATGTTTTTCAAAATATCCTAGAAGACTTCTAGGAATTATCTTAGGAAAATAAAATATCTTTACAATAAAAATAGAGGTAGCTGCTTAACAAATCAACAAGCTGGACATCCTATTTTAACCATAAGAAATATAAATAGTTTTGAGGATAAAGTAGGTGGCTGCCTTGGTGTCCTCCTTGTTGGCCTTTAGATTTTTTCTGAATCTGATTTTCCTTGTCTGATACTCTTTCTCAGATACTCTTTATTCACTGATACTCTTTAACTGATACTCTTTAACCCTCAGTAAAAAATTGTTTACTGTTGTAAATAAAATCTGTGTTGACTGTAGTTTAGAAAACAACTTTCTTTCTTCTTTTCATCTGCTTGTGTTTTATTCTTCATAACAAATCAGTAAGTGACTACCAATCCTCGTTTTTAGGAATTTTAATATTCTTTAATTTCCTAAAATTCTCATCAGCTTCTGTATATCTAGCAAAGTTTGGCTTGATGACAAACAAGTGTTTGATCTCATACTATAAGTAAAATAAATCTTCAAAACTCTTCAGTCACACTTTTCCTGTGGGGATGCCTTGACCTTTTGGTTTATTTACCTGTTCCTTGGAAAATTCTCTTATCCTCTTATCGTAGTCATTTTGAGGCATCAATTTATCATTAATAACCATGATATCAAGAAGTCCTTTTTGCCTCAAATTTGTGAATTTAACCATGAACCTGGTTATGGAAATATTCATGCCTTCACACTTTTCTTCAAGTTCCCTCATCAAATTTCTCTTTGTTGTGACTTTCCTAATTTCTATAATAGTTGCAGTTCTGTCTGTTATTTTGAGTTCTTCCAACTCTTGTCTAATTTTTCTATTAAGGAAATTTATTAGCCTTACAGTCTGATCTGGTTTGTCAGCCAAATCAGTTTGAGTTTTTTGGATTTATGCTTGGGCTGCTAATAATAATTCTCTTTTCTCAAAAATCACCTGAATTGAAGGCCATACATCATGGATGGCTTCAATGATATTATTCCAAAGGTGATTTTTGATGTATGATATCTGATCCTTCAAAGTTAATTCTTTTTGCAACTTTTTTAACTCTTCACTCAATCTGTTGGCATTTTTTTCATGTATCTTAGCATTTATCTGAGCTGATTTATTTGACTTTTCAAGATTTTCAACCATTTTTGTCAATCTGTTAATCTCATTTGTCTTTAAAGACATCTCCTCCATTTCTTTCACTATCTTACTGGCCTCATTAGTAGGTTGTACTGCTGTTGTAGAAGATTCAGTGGCTGATGTTGTGGAAGAAGTCACTGGCACTACAGTAGCCAGTGGTTCTTTGGGTGCAAAATTTTCTCTTAAAGTTGAAGGCACTACTGCAGTGATAACTGGAATGACTGTAGGAATCACTGGTTCTTTTAGTGTCACATTTTCTTGGACAAGTTTGTCCATCTGTATTTCCATTTCCTTAATCTAGGCTGTCAACTGAAGAATTAAACTCATCATTTCATATTTTTCCTTCTGTTCCTGTAAGACTTCTTTTGTCTAAGGATGCTCACTTTGAGGAAGTTTGAGTTGTTTCCTCAAGGCTGCTATATCCTCATTCTTCTTTTTCACCAATGCTTCTGCTACTTTGATTTTTATAGGATCATATCCTACCTGTAATACTAATTCTTCTAAGGATTTTATCCTTAGATCCTTGACATATAATGAAGCTTTGTCCATCTTCATTTGATCTTGCATATTGGAGATGATATTTTGTAGCTTTTGAGCACTCATAGATTTTGTTGTAATTGTGGAATATAACATCTCTGAGCTTTTCCTGTGAAACTGTATTTGATCTAATTCATGAATACTATCTGTAGCTACTTCTAAATCAACTTTCTTATAGTCAGCAACTATCTTTGGAACTGATACTGTGGGCTGTAATACTAACATAATCAATTTTTTACTTGAGTAATCAAATGCTGATAGGAATATGTTTTGATTACCTGGATTTTGTTTCAAGAACTGAGAGTAAATTTTAGTTTTGATTTCCTCATTCTAGAACTTGATCTACTTATATTTCTCTTTAATATCCAAATCCTTTTCCTCAGCTGCCTGTGAAGAAGAAGCTTCCATGTTTTGTTGTCTTTCCATTAACTGTGTCTCTTCATTATTCTGATTTGGCTCATTGATAATTACAGTAGCTACATTTGTTGGCAATATGATGCAGAGTGTTGTCCTTGATGGCAACCCACTGAATGAAGATGAAGACATGAGATTGTTGACATGTATTATCCTTGATGGCAATCCACCTGATGAACTTGGTAAATGATGTAAATCTGATATGAAATAATGTTTGTTAGCAATATGATGCTGAGTGTTGTCTTTGAAAGGCAACCCACTTGATGAAGATGATGACAACTTACTTGTTGAAGTTGTGCTTGATAGAATATGTCTTGATGAACTAAATATGATGTATCTACAGTATGTACAGAAGGCAATGAAGAAAGGAAGTCAGCATGTGCTAAATCTATGGTGAAAAGAGTATGTCTCAAGGCATACGCGGATATGTCTAGGAGAAGTCGCGTATGGACGCGGGAAACAACGTGCCAAGTCACGTGTGGGCAAAAAGCGCTCAAAAAGTGCAAAACCAGGGGTAACCACCATGGTATTGACCCATTGTATTGGGTAATGATTCGTCTAAATGACCCCGTCCAGGAATACCATCGGAAGTAATGTAGTTTTGGGCTCATGGTATTGTTCTGGCTCATGGTATTGAAAAAGGATAAACCTATATAAGGAGAAGAAATTCATTGTGAAAATCATGAGTGTGGGTGCAATATTTCTGAGCTTGAATGAATACTTCTCTCTGAAGTATATCTGAATGGAAAGGGTTATAGTTGAATGATAGATCTGAATGTGTGATGCACCAATGAAGAAATGATGAAGAAGGGATCTAGATCTGGAATGTATTTGTATCTGCTAGACCTGTTTATGACATCATTAGATCTGAGATGAGGCGAACATTTGTCTGAAGAAAAGGGTAAAATCTGTGTGATGTATCTGTTCTGAAGAATTGCAATGACCTAAAATATCTGAAGAACCATACGCTAGTTCGCCGCGGAGGAAGCGCGTATATACGCGGCTTTGCTGAAGAGAAAGTGCGTATGCGCAGTGAAATTAGTACAGAGGTATACGCTGGTTGATGTGGACGGAAGCGCGTATATACGCGACATCAGTGAAAGGAAAGCGCGTATGCAAACTAGGGTTTGTTCAAACATGGGGTATGAAATCTCTGATCTGATCTACTCTGTTTTAGCTACCTGTTGTTGATATTTGACTGTGCTTAAATGTATGGAGAGGGTCCAGTCTGAAAATATGATGAAACGTGGCCTGCAAGTTGTGTTCTATTGAAGTTGTTGGATCCAGTGTGAAAATTGATGAAACGTGGTCCATAGAGGTGCTGAGGGTTGTAGCCTTCAGTCAGCGGGTTGTAGCTCCCTTCCAGGTGAGGCTGGTAAACGAGATCGGTTCAGCTCCCTTCCGTGAGAGGTCAAACGAGTCAACGTAGCCCTTCCGTGAGAGGCCGAAACGAGTCGTCGTAGCTCCTCTGTGAGAGGGCTGCAAACGAGTGTGTGTGGGTGCCTGCGTGCTGGTCAAGTCTGCACCAGCACATATGTTGTAAGATGTTTTCTATATAATAAAATATTGAAGGCTGAGCAACTGCAGCGGTGGTTTTCTCCCGACTTGGGTTTCCACCTAAAAATCCTGGTGTTCATGTGTGATGCTTTGTGTGATGGTTTATTCTGTTCTTACTGCACATGTTTACTGTTTATAGAACATCTAATGAATGAATAATGGAATGATATAATCAAATAACTAATGACATAATTAGATCTCTGTGTATACGCGAGTTGCATGAAAGATATCCGCGTGTATACGTGAGTTTACTAAAGGAAAGTAGCGTATGGGTTTTAAGGAATGAAAAAGTGAAAATTTTTGAGTATGCAGTAAATACTGATTCACCCCCCCCTCTCAGTATTTTTCCCAACAATTGGTATCAGAGCAGGTTCTTCTGCAGAAGCTTGATCGCTTGAAGGAGATCCATCGCAATGGGAAGTCAAGAAGGAGTGATGTCTATAAAGCCACGTCTATTCAATGGAAGCAATCTGATATTCTGGAAGGTACGAACAAAAGCATATCTGCAAAGTCTTGGTGCAGATGTATGGGCAATCGTGGAAGAAGGTTATCAGTATCCGGCAAGTATTCCTACTCATGCAGCAGAAAGGAAGAAGTATGAAATCAATGCCAAAGCGGTGAATGTCTTATTAGGAAGCATGTCTGAATCAGAATTTGCTAAAGTGATGCAGCTACATTCAGCAAAAGAAATATGGGACAAAATCATTCTAAGCTATAAAGTAGACACAAAGGTAAAAAGTGAAAAACTCCAAACTCTTAGAATTGAATATGAAAATTTGAAGATGCATAGTGATGAGAGTATTGCCCAATTCTTCTTACGTCTAGATGATATTGTAAATCGAATGAGAAATTTGGGTGAAACCATAAATGATACTACTTTGGTTGAAAAAGTCTTAAGATCCTTGACTTCAAAATTTGACTCTAAAGTTTCAGCTATTGAAGAAAGGCAAGATCTGCAAACTCTTACTATTGTTCAGTTACATGGTATTCTGACTGCTTTTGAAATGAGACAAGGAGGTCCGTCTCAAATTAGAGAAGCTGCTTTTAAGGCATCTGCAAAAGGAAAAGAAAAGGAAGTTGTAAAAGAATCCAGCTATATATCTGAAGAAGAAGAAGCGAATTTTGTGAGAAAGCTCCAACTAGGTACCGGAAGATTCAAAGGTAAGCTTCCCTTCAAATGTTTTGAGTGTGGAAAAGTTGGTCACTATGCTGCTAAATGTCCCTATAAGGAAAAACATGGTAAAGGGAAACAATTTGAAAAGAGGAAGAGTTATTATGCAAATGAAGATGATGATGAAATATCTAGTGAAGATGAAGAAGATTCTGACCATGATATTAAACTCCTCGTGGCAAAAGATTCTAGAGAAGAAAAGGATACTTTTGTTGATGCTCTAGAAGAAAATGATGTTCTTGAAGAAAACAATCAACTCAAACTACGCTTAGAAGAATATAAAATTCTTTTAGAAGAACAAAATATAATCAGAGAGACCATTGAAAAGCAGTTTGAAGAAGCAAAGAAACACATTGAGAAATTAGAATGTGAAGTGGTAAGTCAAAGAAAAGAAGTTGAGAAAGTAAAGACTTTGAATCTTAGATTTGCTAAAGGATCTGAAACCTTATATGAGATTATCAAGGTTCAACGTTATCCTCTTATAAAGACAGGTCTTGGATATATCGGAGAATCTTCTCAAGCTTCAACACCAAATTATCTAAAAGCAGCTACAGGTGGTTTACTACATTCAGCCACTCAGCAAGGGAATAAAGGATATTTACAGGTAAAGCATGACCATCTCAATTCAAGGAACACTAACAGGGATAGCTATCAAAGAAGGTACAACGAACAGGTAAATTCAAATACAAGATTTCATGATCGCAGAAATTTCTACTTCAATGGGCAATGTTTCACTTGTCACAATTTTGGTCATAAAGCTGTTCAATGTGTTGCATATAAAACCATCATGACAAGAGAAGCAAGAAAGAAAAGTTTGGATACTGAACCAAAGAAGAATACCTACAACAACTTTTCTCCTCTTCAAGGTGAAGTTGAATGCACTTATTGCAATAACTTTGGCCATGAAGAATCTGAATGCAGGAACAAGATCCAGCCAAAAGAACATGTCCCCTCAAGCTCTAAAGTGTGGAAAAAGAAAGAACCGTCGGTTGAAAACTGTGGGATAGCATTATTTGCAGAAGGTGAAGAAAATTGATGGTACATTAATAGTGGGTGCTCAAGACACATGACAGGTGACAAAAGCAAACTCCTTTCATATAATGCTCTAGAAAAGGAAAATAAAGTAACATTTGGAAATGATTCTCCTGCTGTAATTAAAGGAAAAGGGTCCATGTTTCTAAAAGAAAAGGTGAAGGCTAATGACGTCATGTATGTGGATGGATTAAGACATAATCTGTTAAGTGTAAGTCAAATGTGTGATCAAGGAACTGAAGTTGTCTTTAGTTCAAAAGAGTGTGTGGTTCGTGATCTTGATACAGGTAAAACTATTATAAAAGGGAAAAGAAATCCAAGCAACCTGTATATACTGAACTACAAAGATCAATGTTACTTCAGCATGTCTTCAGAAAATTGGCTATGGCATAGAAGACTGGGGCATCTGAGCTTCTCTCAAATCAACAAAGCAAGCAGACTTCAAGCTGTTCGTGATATTCCCAATATTAATCCATCAGAAAGTATCATATGCAAATCCTGTCAATTCGGTAAGCAGACCAGAGTTCAATTTAATGCCAAAGAAGGATCTTCAAGTAAGCCTCTTGAACTCATTCATACTGATATATGTGGACCTATGAGGAAAAAGTCACTACGTGGGGAAGAATACTATATCTTATTTATTGATGACTACTCTAGAATGTGTTGGATCGGGTTCATTAAACACAAAGATGAAGCATTTGAAAAATTTCAGAACTTCAAAGCATTGGTAGAAAATGAATTATATCTAAAAATCAAGTGTCTTAGATCTGATCGAGGAGGAGAATATACATCAAATGAATTTTTTGAATTCTGTGAAAAACATGGCATAAAAAGACAGTTCTCTGTAGCAGGCACTCCACAACAAAATGGCGTAGCAGAAAGAATGAATAGAACAATTGTTCAAATGGCTAGAGCTATGCTTGATGATTCTGGAACTCCTGACATGTTCTGGAGTGAAGCAGCACATACAGCTGCTAACATTCTCAACAAGGCTCATGTTCGGGTAAATAGTGGTAAAACTCCATATGAACTCTGGTATGGTAATTCTCCCACTGTGAAGCATTTTAAAGTTTTTGGAAGTAAATGCTTTATCAAAAATAATGATGAAAATCTTGGTAAGTTTGAACCTAGAACAGATGAAGGGATATTTCTTGGTTACTCATCTTCAAGCAAAGCATACACATGTTACAATAAAAGGCTTCGAAAGATTGTTGAATGTATTGATGTTGTTATTGATGAGTCTCCTGCAGCTCCTAAAGAAGAAAAACAAACAACAAAAGAAGATGATGGTGACTTATGGCCATCTACATCAAATAGAAATGATATAGATAGTGGATCCAATGAAGAATCTGAAAATGATCTATTTGAAAAAGCTCCATCCAGATATGTTCAAAAGAATCATCCTGAATCTCAAATTTTGGGAGACAAGGAATTGGGTGTACGAACAAGGAGAACTTTGGTGGGATCTTCTATTCATCTGGCACTTCTATCCACAATTGAACCACACAATGTCAATCAAGCTAGCAAAGATGAATGTTGGAAGCAAGCCATGGATGAAGAGCTTGATCAAATTGAAAAGAATGACACTTGGGAATTGGTACCAAGACCACATGATAAAAATGTCATTGGAACTAAATGGATTTTCAAGAACAAGTTAAATGAGAATGGGGATTTTGTAAGAAATAAAGCTAGACTGGTTTGCAAAGGGTATACCCAACAGGAAGGTATAGACTTTGAAGAAAATTTTGCTCCTGTAGCTAGACTTGAAGCCATAAGAATGTTTCTTGCTTTTTCAAGTTATCAACAAATCAAAGTTTATCAAATGGATGTTAAATCTGCTTTTCTTAATGGTGATCTAGAAGAAGAAGTATATATAGAACAACCTGAAGGATTCATTTTGGGAAATGATGAAAATCTTGTTTGTAGACTTAAAAAGGCTCTATATGGTCTCAAACAAGCTCCAAGGGCATGGTATTATCGTCTCGACAAATATCTTCATCAACAAGGATTTTCAAAGGGGTCTGCTGATAGCAACTTATACACAAAAATTGAAAATGATAAACTATTGATTGTGGTTGTATATGTTGATGATATCATTTTTGGGAGTAACGAAGAATCTATGAGTAAAAAATTTGCTTCTGTCATGCAGCAAGAATTTGAAATGTCTTTACTTGGGGAACTAACATTCTTTCTTGGCTTGCAAGTGCATCAATCTACAGATGGTATATTCCTATCACAAGCTAAATATCTTAAGCAAATTCTGAAGAAGTATGGCATGGAAGATTGCAAACCTGTAAGTACTCCAATGATAACCGGATGCAATCTCAGTTCTCATGATGATTCTCCCACGGTGAATCAACCAGATTACAGATCAATGATAGGAAGTCTACTTTATCTCACTGGGACTAGACTAGACATTATGCATGCAGTTGGGATTGTTGGACGATTCCAAGCTAATCCAAAAGAGTCTCACCTTCAGGCTATTAAAATAATATTCAAATATCTACAAGGAACTCAAGATTTTGGTCTATGGTATCCAAAGAATGCTGATCTTACTCTTCATGCTTACACTGATGCAGATTGGGCTGGAAGTGTTGATGATCGAAAAAGCACTAGTGGTGGTGCATTCTATATGGGACCCTGGTTAGTATCTTGGTTCAGCAAGAAGCAAAATTCTATTGCCTTATCTACAACAGAAGCAGAATATGTGGCTGCCGCATCTTGTTGCACTCAACTCCTTTGGATGATGCAAACCTTACAAGATTTTCAAATCAAATGTACACCTCCTGTCCCCATTAAGTGTGACAATACAAGCGCCATCAGTATTTCAAAGAATCCTGTTATGCATTCGAAGACCAAGCACATTCCCATCAAGTATCACTTCTTACGTGAACAAGTGCTTGAGCAAAAGGTGAAGTTGGAATATGTTCCCTCCAAAGAAAAAGTTGCTGATATCTTTACCAAACCTCTACCCAGGGAAGCATTCGAGTATATAAGACAGAAGCTGGGAGTGTTCTCTGCCAGTCAAAAGAACAAATCTGCATAAATTTAGAAGATGGGATGGGATACGCGGATTTCCTGAAACACAGTCGCATATATACGCGAGTTCCTGCACAGAAAAATGCGTATGTCTGATTGCTGACATTTTTCTGGTTGGAGTCAGCTCTCTTCAACACAGCTGTAGTGCTGTTTGGTATCTCTGATACTGTTTGGTATCTCTAGTGGTGTTTCAGTTCTCATAATTATATTTCTAATGTTTTGATAAAGATGCCTTGATGATTTTTTGGTGAAAGTGTTCAAGATGCACAAACTAAGGGGGAGCCTTAGTCATATGAAAAGGATGCTTGGATGCACAATTTCAGGGGGAGCATTAGCATTGCTGAGTATAATGCATTGTTGACATTATGATGGTTCTGATATATGATCTCTCTTAAGGTCTTACTGGTATTGGTCATGAAAATTCATATTTGTAATTTGATGAAAAGGTCATGTTGAAGACCCATGATGTAAATTTGTAATATTCAGTCATGTAGGGACTTGTCAAATTTGTAAACCCACTTGGTTGGGTAGCTGAGTCAATTTTTGTAAACCCACTTGGTTGGGTACTTAAGTCTTATATGTAAATCCACTTGGTTGGATATTTGATGTAAATATGAGTCTTTGGTAATAGGAAGTTCATAGAGTCATGTACTTTATCGAAAAATATGTTTGAAGATTCAACATGAACTCAGGGGGAGCTTGGTCACTTCAGTACATATCAGATCTGCAGAATGCTTCTTCCACATGAGGAGAAAAGGGGGAGAGTATGTTGGTTTTGATCCGACCTTTGCCCTTGATGTCAAAGGGGGAGAGTGACATGGTGTTTGAATGAAGAGAAAGAATGGTGTCAAAAATGGAGAGAGTGACATGGTGTCTTAATGTACTTATCTGTTGTGGTGATCAAACACCATCGTGGTTGCCATCAAGTCCAAAGGGGGAGATTGTTGGCAATATGATGCAGAGTGTTGTCCTTGATGGCAACCCACTGAATGAAGATGAAGACATGATACTGTTGACATGTATTGTCCTTGATGGCAATCCACCTGATGAACTTGGTAAATGATGTAAATCTGATATGAAATAATGTTTGTTAGAAATATGATGCTGAGTGTTGTCTTTGAAAGGCAACCCACTTGATGAAGATAATGACAACTTACTTGTTGAAGTTGTGCTTGATAGAATATGTCTTGATTAACTAAATATGATGTATCTACAGTATGTACAGAAGGCAATGAATAAAGGAAGTCAGCATGTGCTAAATCTATGGTGAAAAGAGTATGTCTCAAGGCATACGCGGATATGTCTAGGAGAAGTCGCGTATGCACGCAGGAAACAACGTGCCAAGTCACGTATGGGAAAAAAGCGCTCAAAAAGTGCAAAACCAGGGGTAACCACCATGGTATTGACCCATTGTATTGGGTAATGATTCGTCTAAATGACCCCGTCCAGGAATACCATCGGAAGTAATGTAGTTTTGGGCTCATGGTATTGTTTTGCTCATGGTATTGAAAAAGGGTAAGCCTATATAAAGAGAAGAAATTCATTGTGCAAATGATGAGTGTGGGTGCAAGATGTCTGAGCTTGAATGAATACTTCTCTCTGAAGTATATCTGAATGAAAGGGTTATAGTTGAATGATAGATCTGAATGTGTGATGCACCAATGAAGAAATGATGAAGAAGGGATCTAGATCTGGAATGTATTTGTATCTGCTATATCTGTTTATGACATGATTAGATCTGAAATGAGGTGAACATTTGTCTGAAGAAAAGGGTAAAATCTGTGTGATGTATCTATTCTGAAGAATTGCAATGACCTAAAATATCTGAAGAACCATACGCTAGTTTGCCGCAGAGGAAGCGTGTATATACGCGGCTTTGCTGAAGAGAAAGCACGTATGCGCAGTGAAATTAGTACAGAGGTATACGCTGGTTGATGTGGACGGAAGCGCGTATATACGCGACATCAGTGAAAGGAAAGCGCGTATGCAAACTAGGGTTTGCTGAAACCTGGGGTATGAAATCTCTGATCTGATCTGCTCTGTTTTAGCTATCTGTTGTTGATGTTTGACTGTGCTTAAATGTATGGAGAGGGTCCAGTCTGAAAATATGATGAAACGTGGCCACAAGTTGTGTTCTAATAGTTGTTGGATCCAAAGGTGGAAATCGATGAAACGTGGTCCATAGAGGTGTCTAGGAACAGCCTCTGCTGGGTGGGGTCGTAGCTCTTCCCAGGAGAGGCCAAAACGAGACTTGGGCCGTAGCCCCTTCTAGGAGAGGTCGGTAAACGAGCTCGGGGGTCGTAGCTCCCTTCCAGGAGAGGTCAAACGAGTTGGGGGGTTGCTGCCCCCTTCCAGAGAGGGTCGGTAAATGAGAGCAGTGGTTCCCCGTGTCGGTAGGAGTCTGCACCAGCACATATGTTGTAAGATGTTTTTCTCTATAATGAATTATTGAAGGCTGAGCAACGGCAGCGGTGGTTTTCTCCCGACTTGGGTTTCCACCTAAAAATCCTGGTGTTCATGTGTGATGCTTTGTGTGATGGTTTATTTTGTTCTTACTGCACATGTTTACTGTTGATTAAACATCTGATGAATAAATAATGGAATGATATAAGTGAAGAATTAATGACATAATTAGATATCTGTGTATATGCGAGTTGAATGAAAGATATCCGCGTTTATACGCGAGTTTACTAAAGGAAAGTAGCGTATGGATTTTAAGGAATGAAAAAGTGAAAAGTTTTGAGTATGCAATAAATACTGATTCACCCCCCCCCCCCCTCTCGGTATTTTTCCCAACAACATTTGTCTCTGGAAAATCTCTGTTGGTATTTAAAGGCTCTATTTCTTCCACATCTATTATCACTTGTCCTTTTCCTTTTGTATCTAATTTAGGCCTTTTGTTATAAATGATCTTGAACTTCGTTTCTGTTGTAGTCTTTGCCACATATTCTCCTTCTTCCCTTATTCTTTTGGTGGACTTCTCTGGCTGATTTGTAGTCTCTAAGGTATGACTAGTATTACCTTTGTTCACTGCATCTATTAAGGTGTTTTCAGTCCATTCAAGATGATTGGAAAAATTTTCTATTTCTAGTTTAGCTTCATGGATAAAGGGTGTTAATTTGCATTTTACCCTTAGCTTGCTCAAGATCCCTTGTGGATCATAGTTCCAAGGGAAACTTTCTTCAAATTTATATTCCAATAATTGATTTGTTGCTTCCTTTTCTGCATCCCTATGATTACATATGAATGGCCCAATTTTATTCTTAATTTTGAATTGGGTCTTCTTCTTAGCTGCCATAAAATTGATTGAATTAGAGTTTAGGATCTGCCTGATATACTCCAAGGCAAAGATCCTCATTGAAGGATGTTTGGGTAACTTGTAACTTAACAAATTTGACCCAAAGACTCTGATTGTAGTATATTTCTCAAATAAATACCAGTCACAAACCTTACTCTACTCTGATAACTGCAATATCTTCTTCATTTCCTCATTTATTCTAGGCTTCTCTGTTTTGGTCAACATGGTGATCACTGGATGTAAAAATAACTCTGAAAACTATGAATAACTTAAATTTGTACATTCTTTTCCAAGCAATGATGTCCAAAAAATGACAGATAGAGGATTGGCCTCTATGTCAAATTTTTGAAGAGTAATTGGAAAATTATCTGATTGGAAGTATAGGAACATATGGAAAAGGTAGGAGGTATATCTAAACACTCCCTCTATTTGCAAATTTGTCAATTGATAATGAATACTATCAGCAATGAAATCAACATAATCAAATATTACTAAAGGTGGTTGACCTGGAGAAAAGGTGGACAAGAATCCCAAGATGGATTCATCAGTGAAATATCCAAGTATGAAGGAAAGCATGGAAATTACATGTCTTGATCCTTCAGGGAATTTAGCAGTAGAATATGGAGGATTTAACTTGGGAATTTCTACATGCAGAGGCATAAAAGTCTAAAAAATCATGAACCTTTTAGGAAAATCTAGGCCAATATATAGCTTGGCGAGGGCCTCTATAGACAAAGGGACTGCTTGGGGGTCAAGTTGAAGTTGCAACATATGGTTAATTGACTCTGCAGTGATGGTAAAAAACACTTCCTTACTGGCATTTACAATGGCTCTTTTCTTCGGGACATAGTATTGTTGACACAATCTAATAATCTCCTGACAAGGGTGAGTCAGTGGGACAACATATTTGGGCAAATTGGATACCCAAATATGGACTTCTTCTTGATCATCTAAATATTTCTCATAGCACCAATTATGGATATCTAGCAGGTTGAATTCAACTATGGGATTTGATATCTTGTAATCAGTATCAGCTAGGGGAATGTGTTCAATATCAACAACAGGTGGTTGCAATGGATTGACAATAATAGAAGTACTTGAAGTCATAGCAGGGGTAGGTTTAGGTGCTTTAGAACCTCCAGGCTTGCTTACACTTTTCTTTTTAGGCATTTTTATCTACTTCTGCAAGTTTAGATAGTTTGCAGAAGTAATTTTACTATTTCAGAGGATTTATTGGGAAAATTTGGCAAAGTATAGGATTTTCTTTGTGTTTTCTATTCAATTAGGCCAGTCAAAGAGTTTTAGAGACTTTAGAACTGGTTTAAAATAGAAAACAAGGGTTTCCTGAGTATTTTTAATGGGAAATTGGGCTGAAACTTCTTTGAAATGGTTACAGAGGCTTAGGGTACCTGCAGAGGTTTTCTGGTTTATTTCAGAGTTTGAAATAGATCTTTAACTGTGAAAAACTCATAAATTTCCTTAAAATAATGCACAACAGAGAAACAGGGTTTCTGGGTAAAATTTGCCAAAGTTTGGCCTACTTTTGGGACTTTTTGGTAGTTTATTTAATTAATTTCTAAAACTCTGAGACTGTTTGTTCTTTAAAAGGTTTTTGAATTTATTGCAGGTTCGATTTTTTTAGAAAAATACCTGCTGTAATGCAGGCATCAGCTTTTGGAAGAGTTTCTAAGGTTTTGGCTGAATTGATGGCTTCAGTGAATTATTTGGAGCAATGCGCAGCTCCTCAGCAGTCTTCAAAGGTTTACTGGGTAAATCTTTGAGGTTTCAGGCATGAAAATGGAAAACAAAGGGCTTTTAACAGGGTTTTTTTATAGTCGGGAAAGCTTTGCAGAGGGTTTAAACGCACAAGAAGAGAATAAAATGAATGTATTTCAAAGGTTTATTATGTATCTTGGTCGTATTAATCTGAAATTGAATGTAAGTCGCATCAGGTGGGAGGAGCGGTTTCGGGATTTCAACAGATATAAAACCGGTGGTATAGCGCAGTGATTTGGTGGTAAGAATTTTTGAGCTTAACCCACGTGATCTAGTAAGGAAAGGCCACGTGGAGGAGAGAGATAAATGTGAAACCACCCATTTTGCACAAGTTTGGTGGTTGGATTAACGCGCATCTTTTCCACGCGATTTGGGATGTTAACCGTAGGATCTTAGAGTTGAAAGTGAACGGTCCAGATTAGTTTGGGAGTTGCGTTGGAATGATAGGTGGGACTGAGCTAATTGCATAGGTGGCAATGGTTTTTGAACCTTATGAATATACCTTGGTTTAATTCAAAACTTGGGTTATACGAATATAGGCGGGGGGTAATGTTTTATTTTTAAAACATTTATAAAATGTTTTAAATTTTATATGCGGGAGCGGTTATTATATATTATATAGTTTTAAACCTTTTAATATTTTTCAAAATATAGGGCTGGGGTATTTAAAATAATTATATGTTTAGACCAAGGGGTTTGTAGGGGGGTTTATCTGCGCACATGGGGATATTTAACTATGGTCTAAACTTTAAAATAGTGGGTTTTTTGAGGTTTATTTAAATATAATGGAATTAATAACTACGGGAGGGTATTTTTAGGGATTTAATAAAATAGGTTAAAAGTTAATATGAAAAGGGTAGTGAAAATGAAAATAAAACACATGTTATCTCTAAGTAAAATGAAAAAATAAAGCATAGCTTATCCTTTATATTATTTCACTAATACCTAGGATAAATGTAATTTTGAGGGTTTTTATGAATGATTTTGAAGGGAAATTAATTATTTTAGGGCTTTCAATTTTACTAAGTAAGAATGTGTCTTTACTTAGGAAAAAGGGGTTTTGATGTATGAATGAAGGGTAAATGTTGATGAATGAGGGTTTAAGGTAGGAATTCATATTTTTAACTTATTATTCATCGAGCCTTGGGTTCGGTCCCAACAAAAGTCAGAGAAATGATCTGAGCCTTTTTGACCGAAAGTTTTAGAATACTAAATGCCTATAGGGGAGGGAAAATTAGTGATTTTTCCCTATGATGTCTTATTTACATGATTGCTCAACTGATTTCTACCTACCCAACTTTATTTCTAACATTTTTTCTTCATTTTGTAGGTGCATTTAGACTTGCAACCTTAAAACGTTTTCTTTCAAAACATAAAACTATCCTAGTCTACCTTATTTCATCCAAGGGCTCAGATTAAACTATTGATCTCCTGATTATTCTCTACCTATCTACTGATTTTTCAAGTTTAAACTGTTTGACAAATCTTTATTCTCTATCTAGAACATGAAATTGAAAACATGAAAAGTTAAGATTAAATTGTTTAACTGATCATGGATTATGGCATTTATTGACACTGTGCACATAATCATTATTCTTGCAGTAAAAGTAAAAGTAGTGGTATTTGAACTTGCTCACTTTCAGGTCTTATTTCTTTTCTTTTGGGGTTTATATTTTTCAAAGTCCTTTGATTTTTCTTTTAGGACTTTTTACCCTCTTTTTGGCTTTTTTATTATTTTTTCATTTTTTCAAAATATGGGAAAGCAACTTGCAGAAAGAAAGATATGTACATATTTACAAGACTATCAAAGTCAATTCAAAATTTATGAACCCTATTATTGGACCCTAACAGTGGCTCCACATGGGGATGACATTTCCTGGTTAAATATCAAGAACTTTGAGACTAGTAGCCTTTGGAATTTGACTGTGATGGCCCTATAAATGTCCTCTCATATTTGCAATTTATTCATACTTATGATATTTACTTCTCAAAGCTTAGGGCCTTCTCTTCGGGCTTCGACTTTGTTAGGGAAACATCCAATCCAATCTAAACTTTGCAATGTATATGTACAATGGTCAAAGTGGATAAAAACTAACTATTTGTTAACTCACGAGAGTAGTAGTGCTTCAGCGTTCTACCATTTACTGGTCCTTCTTGTAGATCTGTTCCATCCATTTCTTTTAGGAACAAAGCATTATTACCTCTATATCCATAAATCACATAAGGTCATTTCCACAGAAAATCAAATTTTCCATGTTTTCCTTTGTCTTCTCTTCTGGAATCCCACTTTAACACTTTATCTCCTATGTAGAAATCATCCTCTTTAGTCTTTTTATCAAAAAATTTCTTGATTTTATCCTAAATGACTTGTGATTTGATATAAAATTCTTCCCTTGTTTGTTGCAAGTGAATAGTTTGATTGATCCTTTTTTGAATGTCATTTGTTTCAACTTGTAATTCTTGGATAATTTTCATCACTGGTACACCTAGGGAGGATGGAAAAACAACATCCATTCCATAGAAAAGTTGGTAAGGGGAAGTACCAATGTATTTTTTAGTAGTAAGTCTATCTGCCCATAAGGCATTGACTAACTTCTTATTCCAATTCTTTTTATTGTCTTCAAGTAACTTTTTGATGATATTTACAAGGCTCTTGTTTGAGGATTTAGCTAGGCCATTACCTTGAGGGTAATATGCAGTAGAATGACCTAAGGTAATATGGTATTTGTGGCAAAATTAAATCATTTTCTTGGATTTGAATGCTGCTGCATTGTTAGTAATTATCTTTTGGGGACGTCCAAATCTTGAAAGAATGTTGTTTTCTAAGAAGGAATTAATGATAGTATTTGTGGCTTGTCTGGAGGGTATGGCTTCAATCCACTTGGTAAAATAATCAGTGACTGTCAAAATCCACTTATGTTGGCCTGAAGAAGGAGGGTGAATTTCACCAATGAAGTCTAAACCCCATTGTTGAAATGGAATTTCAGTTGAAATAGGTTTTAAGGGGAGGGGTAATAATTTCTTCTTACCCTAAAAAATTTGGCACTTATGACATGAAGTTACATACTTTTTAACATCAACAAACAAAGTAGGCCAGTAAAAACTAGCTCTCAGGATTTTATCTGCTGTATTTTTCCAATATAAGTGTCCTCCACAGTCACCTGCATGAAATTCTTCAAGTATTTTGTCATCTTCTTCCTTTAATAAACAATTTAATAAAATCCCACTATGATCTCTCCAAAAAAGTACATTATCTAAGAAGCAAAATCTTACTCTCTTTAGTTTTAAGAATCTGGCTTTGGTTCTTGACAATCCAGGAGGAGCTTGTAATTTTAGGAGTACAAATATGATATCTATATACCAAGGTGAGTTTGAGAAGGCTTCATTGATCGTTGGAGTCGCCATCTCTTCCTGATCATCTACTTGGTCAATAAAATTTATGTCTAGGGCATTGCAATTAGACTCAGCCATAAGTCTGGCTAATCCTTGACCTTTCATGAGTTTTGTGGGTTTTATCTCTATGTCATATTCTAATATAGTGGCAATCCACTTACCTCTTCTTCCATCAGGACCATCCTGAGTAAGAATGTCTTTTACTATAGAATTTGGGACATAGGCAATGATATCAGAGTAGAGAATATAAACTCTGAAGTCTTTAACGACCTTAACCAAAGCTAAGGCTTGTTTCTCCATAATTTTGTACTTCAAAGGGACATATCTAAGGGTCTTCCTGAAAAAAGCTATGGGTTGTTCAAATCCTTGGTCATTATTATGTAGTAAAACTGCAGCAATGGTGTGTTCTGAAGCAAATGAAAAACATGAATTATTAGGATTGGAGTTTTGGTTAAGGCCTGTTTGATGGAGTCAAATGATTGTTTAGCCTCAACAGTCCATTTAAGAACTGAATCTTTTTTGAGCATGTTATTTAATTCTCTAATTATCTCAGCTAAATTAGATATGAATCTTCTTAAAAAATTAATCTTACCTAGAAAGGCTTGTAATTATTTGATGTTTCTTGGTGGACTCATGTTCAGAATTGCTTCTATCCTAGCAAGATGTATTCTTATTCCTTATTTATAAATTATGTGTCCAAGTAACTTACCTTCTTCTAATCCAAATAGAATTTTCTTAGGATTTAAAGAGATGCCAAATTTCCTGCACTTAATAAAACTTGTGTCAAATGATCCAAGTGTTCATTATCAGTTTTGGAAAATACAGTAATTTCATCTAAGTAAATTTCTAATAACTCATGTATTTCCTTTGCAAAGGCTATGTCCATAGCCCTTTGAAAGGTTGCCTCTGCATTCATTAGGCCAAAAGACATTTTTACATACATAAAAGTGCCCCAAGGAGTAGTAAATGCTATTTTAGCTTGATCTTCTTTTTGGACTAAGATCTGGTTATATCCTGAAAAACCATCTAAAAGAGACATCCTAGAAGAGCCAAATACCCTTTGTAATATATGATCCATTTTAGGTAAAGGGTAATTATCCTTCAAGGACACTTTTTTTAGATTCCTAAAGTCAACACATAATCTAATCTCTCCTGTTTTCTTTCTTGTTGGAACTAGGTTTGAAACCCAATCAGAATATTTGATTGGTGCAATGATCTGGGCATCATACATTCTTTTCACTTCTTTTTCTATCAAGGGTATTAAAACAGGGTTAATTCTTCTCAACTTTTGTTTAAATGGTTTATGATCTTCTTTTATTGGAATTTTATGTTGGATTATGCTGGTATCATAGGATTTGAGATCCTCATAACTCTAGGCAAAAACATCTTGATATTCCTTTAAAAGAGTAATATATTTTTCCTTTTCTTGTTGAGGTAAAATTTTGGAAAGTTTGATTGTTTTGGGTCTTAACTCTATTCCAATATTGCATTCTTCTATATCAGATCTAATTGGCTCCATTTTTGGTTTTCTAGCTACATCATTTGAGTCAAAAAGATCTTTTAAGGGAGTTAAACATTTAGGTAAGAAATTATCCTTAAGATTAAATATGTTTGATTCATCATCAATAATTTCTCCAATCTCTACTTTCTCTAAGCTATCTATATATGCTTGACTAAATCTAGTTGGTTTATCAAACTTTATTCTATTTACATCTAAGTTATTTAAATCTATTTCACAATCCAAATCATGATTTATAGTACAATTTGTATCTATCTTACAATTCTAAAATTCACCTTCATTGTTCATAAACTTGTAAATCTGTTCATCTTGAGAAATTTTTTTCCAATAATTAAGGTTATTTGGAATTATTGGCCTATGCTTGACTTCAGTAGTATATCTGTGATTAGGTTGGAATGGTAAATTGCATGTAATAGCAAAGGTTGCTAGACAGTGAGCTTGTATATGTTTTTTCTAGGTATAGCAGCAAATTTGCATTCCAATAAATCATCAGTTAAATCTATCATAGTGTCTTTGTATCTGCTTAGTCTAGGATTGTAAACATAATAAACTCCATTTACTTGTTTTATGATCAACTATGAATCTCCCATGATTAAAATTCTTTTTCCTCCTGACTTCCTAATGATTTGGAGTCTTAGGATGAGGGCTTCATACTCAGCCATATTATTGGTACATTTAAAATTGTACCTGAAAGCATGGCTTTATGAGTGATTAGTGATTAGGTGATCATGTTCAAGAGGGAAAAAATGCTCAAAATTGGAACTGCTTAGAATTGGTAATAAATTGATCGACCGGATAATGTTCATCATTGCGATCCTGATGCCATGAACGACACTCAAATCCGATGTCGGATGTTGAAGATATTCAAGTTTTAATTTGCCCAATAACTTTCAAAACATGACCTTTGAACTTAAAAATTTGTCATCTTCAAAAAATATTTTATGGCAAAAAATTCAATTTTTAATGAGGTTTTGGTGGCCTATCACAGGGTGCCACATGGCCTACACGGAGGCTGCCACGTGGCCTGAGGCCAAAGGGTTACAATGGATGTTCAATTTTTTTTTTGGTTTGAAAAGTTCCATGGGCAGCCCCGACCTGAGTTGAATGCATCGGGTCAGTCAAGCATGACCCGACTTGAACAGGCATGGGTCACCAGTGAACGAAATCTCGGGTGGAGGTCACCCGTGAACGAACCCTCGTGCAGAGTTGGGCGGATGTGAACGTGCCGGAGGTGAACGAGAAGATGGGCAGGTTGAATGGGTCATGTATGAATGGTGTGAACGTGACAGGTCAGTCGGGCAGAGGACGACCTGACCTGAACGCGTTTGGGTCACCAAAACACAGGCTCGTGCAAACGGTGGAGAGGAGAAGTTTGAAGGGACTAGCCCCTGTGCCAAGCACCTATACCACATGACCAAGTTTTAGAACCTGGTGCTTAAACAAATGGTTGGGCGGAGTTTTAGGCTTAGCACTCGGGTGCTAGCACGAGTACCATGGGACCTCCGACCCATGACCATGGGCGGGGGCTTAAACTTTAACCGCCGACAGTTAATCGTCTGATACGTTCGCATGTGAACATGCCAGTGAAATGACAGTCACATTAAATTCCACCCCAAATTATAATGCGGTTCCTCCATTTCAGGGCGGATCGCCATTTCTGGTGCTCCTAAGTGGAGTTAGCCAAGTTTGGTGGAGGTTTTTTAGGCAAGACTGGGCAAATACTATTTTGTTGATAACTTTCAAGTTACTGAACCTTTTTGGATGAAATTTTAGTAAATTTCGACTATTCTGAGCATTTGGGAGCCATTGGGATAGGTTTCAGATCCAAAAAAGGTGTCTTTTAGCCATTTTTTATTCAGAGAATCTTGGAGAGCCATAAGGGCCATGGGGGAAATGGAGCTACATTGGACTACACTTCACTGTTTTAGGTGAAATAAGAGTCATTATTAGCTTCTTTCTGCATTCTAAATTCATTTTCACAGTTGGTTTGGTATGTTTAGGCCTTCTTCTCACGGTATTACGAATTTGAGCATCATAATATATCAAGGACATGCCCATTAGGAGCCTTGGACCCGAAAAATGTAGCTCAGGAGGGGTGAATTGCCTCATCATGTTGCTGTGTGTTTATGGTGAAATTATTCTGCTATGTTATTCATATTAAAGTTGTTAAACATTAAATTTAAACAACACTCCCTTACACTTAAATTCATAAACAATTACCAAGAACACTTTGTTTTACTTGCAAGACCTTACAAACACTTTGCAAACTTAATTTAATGGAAATGAATACTTTGAAAAATAGTACAAATACTTTCATTTTCAGATTAGTTGGTCTCAAAGCTAAGGATTAGAGCCTTAGAAGCTAGAGTTTTACTCAGCATTTGTTTTGTGCAAAGATATAGTTGATTGTTTGCAAGTTTTGATGCTTACTAGGCTTAAACTCAAGAGAGGTGAAGGAAACTTGGTTAGTGAAAAAACTAATCCACAACCAAGAAGGGTCATAGAACCACATCCAAGAGCCATAGAAGCAGCTTCAAGCATGTCTTCAAGAGAGGGAGAAGCTCCTGAAGAGATGGATCCCAAGGAAGAAGAATGGGTATTCCGGAAAGCTTTCTTGGATATGACTGAGATGGTGAGGATACTCTACCAAGAAAGGAATGATAGGCTTGTTGGAGAAGGGTCTTAAAACCAGAAAGAAGGAGAGGCTTCTTTAGGAGGAAAGAAAAATGATGACAAGTCAAAGAAAGGACATGGAGGGAATGGTGATCCACCGTCCCCATATTCATCCTCTTCCTCTACATCATCATCCTCGACTTCGGTGAATCAATCTCACAAGTATAAAACCACTGGTAAAAGTCCATTTTTAAAGCTTGATGTCAAATTTGAATTTCCTATGTTTAACTTTGAAGTCAATGCAGAGAAACTTGACAATTGGATCAGATAATTGGAAGTTTATTTAAGGATACAAAACCTTCATGATGACGACACCAAGATACAGTTAGCCTCGCTGAGAATGGATGGAGCAGAATTGGTATGGTGGGAAGCCAAGACCAAGGATGAAATTAAAAAGCATGGTAAGATCAATTTATCATGGGCCGAATTTATTACTGCAATTAAAAAGAAATTTTATCTATTAGCTCATTTACAAAAGGCTATCATGAATTGGAAAAACTATAGATAGCTTAAGGGAAAAAATGTGCAAGACTACACCCAAGAGTTTAGGAGAAGAGCACTCTTATTAGGGGTAGACTTACAAAGTCAAGATACTTTGCTGAAATATATAGGTGGTTTGAACAGTTACCTTAAACATGCTATCCTTATGTTCAATCCTACTAGTCTAGACGAAGTTTGTGTACAAGCTATGCATTTAGAGGCTAGAGGGAAAAACACTTTTGATGAGGGTAGAAACAAGACTTTTAAAAGGAAGAACAAAGATAAAACCTTTAAGGGAAAAGGAAAAAAGAATGCATCTATCAAAAAATAGGGTGAAAAATTAATATGTAAACATTGTTCAAGAGAGGGCCATGAAGAGAAAAACTATTGGAAATTACATCCTTAAAAAATAATTCAGTTTAACAAAACCAAAGGAAAGAAGAAAACTACAGCTACTACAAATACACCACAAGATTTAGGTGATGATTCAGGTGACGAAACCAAAATTGCAGCCATGGGTTTTAAAAGTATGAAGGGAAAGGAAACTGAAACTAAGCCAAGCAATAGTACTTCAAAATTTCATGTACAAGCTCCAAATGAGGAAGAAATAATTGAATTGTTCCATGTGAGGGTAGTCTCAAAACATACAAAAATTGACACACTGTTTGACAGTGGGTCACAAGAAAATCTTATATTAGAAGACTTGGTCAAACAACTTAAACTTGAGACCATTCCACATGAGAGCTCTATTGTACATGAGAGCTACATAGAACAGTATGCATCAGATGTTGATTTTAAGGATGTGTATGCTAACTTGAGTGAAGGGAATCATGTTGAGGAGAATGATTATCATTTTCATAATAATTTTCTGTTTCATATGGGCAAGTTATGTATACCATAAGGGGAGAGACTAAGCATCATGAGAGAAGCTCATTCTTCTCTTATTGCTAGACTTTTCGGGGTAAGCAAAACAGTGGCACATTTCAGATGTATTGTTATTGGCCTCACATGGTAGAAAGTGTTTCACGTTTCATTAGAGGTTGTTCATTATGTGCTACAAGCAAGCCTAGAAATAAGAATCTTGGTTTATAGACGCCATTGCCGGTACCTTCTAGACCATGGGAAAGTGTTTCTATGGATTTTGTTGGAGGTCTACCATTATCTAGAAAGCAACATGATTATCTTTATGTAGTAGTTGATCGTTTCTGCAAGATGTGTATTCTTATGCCATGTAATAAATCTATAATTGCTGAACAAACTGCTGATTTATATTTTCAACATGTATGGGTTCATTATGGCTTGCCTACTTCTATTGTTAGTGACAGGGATTCCAGATTTGTTGGGAATTTTTGGTCCAATCTATGGAAGATGATGGACACCAAGTTGAAGAAGAGTACTGCTTTCCATCCACAAATAGATGGCCAAACAGAGGTAGTGAACATAACCATTGTACATCTTTTGAGAGGTTATTGCAGCAAGCATCCCAAGCTTTGGGATGAGCACTTGCATTACATTCAACATGCTTGCAACTGGGCCAAGCACTCTTCTACAAATACTTCACCTTTAGATTTAATTCTTGAGAAGGATGTGGCCATTGATGGGCATAGTGAAATTGACAAAGCTCACATTTTAATTGAAATAATTCAGCTCATACATCAACAGGTTCAAGAATAGCTTGAAAAAAGTCAAGGCAAGTACAAGGAGAGGCATGATAAGCACAGAGTTGATCATAAGTTTCAAGAAGGGGATGAGGTATGGCTACATATTAGTAAGGAAAGAATGCAAGCAGAAGGTAAAAAGCTGAAGCCTATTCATTATGGTCCATTCAATATCCTTAAACAAGTTGGAAATAATGATTTTCAATTAGATTTGCCTTCATATATGAAAATGTATTCCGTTGTGAATGTGGAAAATTTACGTTTGTATGAACCTCCTTTAATTTCTGATTATGAAAGTGACATTTAGTTGCCATCCATAGAGGATTTCTCACCAGAATTTTTTGATGAGTTGAAAGAGGATGCTATCCTTGACATAAGGACACACACTTCGAGGAGGGGAAATGTTGATTATGTTCGGGTTGGTATTAAGGGCAGAAAACCGAGTAAGGAAAAGTGGATTGAGGTGGAAAAGGTGAGGGACCTATACCCTCATCTTATTAATAGGTAATTGAAGGCTTTTGGGGTCCAAAAGCTTCCCAATGGGGAGGTGTGATCAGGTGATCATGTCCAAGAGGGAAAAAATGCTCAAAATTGGAACTGCTCAGAATTGGTAATAAATTGATCAAACGGATAGTGTTCGTCATTGCAATCCTGACACCGTCAATGTCACTCAAATTCGATGTCAGATGTGGAAGATATTAAAGTTTTAATTTTCCCAATAACTTTCAAAACATGACCTTTGAACTTAAAAAATTGTCATCTTCATAAAATATTTTATGGCAAAAATTCATTTTTTAATGAGGTTTTGGTGGCCTATCAGAGGGTGTCATGTGGCCTACCCTAAGGCTACCACGTGGCCCCAGGCCAAAGGGTTACAATGGCTGTTTGATTTTTTTTTTGGTTTGAAAATTTTCATGGGCAGCCCCGACCCGACCCGAACGGGCACGGGTCACCCGTGAACGAAATCGCAGGCAGAGGTCACCCATGAATGAACCCTCGTGCAGAGTTGGGTGGATAAAAATGTGCCGGAGGTGAACGAGAATATGGGCAGGTTGAACGTGTCATGTATGAATGGTGTGAACGCGACGGGTCGGTCAGGCGAAGGACGACTCGACCTGAACGCGTTTGGGTCACCAAAACTTAGGCCCGTGCAAATGGTTGAGCGGAGAAGTTTGAAGGGACTAGCCCCTGTGGCAAGCACCTATACCACATGACCAAATTTTTGAACATGGTGCTTAAACAAACAGTTGGGCAGAGTTTTAGGCTTAGCACTCGGGTGTTAGCACGAGTACCATGGGACCTCCGACCCATGACCATGGGTGGGGGCTTAAACTTTAACCGCCGACAGTTAACTGTCTGAAATGATAGTCACATTAAATTCCACCCCAAATTATAGCGTGGTTCTGCCATTTCAGGGTGGACCGCCATTTCTAGCACTCCTAACTGGAGTTAGCCAAGTTTGGTGGAGTTTTTTTAGGCAAGACTGGGCAAATATTATTTTGATGATAAATTTCAAGTTATTGAACCTTTTTGGACGAAATTTTAGTCAATTTCAACTATTCTAAGCATTTTGGAGCCATTGGGATATGTTGTAGAGCCAACAGAGGTGTATTTCAGCCATTTTTACTTCAGAGAATCTTGGAGAGCCATCAGGGCCATGGGGGAAATGGTGCTGCATTGGACTACACTTCATTGTTTTAGGTGAAATAAGAGTCATTATTAGCTTATTTCCACATTTTGAATTCATTTTCACAGCTGGTTTGGTCTGTTTATGCCTTATTCTCACTTTATTACCAATTTTAGCATCATAATATATCAAGGACATGCCCATTGGGAGCCTTGGACCCGGCAGATGTAGCCCAGGAGGGGTGAACTGCCTCATCATGTTGTTGTGTGTTTATGGTGAAATTATTATGCTATGTTATTGAGATTAAATTTGTTAAAAATTAAATTTAAACAACACTCCCTTACACTTAAATTCATAAACAGTTACCAAGAACACTTTGTTTTACTTGCAAGACCTTACAAACACTTTGCACACTTAATTTAATGGAAATGAATACTTTTAACAGCAGTACAAATACTTTCATTTTCAGACCAATTAGTCTCCATGTTGGTTATCCAAACTCCTGCTCCTACTCCTAACTTATTTACTGAACCATCAAAGGCTAAATGCCATAGATATTCATGAAACATATTATCATTATTTGGTGCTTTCTTTTTCTCTACTAGTTCAGTTTGGATTTCATTAGTTTCAGAGTTGCATAGGATAAAAGAATCAAGGTCAGTTGGTGTAGAGTAAATTGGGTGGTTTATAGATCTTTCTGCACTACTGACCATGTACTTCATCAATGTTTCCCTATATAATTTTTTAGGCTGGCCAAAGACTGATATAGTAGCATAAGACATGTCCAATTGTAGAGATCCCTGTAACTTTGCTCCCCATGAGCGAGAAAGTAACATTCCATATTTAGGTGGGATATTAGCTACTACAATTTCCATTAATATACTCTTACCAGGATATTGAACTAGTGTTACACACAAACATTTGATTAAACCTAAGCATTTAACTTTACTTGAATCAAAAGAAAACAAATCTTTGTATGGCCTTGTGATTTCTAGATTGAGAGTTTCCATTATGAATTTGGGCATTAGATTATGGGAAGCTCCTGAATCTAGCATGGAATTATGTAAAATTTGATCATGAATGGTAATACTGATATAAAATGGAGGAACTGCTCCATCTGCATATTTTCCATTCACATCTGGGCCAAAAATCAACTCTGGCTGATCATCATTTAGATTTATGGAATCTTCTCCATCATTCATATTTAATGTTTTCGTTATGGTTGATTTATACAAGTCATTTTTTACCAATTCAGTCAAAGGAATTGGTATTTTAAGATTTGCAATTTCTGATTGTATGTTGAATGTAGGTTGAGTTTTACTGATTTGAATCAATTCTTCTCTAGTAACTATAGTTTGAGTTGGTTTGTCTTGTTTTTCTACAATTATTTTTTCATTTTCGAGTGGTTTGACATTCTCTGTTTGTGTTTCTTGTGTTTTACCACTCCTGAATTTATTTTCAGGGATTTTTTCAGAAGCAGTAGATGTTCTTTCAGACTTGGAATTATCAGCAGATGTTTTTGAAGTAGTAGTTTTTGGATCCACTGATTTAGGATTAGCAGAAGGTTTTTTAGGATCTAAAATTTATGTTTTAACAGAATTAGAAGCTTTAGAAGCAGTAGATTTTTGTGAATATTTTGCAGCTTGAGCAACTTCATTATTAATATCAACAATTTTAGGGCTTGATGCATTTTTAGGACTAGAAATGTTTTGGGAAGAACTTGAGTTTTGCTTATTTTCCCTTGGGATAATTTGTAGAACTTTAGTTTTGGGAGCTTCTACTGTTTTCTGATTCTGAGTTTGGGAAGTTTTCTTGGTAGAAGACTCATTTTTTCTCTGATTTATAAGGTCATATTGACTGTTTTTTTCATTTATAGCATAATCATAACCTTGTTTATAATCAAAGGATTCACTAGAATCTAATTTGAGTTGTTGGAGTTCAAATAATTCCCGATCTTCCTGAGTGACGAAAATAGTATTATTATCATATATTCCCATTACATTTATTGTATCCTCATCATCATCATTATTCTGAGAACTTTCAGCATAGTTATTTTGGAATGGCGGCCTTATTGTTTGGTCTGGGGCTGTTTCTTTTGCTTTTCCAGAATTTGTGTTTTTTCTAAAATTGGGATTTTTAATTTGTTGTTGGTTATCCCACTGAGGTCTCCTCTCTATATTATCTAGTCTATCCATCACCCTTTCTAAGGTTTTAGCTATCACATCTATTTTTGTGTCTGAATTGGCAGTTTCTTCTTTAATGGTTACTCTTCTTTCATTTTTGAGTCTAGCTTTTTTGGCTAAGATGTTTACTTCTACACTAACAGCGTCCATTTGCATTTTTTCTAAGGTGTCTGCATCTCTTTCCCTTAATTGGTAAGCCATATCTGCATCAAATCCATCAGGGAATTTGAGTAGGACATAATAAGGAGTGGGTTTAAGATTTGTAGGGATAGAATTATAGACACTATTTTATCTAGTGCAGTAGTCTTGGAATGACTCATTTGGAGCTCTTTTCATGGAATCAAATTAAGACAATGTTTGGAGGGGATTCTTTTTCTTTTCCCATTTATTTAAAAAAAGTCTATGAAACACAACTAAATCAGTTACACTACCATCAGTTAAATCTTTAAACCACCTCTTAACTTCTCCATTCAAAGTTTGTGCAAACAGCCTCATTTGAACATCTCAGTCATCAATCTCATAAATTTCAAAGAAGTCTATCATCTTCGTAATCTGTTGCTGAGAAGCATATTGGGTAGTGTCATCAAACAATGGTATTTTATTTTGATAGTCTTGAGGCATATCATGAAGCTGTTGTGGTAAAACTAGGGGAGCATATCTAGCAGCCATAGCTTGAAGTTTAACTTGGCTAGGAGGTAAAGTAGAAATTCTTGGAGCTGTGCTGGAAATGATAGTTGATGAACTAAAAGTTGTAGTTGAAGTGATGGGAAATGAAACTGGAATGTATATGGAACTACTAGGGAATGAGGATGATGTGTTTAGGAAATCAAAAGGTGAGCTGATGGATCTAGTGGATGAAGTGAGAGGTGGAAATAGTACTCTAGGTTGTAAAGGTAATGTAGGGATAAATGGATTTGCAGATGAGCTGGTTGTGGAATTTATAAATGATGTAACATCATACATAGATGAATCTCTAGTTGGTATTATTGTGGTATGTAACTAAGAAACTGGAGGTTTGTTTGCATAGGTCAAAAATTGAGCTAATTTAATAGCTTCATTAATATCTTTGAGAATAGTAAGATTAAGTTCTTCAATTCTAGTCTGATCTTAAACTTTCTATGATTTAGAATCTGCTGTAATATTTTTCTGTTTTCTATTCAAGAATGAAGTGAAAATAGGGTATAAAATGGTAATTTTAAGATCACTTTCAGATTTTCTTCTAAATAAATAATGCTCAAATTTCAGATCAAAATCAATATCTTGCAGACTTACTAACTCTTGTGGTAATGAATTGACTCTTTTTAATGATACTTCAACTTCTAAATTTTCTAACTGTTTTTTCTTTTTACCAATTCGGTCTGGGTTGTCTACTATAACTGCAGGCTTAGGATCTGGGTTAGACCTGGTATAATAAACTTTCCTAGAAGCCAGAATCACTGTTTTCAATATACACAACTTATAAAAGCAATCTTAAAGTAAAAGGATGTATACAAAGATTTTCTTTAAGACTAGTTTTAAGACTGAGGATTGGTTAATTCCCTAGAATGGTCGCCAGTAATGTTATCACTCTAGTAATTCTTAAGTTGTGTAATTTTAGTTTTTAGTCAAATAATTATAGAGTTAACCACAAACCTACTTCAAACTCTAGGATCTAGCCTTCCTAGGGTTCAGACAGGGCTTTCTTTGGTTTGTTTTGATAGATTTGGTGGGGAAAATCACTTGAAAGGATGGATAGTGGGAAATCTATTTGTCCATTGGGCCATGGAGTTAAAATCAAGCAAACAAGACTAGGATCAAGGGCAAAAAAAGGTCAAATATCTTCAGGGCAAGATAGATAACCCTTGGAGATCTTGGAAATTTGTTTTTGTGAGGTGGTATGATCGGGATAAAGGGCACTTAAGAATCCTTAAATCTGGAAAAGGAAGCAGTAGGAAGAGGTCAAACGAGAGAGGGAGAAATTAAGGGTTCCATACACTGGAAATTAGAGGAAAACATATAAATGATAACTAGTTAAAAACATTATGCTTTTAACAAATCCTGTAGTAATACTCCAAGTTATACATTCAGATTTAGCATAGACATAAATGGATGCATGTAACAAAGAAAAGAAAAAATGACAAGTGAAGAAAATACTTCACTCCAAATAGCTCATCACAGGAATCCTGAAGTATGAAGCCAATTTTCTTTGATCTAGCCTGCTACTCGAAGTTTTGACACACAAAAGCTTTAAAGTCCAAGAAGAAATGACTATAACAATCCCAACAATTTTATTCCATACAAAATACTTCTAAAGATGAAGTATTTATACATAATGTTTTACAAAATATCCTAGAAGACTTCTAGGAATTATCTTAGGAAAATAAAATATCTTTACAATAAAAATAGAGATAGTTGCTTAACAAATCAACAAGCTATCCTATTTTATCCATAAGAAATAGAAACAATTTTGAGGAGTCTGTTTTGATTACCTGGCTTTTGTTTCAAGAACTGAGAGTAAATTTCAGTTTTGATTTCCTCATTCGTCAACTTAATCTGCTTATATTTCTCTTTAATATCCAAATCCTTTTCCTCAGCTGCGTGTGAGGAAGAAGCTTCGATGTTTTGCTATCTTTCCATTAACTGTGTGTCTTCATTATTCTGATTTGGCTCATTGATAATTACAGTGGCTACATTTGTCTCTGGCAAATCTGTGTTGGTATATAAAGGCTCTATTTCTTCCACATCTATTGTCACTTTTCCTTTTCCAGTTGTATCTAATTTAGGCCTTTTGTTATAAATGATCTTGAACTTTGTTTCTATTGTAGTCTCTACCACATATGCTCCTTCTTAGCTTATTATTTTGGTGGACTTCTCTGGCTGATTTGCAGTCTCTAAGGTATGACTAGTATTACCTTTGTTCACTGCATCTATTAAGGTGTTTTCAGTCCATTCAAGCTGATTGACAAATTTTTCTATTTCTGATTTATCTTCATGGATAAAGGGTGTTAATTTGAATTTTACCATTAGCTTGCTCAAGATCCCTTGTGGATCATAGTTCCAAGGGAAAATTTCTTCAAATTTATATTCTAATAACTGATTTGTTGCTTCCTTTTTTGCATGCCTATGATTGCATATGAATGACCCAATTTGATTCTTGAGTTTGAATTAGGTCTTATTCTTAGCTGCCATAAAATTGATCGAATCAGAGTTTAGGATCTGCCTGATATACTCCAAGGCAAAGATACTCATTGAAGGATGTTTGGGTAACTTTTAAGGTAAAAAATTTGACCCAAAGACTCTAATTTCAGTATATTTCTCATATAAATACTAGTCACCAACCTTACTCTACTATGATAACTGCAATATCTTCTTCATTTCCTCATTTATTCTAGGTTGCTCAGTTTTGGTGAACTTGGTGATCACTGTATGTAAAAATAACTCTGAAAAATATGAATAACTGAAATCTGTACATTCTTTTCTAAGCAATGATGTCCAAAAAATGACATATAGAGGATTGGCCTCTATGTCAATTTTTTGACTTTTTTCTAAGCAATGATGTCCAAAAAATGACATATAGAGGATTTGCCTCTATGTCAAGTTTTTGAAGAGTGATTTGAAAATTATCTGATTGGAAGTATAGGAACATATGGAAAGGGTAGGAGGTATATCTAAACACTCCCTCTAATTGCAAATTTGTCAATTGATAATGAATACTATCAGCAATGAAATGAGCATAATCAAATATTACTAAAGGTGGTTGACCTGGAGAAAAGGTGGAAAAGAATCCCAAGATGGATTCATCAGTGAAATATCCAAGTATGAAAGAAAGCATGGAAATTACATGTTTTGATCCTTCAGGGATTTTAAAAGTAGAATATGGAGGATTTAACTTGGGAATTTCTACATGTAGAGGCATAAAAGTCTAGAAAATCATGAACCTTTTAGGAAAATCTAGGCCAATATATAGCTTGGTGAGGGCCTCTATAGACAAAGGGACTGCTTGGGGGTCAGGTTGAAGTTGCAACATATGGTTAATTGATTCTGAAATGATGGTAAAAAAACACTTCTTTACTGGCATTTACAATGGTTCTTGGCTCTGGGACATAGTACTGTTGACACAATATAATAATCTCCTGACAAGGGTGAGTCAATGGGACAATATATTTGAGCAAATTGGATTCCCAAATATGGAATTCTTCTTGATCATCTAAAGATTTCTCATAGCACCAATTATGGATATCTAGCAGGTTGAATTCAACTATGGGATTTGCTATCTTGTAATCAATATCAGCTAGGGGAATGTGTTCAATATCAACAACAGGTGGTTGCAATGGACTAAAAATAATAGAAGTACTTGAAGTCATGGCAGGGGTATTAAAATCTTAATAGGTAAACGTCTCTCTGGTCGCGAAGCGTTTCTGAGGAACGATCGGTCTAGGGCTTCCGCGCCTCTGCGCACCCTTGGGGCTATCGAGCCCTTGCTTTCATTCTGTTGCTGCTGCGCTCAGCCATGGAGCCCTCTGGGGGATCGGTTCTACCTCCCCCCCCCGGAGGTTTTCACCTTCAAAGAAATGATTGCCCAATGTAACAAGCGTCCGCCTTCAGCGAGCCAACAAAAATTTGTCAAGAGGATGGATACCATCCCCTCAGTAGCCCTTCCCGAAGAAGAAACCTGCAAAGCAGCTCTAAACCTTGATGAGCGTGGCCTCATAGGTTAGTTCACGGGCCTCTGGCCCTCTCCCAAGTTGGTGGAGGACTGGACTCAAAGGAACTGGAAGCTACTAACCAAAGAGGCAGTAAAAAGTTACTTCATTGGCAAAGGTTTCTTCGTTTTCGTCTTTGAAAGTGCAAAGGATAGAAGCTTAATCTTCAGGAATGGCCCTTACTTTATGGGTCCGCAAGGCCTGTAACTTAATAAATGGTTGTCAGATTTCGATCCAGCCTAGGATGTTCCTTCAGCCGTCCCGGTGTGGGTGCAACTCCCCCACCTTCCTCTCCACTGCTGGAACCCAAAGTCTCTCCAGATCATCGGCAATGCCTTAGGAAAATACATAGATCAAGCCCCAAGAAAAGACCAATACTCTTGTGCCCGCATCTGTGTCAAAGTTGATCTGGAGGAGGGTTTACCGGAAGCCATCAATCTCACAGTTGCAGGATGGACGCATGTCCAAGAGCTAGACTACGAACAGCTCCCATTCAAATGTAGACATTGCCATGGCTACGGGCACTTCGCCAAACATTGCAAGAAAAAAACAGAAGAACAATCTGAGAATCAAAATGGAGAGCAATGGACTCTAGTCCAAAAACCCACCAACCACAAAAAGGGCACCAGGAAAGGCCCTCCGAAAGAGGCACCAAGTAGCTCCAATCACACCAAAGGTAAAAACTCAAATGGCAAAGAAAACAGTCAGACTAAGGCAGCTACAGCAAACCAGGAAATCTTGGACCAGCCTGAATCTCCCATTATCAATCAAGATGGTGGGGAAAAGACACTCCCTGAGGCCACCCAAGGAAGCCCTTCCAACCCCTCATATGCAGATGTCACAAGGAAAAATCCCATTGATAGTTCCGAGTCCTCGGAGGATGAAACCTACGAACAACCCACAGAAAAAGTTGGCAGGAAATCTCACAGAGAAGAAAGGGAAGAGGAGGCTAAAAGGCTCAAAACTCAAGGAAGACAGCCCACTATAGAGATGTCTATTGGGATAAATACCAGGACCAGGCCCCCCAAGGGAGGCTCCCTCCACTTCCCAGGTAAATAATGCGCCTCGTCTCTTAGAACTGTAGAGGTCTGGGTAATCCCTCGAAAGCTGAAGCGATCAAAGATCTCCTCAAAATGGAACCCTCAGATATTCTCATGCTGCAAGAGACCAAGATTGAGGGGAAAGCCCTCCTAGACATCAGCAATATGAAATGGAAAAAAAAGGCAGGAAAAGCAGTCAACTCAAGAGGCTCATCTGGAGGACTAGCAACCCTCTGGTCGAAAGAACTCTTCCAGCTGAACAAATCTCACGAAACACAGCACTGGATCTTCATGGAATTAAAGCATAATCCAAGTAAGTTAACTTTCTCCCTCTTCAATCTTTATGTTCCTGTTCTATACTCAGAAAAGAGAGAATGCTGGACCACCCTCATAGCTTTCCTTGAGCAGCACTCCCCTAGAAACATCATTCTTGCAGGGGACTTAAATATTGTTTTTAAATTCAAAGAAAAAAGGGGAGGTATAAACAGCAGAGATCCCTTCCTCCCTCTGGTCGAAGGCCTCATCCAGGATTTGGATCTTGTTGACTTCACTCCGGCAAAAGGGATTTTCACCTAGACCAATAACAGAGTGGGAGGGGAACATATCTCCGCCCGTTTGGATCGATTTCTGGTTCAGGGTGAACTGATGATGAATAAGAAGATTATTACCACCAAAATCCTTCCCAAGATGACTTCAGATCACAAGCCAGTCCATCTCTCTCTAGAAGATGAAGATGATCTGGGTCCTATCCCCTTTCGTTTCAGCCCTCTATGGACTGAAAGAGATGGCTTCTTTGACACAGTGAAAACAACTTGGAGCAAATCCTTCTCAGGGTCCCCCAGCTTCATGTGGAAGCAAAAGCTCAAAGCCACAAAGCAGGCTCTGAAGGAACGGATCAGGAAACCCGCTCCAAATCCAACCAGTCACCGAAAAGAAATAGTGCAGTCCCTAGAGGCATTGCAAATCGAAATGGAAAATAGAGATATCACTCCAGCGCTGCTGGATAAAGAAGTCAAAATTCAAAGTTCATCATTCCAATCCTTCCGGCTAGAGGAGGAGTATTGGAGAATTAAATCTCGAAGTCTGTGGCTGAAGGCGGGTGACAGGAACACCTCCTTCTTCCATCGCCAATACCGAACCAGACTCTCCAGAAACCACATCTCTGAAATCACTACAACAGATGGGAAGATCTACAAAGGGTTCATCCAGATAAAAGAGGTAGCTGAAAGTCATTATAGACAGCTATACACTGTAGGAACTCAAGGTAATGAGGAGGACACCGCTGATCTCCTTTCCAACATCCCCCTCCTGGTCAGACCTGAAGATAACATTGATCTCAACAGACCCTTCATTGAAGAAGAAGTCATTAAAGTTATCTGGTCTATGGACACAGACAAGGCTCTTGGGCCCGATGGTTTTACCATCCACTTCTACAAGATGTGCTGGGACATCATAAAAAACTGACCTCTTAAAGATGATTAAAGGATTCATGAAAAAAGCCAAGGTAGGGGGAGGAACCAACTCCACATACCTCGCCCTCATTCCAAAAGAATCCAATCCTGAAACCTTCGCTAGATTCAGGCCTATATCGCTATGCAATGCCTCTTACAAAATCCTGGCAAAGCTCCTTGCAAATAGGATCAAGCCTCTCCTTAATAGACTTATCTCTAGCAACCAAGGAGGCTTCGTTGAAGGCAGGCACATCCTGGATAATGTCATCCAAGTCCAGGAGATCATTCACTCAAGCAAGCAACGAAAAGAAAAAGGGATGCTAATAAAACTTGACATGGCCAACGCTTTTGATCGTGTCAACCGACCCTTCCTCTACAAAGTCCTCCTTGCCTTTGGTTTCTCCCCTCTCTTTGTCTCTCTCATCAAGGCCTGCACTGATAATATTTGGATTTCCCCTCTCGTTAATGGCCGCCCTACCTCCTTTTTCCAAGCCCAAAGAGGTCTCAGGCAGGGATGCCCTCTCTCTCCCTTCCTGTACATTCTGATGGCAGACTCTCTTAGTAGAAAGCTCTCAGCAGCAAAAGTTGCAGGCTCCCTTCCAGGCCTTAAATCTTCCATTCATTCTCCTGCCCAGAATCATGCTCTTTTTGCGGATGACTCTCTCCTTCTCGGAGGTGCCTCTGCAAGAATTGCCAAAGCATTTGATGAAGTTCTAAAAAGCTACTGCAGGGTCACGAAAGCCTCCATTAATGAAGGGAAAAGCGAAGTTTATGGCTGGAACATTGAGCAACATGAGCTTACAAATATCTCTAGTCTTCTTGGATTCAACAGCCAAGCCCAATGGGAGAGGATAAAATACCTTGGTCTCCCCATCATAAATGGCTGCAACAAGAGAGCGCTGTGGTCGGAAGTCATCAGCAAAATCAAGTCAAAAATCACAACCTAGGGAGGATTCTGGCTCACAACTGGAGGTAAGGTCACCCTGATCAAGTCTATGCTATTTTCACTACCAATCTATTAAGCAGCCTTCCTCCTCGCTCCAAAATAGGTGACGGATCACATCTCCAAATTGATCCGTGATTTCCTCTGGCAAGGGGGGAAGGGTAACAATCATAAAATGCACCTTGTGAAATGGGATCTGGTCAAATGCTCAATTTCAGAGGGAGGTCTGCAAATTCGGGACCCAGCCCTGGTCAATCTGGAGATGGGAGGTAAAATCCTCTGGAACCTTTTCAAGAACCCAAAGCACCCTGTCAGTGAAACTCTGAAAACGAAGTATGCCCATAAGGTGCCGCTCCGAAATCTCCAGGCGATTCAAACAAATAACAGCTCCTAGGTATGGAAACTCTGTAACAGAAGTCTGAATTTCTTCAAAGAGAAAGTATACAAAATCCCAGGAAATGGCAAACACACAAATCTATGGCACGATCGCATAATGGATAGAGATCCTCTTTCAGAAATCGATGAAATCGCAGAGCTGAGGAACTGGCTGGAATGCGCAGGAATTAAAAGCGTTCACGACCTCTCCAAATGGGACTGTCATGGCGCATCGAATGGTTGGGATTTTTATGGTATTCCTGGTCGCTTAAATCAATAGATGCTTGTGCTCGAAGAGATGCTGGAAGAAGCAGCCCCAGTGAAAAGAAGGAAGAAGGATAGTTGGGGATGGGGGCAATCTGGAATCTATACAACAGCAATAGCTTACAACGCTCTCCAGCCCATCAAGAACAACAGCAAAAATCTGGATTTCTGGAAGAAAGTTTGGGAGCCCCTTGCTTTACCTAAAGTAAACTTCTTCTTTTGGACGCTGGCCCACAATAAGTTGTTAACTGGAGACAATCTGATGAAAAAAGGCATAGTTGGGCCTCATAGATGCGAGTTGTGTAGAACCAGTGCAGAAATAGCCAAGCACCTCTTCATGGACTGTAACTTTGTTAAAGATGTGTGGGGTCTAATTCTTCACGAGTTTCACATCACAGTCCCCTTGTATAACTCTGTAGCAGATCTTTTCGACTCTTGGAATCAATGCTATCCCTACAAAATCCCGAGCAAATATTTTTGGAGGAAAATCTGGAACACTATTCCCAAATTTACTTGCTGGCAGACTTGGTTGGCCTGGAATGACCTAATTTTCAATGGAAAGGAGCATACTCCCTTTGAGGTATCTATAAAGGCGAAATCCCTCCTCCTGGAAGCTGCTCAACAACAATACTTTTCTGCAGACACTCTGCTGCTCCCTGAAGAAGAAAGGTGGTTGGGTCCTCTATCCCCTTTCCCCCGGAAGCAGCTTTCTGCTCCTCAATATGTGAATCCAGTTTGGCGAAAAAGAGACCCTGAAGATATCTTTCAAGAGTGGTGGAAAAATCAAAAAACAGCTACGATCTTCTTTGATGGTGCCTCTAAAGGCAATCCCGGGGCAGCAGGAGCAGGTGGGGTCATCTACGCCCCGGATGGAGCAAGAAGGGATAGCTTCTGTTGGGGAATTGGGCAGAAATCTAACAACCAAGCTGAGATCCTAGGCCTTCTTAAAGCTTGCCAAATCGCCAGAGATAGAGGGGATAAAGAAATCCAAGTATTCAGAGACTCTAAGATCTTAATTAAAAAATTAAATTCAGAGAATTTATTCACCAATGCAAGTCTTAACAAAAATCTGAGCAGATTAAAGGAAGTCCTCCTCGATTTTGAATCCTATAAATTCTTCCACATTCTTAGAAATCTGAACAGCGAAGCAGACCTCCTGGCAAACAAGGGCTGCGCTCTTGGGAAAGGTCAAATTCTCATAAATGGGGATAGTTCAATCCATCTTTGTAACCCATGAGGAATCTGCAACATGTAACATGGAATAGAAATAGACGCAATGGAATGATGGCTGCAATGGCGTAAGTCCAAAATTTTCTCCAAAATAAATAAAGACACACCTATTACAGTTAAAAAAAAAAAAAAAAAAGTCATGGCAGGGGTAGGTTTAGGTGCTTTAGAACCTTCAGGCTTGCTTACACTTTTCTTTTTAGGCATTTTGATCTACTTCTGCAAGTTTAGACAGTTTACAAAAGTAATTTTACTATAGCAGAGGATTTATTGGAAAAATTTCGCAAAGTATAGGATTTTCTTTGGGTTTTATGTTCAATTAGGCCTATCAAAGAGGTTTAGAGACTTTAGAACTGGTTTAAAACAAAAAACAAGGGTTTCCTAAGTATTTTTAATGGGAAATTGGGCTAAAAATTCTTTGAAAGGGTTACAGAGGCTTAGGGTACCTGTAGAGGTTTTATGGTTTATTTCAAATTTTGAAATAGATCTTTAACTTTGAAAAACTCATAAATTTCCGTAAAATAACATGCAGTAGAGAAACAGGGTTTCTGGGAAATTTTTTCCAGAGTTTGGCCTGTTTTGGAACTTTTTGGCAGTTTATTAAATTAATTACTAAAACTCTGAGACTATTTGTTCTTTAAAAGGTTTTTGAATTGATTGTAGGTTCGATTTTTTTAGAAAAATACCTGTTGTAATGTAGTATCGGCTTTTGGAAGAGTTTCTAAGGTTTTGGCTGAATTGATGGCTTTAGTGAATTGTTTGGAGCAAT
Source organism: Pinus albicaulis (assembly GCA_034641835.2). Classification (NCBI taxonomy): domain Eukaryota; kingdom Viridiplantae; phylum Streptophyta; class Pinopsida; order Pinales; family Pinaceae; genus Pinus; species Pinus albicaulis. Next base: position 60,988,385 of record CM076579.1, on the reverse strand, counting down.
GCGCAGCTCCTCAGAAGTCTTCAAAGGTTTATTGTGTAAATCTTGGATGTTTCAGGCATGAAAATGGCAAACAAAGGGTTTTAACAGGGTTTTTTTTACAGTCGGGAAAGATTTGTAGAGGGTTTAAACGCACAAGAAGAGAATAAAATGAACGTATTTCAAAGGTTTATTATGTATCTTGGTCGTATTAATCTAGCATTGAATGTAGGCTGCATCAGGCGGGAGGAACGGTTTCGGGATTTCAATGGATATAAAACCGGTGGTATAGTGCAGTGATTTGGTGGTAAGCTATTCTGAGCTTAGCCCACGTGATCCAGTAAGGAAAGGCCACGTGGATGAGAGAGAGATAAATGTGAAGCCACCCATTTCATGCAAGTTTGGTGGTTGGATTAACGCGCATATTTTCCATGCGATTTGGGATGTCAACCGTCAGATTCGAGAGTTGAAAGAGAACAGTCTAGATTAGTTTGGGAGTTGCATTGGAATGATAGGTGGGACCAAACTAATTGCATAGGTGGCAATGGTTTTTGAACCTTATGAATAGACCTTGGTTTAATTCAAAACTTGGGTTATATGAATATAGGTGGGGGGTAATGTTTTATTCTAAAACATTTATAAAATGTTTCAAATTTTATATGCGGGCACGGTTATTATATATTATTTAGTTTTAAACCTTTTAATAGTTTTCAAACTATAGGGGTGGAGTATTTAAAATAATGATAAGTTTAGACCAAGGGGTTTGTAGGGAGGGTTTATTTGCGCACATGGGGATATTTAACTATGGTCTAAACTTTAAAATAATTGGTTTTTTGGGTTTTATTTAAATATAATGGAATTAATAACTACGAGAGGGTATTTTTAGGGATTTAATAAAATAGGTTAAAATCTAATATGAAAATGGTAATGAAAATGAAAATAAAACACATGTTATCTCTAAGTAAAGTGAAAAAATAAAGCATAGCTTATCTTTTATATTACTTCACTAATACTTAGGATAAATGTAATTTTGAGGGTTTTTATGAATGATTTTGAAGGGAAATTAATTATTTTAGGGCTTTCAATTTTACTAAGTAAGAATGTGTCTTTAATTAGGAAAAAGGGGTTTTGATGTATGAATGAAGGGTAAATGTTGATGAAAGAGGGTTTAAGGTAGGAATTCAATATTTTTAACTTATCAGTCATCGAGCCTTGGGTTCGGTCCCAACAAAAGTTAGAGAAATCATCCGAGTCTTTTTGACTGAAATTTTTAGAACACTGAATGCCTATAGGGGAGGGGAAATTAGTGATTTTTCTCGATGATGTCTTATTTACATGATTGCTCAACTGCTTTCTACCTACCCAACTTTATTTCTAACATTTTTTCTTCATTTTGTAGGTGCATTTAGAATTGCAACCTTAAAACATTTTCTTTCAAAACATAAAACTATCTAAGTCTACCTTATTTCATCCGAGGGCTCAGATTAAACTATTGAGCTCTTGATTATTCTCTACATATCTATTGATTTGTCAAGTAAAAACTGTTTGACAAATCTTTATTCTCTATCTAGAACATGAAACTGAAAACTAAGTTAAGATTAAATTGTTTAACTGATCATGGATTATGGCATTTATTGACACTGTGCATGTAATCATTATTCTTGAAGTAAAGGTAAAAGTAGTGGCATTTGAACTTGCTTACTTTCAGGTCTTATTTCTTTTCTTTTGGGGTTTATATTTTTCAAATTCATTTGATTTTTATTTTAGGAATTCTTACCCTCTTTTTGGATTTTTTATTATTTTTTCACTTTTTCAAAATATGGGAAAATAACTTGTATAAATCAAGGTACGTACATATTTACAAGACTATCAAATTCAATTCAAAATTTATGAACCCTATTATTATAGGATCCTAACAGAACCCTACCTCAAGCCTATGTGTAAATATCACCACAAGTCCATCTTCCCTTTTTCTCATTTGCTTGATAGATATGCACCCATGATGAAGATAATAATGAAGTATTTCACTTGTGAGGGATGGTTTTCCCACCTTTACTCATACCATATTCGTCTTCTCATGCATTTTACTAGAGTAAGAATGCTACACATGCCATATTATCTTTTCTGTGGCATTGAAAAAATGGCCTACATTGTGGAAAAGAGAAACTACAATCAGCAAATGCAGAGCCTTTTTCATCATTCACTTATCAAGATGGCGGTTATGCACCAGTTCTAGCAGAAAAGCATTCCATGGGATACTTTCATTGCCCATGAAATTTTCACTACTCCACATGGCCATCATCAACAAGATATTCCTTCATCTTCTCATCCTCCCATATCCACTTCTCCATCATTCACTATTGTTCATACATCTGCACCCACTCACATTCCTTCACCCCATGATGACCCCTCCACATCACCTTTCCACAATCCTTCACCCTCATATCATGATGATAAAGCATCAAATAGTGATGGGAACATTGAGACAGATGGCCCTAATATGAGTAACATTGAGCCATTTCCTTTGACATACCAAAGAGGCTACAGGAATGTGTTTTCTTCACTTGATGTGAAAGGGGCCATGCCTTCTTCATCATCAAAACAACTTGATAAGAGCAAGGAAATGGTCACAGAGCCTATCACTGTTGAGGAAGAGGACACACATGAAATTGAGCAAGAGTTTAAGCTAATTGACCTTGAAGATGAGGATGAGGAGAGGATTACCAATATGCTGCTCAAAAGCAAGGATGCCAAGATTAGTGAGCTTCAAGCTAATATTGGCAGGGCAAAGAATGTGATCAACCTTTTTGAGTTAGAAAACTAGCAGTTGAAGACAAAACATGCCATCAGTGAGGTCAGGGCAATCAGAGCTCAAAAAGAGGCTGGAAGAGCCAAGGCTTTGCTAGATGAGACCTTGGGAACTTTGGATGACAGTGAGGATGAGGAAGAACAACTTCGTAGGTAGAGACCAAGGACAATTGGGTTGAAGAAGGCTTTAGCGTGGGAAAGAGAGAAAGAAGCAGAACTGGTAGAGCAACTCACTCCAAGTGAGTTGCTTGCCATAGAAATGAGAAAATATAGATAATCTTGGCTTGAGAGGGAAAACTTGCATTTATAGGGTCATCTAGATAAGGCCAAGAGAGACACTTACATGTAGAGGAAGATGGCAAGATATGATGCCATGAGAAACAGGATTGCAAGGGCCAAGCTCAAATGCGCCCATGCAAAGATTGGAGATTTGACTGAGGTAAAAGAGGAAGAGAAGCTCAAAATTCTTGCTGATGTGTCCCTCCAAGCCTCCCAACCATGATCAATAAAAAAAAATCCATTTTTGGCACTTTGGTGCAAATTTTTAAATTTGATACTTTGGCTTGCAGAAAATTGGGCCAAAAGCGTAGCGCCACTGGTGCTGCACTCTTTTTTGAGGCACTCAAATGAAAAAAGGTAAACATTTTCATGTTCCTCATGCCAAGTACATCATCCTCAAAAAATTTCAGGGCATTTGGAGCAAAACTGGTCCCTCAAAAAGGCCAAAAACCACCAAAAAATCACCTTTCTGCCCTCTTTTTGGCACTAGCGTTGCGTGTTTAGCAGTATTTTGGGAAGGCCTCCAAAATTCAGTTTCAAAACAAGAAATTTTTCTAGACTTGGCACTGCGCGTTTGCACTCATGTTGCGCCCCTGTACTTTGGAGTTGCGCCCTTACCAGGAGTTATTGCAGAAGATATTTGGAAGCCTTAAAGTCAAAAAATTTCCAAAATTAGCTCAAATAGTTATGTTAGAATTTATTTTTGCAATAAATGGGTGTTAGATATTTTTCCTTGGGCCTTGCATGGTCTCAAAGGTCATAATACATTTACTATGTAATAAATGACTTCTAAAACCCTAGCTAGGGTTTCACCTCCTCATTTTGCAGATAAATACTACATGTAATACTTCATAGTTTTTGTCGTTGGTTGATTGTTGAGCTCAATATGATATAGATTTTGAGTTGTGAAGAAGTTGGCTTTGGATTTTTGTGACTGTATTGGACTGAACATCACTGGAGGAAGTATATTCATAGGATTCATGAACTTGTTCAAATGGTGATGTTGTTTTGATCTTGTATTTGTTTCCTTATGTTTTCCATATTGTTCATCTTTTCTCTTGTAATAAAGCATAAAATTTAGGTTAAGATATGATGTTAGAGGCACCTTAAGTCTATTTTCCTTCTATTGTTCAAATTTTTTCCTCTGCTAGGTCTGATTGGAGAATTATTAGTTTCTCTCTGGTTCCACTTAGCTTTTTGTCTTGAAAATGATTTAATGGAGTCAAGCCAAAGAAGTTTATGGTATGCCCTGTCCTTTGGTGTAGCTTGAAACATTGTTTTTAAGGATTTTTATTTGAAGCTTACTGATTAGGGTTTTGGCTAAAGAATTTTATGGTTTTCCCTATCCTTTAGTCCATATTGAATAGTCACTTTGAAGGTCTTTTAAATTATGATTGAAGAAATTAGAAGTTCCCTGCTCTTTAATCATCACTTAAATGTTATCTTAAATGTTTTATTTCTATGAAGGTAAATAGCTAGAGAATTTAGGAGTTCCCCGCTCTCTAGGGTTTGTTGGATTGTTGTCTTAAATTTTACTTGGTGAAGTTTGACCAAAGAAGTTTATGGTGTTCCCTGTCCTTTGGTTCTTTATTAAAGCATAGTGATCTTAAATACTCTTCTTGTTCTAGTATATGTTAAAAGATTCTTAATTTCCCTTTAAACCTACTAAATTCACAACTTGATGTTCATTTCACACCCACATAAGCTATTAAGATCCATTTGGATTTGTTTACTTTCCCTATGAAACACCCTTGATTCATTGTTGTACTTTTCAAGCCTTTCATAGACCCCATAGCCCAATGGTTTGAATTTATCGTACTCTATCTGTTCTACTTAACAAGAAAACCAACCAAATAAAACAAAAGAAACAACCTTATAATTTTAATTAGCCTAAAATCAACATCCTAAAATCAAACAAGTTATATCTTTTATACAAATATAGAGAGAGCCCTCTCTGAGTCCAGGAAGGCTAGGTCCTAGGACTCCAAAGTTGGTTTGATGTTACCCTTGTCTATTTGGTCTTGCCAATATGACAAATTATAGGAACCTAACACGTTCCCGTGCTATGATCTCTGTCGTCTATCTCTCCGCTTTTATTCTGCGCTTTGATCCTGACTGTCTATTTTCCCCTTTGTGCCTCCTAAAAAACCATTAAGTTATTTTAAGGAAAATACATCCTTTCTCTTCTTTCTTTCATTTGAAAGTAAAGGGCGTGGGCTCCAGCTATGACCATGCAATATCATTTATTGAAACCTGAAACCACTTGTGGGGGCACTTAAGTGGTTTTTGGAATTTGAAGAGAGTGTTCCTGCAGTTAATGTCTATCATTGATTTTTAGGTGAGTGGATTTAATGAGACTTCTTGCGGGGGCACTCCTTGGTATAAGTCCCATGCAATTTGTGCTCCTGGGTTGTCGTTGGATCTGGGCACAATGGATATGAGCCTTCGCTATACGCAAACTTGGAAGAATGATAATCTTGTTTAATTTTAACTTCAAGCCATCTTAGCATTAAATGGTATTATTTAGTGCTAGTCTCTCCCGAGCTTGCGAATAAGCCTGACTCGACCCTAACCTGTGTGCAATGTTCTGAGCATGTCCATTGGTCTGACTCTTGAAATGTTCTTTTGACTGCGGGGAGTCCTTCTAGCTTGTGCTTGAATAGCTTGGCCTTCCCCTTAAACGTTCATGCCTCTGCCGTATGATTTCCTTATATGGACCACTTCTCCATGTTATGTGCGGTCACAGGGGAACATTAGCTCCATCTCAGGACAATGTGATGTTCTAAGTGTTGGGTGCAAGTTTTGCACTTATTTCCTACATTTTTTTCCCTTATTTTACGTCATTACTATAACCATTGGGACTATATTTGCCTCTTTTTCCTACCATAGTATCTTAACTTGTGTTGTTTCACCTTATTTTCATTACTTTGCCATTTCATTAATTATTATGATGTATCATATCTTTTTTATGACTAACTGAGGATGAATGTTTGGAGAAGATCTATGGTCTTTTGTTTTCTTTCCACATGCTATGTGTAACGCAAAATATCTCGAGCACAGGCATATAGGAGTAGTTAAAAGGTGTGTTGTTATAGTGAGCTGTTACACCACGATGTTGTTACACCATGCTATTATAGACCCACTGACGAACTGTTGTTTAGCTATAGCACTTACTGGATCTTGCCAACTCTTGATGCTAACCTGTCCTCTAGCTGTTATGCTAAAGTTCTCATTTATTGCAATATATGTAGAAGTTATTAAGTATTGTAATTTAGATAACAACCTCTAGGCGGTTTTGATTATAAACTATAATTTTCCAGTCAGACTTTTATTAAGAAGTGGTTGTAACCATATGCATTTTATTTTTATCAGAATGAGAATCATAATATTCTCATAAATGATCCATCCCCCGTTTTTCTGAGATGAAACCACTATATAGTTCTCGACCCTTGAGGTCGAAAAAGGAGCGGAGAATAGTATTACTTTGGCTCTGTAATTTTGATCATCTTAATACAACTTATCCTGTTGTTACTATTACATGCATCATCTGATTTAGTTTCCGTTAAGTTATTTATCTACCTGTGCCCTGCTAGGGAGGAAGAGTCCTCCTCTTTAGCAGGGATTGCAACATTAAGGTAGTTATGTATATATATTTCTATTTATTTGATGTATCAGTGGAAGTTTTGTTGCTACTATTTTAGCTGTGAATAGATCTAATTGAATTCCAATACTTTATATGTCGTTACACATGTGAGATTAGAGATACAAGCTGGGTAATTTTTGTGTGGCGCACTAGGAAAGATTAATTGAGGTGTGATCGCAACATTGTAGATCATTTTATTTATGCATGAGTGATTTCGTTCGAGCATTTACTTCAGCAAGGATTTCCTTCATTTGGATTTTCTTCTTGTTGATGTTTCAGCACAGACAATATGGCTATCATTGAAATAAAAGACGTCCCTGGATTGATAATTTATGTGTACTATTTTAGTCATTTAGTCGTGATTAATACAACCCAACATTTTGGTGCCATTGTCAGGGATGGCAGTGATGATCCAATCAACCAGAGTTTCTTTTTAGAAGATAGAGTGTACCCAGTCTGCAATTTCCATGCGGTAAGATGAGAGGTAAGAACCTGCGCATCGCTCTAACATGCCTGAATGGGCTCACCAATGCTACATGGGGCACTTAGAGGTGAAATTTTCGTAGGTTTTTTAGTGTGTATCCAGCGAAAAAATTGTCGAGCAGTAAGACGAGAGGTGAGAACCTACACATCGCTCTAACATACCTGAGAAGGCTCACCGATGTCTCGTTGGAACACTTAAAAGTGTGAATATTTGGGTGTTTTCTTGAGGGTGTCTTCAACTATACAATTGCTGGGTGGTAAGACGAGAGGTAAGAACATGCACATCACTCTAAAGAACCTGAGTGGGCTCACCGCTGTAGAAGATGAGGCACTTTTAGGATGAATTGATACACATAGGGTCCATGTGTGCTAGTACGATGGTAGAAAAATCCACAACCACTCCCCAATCTACTAACTACAGGAAAAATGGGTTGTAAGAAGGAAAATAAGAGTGTAGAATTTTGGGAAGAAAGAAATTCTTTGGAGATCTGATCTCAAGGGCAGAAAAGGAACATTCTACTTCATACAGAGACAATAGGAAGAGAGGACCATAGAAAGCAGCTACTACATCAAAGCCTAAGGCATCAGTGCCTTCCGTGTCTATACCTCACCACCCTTTGAACAACATATCCACTCCTGATATTAAGACTCCATATATAAAACAACAGTGGAAAATAATTGATCAAGATCGGAGAATCGAAGGACAAGGGGAGACTAGTGGATAACATCAAGGACTTTAGGAGAAACATTTAATTGATCATCATTTGGACACTGGTAGTGTAGTCAAACAACTGGTCCTAGAACAATCTGATCCTTTTATTTATCAATCTCTTGCACACTCCAAGGCCAGTTCATCCCATCAGGAAGAATGAGACATGGGGGACGAGAATGTCAACACAGATAGCTCTATTAATTTTGAATTCCCGATATTAGTGACACGGGATGAGGCTCCTATGAAAAATATTCCTTTGTCATCCATACCATCCTTTCAAGGGATGGATATTGAAGATCCTGATACCTTTGTGTTTGAATTCGATGTGTTGTGTAGAGGTTATGACTACACTTTAGATGCCCAAAAAATGAAATTATTTCCTACTACTTTGAAAGGAGCAGCATTAAGATGGTTCATGAGACTGGGTGCTGGCACGATTTGAACCTGGAATGACATGAGGGGAACCTTTCTCTTTAAGTATCTGGATTACTGTTGAACTAGGGATTTGAAGGAAGGGGTCTTCAGGATTGCACAAAAGGAGGAGGACAGCTTGGAAGATTATGTGGAGTGATTCCATTAAAATTTAAAAAGGTCTGAGTTCAGTAACTTAGCCCTGGAAATTCTGAAGCCAATATTCTTAAGAGGTATAAGAGATGATTGTCTTGAGAATTTTAATTTGTTGGGAAAAGGACACATATCACAAGAACCGCTTGAATAAATAATGAATCTTTGCCTATGGAGCTCAAGAGAATTGGTCAAAGGGAGAAGTTCAGTTCGGGACCCTTCAGTTCGGATACAAAAGTCCACAAGTGGAGGGGTAACCAGAGCAGAGATCAGAAATATATTTGAGGATTTTAAAACCCACCTCCTTAGCACTCTCTCTACCTAGATCACCATAGTACAAGTTAATAAAGCACAAGCAAAAGCTGAAGAAACCTTAGAAATATTATGTCCCTGATGCAAAAATAAAAATTTGGAAAGAGAATATGCGCTGAATAATGTCGACCTGTACAATATCTGTGAATTGGAACATTCTACGAATCAATGTCCTGAATTGCCCAGACTGAAGGATGTACTTCAAGAATCACGCGAGGATGTCAAGTCTTCTTATTTCATCGGATCAAAGAGACCATGGTAGCCATGACCTACAGGTATGCCTCCAGATTTTTTCTCTTTCTATCCTTGGAATAATGTTTATAATAGTCAACAATATCCATAGCAGTATCCTACTCCTTCCTCAACACAATTTCCTTCACCATGGAACCAGTGGCCTTCCCCTCCACCAATGCAATATCCTCCATCACAACCCAATCCTTGGAGCCATAATTGGAGAGGTAATAGCCAAGGTCCAATACCCCTTACACTACCAATGAAACAAAAATTACAACTGCCTTCTCTTCAAAATCCTACACCTTCTGTCCGACCCCAATTACTAGTGCAACCTAACCCAAATCTGAATAATAAGGCACCCTAGAGTATAGACACTCTGGTTACCTTCCAGACTTATCTTATTACTCCTATTGGACTCAACGAGGTTCAAATTCGATTGGGAAAAGTAATCAGACCTGAAGATACTCCCATTATTACCGAAGAAGAATGTGAGTCACCTAGAAAGGATACGGGCGATTCTGAGGCAGCTGTTACACATGTAACAACTGATACAACTCCTACTGTTACACCTATAGCAGCTAGCTTGGGAGGTTCTGATGTTCCTACAACATCCAACTCAAGAAGGGCTGGTGCATCTGTGATAGCTGACTCGGCTGTTAACATTCGGGGTCATCCATACCCTCAACGATTAACTGAAATTGGGCCAGCGTCACAAATTGAATCAAAATTTCTCAAGGAACTAAAAAAATTGTATGTGCAAATTCTTCTATTACGGGCTCTTAAGGAAGTACCTATATATGCTAAAATAGTGAGGGATCTGTGTGTCAAAAATCCTGGAAGAAATCCAAAAGACCCTGCTACTATCCATCTCATGGGGAAACTGTCTGATCTCATGATTGATCAGCCTTTTTTGACTAAATATAATGACCCAGGGAATCCTACAGTGAATGTCCATATTGATGATCAACCCATAACCAACACTTTGAGTGATTTAGGGGCAACCATTAATGTCATGACTAAAGACCTCTTTATCTCCCTAGGACTTCATGGACATAGACCTACACCCACAGTGCTTGGATTAGTAGATAGGTCCCGTATCAATCCCAAGGGAATGATAGAAGATGTGTTTATCACTGTGGATTCTTAGAATTATCCAACTGATTTTCTCATTTTACAAACCAAATCCAACCTAGGGGGTCATCCTTTAATCTTGGGAAGATCGTGGCTAGCCACTGCAGATGCATATATCAGATATAGGTTTGGATCTATGGTGATATCAAATGGGCAGGCCACTCAGAACCCGAATCTTTACCCCCCAACAAAACCTCACATGGGTTCGATTAGTCCATGGTGGGATGAATTTGAACCTAAATCTAATCTTTCCCTACCTCTCCTCACGCTTGGAAAAACACAATAATTTAAGGATGAAACAGAGGATGATATCATTACATTTTTTGTTGTCAATTCACTCTTTGTTGCCTCCATTAGAGATTTGGGGGAAGATGATGAGGTAGATGACGTAATAATTTAACATTTTAAAACCACTCCACATACTATCAATAGTCCCATTGAAATCGAACCTGAGAAATGTTTAAACATTAATCCTAATTTGACTATTGAACATAACAGATTGCTGATACAACTGTTACAGAAATATAAAAGGGCATTTGCATGGGACTATACTGATATGAAAGGAATCCATCCTGGCCTATGCACTCACCAAATTTATCTTAAAGAGGATTGCAAAGCAGTTAGACAACCACACGCCGAATGAACCCCACACTTAAGGATATGGTGAAAGAAAAATTGTAGAAACTCCTTAATGCTAATTTCATCTACCCTATTTCTGATAGTCAGTGGGTGTCTCCGCTTGTCATAGTTCCAAAAAAGAATGGAAAGTGGAGAGTCTGTGTAGACTATAGAGAGCTTAACAAGGCCACTTAAAAGGACCATTTCCCTTTACCATTCATTGAACATGTCCTGGATACTCTCTCTGGGAATTTTTTTTTTCATTTCTGGATGGGTTTAGTGGCTATAATCAAATACAGATTGTCCCATAAGACCAAGAAAATACAACCTTCACTTTCCCATGGGGTACTTCTGCATATAGAGTCCTTCCTTTTGGCGTCTATAATGCACCAACAACTTTTCAGAGGGAAATATTGGGTATTTTTTTTATCTCTAGAACGACTGTCTTGAAATATTTATGGATGATTTTACACCCTACGGGGGTGCCTTTGAGACAAAATTAGTGAATTTGGAAAAGGTGCTGGAACATTGTGAACAAACTAATGTTGCTATGAGCACAAAGAAATGTCACATGATGATGACTGAGGGAATTATGCTGGGAAATTTCATTTCGACAGATGGAATCAAGGTAGATTCTACAAAAGTTGAGGTAATATCGAAAATCCCAACTCCTAAGACTCCAAAAGAGGTACGTAGTTTTTTGGGACATGCAGGGTACTATACGAGATTTATAGAAATTTTTTCAAAGATTGCATCTTCTCTATTTTCCTTTCTCATGAAAGATATGGAATTTGTGTGGACAAGAAAGTGTGAGAAGGCCTTTCTGAAGTTAAAAAATTGTGTAACAACAACACCTGTTTTACGAGGACCAAATTGGATATTGCCATTCCATATCGCTACGGATGCATCTGACATAGCTATGGTTGTTGTTTTGGGACAACTAGAGGAGAAGAAACCTTATGCCATTTATTACATCATCGAGAATCTAAATCCAACAGAACTCAACTACATAGTGACTGAAAAGGAATTCCTAGTAGTAGTGCATGCTATCAACAAATTTCAGCACTACATCATCGAGTATCAAGTCTTTGTACACACTGACCATGCTACGATTCAATTTTTAATGAAAAAACCTGTTACTAATGGTAGGGTTACACGATGGTTATGCTATTACAGGAATTTGATATTACTATTTTAGATAAATCCGAAAAGGATAATGTAGTTGTTGATTTTCTTTCTATATTAACTATAAGTGACGACTGCACTGCCACTGAGGATTATTTTCCATATGAATATATTTTTTCCATCTCTACTCACTCACCGTGGTATGCAAATATAGCCAATTACCTTCCCGCAGGAAAATTTCCACACCATTTATCTTCCAAAGAAAAGAGGAAGATTATACAACAAAGTGCTACCTACTTCTGGATAGAGGGAAATCTCTATCACACTGGGCCAGACTTTCAGATTAGGTGATGTGTTAGAGAAGATGAGGTATTTGAGATCACTAAAGCTTGTCATGAGGAACCTTGTGGAGGGCACTTCGCCAACAAAAAGACGGGATACAAAGTACTCTCAATGGGGTACTACTGTCCAACAATATTCCAACTAAAAATTTTGTGAAGGGATGTGATAGCTGCCAGAGGATGGGCCAACCTCTGAAATCATATGATATGCCATTACAGCCTCAGATAGTGATAAAAGAATTTTAGAAATGGGCCTTGGACATTGTAGGGCCAATTAATCCTTCATCATAACAAAAATCATACATATTGGTCTGCATCGACTATGTCACAAAGTGGGTCGAAGCAAAGGCACTAATTAGAGCTACAGAGCAGGTTGTTTTAAACTTCTTGTTTGAAGAAATATTTGTTTGCTTTTGGATACTGGTGGAGATAGTGATAGATGGAGGGCCTTAGTTCAGATCTCATTTGATCAAGAAGTTGGTTGAGAAGTATTAAATTCATCACAGAATCACTTCACCTTATTGTCCCCAAGCAAATGGTCATGTAGAAAGCACCAATAAAGTCATAGAGGGAATCTTAACAAAGACAGTAGCCAGCCACTGAAGAAATTGGGCTGAGAAACTTCCAAAGGTGTTGTGGGCTTACAAAACAACATGGAGGAACACCACAGGCTTCTCACCATATGAATTGGTGTATGGTAAGAATCCTTTATTCCTCGTAGATTTCAAGATAAAAACATTAAGAAAGACATTGTAGGTCAATCTGGACTTAAGCACAACATAAAAACAAATATTGAACCAACTCAATGAGTTGGATGAGAAATGACTGGCTGCTATTCAATAGACAGAGATCATTCAGAAGCAGAGATCTAGATGGCATGATGGGTTTATTAAGAAGAAGAAGAAGTTCCAGAAAGGAGATTGGGCTCTCTTGTATGATTCAAGGTTCATGGATTTCAAAGGCAAGCTCTTCGCCAGATGGTTAGGTCCTTACGAAGTAGACACGGTATTTGACAATGGGACTGTACAATTGGTCACCATCGACACTACTAAGACACCATTACTGGTTAATGGGCACCATCTAAGGTTATATCATCAACCCACTTCGAAGGAATCATTTGTTAACATTGTCGTGAGCTCCAATCTTCACGTTACAACAGTAGGGGAACATTCCCATGTGCATCCTAAAATTTTAAATTCCAATAAGTGCAGCACTTGAAACCACCCTTGTGGCAGCTGTTACACCTGTTTAAAAAAAAAAAAAAAAAAAAAAAAACTTGACTTTGAAAACCTCTTTCTGGGGCGCAGTCAGACAATTTGTAACAATTGAAAACCACTCATATGGCGGATTTTACACCAATTTTTTTCCCTTCCTAAAACATCATCCCTCCTTCTTGATACATTTTACAAGATGATGTTATTCATTGGATTTTATTTCTGTACCAATTTCTTCTAATCATTATGTTTTTTGAAGAATAATATGAAGGCTGTCTTGGATGTTACACATGTAACAGGCGATAGCCACGAACATTGTTTCTCATGTTTCGTCGCATGACAACAATAATTGTGCCAACCAAGTGCAACCGCCATGATCATTGAAAACAGTACGCTGCCAATTTGAAATCCTCCTCCATGTCACTTCAGGTACGTCATTCAAAAGGTAACGTCATCATTTATGATTTGGTGATTAATGGAAAAAGTAATGATATGCCTGTGACGACCATGGGAAGCCGTCACCATTAAAGCAGGTACAAGAATATATCTTGTAATCATTAAAAAGCCTATGTTCATAAACTATTATCAACTCCGCATGCACCCACTTAATAGCAAAATCGCCAGTGATGGCTAAATCCGGCCAGAAAGAGCGTGTGTACTTAGAACCCATTACTTTCCATAACGAGAAATTTATGAAGCGTTGTGTGAAGTACAATTGGTAATCCGTGAATTCCGTCACCGCCCATCTCCCTCCTTGACGAAAAGCCTTGTGTCCTCATTTCAAACTTGTCATCGGGGATAAGTAGAGTAAGATGCCGAGAGGAAGAAAGTAGTGTAGTGGCATTGCAATGGGTTGAGCAGTAAGGAGAAAATTCAAAAACAACAACAAGATGGGTGGAGCAGCAGTTCGACATGAGCCAGATTCCATAGACACCTTGCAGAACTATTTTGAGGCCTACAAGGTATTCAGAGACGATGGATGGATTGAGTATTTCTAGAAGTTGGAAGGCTCGGATGAGGTGGTTCCAATAAAATTCGTCCAGAATTTGAATAACAACCAGACCCGAGTCAGGGGTCTAAAAATTGAGGCGACTGGAGAAGTAATCGCCTGAGTAAATACATTTCCAGTAGAGGGACGAAAGTGGTTTAAAAGAAAAATCAATGACCCCTCCTTGAAAGAAGACTTCATAAAAGGAGAAGAAAAGTTGGAGGAGAAAGGGAGAGGAATTGACAGGTTATCACTCCCTCAGCCATGGGTTGATGTTGCCTTGGGTTTAATTAAATACATCACTTGTGAGGGAAGATCCACCATTTTTTTTAATTTTCACTTCCCTCTACTCAATCATCTTCGGCACCAGCAAAAGATTAACCTTCCATCTACTTATTAGGGAATATTAAGCATATGGCAGAGACAATAAAAACAATAGCACATATAGAAGCATATGTGACCAATCACGGACTCATCAAATTGATCATTCTAGATGCCCTAAGTCAGCAAGGAAGGAACTGGGAAGAATTCAAGTGAAAGAGGCCAAGGACAAGTTGGGGAAAACAGGCTGCAACTTCCAGAGGAAGTTAGGAAGAAGCTGAAACCTAGACTCGGCCTACCAAGTTCAGAATTGGGAAAGAAACCATAGATGAACCAATTTGGATATACGGAAAAAACGAAGGGTGAAAGTTAACTTTCCCACAGAACCTTTGCCCACAGCCGGAAAGTAGACTGAAGCAAACGTATCAGGAGAAGAAAAAGAACCCTCCTCATCAGGTAAGGACGAAAATCATGTCCTTATTTTAGAACTTGAAAATATAAGAAAGAAAAATGAAGAATTGAAACAAAGATTATTTTGGGGGAAGGAAATCTTGGTATTTGTATGCACAAAATGTTTTCGATAACTAATAATAGTAGGGTAAAAGGTCTGTGGGGAAAACACCATCCCAATTGAAACAGAAACAAAACTGCAGGAGGGTGTTACACAAGAACCTGCTAAGGATACTACTGGTACAGAAGAACCAACAGTTAAAGTAGAGCCTCCTGTAGTAATTGACCTAGAGGCCGATACACAAGAACCTATGGAGGCCATTGTTGTTACAGAAAAAACAACAATGGACATAGAGGCTACTCTAAGCAGAAACAAAGGGGCTGATACATAAATACCCATTGATGAAGCTACTATTACACAAGAACCAGTGGAAGAGGTGGAGCATACCCATTCAATAGAGGCTGTTACACCATTATTGATGTTGATATTGAATGCAGAAGAACGTTGGGTCCCATCTCGGGATGGAGTTCTAAGAAAATATTGTTAATTTTTGAATTGCAGAAGTTGAAACAGGAAGCAATCTCCCTTCAGGAGGGGACGATTTCACTGAAAGAACATCGGAGGGAGATAGATGCCCTACATGAGAATTGGATGAAATAAGAGTTGAAGAAAGGATGGGAGAATTATAAGAGGAAGGAAGATATGAAGAAGCAGGAGGAACAAATACTGCTATTAGAGTAGTAGGTTCAAGATCTTACCATAGATAAGCAAAAACATCATGACCTTGCCCTCAATTTGTTGGGGTGCAGGCGATCTTCCCCATCCTACCCCATTTTTCTATGGGAATGCTAATTCCTGTCCCAAATGAAAGTTGTTATGGAGGACAAACCCTATCTATGCTCTTCCACTCGCACATTCTTAGATGTTTTTTGTGCCTCCGATTTTGACGAGAAAAGCCTGCTGTGTGAGTTATTATTACACAATTTCATTTGTGAGTATGTGAATATGAAAATGGTGGTGATGATATTATCCTATTTGGGGGATCTAAAGTTGCCAGATTTTGTGTCCTTCATGAAGAATCAGATTGAGTGGAATTTTTCCACCTATTCAATGGATGCTAATGAAGAAAAGATGGCATTATGGATTTGGGCAGAACCAGGATGGGCCGCCAAGTTAAGGCAGGAATTTAGTATAATTTTGAGTACTCCTGGGATAAGGGAACCTGTTGCCACCTATAGAAGAAGAATTGTGAACTTCTGTCTCAATCATTTCTTAGTGATGAAGCGTCGAGCCTTGACTGGGTACTTTAAATGCATGGAAGCCAACAATGTTGAGTTGCTGAAGGGGGACCCATTTGAATTCCATAATTTTTTGGTGGATATTACACATGTACCAACATTTGCATAGATAGTACAAACCCTCGGTGCTTCCTGGCTTGGGTTAAGGTTCAAGTTCCCTTTGATCTGGCTTCCAATTGAGGATTATCAGAGTAATTATGAGTTGAACAAGTATGAATCAGAGTCTTAGACACAACAGATGATGGCTAATAAGGGTATAGGTCTACAGATGAAGATACCATTGACGCTTATGATCTCACTGACCTGCACCGAAGATATTCCCATGAGAGATAAGATTTTTCATGAGGACATGCAAGTTCTTCAGTTGGGGAGAGATGTTGGGTGCCAGTTTTGCACTTATTTCCTAAATTTGTTTCCTCTATTTTACCTCATGATTATAACCATTGGGACTATCTTTGCCTCTTTTTCCTACCATACTATCTTAACTTGTGTTGTTTCACCTTGTTTTCAATACTTTGCCATTTCATCAATTATTATGATGTATCGTGTCTTTTTTATGACTAACTGAAGACGAATATTTGGAGAAGATATATGGTCTTTTTTTGTCTTTCCAGATGCTATTTGTAGTACAAAGATCTCGAGCACGGGCATGCAAGAGTAGTTAAAAGGTGTGCTACTATAGTGAGTTGTTACACCACGACGTTGTTACACCATGTTGTTACAGACCCATTGACAAACTGCTATTACAACTGTAGCGCTAACTAGATCTTGCCAACTCCTCATGCTGACCTATCCTCTAGATGTTATGCTACAGTTGTGATTTATCACGATAGCAGTAGAATTTTTTAAGTATTGTATGTTTGGATAACAGCCCCTAGGCAGTTTTGATTGTAATCTATAATTTTACAGTTATAATTTTATTAAGAAGTGGTTGTAACCATATGTATTATATTTTGATCAACGTGAGAATCATAAGATTCTCATGAATGATCCATCCCCCATTTTTTGGAGATGTAAACACTATACAGTTCTCGACCCTTGAGGTTGAAAAAGGAGTGCAGAACAATATTACTTTGGCTCTATAATTTTGATCATATTAATACAACTTATCCTATTGTTGTTGTTACATGCATCATCTGATTTAGTTTCCTTTAAGTTATTTCTCTACCTATGCCCTGCTAGGGAGGAAGGACCCTCCTCTTTCATAGGGATTGCAGCGTTAAGGGAGTTTTGTATATATATTTCTATTTACTTCACATATCAGGGGAAGTTCTATTGTTGATGTTTTAGCTGTGAATAGATCTTCTTCAATTCCAATACTTTATATGTTGTTACACATGTGAGATTAGAGATACCAGCTGGGTAACTGTTGTGTGGTGCACTAGGACAAATTAATTGAGGTCTGATCACAGCCTTGTAGATAATTTTATTTATGCATGACTGATTTCTTTCCAGCATTTACTTCAAAAATGATTTCCTTCATTTGGATTTTCTTCTGGTTGATGTATCGGCACAGACAGTGCGACTGTCATTGAAATAAAAGATGTCCCTAGATTGACAATATATGTGTACTATTTTAGTCATTTAGCCGTGATTAATATAGCCAAACCCTAAGTGCGTTGAGAACCAGTAGACCTTGAATGCATGTGCTTTATTGGGCTCATGGAGTCAGAAATGCATATTGTAAGCCTGAATTAAACTACAACTGAGCTGTGCACTGCAAACTATATAAAACAGAATCACTGCCGCACGTTGAAAATCTTAAATGCTAAAATCTGAACTATGCTGAAACTGGAAACTGATACACACTTGAACTGAAAACTTCAAAGAAATATGAAACTAAACTAGAAAGATGCTCATAGAACTAAGCTTATTTGCACACCTACCTACCTAAATATATTGGAATTACTACTATTCAAAATGATACAATAATGCTAGTGTAACCAGGCAAGCAACTGCTGTAATAATTTTGTTCTTTCACTATTTTCCACCAGACTTAGGAACAAACCTGTTACTGGTATTTGATAGGAATTCCCAGCCTGGTCTTCATTACAAGGGACTTGGTAAACTTGAACAACAACAGAAATGCTGAAAAGGTATGGTGGTTTTTTGATGAATAATTTCTCAATATAGACAGCCATTGGATCAAGAAACACCTAACCTATTTCCGGATATCCAGACCCAATCAATCTTAACTCACCCCTTGGGACTGCAACTGTGTTCTCCATGTCTTCAAGAAACTCAGAACCTATTTTCATTTTATCTGATGAATTAAGGTATAAAGGTGGAGAATCAAACTGGATCACTTCTTCCTTTGTTTTAAACTTTGCCTCTCTGTTTAGCAGGTTCACCTCCACATTAACTGCAATATTATGCATTTCTTCAAGGGTTGCAGTGTCTATTTCTCTTACTTGGAATGCCACCTCTAGAT
Source organism: Pinus albicaulis (assembly GCA_034641835.2). NCBI lineage: Eukaryota > Viridiplantae > Streptophyta > Pinopsida > Pinales > Pinaceae > Pinus > Pinus albicaulis. Next base: position 60,969,456 of record CM076579.1, on the reverse strand, counting down.
TAAAGACATCTTGGTATTGCAATAGACCTACTCCTGGGGGTGGCCTTATATCAGCAAGCATTGAATGATACATCTTATTTAACCTGGTTGAAAAATATTGTACTATGTCCCCAAGCTGTATTTTTAAATTTCCATACTCTTCTATGATAAGAAAGATATTTCCCATGATTTCCCATTGACCTAGGAAAACTTGCATGAATTTGTGAAAAATTCCCATGTTAGCGGTCAGAAGATTCTCAATTTTTTTTTTAACTTTACCTTGTACTGAAGGAGAGTTTGAGGGATGGTCTTCATCATGCAAATCTGACTGGTCCTTAATCTCTGAAGGAAATGCTGCTTTCTCAAGATGTTCTTGTGGATCTAGAAAATTAGGCTCTACTGCCCCTAATTCCAGATCACTAGACTGTTGTTGATTTTTAGTGCTGTCCCCTGGGAAACACTCCAGCTCTTGCCCTTCTTCATGGAGGGCAAGCTCGCCTCCCTCTTCTTTATAATAGGAAAGGAACTGGTTTTCAACATGCAGTCCAAGAACCATCATGGGTCGTTCTTCTTGGAGATTAAAGAGAGTGGGCCCTTTTTATGTAATGGCTTCTTCAAACTGCTCTTTAGGAGGGTCTGGAGGTTTCAAGGGTATAGATGTGGGCTTCTTACCCTTGGGAGGATCAACTCCTTGCTTTTTGGAAGTGGATGTAGTGGCCTTATGAGGGGCTGACTCTTCTAACAACTTCTTCCATTTACTACCAGGACTAGGAAGGGTTTTGTTTCTTGATATCGACTCTTCATTTTGTTCTTTCCCTCAAGTTATCTTTCTGTAGGACCTGAGGTCATACTTCTTGTGGAGTTGAGCCTGCATGAAATCCACGAACTATCTGCATTAACTGTCTATCTCTTGATCATCTGGAAGGACTTACTATTATTTTTTTTCCCATTTTAGGATGGGTTCACCCTCCTCATCATCAGAGTAGGCGAGGAATTGATCTTCTTGGATGTATGTGACTTCCTCGACCTATTGCAACAACTACAGAGGGGGCCTCTGATGTTGAGGATTAAACCCCCCGTTAGGAATCATTTGGTTGGAACTAAGAGGGGAATTCTTGGCCTCCAATTCAAGCTTAACCAACTTATTTGAGAGGTTCTTGATCAGCATATTCATCTCTTCGATTCTATGCTTCTGTAATTCCCTCTCCTAATTTGAGGTAGAAGTCTCGTCCCCCTTCTTTATTGTAGCTTCATGTTTTGTCTTCCCCTTGAACTTAATAGTAGAAGTAAAGTTTGCTTCTACCTCCAACGCATTAGTTTGGATCTGATCCAAATATGTGGATCTTCTTTCTCTTAAGGTTAACCCAAAATCTGGCTTGAAAGCTCCCGCGAAGACCACCTTAGCAACTCCTTGGGGAGGCTTTACCTTGACAGGGAGATTATTATAGAGCTTATTGAACCTCTTTATAAATTTTGTCACATCCTCATTGTCTCTTTTCTTGATAGCATTGAACTCATTGAGAAGATAATCATGGCCCCTCTTGTCTCCCCATTTCAAAGTGAATAAATTTCACATTTCTTCCTAGGTGTGGGCTGTTTGGTCAGCTAGAGACTTGAACAATTTCTGGGCCTTTCCATCCAAATATTGGATGAAAAGCCTTAACAACACATCTAAGTGCTCTACATTTATATTCTAAGCAAAGGCATAGAATTTTTCAATATGTCTCTGCGCAGAAGTACTATCTTCCCAAGTGAATCGAGGTAGTCGCTCTAGATAGTCTTGTAGCATATCATTTAGAGGCTGAGGGAGGGCCAAGGGGGCATACTTGTTCAAAAGGAAACTCAGCAAAACCATCTAATTTAGAGGTGGGTGTAGATGATGGATCTGAATCTAGTGTGAGGCCTATTGAAAGCCAAGATTACTTCTAATTAGGACTATTCTATTGTGGAGTCGCTAAGGTGAGGAATATGCAACTCTCAAACCTTCGTGCTCACCTAATGGAAGGGTGAAGATAATTTCGTATCCCAGGGAAAATATTTCTTCATTCGTTTGCCCAGAAACGACACCAAAAAGATGTTGTAGCTCCTAGAGACAACCTTGAGTTTCAAAATACTAGTGCCTAGGACATGTTAAAATTAGAGGTTAAAGGTGAAAAATTGTATAAATGCCTCTAACAAAATATGGAATAAGAGAACAATGGTTTTGGTAGTTCATGGATGGAGTAGAATTTGGAGTCAATTTATGTGAATTCATTATACTATGAGAGGGCTCAAGAGGCTGTGGGGCTTTATGGATTTTAAATGGGCCAAGTATAAAATAATGAGCAGAAGATTTAAAAATATGCATAGGCATTGAGAAAGAACGAAGAAGGAACCCACAAGAGACAGGCTTAAGAGGATTAATAATTTGTCCCCTGTGAACTCATAGGAAACATATATGAATGAGATATGGACAACAACATAGTTTCATGGAGTGTGAATTGAGGGAGTGTAGCAAGCTTAATACATGAGCGTTAACACTTGAGCATTATACATACATGAATTCATGAATAAAATTTGTAGACCACTGGTAGCTACATTACACGAACCATCAAAGCAACATAACATGAAATATGATTACCCATAAAAGGAGATTACTGATAAAAAAAGGAAACATATACATACTACTCATTGCTCCATCTAGAGTCAAAATAACAGCTTTGTATCATATAAACTTCAAACAACTCTCGCAAATATGTATCTCAGAGTGCATGGAGCACAATCATACAAGACTACAGCAAAATTCTTCCAAAATCTAGAACATCTATTTATTTTTTGAAATCCCTACATATAGAGTTTTCCGCAAGGGTCTACCATCCTAATCATTTATGATCAACCCATACCTATGAAATAAAAATATCATACCTAACTTGCGGAGCGTACATAGAGCAATTAATTTTGTACTGAGAGAATTAAAACAGGAATGGGTGAAATTGAGATTTCACCAGCAAAATCATAAAAATCAAACAGAAAATAGAAAATACATGGTTGAACAGGGAGGCCAATTATGGGAGCCTTGAAATGGTATGGTGAGGAGCAGTCATAGGTGGGCATGCTAATTGTCATCATATGATTCCATCTGCTGTTTGGAATCATCCACTCTCTATATTTCATGATTTCCACTCAGCAGCTGTGAAACGACTAGTCGTACTGTGTGTGCTTGGCTCTTTAGTGGAGGTTTCATGAGAAAACTAAATAAGTCATACTTGCATGCTCCACCCAAAATCCCATGATGTGTTTTGAATTTCAAAGCGAGAATCAGATTTCATAAGGGGACATGGATGGCAGAAGCGAAAGTGGAGTTAGCGGGGCTTATTAACACTGAAAAGAGCAGAACAGAGGCTAGGGAAGGGACTTGATGACATGGCGTGGGGGTGCGGTCCCAAATCCATATTGAAAATTGCAGATTGGGAGCCTTTGTTATAAATGGTGGGAGGTGACTGATAAAATATGAGATGGGCGAAATGCGATGGGTGGAAGTGACGTAGCAGACGGAGGTGGGACCACCCACACATCGTAAATTGCAAGATTTATGTGTGTGCAGTGAAAGTTAAATGTTATGTTTTGTGAAGTGTGAAGTGCGGGGTAGGGGGAGGTGACGTGGCACGGACGGAGGTGGGACTGCCTGCAGATCGAATGTTGCAAGTTTTAACTGGGAGCAGCGGGGGTTAAATGTTATGTTCTGTGAAGTGCGAAGTGCGGGGAGGTAAATTTTAAAAGTTTCGGTGAGTGATATGTGATGGGCAGGAGTGACGTAGAAAATAGAGGTGGGACCACCCACATATCGCACATCGTAAGATTTATGTGTGAGTGGGGGAGGATAAACAATAAGATTTGTGAAGTGCGATATGCAATTGAACCTATAGCTGACACATGGCTCTTGTCTAGAATCTCTGATCCATTAACTGTCATGCATATTTATTTGCGATATCCATTCTTGACCACTTATCTCTAACTTAGTTCTCACGATATAATCTCGTCCGTCCATCTGACTTGCGTTCCTATGATATGATCTCCATCGTCCACTCCGCTTCAATTCTGTGCTTTGATCCTAACCGTCTATTTTTCCCTTTACGCCTCCTCCAAAACCCTTAAGTTCTTTTAAGGAAAATACACCATTTATCTGCTTTCTCTGATTTGAAAGTAAAGGGCATGGGCTCAAGGTATCACCACGTAATGTCCTTTATTGAAACCTGAAACTAGTTACAGGGCACTGAAGCTATTTTTAGGAATTTGAAGAGAGTGTTCCCGCAGTTAATGTCAACTGTCGATTTGTAGATGAGCGGATTTAACGAAACTGCTTTTCGGGGCCTCCTTGGTATAAATCTCGAGAAATTTGTGCTCCCTGGTTGCCGTTGGATCTGGGCTTAATGAATATGAGTCTTAGATGTACTAAAACTTGGAATATTGATAATCTTGTTTAATTTTAAATTCAAGACATCTTAGCATTAAACGGTATTCTGTAGCTCTAGTCTCTCCTGAGATTGCGAATAAGCCTGACTCGACTCTAACGTGTGTGCAATGTTCTGCACGTGTCCATTGGTCCTGCTATTGAACTATTCTTTTGATTGTGGGGCGTCCTTCTGGCCCGTTATTGAATAGCTTGGCCTTCCTGTTAAACATTCACGCCTCTCCCCTATGATTTCCTTATAGCGACTACTTATCCATGTTATGTTCGGTCACATGCCAACATACATCATGACAGGAAAGATGCATATTGATTAGTAAGGAATTATTGGAAGTGTAGTTCCTTTATTGCATTACCAATCTTGTGAATGTCTTTAGCAGGGGCTAAGACATTTTTCACTTGATGCAGTTATTGATCATTTCGATGATTAGAGAGCTAGATTATCTCTGATTACTTTTAGAAGTATTGTGTGGATGTCTTTAGTAGGAGATAAGAAAATGTGCACTTGGTGTAGTGAGTTATCATTTTAATGATTAGAGGGTTGATGCTCTCTAATTAATTGTGGAAATACTATGTTTAAAATATCATTTGAAATTGCATGAATGATTGATATTTAATAGTGCTTTATTTGACTCAAAATTTTGTGACTAATGTGACTATGTTGAATTTTTTGATCATATATTACAAGATTATTGTCATGGAAGATGGGACACCACCTGCAATTGAAATTCTTGCAAGGTAAACATTATTCTCAAGAGTAATTAGTAAGAAATGGTAAGTTAGAATAGAGATTTTGGTTTGTTTCTATGAATTTGAATAATGGCTAAGTGATGGAAAGTATACCTTGCATATTTTTGCAGTTATAAATGCTTATGACTATCGATAAAATGTTTTTTTTTTGTCGGTAAGTATTTATTGGAAATTAAATCCTCCATTTGAATAGGAAGGAACCCATTTTTGGTGGCTTAGATTGGTCTATCACGTGTAAGATTTAAAGTCCTAGTGAGAGATGAACACCAAGGGCGATGCTACCTTAAAGGGGGAGGGGGGGGGGTGGTGTATGTAATATCCCTTCCATAGAAATTTTGTGTATATATGTGTGTTTGTATGTGTGGATGTAATATGAAATTGTTGGTGGATTAAAAAATAGTTACAAACGATTGTAATTATTTCAATAACTTGAAATTATTTATGGTGAAAACTCTTTTTATGAATGGTGGATATCAAGAACCATATATCAATATTAGTTGTGTAACTAATCTAATGATTTATCTTTCTCTGAATGGAGATAAAAATTTTGAAGGGTGGGGTGATGGTAGTTTGAGATAAGTGTTGTGAATTCATATGGGACATATATGAAACCACAATGACTACACATTAGGAAATCTTGGTGGGAAGTGCATGATCGAAACCACTGTCTCATTGCTAGTTGAGACTTGGCTATCTCTGAGAAATCAAATTTTCTATATTGATGAATAGTGTGTTATGTTTGTAAATTTGACAGTATCAATGCTTTGATGTCCAGGAATAAACCCCCCCTTTTATTTCTTGTCAAAATTGGAAACTATATTAAATACAAATACTTGGCTAGGCTGGGCCGAATAACGAGCACGAAAAGGGAAATCAAGTTAATTGTTACACAACCATTAAATTCAATTATTGTAGCATATTAACTTAAACTTCCTGATCTAACCTTGCATCAATTCCATGATTATTTTAACTCAATTAATCAATCACATCCTTGATAATATAAATGTCACATCATGCAAGGAATCGTCATCATAAAAAATGGCACAACAAGCAATCACATCATTAGACACCAATAAACCCTCCAAACCCCGTAGGGTGAAAACCAACAAACGTTCAGTTTTATTATTAAATGCTCATGATGGTGTTGACCCCTCACTCAATGGCTCGTAAGGGAGTCGATCCCTTAACCATTGTCATAAAATAGTACAAAGAATTATCATCTAAACTGAAACATAACTAGTTATAAGCTATTACAATCATCATGATTTCATTTACCCATGAAGCCATGAACATTAAGTCTTTGCAACCTGGTTATTCCCATCAGTGGATCATTTGACAATTTGCATTCCTAAATATGCATGGACCAAAAAATATTTATTTGCCACAATGTTAAACATGAAAAATCCTTTGCACAAGTCACCATCCTTTCCTTCCATTGTTATCATCCACACACTTCATATCATGATCAGATAAAACATAAAAGATTAATTAACAAATAATAAATTAGTGACACTTCAACATCTATTTGTGTGCACGCATAAAAGATAAACATAATGTAATGAAATGTCTTCTTTAAGATCATTGCACATGCATTAATAACAAGCATATCACTATCAAGCGTCATCTTTCCAACAAAACACTAACATAATCTTTCATGCACTTTCATATTCTTTCCAAAGGAAAGCTAACATATTGGATATTGTTTTTGTGTGTGTAAATGCATAGCAAGATTTCAAGAGAACTATCCCAACAATCAATTTTCTTTGTTCCTACTATTATTTTTTCTTATTCAAAGGGATTAACACAATATATTCTATACTTATGCATGTGAATCCATGCTCTTTTCCAAAAACATATTTTCCATGGGAGAGTTATTCCCAATGACTATTATGTATAAAAAAGCAAGCTCAATTTCAAACAAAGTTAGCATAATACTTATAATTTTCATGGATGCAACTCCTTTTCCTCTCCAACATAAAATAACTCGATAACTTTTTTTTATTAGATGTAAAACATATATTTATTTTCAAAGGAAACTAAGTAAGTATTGCATGGAAAAGTAAACAAAATTCTTTTTCCAAGTGATCAAACACATAAAATTTATTCTTTCATGCAAAGAAACATTTTCCTCTTACTAGAAGATATAACCCAATAACTGTACATAATATTCTCCTAAAAGAAACTAATAACATAGCTAATCCCTTTAGCTGTGCAAATGCATATTACTTTTCCCAAAGTAAGGCTAACAGAATCAGTATTATGCGACTATACCTTCCTTTTCTCTAGAAATATAATAACCAAACTATATTTTTCCATGCATTCAAGTGTATATGGTTCTTTAAAGAATCTTCCAAAGAACTCTTAACAAAATAAACCTTGAAAATACCAATTTTCCTCTCCATGAATCTAATTTAATAATGCATACAAGGACATGTTTTTCTCCTCTTCTTTTTGAAGAGTTCTAACGCAACAAATACTTAGTTGTTTGTATATGTATATATATATATATATATATATATATATATATATATATTTCCCAAGGAATCTACACACTAATTATTCTTTTTCCAAAAATTAGCTAACTCGCTAGCTATTATGCATGCAATACTATATATATATATCTATATATATATATATATATATATATATACTCCCAAGGAATCTAACACACTAATTATTCTTTTTCCAAAAAATAGCTAACTCACTAGCTATTATGCATGAAATACAAAATATTTTCCTATCATTTCACACATCACAAATTTGTAATATTTCCTCAAGAAATAACATGAAAAAAATCCTTCTCAAATAAAACAACCAACGGTAATTTATGCAAATGTTTTGTGTGAACTCTTTCTCAAAAGAATTACTCACATATTCTTATACTAGATATTATTCATATCCACATAAGCATATATTCTCTTTAAGAGTCCAATATTTCTCTTGCAAAATTTAATGCATATATATCATGAGAACATATTTGGTAATATTTTAAATGAAATAACTTAATTCATTTTCAAGAATTACTAACATAATTTTCCAATTTTTGTGCATGTGAATAAATGATTTATTTTCAAGAAATATTAACATAATTGTTCTATTTTTGTGCATGCGAATAACTTATTTTTTTTTTAAGAAATATCAAACTAAATAGCTATTTTTTTGTGAATGAAATTAATTTTTTGCTTTTCAAGAAAATTAAAGAAATATTTATCTCTATATGTACAAAAAAAATTGTTCTTCTCGCGCTGACAAATCAAATGACATCCCTCTGTTTTACTCATTTTTTCCTGTTTTATTTATCAAATTTCGGTGTGGTTTCCGAACAATTTGAAATGCATTTTTGAAAAATAAAAGAGGTTTATGTTGGGAACAAGTTCATTAAAAAAACCCTCTCTCAGGTTTTACACAGGTTTCAGGGTTTGGAATGTTCGAATGAATCTTCATAACCCAGGTTTCCAGATTTAAATACTAAATGATTTTTTGTTTTGGCCATCAACTTTGGCCACAATTTTCAATAATTTGAACATGATATTTTCAAATATGAAAGGGGATTTTGGTGAGAACATGCTTATTTACAAAATACTCTTTCAATTTTTACACAAATATCATGGTTTGGGAGATACAAAGACATATTTGGACCCTATTTTCCAATAATTCATGCAATTCACACAATTATTTGGCCATGAAAATATTTTAAGAATTCAATCCACATGAAATATTGTAAGAATTCAATTAATAAAAAACTTAATCCTCTATGCACGAAAATCCGTGGAGGTTTTCCCAAGAAAATAATTTCGACTCTTTATATATGAAAATTTTCAAGCAAATAAATTTGATTCCTATTCCTTCATGCACCATATGAAAACACAATAATTTTCAAAGAGAATAGTTAATTATCTTTTAATGTATTATTGGAATCCCTCCTTCCTGTCTCTTGGCTTGTTTCTACATGCATTCTGTTATTAGTTCTCATATTTTCCCATAGCCTTACACTAAGCAAAATTAAGAAAATACAATATCTTTTCTAAATCGTAAAAACATTCCATAAATCATATTTTTCCTAAATTCTAAAACCACTCCATAAATCATCCATAAATCACTTTATAAATCATATTTTTTTAAATTCTAAATTCACCCAGTAAATAATTCATAAATCTCTCATGTTTTTTTTTCAAAGCATATTTTCTTTTACCTTATCGACAACATATCAATTATCCATAGATTTTCTAAAACTATGACTCATTAGTTCTAAAACTGATAATATACCAACTTGGAAATACAAGTTATTTATATAGAATAATATAAATTATTCTCAATATAAGAATTAAGAATTAGAAGTATATTATTCATGTAATATCAATATAATAATTAATGTATTTAAGTATTCAACAACACTTGTTTTATGAGATTTTTTACAGTAGCTTATGCTAGGGATATTACATACTCCCCCCTTTAAAGAGAACACTTTCCTCAGTGTTCTTCTCTTATTGGACCATTAACTTTACTTATAATATAACAATCTAAATAATAAAAATTGGAAGCATTTGCATTCATAATGAAGGATTTTTATGTTTAATAAGTAGAATCAATAACGTTTATCAAATGAAATACTTTTCATTATAAATTATGTATGCAAGGTAAAATAATAATTCCACAACTGCTCAGAGAGACCCGACCCTCTAATCATCAAAATGATAAAAAATGCATCAAGTGCATACTATATTTTATTTAGGAGTTACACCAGTCTTTCTTTTCGAGGGGTGTTGTTTTCAAATCACCGTCTTTATCTCCCATAGTAATTTAAATAAAATTCAAACTCATGGCATTTATCTCCATCTATTTTACTCTCGTCTGACTATTTCCATAATAAGTTAATTCATAAGTATAAAAATTAACAATTTATTACCTCTATGCATGCATATAGATAATTCATTTATGACATGTTCATTTTCTCATATAAAGCTACAAACACAGCATATTGCATCGAAATTGTCTCTTAGATAAACTAATAGATCATGCATGCCAAACTATAGCACATACAAAAACTTGGAGACATGAAACATGCGATATATATTAACATCCAACATCTTTATATGATTTCAAAATCAATAGAAAAATATAGACATAATTTCATCAAAACACAGTTAATACCTGGGAATTATTAAGGAACTGAACTTATTCCACCAAACTGTGAACTATATCCAATAGTTCCCCACTAAGCTAAGATCTACTTTCTACTATAATCAACAACCTCATTGATTTCTTGGTGGTTTCTTTTTAGTATATTTTAGTAATGTCCCACTTTAAGGTCTTCCAACTTTTTCCCTAGGCCTTTTTGTTTTAGTTTTTTTCGAAAAATATTTTTTCTTTTTATTTAAAGCACGTCTTTATTTCCCGTTATTATTTATTCCACCCCTCATTATTTCTCTCCAACTAAGTGATTAACATAATATTTCTCTCCCATTATGCTAATATTCTCCTTTTTATTATTTTCTCCTAGGGATTTTTACGAGACTTTTAGGGAAGGTCCATCATGTGGACTTAACCACCAATATTTTTTCATAAGCTAGCAAGAAGTATTCTAAAAATCTAGATTTATTTCATAAATATCCCAAACAATGTATTCATTAACTGAATAATAAAATTAATATCACATCATCACATCAATCTCATCACGACTTCCATAACCATTCAATCCAATAATAATTCAATGTCTAAAAATAGTCAATGTATAAAAATCCATTGTAATTTACATAACTTTCCATTTTCATGTTATCATTAAAGCAACAGAACATTTAAGTACATCATGCATCCATAGTGAACCCTCGACATAGGTCCCACAATTTGTAAAAGTACATTGATATAAAATCATCACATGTCATATAGGTGGTATACATTCCAAATTTCCACATAATAACAATAATGAAACTTAGAAAAAAAAACATTGACATATCTTGCATACGATAGAGTAATACTTTATGTAAGGTCCCACCTTACCAACCATCAAAATTATAGATAAATAGCAGTCCCATTGAACACTAGGACATAAAATGTGTTTTTTTTCTTTACAATTAGCTTCCAGACATGTAAGATATAACCATTGGGGAATTTTGGGAAAACAATTTTCAATCGTGCAATCTCAACCACTAAGGCATTTTAACAAACAATTTTCAAGCATGCAATATACAACCATTGAAGAATTTTAACAAACAGTTAGAAAATATGAAATAGATTTCCATAAAGATGTTTAAACTATCAAAAAGATAGTAAAACTAAAATATAAAAAATAACATGAATCGTACTAATATCATCAATCGTAAAAAAATTGCAGAAAAACACAATAAAAAATCCCTAAAAAGTAGCGACAAATTGGAAAAATAAAGCATATTATGGAATCTGAGTCTAAAAAGAACTTTTCTAGAATCAAAGTGGGGTTACATGGTCATATCATACGAAGATCCCCTGATTTTGAGTTGAATCACATCCAAAACTCCCAGGGATGCAATTATTTAAAACAAGAAAACTTTGGATCTCATTTACCACTTTTTCCAAACACATGGAATGAAAAAATTCATCTACAACTCTACATGGAGAAAGAAAACCCCACATTATGCTACTATGAGTTTTTCATTGAATTTAAGTTTACTATATGAATTCCACTTTACTTATTTTTCTTTTTTAACATCTAAAGAGTTTATTTCCATGGATTTTTTTAAAACATTCTATTGTCCTCTTCAGGGTCAAGCCCCACTTCTACATTCTCTAGTTATCACATAATCTATACATGCATTAATTATTTATAAGAAGTGCATTGTAACTTTAGCCATGTGTTTTTTTTTCATTATGCACCATAATCATTATTGTAATAGTATGCATGTAAAGGTAGGTAATTAATCCTAAGTATAACTAGTGAGTTCTCAGAATTATTCATAGGTGAAAAAGAGGTTTTATTTTCTTTTATCTACATCAATATTAAAATGTCATGAGCACAACTTTTAAAGAAACATTATCACTTTCTATTCTTTAATGCATTCATTAATCATGCATCATGCATCTCATGTCAATTGTAGTCTACTACTAGTTCAATTAAAATCATACCTGATATGATGCTCACTAACATCACACATCTACTTATTTTCAACTTAATGATTACCAAAAGGCACATGTGTTGCAACCTTTTGCTATGATAAAACTTATAACATCCCCCAGTAATCACGCAGGAAAAAGTATGGAGTTAGGAACATTTTTCAACATTTACCAATGTGTAACATTCTAATTTATTTTCCATATTCCTTTAATGACCGTTAGATAAATGATCATCATTACATAGAGAAATATTTAGTAAAATAATAATGAATTACACAACTATTAACTTCAGTTATTGTAGCCCATTAACTTAAACTTCTTGATGTAGACTTGCATCAATTCCATGATTATTTTAACTCAGTTAATTAATCACATTCTTGATAATATAAATGTAACATCATGTAAGGAACCAACATCATAAAAAATGACACAACAAGAAATAACATCATTAGACACTGATATACCCTGGAAACCCCATAGCGTGAAAACCAAAAAAAATTCAATTTTATTATTAAACGCTCGTGAGGGTCTTCAACCCTCACTCAATGGATTGTAAGGGATTCCATCCCTTAATCATTGTCAACAACTTGGTTCTTCCCATCAATGAATCATTCGGTAGTTGGCATTCTTAAATCTGCATGGACCAAAAAATATTTATCTACCACAATGTTAAATGAAAATTACCCTTTGCACAAGTCACCATCCTTTCATGTCATTGTTGTCATCAACACACTTGATACCATGATCAGATAAAACATAAAATATAAATTAACCAATAATTAATATTTATTAGTGACACTTCAACAACTATTTGTGTGCATGCATAAAACATAAACATAATGTAATGAAATGTCTTCTTTAACATCATTGCACATGCATTAGTAACAAAAATATCACTAGAAAGCATCATATTTCCATCAAAACACAGTAACATAGTATTGCACACACTTTCATATTCTTTCCAAAGGAAAGCTAACATATTGGATATTGTTCTTATGCATGCAAATACATAGCAAACTTTCAAGAGAACTATCCCAACAAGAAATTTTCTTTGTTCCTACTATTATTTTTTCTTGTCCAAAGGTATTAACACAGTAGATTCTATACTTATACATGTGAATTCATGTTATATTCCATAAACATATTTTTCGTAGGAGAGATATTCACAATGAATATTATATATAAAAATGCTAGCTCTATTTCAAACAAAGTTAACATAATAGACATAATTTTCGTGCATGCAACTACTTATCCTCTCCAACAGAAAATAACATGATAACTTTTTCTTATTGGATGTAAAACATATATTTTTTTCTAAACTAAACTTACTAAATCTTGCATGGAAAATAAACACATTTCTTTTCCAATGGATCAAACGCATAACATTTATTCACGCAAAGAAATATTTTCCTCTTACCAAAATATCTAGCCAAATAACTATACATAATCCTTTCCCTAAAGAAAAATAATACCATTGCTAATCCCTTTAGGTGTGCAAATGAATATTATTTTTCCAAAAATAATGCTAACACAATCAAATACGATTGCACCTTCCTTTTCTCTAGAAATCTAATACCAAAACTATAATTTTCCATCCATGCAAGTGTATATGTTTCACAAATTATCTTCCAAAGAAATATTAACAAAATAAATCATGCGATTACCAACTTTCCTCTTCAATAATATAATTCAATAATGCATATAAGGACATGTTTCTTTTCTTCTGTTCTTTTTGAAGTGCTATAATGCAACAAATACTTCTTTGCATATATATATATATATATATATATATATATATATATATATATATATATATATTCCAAGGAATCTAACACACTAATTATTATTTTTCCAAAAATTAGCTAACTCACTAGTTATTATGTATGAAATACAAAATATTTTCCTATCATTCCACACATCAGAAAAATTTGTAATATTTCCTCAAGAAATAGCATGAATAAAAAATAATTGTCAAATAACAAAACCATTGGTATTTTATGCAAAGGTTTTATGTGAACTCTTTCTCAAAAACATTACTCACATATTCATTTCCTCTAGATCAATTATACTAGTGATCAGGTGCTTAGTGTTAAGATAAAAAATGGAAATGCTTAGAATCAATCGAAACCTGAATGAATACAAATTTCTCATTTCTGGTAATCTGGCGCAATTCGTTTCATCAAAAACTAACTCGATATGAGGAAGATAGGGCCTGTTGTTCGTTTTCCTATATTTTTTTGTAGAAAGGAAAGAATGGTGACATGGCAGCCTAGTTAACAAAAAAATAAAATTTTGGGTATATTCCTTCATTTCATACAATGAAAATATTCCAAGTGCCATTTTTTGGTTACCTTGTAAGTTGGTTTGTTGAGAGTGCTTTTCTATTGGTTGGAAATAGTCCAACTAGAGGCGGACAAGTGGTGCAGCCAAGGGTCACCACGTGCCCCCTCTGGTGGACTAAGGTATGGGTGAAATATTAATGTCAAATGACATTTATTTCGTGTGGAATTTTTTTTGTCAGAGGACGAGTGGAGGTCGAGGCACAACCCCGCGACCTCCCCCAGAGAACGTGCCCACGTTACCACTATACCATAGCGAGGGTCTTAACCATCTATGCCGACATAATATATTTCAATTAAAATGGTTTGCACAGTTGGGAGGAGATGGGGGGGAGGCCCCTCATACACATAACCTTCGGCTATGACCTAGAGCGGAGTGATAATCCAAATATCGGGGTTAAATTTTTAAGTGTGGATTAATTAACATAAAAAAAATTTAAAATGCGCTTATCACATCTAATTTGGATTTGTTTTAAAAAACTCTTAACGCATTTAAAATCATCCTTATCTCTTAATTAATCTAGTTTAATTTGATGACAGAGTTGGCGGAGTCTGCCATTTGTGGCGAGACTCCAAAATTAGTTGTGCTAACTAGAGTTCTCTCTAGTTTTAAGAGATTCCTAGGGAAAATTTGAATGAAGCATAACTAGAGAAAATATCGACCATTTTTGGGTTAGAAAGAGTCTATCCTAGAATTTTTTGATGTTCTAGCATGTTGGAGTAGGTTTTAGGAGTCGTGGAGGATTGTAAACAACACTTTTTACCATTTTGAGCTAATAAAGAGGCCCAAGCCATGGAAGCTATACCAAGGAGATGTAGCCCTAGACAGGTGAACTCCTTCATCAAAAAACTGTGTTAATGGGTCATTTGATGGTTTTCTATATATTTTATTGCTGATGTTCAACATTATGTTTTAATTTTATTATGCTCATGAATTTAACATAAAACTCAATACATTTACCTATTTAACACTAAAAAACACGTCAAGAAACCTATGCAGAGTAAGAAAAAGATCAACAACTTATTTATAATTTTGAAGATGAAATTACGACAACAAAACTAGCGTTCGAATTCAGATCAAGTTGGTATCAGAGCAAAGGTTGAAAATGTTATTTTCTTGATTTGACTGTGTTTTGTGAAAAGTAAGGTTTTATTGGTTGCAAATTTGTGATGCTTACAAGGTTGAAGTTGCAGAGAGGAGAAGGGAAACTGTTGGTTTCTATTCCTGAGTTTAGGAATAGAATAAGGAGAGGCACAAGGGCACCATCTCCACCCCAAGTTTCACTCGCAGCTACACTTGAAGCACCTCAAATTTTATCTCTAGTTGAGATTGAAGAGGTACAAGTTGCATCAAAAGTTGAGCCTGAATCCATAGCCATCATGTGAGGTATAGGAGAGACTGAAGGTATTTCAAAAGAGGAAGCATACAAGAAGGATTTCTATGAACTAACTGCAAGGGTTAGGATCCTCTTTGAAGAAAGAGACAAAAAAGATGAAGAGAACGATTCAAAGGGTAGTGGAGGAAATCCTCCTCCATCTCCACCTTCTTCATCATCATCCTCATAATCAACATCATCTTCCACTTCCACAGGCAAAACCACCCATAATCACTCAAAAAAACTCAAAAGGAAACACTCCATTACTCAAAATTGATGTCAAAATTGAGCTTCCAATCTATAATGGCGAAGAGAATGTAGAGAAGATGGATAATTGGATTTGTCAATTGGAGGTTTATTGTAGAATTCAGAGCCTTCAAGAAGATGACATAAAGATTCAATTGGCTCCCTTGAGGATGGATGGATCAACACTTGTATGGTGGGACTCAAGGACTCAAGAAGAGATTAAAAACCACGATAATATCTCAATGTCTTGGTCAAATTTTATTTTTGCCATTAAAAGGAAATTTTATCCTCTGGCTTGCATGAAAAAAGTCATTATGGACTAGATGAATTTGAGACAATTGAAAGGGAAAAGTGTGCAATATTATACTCATGAATTTAAGAGAAGAGCTCTTATTTTGGGTATTAATTTGTATTCTCAATCAAATTTGTTAAATTATATTGTGGGTTTGCACAATTACCATATACATACTATTCTCATGTTAAATCCCACAAACTTAGATGAGGTTTGCGTTCAAGCCACACACTTAGAAACAAGAGGGAAACTGAGTGTAGATGAGAAAAGTGATAGTTTCCTTGAGTATGACGGTAAAGGAAAGTGAAAGTTTTGTTGGGTGTGGAGCCTAATTTTGTTCTTGATTCAGAGATCCTTGTTTTAGCTGGATGTATACCCCAGGAAAATTGTACACCCTTGCATGCAGGGGGTTGCGGGGGGCACTTGTCCCCCCCGCGGGGTCCGGGGGGGCCGACCCCCTCGGCTGGGGGGTCCGGGGGCCAACAGTCCCCTGGCGGGCGTTTCGGGGGCAGCACCTCCGAAGCCAAAAACAGATGTAAAATTGCCTTGTAAAAATATAGTAATTTCTAGTCAATTTGGGCCGTTCATTAGGCGGATGATCTGATGGTGGAAGTTATGTTTAGTTTAGGGTTTTTTTCCCTAGAAGGTAACCCCTCGCTTTTATGAGGGTATTGTATTGCGGCTATGTAATGTATTTGTATTCTCTGAGCGGGAAACAGATAGGGAGACTATGAGAGAGAATAGAGGATATTACAGTGGATCTTCTATAGGTTTTTTCTCTTCATTTTGTTGGATAATAGAAAGGAAGGACTGGCTGTTCGGGGTGGACGTAGCCCAAACTGGGTGAGCCACGTATATCTGTGTCTCTATGGTTTTATGTGTTTTGTGTGCTTGTGTTTTCCGCATATTTTATGTGTTGCGTTGCTCTGTAATATTTAATTTTCTAACAATTGGTATCAGAGCTGAAGGTATATTTGGCTGATAAACTCGTAGGAAAGAAGGGTTCCTGGTTCGAGTGGGAGAAATGGCGGAAGATGCTAAGTTTAGGGTCGAGAAATTTAACAGCCAAAAATTCCCACTGTGGAAGATGCAGATGGAATATTATCTGTATCAGAAAGATCTGTACCTACCATTGAGCGGAAAAGAAAAGAAGCTGGCGACCATGACAGACACGGAATGGAACATTCTCGATAGAAAGGCACTCGGAACAGTACGGTTGTGCCTTGCGGCGTCATTTGCCTTCAATATTTCAAAGGAAACAACATTAGAGGGTTTGATGTAGACGTTGGCGAAACTATATGAAAAACCCTCGGCCTCAAACAAGGTATTTCTTATGAAACGACTATTTAATATGAAGATGTCGAAAGGTGGATCTGTTGCAGACCATTTAAATGATTTTAATACAGTTACCAGTCAGTTAAGTTCTGTAGGGGTAAACTTTGATGATGAAGTTAGAGCTCTGTTATTCTTGTGCTCATTGCTAGAGAGTTGGAATGGTTTAGTAATGGCCATTAGTAACTCTGTCTCTAGATCTAGTACTTTAAAGTTTGATGATGTTGTTGGTGCTATCCTTAGCGAGGAAATGCGACGGAAAATCTCTGGTGAGACATCAGGTAATGCTTTGAGTGCAGAGTCTAGGGGAAGAAGAATGGAAAGAGGAAAGAGCTCGGGATATCGCAGTAAATCAAGGAAAGGCAGATCCAAGTCCAGATTGGGGATAGTGTGCTAGAATTGCGGAAAGAAAGGACACCTAAAGAAAGATTGTAGATCTCGGAAGGGAAAAGAAGGAGACACACAGCAAGAAAACAATCATGAAGCAAATGTGACAGGTGATGTGTTACAAGATGCTTTGATTCTTTCTTTCGAAAATGTTACTGATTCTTGGGTTGTAGATTCAGGGCTTCATTCCATGCCACACCTGATAAGAAATATTTTCATGACTATGTTCAAGGAGATTTTGGACAAGTTCGTTTGGGTGATGATAAACCATGTAAAATTGTTGGAATGGGTAAGGTTCTTGTAAAACAGCAGAATGGAAACCAATGGCTATTAAAGGAGGTAAGGCATGTTCCAGATCTGAAGAAAAATCTGATTTCAACAGGGCAATTAGGCGGTGAAGGTTGTGTGACAACTTTCACGGATAAAGCTTGGAAGGTCACCAAAGGAGCCCTGGTAATAGCAAAAGGCGAAAAGGTTGGTACATTGTATTTATGCAATGGTATTTCTAACTTTGTTAATGCTTTAAATTCAAAAGGAGCAGATGCAACATTATGGCATCATAGGCTCGGACACATGAGTGAGAAGGGGATGAAGATTCTTCACTCAAGAAATTTGTTGCCAGGTTTGAAGAATGTTGATTTGGATTTCTATGAAAATTGCATTTATGGAAAACAAAAGAGAGTCATATTTCTTAGAGTTGGGAAAGAAAAGAAGAGCGAAAAATTGGAGCTTGTGCATACAGATGTATGGGGACCTGCTCAGGTATCATCTCTCGGTGGCTCTCGCTATTATGTTACATTTATTGATGATGCAACTAGAAAAACTTGGATTTATTGTATTCATAATAAATCTGATGTATTTGATATTTTCAAGAAATGGAAAGCTTTGGTTGAGATTGAGATAGGAAAGAAGTTAAAGTGTCTCAGATCAGAAAATGAACGTGAATATTGTAGCAAAGAGTTTGATAGGTACTGTTCAGAGCATGGAATTCGTAGAGAGAAGACAGTTCCAAGAACACCACAAGAAAATGGTGTGTCAGAAAGGATGAACAGAACAATCATGGACCGTGCAAGGTGCATGAGATTGCATGCAGGATTGCCTTTACAATTTTGGGCAGATGCTGTAGATACTGCTGTTTATCTAATAAACAGAGGGCCTTCAAGTTCCTTGGATGGTGGTATTCCAGAGGAAGCATGGACATGTAAAAAGGTAAACTACTCTTTTTTAAAGCCATTTGGTTGTGAGGCCTTTGTCCATATTAATAAATAAAATAGAACAAAGCTTGAGGCAAAATCAAAGAAATGTACCTTTATTGGATATGGTGTTAATGATTTTGGTTATCGCTTATATGATTATGAAAATCACAAAATCATTAGGAGCAGAGATGTAATATTCAATGAAAATGTCTTGTATAAGAATCAATTGCAGGAAAAGAAACAGGAAAAAGAAAGCAAGGAATACACGGTTCTTGATGAGATATCTGAAAAAGTAAAGGTGCCTGAAAATAATAATAATCAACAACCACAGCAGCAGCAACCACCACAACAGCAACAGGCACCTCAAACACCTGAAAGTGGTGTTAGAATATCTACCAGGATAAGTAGACCCCCTGAACGATACTCTTCTTCATTATATTATTTATTGTTGACTGATTCTGGTGAACCTGAATGTTATGAAGAAGCAATGCAGGTTGAAAGCAGGAAGAAGTGGGAGCTAGCCATGGAAGAAGAGATGGACTCCTTAATGCATAACCGGACTTGGGACTTAGTCAGGTTGCCTGCAGGTAAAACTACATTGTAAAATAAATGGGTTTAGAGGCTGAAGGAAGAAGATGGAGGAAAACAGAGGTACAAAGCTAGACTTGTGGTGAAGGGGTTTGCACAGAAGAAAGGTATTGATTTTGATGAAATATTTTCTCCTGTTGTTAAGATGACTTCAATCAGAACTATCTTAAGTCTTGTAGCAGCGAAAGATTTACATCTTGAATAGTTATATGTAAAGACAACATTTCTCCATGTAGATTTGGAGGAAGAGATATACATGCAGCAACCAGAAGGATATGAGGTCAAAGGGAAAGAAAAATTGGTGTGTAGGTTAAAGAAGAGCTTGTATGGCTTAAAACAGGCTCCAAGGTAGTGGTATCTAGAATTTGACAAGTTTATGTCTGAACAAGGTTATACTAGATGTCACTCTGATCATTGTGTTTATTTGAAAAAGCAAAATGATGACAGCTATATTATATTGTTATTGTATGTAGATGACATGATTGTTGCAGGATCTAACGTGTAGGAAATAAATGTGCTCAAAATAAAATTGGCAAATTCATTTGCAATGAAGGATTTGGGAGCTGCAAAACAAATCCTTGGTATGAGGATAACTAGAGACAGGAAAAATCACAAATTAACACTGTCTCAGAATGAGTACATAGAAAAGGTGTTGAAAAGATTTAATATGTAGAATGCAAAACTAGTTAGTACACCTTTTGCTAGCCATTTCAAACTTGGTAAGGAGATGTGCCCAAAGACCCAAGAAGACATGGATTATATGTCTAAAGTTCCATATGCATCAGCAATTGGAAGCTTAATATATGCAATGGTCTGCACAAGGCCTGATATCGCACATGCAGTGGGATTTGTAAGCAGGTATATGAATAATCCAGGAAAATAACATTGGATGGCAGTAAAATGGATTCTCAGATATTTGAGAGGCACCACAAATCAAGCATTATGCTTTGGTGGTTCAAACATTGCTCTACAGGGATATGTTGATGCAGATATGGCAGGTGACATAGATAACAAGAGGAGCACTACAGGATATGTATTCACTATAGGTGGAACAAATGTCAGTTGGGTTTCAAAAATCCAAAGTATTGTTGCACTTTCAACAACAGAAGCAGAGTATGTTGCTGCGACAGAGGCTAGTAAAGAAATGATTTGGTTACAAAGGCTTATGGGTGAATTGGGTAAGAAGCATGATATGGGCACGTTATACAGTGATAGCCAAAGTGCCATTCATCTTGCAAAGAACTCAACATTTCATTCCAAGACTAAAAACATACATCTAAAGTACCATTTCATATAGTCAGTATTGGAAGATGGAGAGTTGAAGTTGGAAAAGATACACACTAGCCAGAATCCTGCAGATATGCTAACAAAAGTTGTAACCAGGGAGAAACTGAAAATGTGCTCAGTTTCAATTGGTCTTCAAGGATGATGATGAAGATGAGGAATAGACAAGTCCAAAGAGGAGTCATTGTCTATAAAATGAAGTAGCGATGGAGTTGCTACAATCAGTCTCCAAGTGGGAGATTGTTGGGTGTGGAGCCTGATTTTCTTCCTAATTCAGAGATCCTTGTTTTAGCTGGATGTATACCCCAGCAAAATTGTACACCCTTGCACACGGGGGGGGTGCAGTGGGGACTTGTCCCCCCCGTGGGGTCCAGGGGCCAGCGGTCCCCTGGTGGGGGTTTCGGGGGTAGCGCCCCCGAAGCCAAAAATAGATGTAAAATTGCCTTGTAAAAGTATAGTAATTTCTAGTCAATATGGGCCGTTCATTAGGCAGATGATCTGATGGTAGAAGTTGTGTTTAGTTTAGGGTTTTTTGCCCCAGAAGGAAACCCCTCGCTTTTATGAGGGTATTGTATTGCGGCTGTGTAAAGTATGTGTATTCTCTGAGCAGGAAACAGATAGGGAGACTGTGAGAGAGAATAGAGGATATTACAACGGATCTGCTGTAGGTTTTGTCTCTTCATTTTGCTGGATAATAGAAAGGAAGGATTGGTTGTTCGGGGTGGACGTAGCCCAAACTGGGTGAACCACGTATATCTGTGTCTCTCTGGTTTTATGTGTTTTGTGTGCTTGTATTTTCCGCATATTTTATGTGTTGCATTGCTCTGTAATATTTAATTTTCTAACAAGTTTAATGGAAGAGGAAAGATAAATAACTCTATCAAAAAAGAGAAAGAGAAACTCACATGTAAACATTGTTCGAAGAATGGCCATGATGAATACCATTGCTGGAAACTTCATCCAAAGTTGAAGTCAAAAAAACTGAATGCAAAAGAGAAGGGAAAAATTGTTGCAATCATTGAACATGATTTAGGTTCATATTCAGGAGATGAAACCAATATTACAACAATGGGTTTGAAAGGTAAACACATAGAACACACTAGTTCCTCAAATTTTCCCAATGTAAATCAAGATGAGGATATAAGAATTGAACTCTTTCATATTAGAGTCATTTCTAAACATACCAAGATAGACACACTATTTGATAGTGGTTCTCAAGCTTATTTTATTTCCGAAGACTTAGTTAAGGAGCTAAACCTTGAAATTGTTACACATCCAAGAACTTATCCTTTAGGGTGGATATGCAAGAATTCAAACTTGCAGGTAACAAGGAAGTGCATTCTAAGATTTGCAATCAATTAAAACTTTCTTGACAAAGTTGAACTTGATGTAGTGCTGCTTGAGATTTTAGGTGTTGTTTTGGGAAGTCCTTATATTTATGATAGGAGAGCAGTATTTCATCGCCATGAGAATAACTATCACTTGTTTAAAGATGGAATTGAGTACATAGTTAGAGCGCATAAGAAAGAGAGAAGTTTGTCTCTTTTACATGCAGGAAAAATGAAGAGAATAGTGAATACAAGTCAGAATTTGACTTTGTTAATAATCAAGCATAGGGATGTTTTGAATGAGGCCTTTCAAAAAGATGCATTAAATTAAAAATTTAATTTCATTGAAGTTTCTTAAGCTTGTAATGAGATGTTTCAGGACTCTAACAGGTTTCCTTTGAAAGGAGGTAAACAAGATGTAAAATATTTGCAGCAGTCAACATTAGCGTTGAGCAGTGTTGGAAACAAGATGTTGGTGCAAGAGTGAGAAAAATTCAAAGATAGAGCACCAAAGAAATTTGAAAAAGAAGGCATAGGTTCCACAAGTGTTTGTTTTTAGTTCCTAAAGGGTACATGGAAATGGCGAAAATACTTGTCCAAAAGTCAACACAAGTACAAAGCAAGATTAGCTAAGAATCGCCATGACGAGAGTGTTCAAGGTGAGACAATTTCCAAGTTTCCTTTGATTGATGACCAAGGTGGAAACAAGTTTTTTTATGCAATAATAACTTTCTTCTCTGCAAATTCAAGGGAATTCCAGCATGATGGTGTATACAACAGGAAGAGAGGGTCCTAAGAGTCAAGGAAAGAGCATATTTTTTGTGAAAATCTCAAGTTGATGAAAATGGGAACATTTATGTGGATTAAGACTGGAAGGGTGAGGGAAATGTACCCTCATCCACATATTTAGTAATCAAAGAGATTTTTGGGTCCAAAAGGATTCTAGTAAGGAGGAATGATCAAGTGTTTAGTGTTAAGCTAAAAAATGGAAGTGCTCAAGATCGATCGGAACCTGAAAAACTCCAAAGTGCTCGTCGCAAGGAATCTGGTGCAATTTGTTTCATAAAAAACCGACTCCGAATGAGGAAGATAGAGCTTGTTGTTTGTTTTCCTGAACAACTAAAAAATTTGTAGAAAGGAAAGAATGGTGATATGGAAGCGTAATCATAAATAAAAAATAATATTTTAGGAATATTACTTCATTTCATCCAATGACACTATGCCAAGTGTCATTTTGTGGTTGTCTTGTAAGTTGGTTTGCTGAGATTGTTTTTCTATTGGTCAGAAATAGTCCAACCAGAGGCAGACACGTGGTGCAGCCAGGGGCCACCACGTGGCCCTTATGGTGGACTAAGGTATGGGAAAAATATTAATGTCAAATGTCATTTATTTCGTGCGGAAAAATTATTGTCAGAGGATGGGCAAAGGTCGAGGCTCGACCTGGAGACCTTCCCCACACAACACGCCCACATTACCACTATACCACATTGAAGTTCTTAACCATATATGCCGATGGAATATATTTCAATTAAAATATTTTTCACTGTTGGGCGAAGGAGTAGCCCAACCTCATGGGTTATCCCCCTCATACATAGAACCTTTGGCTACGACCGAGAGTGAAGAGCTTATGCGAATGTCGTGGTTAAAGTTTTAAGTGAGGATTAATTAACATAACCACAATTTAAAATGTGCTTATCAAATATAATATGTAACTATTTTAAAACAAGCTTAGTGCATTTAAACTCAAGATTATCTATTAATTAACTCAGTTTAATTCGACGGCAGAGTTGGTGGAGTCTGCAATTTGCGGCGGGACTCCAAAATTAGTGGCGTTAACTGGAGCAAATTTTGACCATTTTTGGCTCAGAAAGAGTCCATCATAATAGTTTTGGATGTTTTGAGCATGTTGGAGTACGTTTCAGGAGTAGTAGAGGATTGTGAACAACATGTTTTTCCATTTTTAGGTAATATAGAGTCCCAAGCCATGGAAGCTGGACTAAGAAGATGTAGCCCAAAAGAGGTGAACTCCATCAAAAAACTGTGTTAATGGATCATTTGATGGTTTTGTATACATTTTATTGTTTCTGTTTATAATTATGTTTTAATGTTATTATGCTCATGAATTTAACATAAAACTCAATACATTTACTTGTTTAACACTCACAAACACCTCAAGAAACCTTTGCAGATGAAGCAAAATATCAAAAACTTATTTATAATTCTGAAGATGAAATTAGCACATAAAAAATAACATTAAAATTCAAATCAAGGTGGTATCAGAGCAAAGGTTGAAAAGGTTATTTTCTTGATTTGCTCGAGTTTTGTGCAAATTAGTGTTTTAATGGTTGAAAATTTGTGATGATTACAAGGTTGAAGTTGGAGATAAGAGAAGGGAAACTATTGGTTGCTAGTCCTGAGGTTAGTACCAGAAGAAGGAGAGCCACAAGGCTACCATCTACACCCAAATATTCACACTCAGCTGCACTTTAAGCACCTCAAGTTTTATCTCTAGTTGATATTGAAGAGGTACAAGTTGCACCAGAAGTTGAGCTTGAATCCATAGCCATCATGTTAGGTATAGGAGAGGCTGAAGGTATTTCAGAAGAGGAAGCATACAAGAAGGCTTTCTATGACCTAACTGAAAGGGTTAGGATCCTCTTTGAAGAAAGGGAAAAAAAGGATGAAGACAAGGATTCAAATGGAAGTGGAGGAAAGCCTCCTCCATCTCCACCAGCTTCATCATCATCCTCATCATCAGCAACATCTTCCAGTTCCACAACCAAAACCAACCATACTCACTCAAAAAAATCAAAAGGAAACACTCACTTACTCAAACTTGATGTCAAATTAGAGCTTCCAATGTATAATGGAAAATTTAATACAAATAAGATGGATAATTGGATTCGTAAATTGGTGGTTTATTGCACAATTCATAACCTTTAAGAAGATGACATAAATATTCAATTGGATTACTTGAGGATGGAGAGATCAACACTTGTATGGTGGGATGTAAGGACTCAAGAAGTGATTAAAAACCATGATAATATATCAATGTCTTAGTCAAATTTTATTACTACCATTAAAAGGAAATTTTATCCTCTAGCTTATGTGCAAAAAGCCATTATGGACTGGCATAATTTAATACAATTGAAAGGGAAAAGTGTGCAAGATTATACTCATGAATTTAGGAGAAGAGCTCTAATTTTGGGTATTAATTTGTATTCTCAATAAACTTTGTTAAAGTATATTGGGGGTTTGCATAGTTACCTTATACATACTATTCTCATGTTCAATCCGACAAACTTTGATGAGGTTTGCGTTCAAGTGACACATTTAGAAGCAAAAGGGAAACTGAGTGTAGATGAGAAAAGTGATAGTTTCCTTGAGTATGTGGGTAAAGGAAAGGGAAAGTTTTATGGAATAGGAAAGAGAAAAAGCTCTATGAAAAAAGAGAAAGAGAAACTCACATGTAAACATTGTTCAAATAATGGCCATGATAAAGACCATTGTTGGCAACTTCATATACAATTTAAGCCAAACAAACTGAAAGTGAAAGAGAAGGGAAAAATTGTTTTGATCATTAAACATGATTTAGGTTCAGATTCAGGAGATGAAACCAATATTACAACAATGGGTTTGAAAGGTAAGCACATAGAAACCACTATTTCTTCATCCTAATGTAACTGAAGATGAGGATACAAGAATTGAACTCTTTCATATTAGAGTCATTTCTAAAGATACCAAGATAAACACACTATTTTATAGCGGTTCTCAAGCTAGTTTGATTTCA
This sequence comes from Pinus albicaulis, assembly GCA_034641835.2. Taxonomy (NCBI): domain Eukaryota; kingdom Viridiplantae; phylum Streptophyta; class Pinopsida; order Pinales; family Pinaceae; genus Pinus; species Pinus albicaulis. The sequence continues at coordinate 60,943,036 of CM076579.1, read as the reverse complement.
AAAGACTTAGTTAAGGATATAAAACATGAAACTGTTACACATCCAAGAACTTATCCTTTAGGGTGGATATGCAAGAATGCAAAATTGCAAGTAACAAGGAAGTGCATTCTTAGGTATGCAATAAATTCAAACTTTCTTGACGAAGTTGAACTTGATGTAGTGTCGCTTGAGATTTCAGGTATTATTTTGGGAAGTCCTTATCTTTATGATAGGAAATACGTATTTTATCGACATGAGATTAAGGATCACTTGTTTAAATATGGAATTGAGTACATAGTTAGAGCGCATAAGAAAAAGATAATTTTGTCTCTTTTACATGCAGGAGTAATGAAGAGAATAGTGAATGCAAGTCAAAATTTGACTTTGTTAATGATCAAGCATAAGGATTTTTTGAATGAGGCCTTTCAAAAAGATGCATGGAATGAAAATTTTAATTTAATTTAAGTTTCTTATGCTTGTAATGAGATGTTTCGGGGCTCAAACGGGTTTCCTTTGAAAGGAGGTAAACAAGATGTTAAATATTTGCAGTAGTAAACATCAGTGTTGACCAGTGTTGGAAACAAGATGTGGGTGCAAGAGAGAGAAAAAGTAAAAGATAAATTGCCAAAGAAATTTTACAAAGAAGGCATAGGTTCAACAAGTGTTTTTTTTGGTTTCCAAAGGATACATGGAAATGGAAAAAACATATGGTCAAAATTTGACGCAAGTACAAAGAAAGATCAGCTAAGAATCACCATGACGACAATGTTCAAGGTGAGATAATTTTCAAGTTTCATTTTATTGATGACCAATGTGGGAACAATTCTTTTTTTCTTTAAGAACAACTTTCTTCTCTACCAATTTAGCGAAATTGCAGCAAGACAGTGTCTACAACAACAAGAGAGGGTCTCAAGAGTCAAGGAAAAATCTTAGTTTTTTTGAAAATATCTAGTTGATGAATGTAGAAATTTTAATACAATTATGTATTGCTGGATTCTCCTCATCTAACAATTATATGCCACTGTTAAATACAAAATCCTTCTACTTAAATATTTACGGAAATTTAATCGCCAATTGCAAACACATGAAGAAAAATCAACCACACATAACACCGATGTTTTTACCGGGAAAGAATAAAGCTAAAAACCCCACTATGATATCTATATATATATATATATATATATATATATATATATATATATATATATATATATATATATATTATGTTTATCATGGATCATGAAACAATCTTATACAAAACTCTACTCCAAGAGCTCTTAGTACAATATACAATCGTCTCACACTGTTATACAAAAATTGGCTCACACATGCACCAATTTACTACCTCACAATAGCCTACTTGGTGAGCAATCCACCTTATAAGGTGGCCCCCCCTTTTTTTTTCAGAATGAATTCAATATTTCCTTTCCTTGACTTCGCAATCCTCATTGGCATCTCCAATGTGTATTTTGTTGCACTTGTGCACCCACTATAGTTACAACTAATAGTCAAATAGACCCTTTCACCTATCTACGGGAACTGACATGCTTTGGACTGACATACATTTAACGGTAGTATTTCTTTAGTTGATGTGAGACCACTTGCTTTGAATTAATTAAATGTTTAATTCACTAATCTCTCACTCTTTTGTATCTTTAGTTACAACTAGCACAATTGAGTTTAACTCATGGCGAGTTAAACTAGTAAAGCTTCACATAAATACTCATCCCGCCTACATTGCAAATTTGTATCACTCAGTTATAACTTAGTCACTCTGCATTTCCCACCAACAAACCTTTGAACTAGAAATACTTGATCAATTTGGTTTTCCACATTGGTCAAAGCTGAAATCAAATTGCTTCAAGAGAATAGATTATTATTTATTGTCTAATTATTATTAAGGGCTAATAATAATTGACATGCAATCTATTTTTAGACATGCGATCTATAAATAGACTTCAGCCATGCATCTAAAAATGGAATCTCATATATAAATATAATTTGATCAACCATTTATAAATAGACTCCCTCTATAAATAGAATATGCTCAACATTCTAAAAAAAGACATACACCTAAAAATAGCCTGCGGGCCCCACCTAGTGAAGGTGCTTAATTTTCACTAGGATCATCATCTTGTTGAATCTCAACACTCCCTCTCAACGAGAAAGGGATTATCCTTCACCCCGATCCCGTCTCTATGATATTCGAGTTTTCTCCTGGTGAGCGCCTTCGTTAGAATATCTGCATCCTGATATTCCGTAGGAATGTACTGAAGCAACATGATCTTCCGCTGCACACAATCTCTAATATGATGATACCAGATATCTATACGCTTAGATCTATCATGAAACATAGGATTAATTTAGGGTTTAATGCAACTCTGATTATCACAATGAATCACGGTAGAACGAAATGAGAACTGAACAAACCGTCGAGGATCTTCCTCAACCAGATAGCCTCACATGCAACTTGACTTGCTACCATGTACTATGCTTCCACTAAACTGAGTGCCATGGATCTATGTTTCCTATTGTATGAAGAAACAATTGTAGATTCGATAATGAAAACCACTCCTGATGTGCTCTTTCTGTCCGTTGGGCTGCATGCCCAATCTTCATCCGTGAAGCCATGCAACTTCACCACATCCATCTATCTGTACCATAAGCCATACTCAGATGTGCCCCTGAGATATCTCAGGACATTCTTGCCTACCTTCCAAAAGAGCTTGGTAGGCTTAAACATCGCTCGACTAAGCTGGTTCACCGCATAGCATATGTCCGGTCTTGTATTAACTAAATACATGAGTGAACCCACCAACTGTCGATAGATAGTAGCATCCACTACCTCTCCAAATGTAGCATCCTATTTCCTCCAGTTTCCTCGAAGAGGAGTATCCATGGGTTTGCAGCCCTCCATGTGAAACTTATTGAGTATCTCCATTGCATACTTTATTTGATACATAAAATTTCACCTTCTCACAGCCATATTTCAAATCCAAGGAAATAATGAAGGAGGCCCATATCCTTCATCTCGAACTCCTTTGTAAGGTCATCCTTGCAAGAGTGTACCAATGGCTTCTCACTAGTCAGTATTAAATCATTAACATAAAGAAAAATAATTAAAATCATACCCTCCACCACAATCTAGTATAGGTTTGCATCCGCCTCACTCTTGGTGAAGCCATGTCCAGTGAAATAGCTGTCGATCTGAGTGTACCAAGCACGAGGTGCTTGCTTTAGCCCATACAATGCTATTTTGAGTCTGCACACATGTGACTCACTGCTGAATATCTCAAATCATTTAGGCTTTTCAATGCACACTTCTTCCTCAATGATCCCATTAAGTAACCTAGTCTTCACATCCATCTGATGAATGTGCCAACCCATCTGCGTTGAGAGAGAAAGGATGGTCCTTATGGAAGAATACCATGTGACATGTGAAAAGGTTTCTTCATAATCAATCCCCTCAATCTATGAGAAGCCTCAGGCCATAAATCTTGCCTTATACTTCTCAACACTCCCATCAACATCTTGCCTTACCTTGTAGATCCATCTTGAACCTACCATTGATTTATCAACTGGTCTTGGAACAATTTCCCAAGCACTGTTTCTGAAAATGGAGTCATACTCCTCCACCATTTCATCTACCCATGTGGGCTCCTGCACTACTTCCTGAAAGGAATATGGCTCAGTCACAATACATTCTCATGAGAGCCATGTATCTAGTGAATTGGTCAGGAGACTGTCTCTGTCTACGCTATGAAGTAGGGACTCCTACATTCTGTGACGCATCAAGCTTCAGCCTCTCAGCTTCTATGGTACGCTTTCTGCTACTTCTGATGTTTGGCTCTGCATGAGTAGACTCCTCCACTCCATGAAAATCCTTCTGTGGCTGATCCAAATCTAGTGACTCATCTTTGGGAACAACAAGTTCCTCCTCTACATACAAGTCTAGCTCCCTCTCAAGTGACAAATTTAGGGCTTTCTCCTCATTGAATTTTATATCCCGTCGCACCATAGTCATTCGACTGTTTGGAAAATACACACGATAATTATGGGGTGTTTCTATGTACGCCAAAAATATGTTGAGAGTCAACAAGATGATGAGCTTAGTGAAAAGTAAGCACCTTCACTAAGTGGGGCCCGCAGGATATTTTTAGGTGTATGTTTATTTTTAGACATGGTGAGCACATTCAATAAGTTGCTGGATGCTATTTGTAGATGGTTGATCAAATGTGAAAAATAGATGAAATTATATTTTTAGAATATTAGGCGAAGTCTATTTATAGATCGTCAATCTAAAACTAGGTGCATGTCGATTATTATTAGCCCTTAATAATAATCCGACAATAAATATCAACTTATTCTCTTGGAGCACTTTATTTAGGTGAACAGATTTGGAAAATCAGTGGGTTGAAGTAATTACACAATTCCTAGGGTTATTGGTGGCTCATGCATGGAGGACTCAGTTAGAACTAAAGTGGAAAAATTATGACAGAGTTGGAAGAGTAGTTACGAGAGTTGTTATTTAGTTTAACTCAGTTAAGTGACTTAAACTCAGTTGAGATAGTTGTATCTATTCTAACTTAAAGATACACTTGTGAGATTTTAGTGAATTAATTAGTTAATTAATTCACAACTAATAACTCACTAACAACTGAACAAATACATCAATTAACTACTTGCATGTCAGTTCCAGTGGAGACCCAGTGGAGAGATAGGTGAAAGGGTGAGATGGACTATCTTTTGTGACTATAGTGATGAATTCAATGCATCTGAAACACATTGGAGATGTCAATGAGGATTGCACAGTCAAGGCAAGGCCAATTCGAATTCATTCAGGGGTATTCTTCAGCAGGGATCGCACAGTGGAGGCAGGCTGTCAGGAGGCAAGAAATTGGTGCATAGATATGAAAATTTGTGCATGACAGTGTGTAATGATTGTTGATTGTACTGAGAGCCTGATGTACTAAGCTTTGTAAGAGATTATTACATGATCCATTGATATACATAATATATGATAGTCAGGGTTTTTAGCTTTAAGCTTTCCTATTAAACAACTGTGTTATGTGCGATTGAATTTATTCACATGTGTTTGCAATTGAGTTTTAAATTTTCGGAAGTTTAACAGTGGAAGGATTTTGTATTTAGCAAGAAGATAAATATTGATAGATCAGGAGAATCTGGTAATACATCAGTATTAATAAATTTCTACATGGTATCGGAGGAGTATTGATCACTGGAGATTGCAATTGTGAATAAGTGCTGAGTTTTGTGCCGGTGGACAATTAGAATTTGCTGCAGACATTTCTTGGTGCGATAGTTGAGTATTCATTGAAATGTATTTCAATGGTTTGCAATTGGAGTATTCACTTGAGGGTAGCTTGAATTACATATCTTGGAAGGATAGGATGGAGGCAGTGCTTGAATATAATGGACTTAAGGAGTTCATCGATAGCGATGTTCCTAAGCCTACTTCTAGCGATGCTGCAGGACTTGACGCATGGCAAAAGAAGGTAGCAAAGACAAGAAGAATTCTGTTGGAAGGTGTGAAATACCATATTGTGTCAAGCCTTCATGGGAAAGCCACTCCATTTGCAATGTGGAAGGCTTTGAAAAATCTTTTCCAAAGCAGTAGTGACCATAGGAAGTTGGCGCTGAAAGATAAGATCAGAAAAATAAAAATGGAGAAGGGCAACAGTATTCCAAAATATCTCACGAAGTTTTTCCAATGCATGGATGAGCTAGGGAGTGTGGGAATTATAGTTGCAGATGATGACTTGGTGAGCTTGGCTCTCCTTGGGCTTTTGAAGAGTTGGCATAGCTACGAAGACTCTGTCAATGGATGGGAGAAACTGCCGGATTGGGAGCGACTTTGGTTAGATCTTGCGCAAGAGGAGACAAGGAAGAATACCATGGATGGCTCTTCATCGAAGAATTATAATGAACATAATTGTGCTTTGGCTGCCAAAGAAAGAAAAGAGAAGGGGAAGAAATACCATCCAAAATCCGAGGGTAAAGGCAAGAAGCTATATTTGTTGAAAGTGAAGTGTATTCACTATCACGAACATGGGAATTTCACCACTAACTGCCCACAGAAAAAGAAGAACAAGAAGGATGTTGGAGCTGCAGCAGGTGAGGCCTTAGCCTCGCAATTTGAACTTGATTTCTCTTTGATAACATGCTTGGTTTCAAGCGCAATGGGATTGGTGTGGTAGCTTTATAGTGGTGCTTCCTTCCATATGAAGAGAGACAAGGAGTTGTTTAGTGACTTGGAGGAGAAGGATCTCCAAATGCATATAGATATGGGCGACGATGGTAGATATAGTGCAACCAGAATCGGAACCATTACCTTTGAGAGGGAATCAGTTAAACCATATCTGTTGAAAGATGTTATGCATGTTCCAGGTCTAAAGGAGAACTTGGTCTCGATCGCAATGTCAGAAGACAGAGGTTATGACGTTGTTTTCAGCGAGGGAAAAGCAGAAGAAGTGGTGAGCCAGGATGAGGGCGAATTATGGCACAGGAGATTGGGCCATCTTCACCATGGCGCCTTGAAGGTTTTGCAGTAGATTTTTACTGGACTTCCCAAGGGTACTCTTGTGCAATCAGATCAGTGCAAGGGGTGTACTATGGGTAAGTTTGTGAAGACCACCTTTCATGAGAAGGAGAACTGTGCTTCGGTGATCCTCGAGAGAATTCACACAGATGTGTGTGGACCTTTCTCGGTTGCTTCAATAATAAAACACAGGTATTATGTTATATTTGTTGATGACTATTCTCGTAGATGTTGGATCTTCTTCATGCAGAAGAAGAGCGAAACATCCTCAAATTTATGTGAGTTTAAAGCATTGGTGGAGAAGGATTCAGGGAAGCAAGTGAAGGCTCTGCAGAGCAATAATGGTGGTGAATATATCTCGAATGAATTCGAGGACTTTGGTAGAAAATAGGGAATTCGAAGAGAACTCATATCACCTCATAACCCACAGTATAATGGGGTCACGGAGAGGAAGAATAGAACGATAGTGGATGCTGCACGAGCTATGATGCCTGACCAGGGCCTACCGATGCACTTGTGGGCAGAAGCATGCAACACTACGGTTTATGTGCGAAACCATTGTCCTCATAGAGTACTTGGCATGAGTACACTTGAAGAAGCTTTTACTGGAAATAAGCGTGATATTTCTCATTTGAAGAATTTTGGCTCATCTGTTTACATTCATGTGAAAAAGGATGTCAGGAAGAAGCAAGAGCCGACTGCAGAAGTTGGGATATTTGTGGGGTACACAAAAACACCCCATAATTATCATCTGTATTTTCCAAACAGTCAAATTACTGTGGTGCTATAGGATATAAAATTGAATGAGGTGAGAGCCATGAAGTTGTCGCTTGAGAGGGAGCTACACTTGCATGCGGAGGAGGAGCTATTTGTACCCAAAGATGAGCCTCTATATGTGGATCAGCCACAGGAGGAGATTCATGGAGTGGAGGAGTCCACTCATGCAAAACCAAACCTTAGAACAGGCAGAAAGCATACCACAGAAGTTGTGAGACTGAAGCTTGATGTGGAATAGAATGTAGGAGTTCCTGCATCACAGCGCAGATAGAGACAGTCACCTGACGGATTTACTAGATACATGGCTCTTATAAGCAAGTATATCATGACAGAGCCATCTTCTTTTGAAGAAGCAGCGCAGGATCCCACATGGATAGATTCCATGGTGGAGGAATATGACTCCATTGTCAGAAACAAGGCTTGGGAGATTATTCCAAGGCCGGTGGGTAAATTAGTGGTAGGTTCAAGATGGTTCTACAAGGTAAAGCAAACTATTGATGGGAGCGTCGAGAGGTATAAGGCAATATTTTTTTCTCGAGGCTTCTCACAGATAAAGGGGATTTATTATGAAGAAACCTTTGCACCCGTTGCAAGGTATTATTCCATAAGGACCATCCTTGCTCTCTCAGCGCATATTGATGGGAGTGTTGAGAAGTATAAGGGAAGATTTTTTGCTCAGGGCTTCTCATAGATTGATGGGATTAATTATGAAGAAACCTTTGCACTTGTTGCATGATATTCTTCCATAAGGACCATCCTTGCTCTCTCTACATAGACGGGTTGGCACATTCAACGTATGGATGTGAAGACTAGGTTCCTTAATGGGATCATTGAGGAAGAAGTGTACATTGAGCAGCCTGAAGGATTTGAGATCTTCAGCAGCGAGTTGCATGTGTGCAGACTCAAAAGAGAATTGTATGGGCTAAAGCAAGCACCTCGTGCTTGGTACACATGGATCGACAACTATTTCACTAGACTTGGCTTCACCAAGAGTGAGGCAGATGCAAACCTGTACCAAATTGTGGTGGAGGGTAAGGTTTTAATCATTTTTCTTTATGTTGATGATTTAATACTAACAGGTGATGAGCAGTTGATACACTCATGCAAGGTAGATCTTTCAAAGGAGTTTGAAATGAAGGATTTGGGCCTCCTTCATTATTTCCTTGGATTGGAAATATGGCACCGAGAAGGTGAATTGTTTGTGTCTCAAGGAAAGTATGCTTGGGAGATACTTGGTAAGTGTCACATGGAGGACTGCAAGCCCATGGATACTCCTCTTCCAGGAAATTGGAGGAAAGAGGATGCTACATCGACATAGGTAGTGGGTGCCACTATTTATCGACAATTGGTGGGTTCGCTCATGTATTTAGTTAATACAAGACTGGACATATGCTATGCGATGAAACAACTTTCACAAGTGATGGTTAATCCTACCAAGCTCTTTTGGAAGGTAGGCAAGCATGTCTTGAGGTATCTCAGGGGCACATATGAGTATGGATTATGGTACAGAAGGACGGATGAGGTGAAGTTTCATGGCTTCACTGATGCAGATTTGGTAGGTAGCCCAACGGACAGAAGGAGCACATCAGGAGGGGTTCTCAATATTAGATCTACAAAAATTTCTTGGTACATCAGGAAATAAATATCTGTGGCACTCAGTTCAACGGAAGAAGAATACATGGTAACAAGTCAAGCTGCATGTGAGGCTATCTAGATGAGGAAGATCCTAGTCGGTTTTTTCGGTTCTCATTTAGATCCTACAGTGATACATTGTGATAATCAGAGTTGCATTAAACTCTCAATTAATCATATGTTTCATGATAGATCTAAAAATATTGATATCCGGTATCATGATATTAGATATTTTGTGCAGCGGAAGATCATGTTGCTTTAGTACATTCCTATGGAAGATCAAGATGCAGATATTCTGAAGAAGTCACTGAGCAGGAGCAAATTCAAATACCATAGAGTCAGGATTGGGGTGAAGGATAATCCTTATATTGTTGAGAGGGAGTGTTGATATTCAACAAGATGATGAGCTTAGTGAAAATTAAGCACCTTCACTAAGGGTCCACAGGCTATTTTTAGGTGTACGTCTATTTTTAGACATAGTGAGCATATTCTATAAGTTGCAGGAAGTTATTTTTAGATGGTTGATCAAATGTGAAAAATAGATGAAATTTTTTTTTTAGAATATTGGGCGAAGTCTATTTATAGATCATAAATCTAAAAATAGGTGCATGTCGAGTATTATTATCCCTTAATAATAATCCGACAATAAATATCAACTTATTCTCTTGGAGCACTTTATTTCGGTGAACAGATTTGGAAAATCAGTGGGCTAAAGGAATTATGCAATTCCTAGGGTTATTGTTGGCTCATGCATGGAGGACTCAGTTAGAACTAAAGTGGAAAAGCTATGACAGAGTTGGAAGAGTAGTTACGGGAGTTGTTATTTAGTTTAACTCAGTTAAGTGAGTTAAACTCAGTTGAGCTAGTTGTATCTAGTATAACTGAAAGATACACTTGTGATATTTTAGTGAATTAATTAGTTAATTAATTCACAACTAATAACTCACTAACAACTGAAAAAATACGATAGTTAACTACTTGCATGTCAGTTCTAGTGGAGACCCAGTGGAGAGATAGGTGAAAGGGTGAGATGGAATATCTGTTGTGACTATAGTGATGCATTCAATGCACCTGAAACACGTTGGATATGCCAATGAGGATTGCACAGTCAAGGCAAGGCCAATTCGAATTCATTCAGGGGTATTCTTCTACAAGGATTGCGTAGTGGAGGGAGGCTATTAGGAGGCAAGAAATTGGTGCATAGATATGCAAATTTCTGAATGACAGTGTGTAATGATTGTTGATTGTACTAAGAGATTGATGTACTAAGATTTGTATGATATTATTACATGAACCATTGATATACATAATATATGATAGTTGGGGTTTTTAGCTTTAAGATTTCCCATTAAACAACTATGTTATGTGTGATTGAATTTATTCACATGTGTTTACAATTGAGTTTTAAATTTCCACAAGTTTAAAAGTGGAAGGATTCTCTATTTAGCAAGAAGATAAATATTTTTAGATTAGGAGAATCCGGTAATACATCAGTATTAATAAATTTCTACAAAATATCCCAACTTTAGCAGTCAGCTCCAGCTTCGTCTTGGTGTTCTTGGTCACATGCACATAAACAGATGAGGCAAAAATATTAAAGTGAGAAACATCTGGTTTCTTACCAGTAAAAGCTTCTTCAGGTGTACTCATGCCAAGTACTCTATGAGGACAACAGTTTTTCACATAAACCATAGTGTTGCATGCTTCCATCCACTAGTGCATTCGTAGGTCCTGATCATGCATCATAGCTCGTGAAACACCCATGATCATTATGTTCTTCCTCTGCACGACCCCATTCTGCTGTGGGTTATGAGGCGCTCTGAGTTCTCTTCGAATTCCTTATTTCCTACAAAAATCTTTGAATTTATTCAAGATATATTCACCACCATTATAGCTCTGCAGAGCCTTCACTTTCTTCCTCGACTCTTTGTCCACCAATGCTTTAAACTCACAGAACTTTGAGAATGTTTGATCCTTCTTCTGCATGAAGAAGATCTAGCATCTACGAGAATAGTCATCAACAAAAATAACATAATACCAGTGTTTTTTTATTGAAGCAACCGAGAATGGACCACACACGTCTATGTGAACTCTCTCCAGGATACCGAAGCACGGTTCTCCTTTTCATGAAAGGTGGTCTTCACAAAATTACCCATAGTACATCCCTTGCACTGATCTATCTATGCAAATGTACCCTTGGGAAGTCCAGTATAAATCTGCTGCAAAATCTTTATGGCGCCATGGTGAAGATGGCCTAATTTGCTGTGCCATAATTCGCCCTCGTTACGTCTCACCACTTTTTCTTCTGTGCCCACCATTGCAGAGCAGCCATCTACCTACAAATTGTAGATATTATTGACTCGAATTCATATCTTCTTTGTTTGACCCATTGTTTTATGTCGCAGGAAAGATTTTCCATCACTGAAAACAACATCATAACCTCTTTCCTCCAACATCGCAACTGAGACCAACGTTTTCTTCACACCTGGAACATGCATAACATCTTTCAACAGAAATGGTTTACCTAACTCACTCTCAAAGGTAATTGTACCAATGCTGGTCGCACTATATCGTCCATCATTGCCCATCTCTATATGCATTTGGAGATCTTTCTCCTCCAAGTCACTGAAAAGCTCCTTATCTCTTGTCATGTGGAAGGAAGCAGTGCTATCAAGATACCACACCGATCCCATTGCGCTTGAAACCAAGCATGTGATCAAGGATAAATCATGTTCAAATTGCGAGGCAAGGGCCTCACTTGCTGCAGATCCAACAACCTTCTTGTTCTTCTTTTTCTGTGGGTAGTTAGTGGTGAGATGCCCATGTTCGTGACAATGAAAACACTTCACTTTGGAAAAATCCAGCTTCTTGCCTTTAGCCTACTTCACTTTGGAAAAATCTAGCTTCTTGCCTTTAGCCTCAGATTTTGAGTGGAATTTATTCCCCTTCCCTTTCCTCTTCATCATCCTGCTTTGATGAAGAGCCATCCCTGGTGTTTCACCTGAACTCCTCTTGCACTATATCTGACCACAGTCGTTCCCAATCCGACAGCTTTTCCCATCCTCTGACATAGTCTTGATAATTGTGCCAACGCTTAAGAAGTCTCAAGAGAGCCAAAATCACCAAATCATCATTAGAAACCATGATTCCTACACTCTCCAGTTAATCTCTACATTGGAAGAACTTTGTGAGACACTTAGGAATATTGTCGCCCTTCTCCATTTTGATCTTTCTGAGTTTATCATTTAGTGCCAATTTCCTATGGTCACTGCTGCTTTGGAAAAAATCCATCAAAGCCTTCCACATTGAAAATGGAGTGGCTTTCCCATGAAGGTTTGAGACAATATGGTCTCTCACACCTTCCAACAGAATCCTTCTCGTCTTCACTACTTTCTTTTGCCACACATAAAGTAATGCAACATTCGTCGAAGTGGGCTTAGGAACATCGCTATCGATGAACTTCTTCAAGCCATTATATTCAAGAACTACCTCCATCCTGTCCTTCCATTCAATGTAGTTTGAGCTGGCCTCGAGTGCATACTCTAACCACAAACCATTGAAATCCATTTCAATGTTTACTCAACTGTCACACCAAGAAATTCTTGCAGCAAATTTGAATTGTTTCCACCAACAAACTCGGCTACTACTTGAATATTGCAATCTTCTTTGTTCTGATACCATGTAGCAAAGATTAACATTGCTCTGATACCATGTAAAATTTTTAATACAATTATGTATTTCTCCTGATCTAACAATTATATGCCACTATTAAATACATAATCCTTCTACTTAAATATTTGTGGAAATTTAATTGCCAATTGCAAACACATGAACATTAATGAATCAGACATAACACATGTTTTTACCAGGAAAGCATAAAGCTAAAAACCCCACTATCATATATTATGTATATATATATCATAGATCATGAAATGATCTCATACAAAAATCTACTCCAAGAGTTCTCAGTACAATATACAATCGTCTCACACTGTCATACAAAAATTGGCATAAACATGCACCAATTTATTGCCTCTTGATAGCCTTCCTCCACTGTGTAATACCTACTGATGAAGATGCCTCAATGAATTCGATATTTCCTTTCCTTGACTGCGAAATCCTCATTGGCATCTCCAATGTGTGTTTGGCTGCACTTGTGCACCCAATATAGTCACAACTGATAGTCAAACATACCCTTTCACCTATATCTGAACTGGGTCTCCACTAGATCTGACATGCATGTAGTTAACAGTAGTATTTCCTCAGTTGCATGTGATACCACTGCTTGTGAATTAATTAAATAATTAATTCACTGATATCTCACTAGTGTATCTCTAGTTACAACTAGTTACAACTAGCACAATTGAGTTTAACTCACTTAACTGAGTTAAACTAAATAACAACTCACATAACTACTCATCCAACTTTGTTAAAAATTTGTATCACTCAGTTATAACTCAGTCACTCAGTTATAAATCAAGTGCTTCAAGAGAATATATTATTATTTATTGTCTAATTTTTATTAAGGGATAATAATAATTGACATGCAATCTATTTTTAGACCTGCGATATATAAATAGACTTCGCCCATGCATCTAAAAATAGAATCTCATATATAAATATAATTTGATCGACCATCTATAAATAGACTCCAACTATAAATAGAATATGCTCAACATTCTAAAAATAGACATACACTTAAAAATAGCCTACGGGCCCCACCTAGTAAAGTTGCTTAATTTTCAATAGAATCATCATCTTGTTGAATCTCAACACTCCCTCTCAATAAGAAAGAGATTATCCTTCACCCTGATCCTATCTCTATGGTATTCAAATTTTATCCTGGTGAGCGCCTTCATCAGAATATTTGTATCCTCATCTTTCGTAGGAATGTATTGAAGCAACATGATCTTTCGCTACACACAGTCTTTGATATGATGATACTGGATTTCTATATGCTTATATCTATCATGAAACATAGGATTAATCGAGAGTTTAATGAAACTATGATTATCACAATGAATCATTGTAGGATCTAAATGAGAACCGAAAAAACCGACCAGGATCTTCCTCATCCAGATAGCCTCACATGCAACTTGACTTGCTGCCATGTATTCCGCTTCTACTGAACTGAGTGCCATGAATCTATGTTTCATGATGTACCAAGAAACAACTGTAAATCTAATATTTAAAAACCCTCTTGATGTGCTCTTTCTATCCGTTGGGCTGCCTGCCCAATCTGCATTTGTGAAGCCATGAAACTTCACCTCATTCGTCTGTCTGTACCATAAGCCATACTCAGATGTGCCCCTAAAATATCTCAGGACATGCTTTCCTGCCTTCCAAAAGAGCTTGGTAGGCTTAAACATCGCTTGACTAAGTTGGTTCACCACATAGCATATGTTCGGTCTTGTATTAACTAAATACATGAGCAAACCCACTAACTGTCGATAGATAGTAGCATCCACTACCTCTCCACATGTAGCATCCTATTTCCTTGAGTTTTTTGGAAGTGGAGTATCCATGGGTTTGCAACCCTCCATGTGAAAGTTACTGAGTATCTTCCTTACATACTTGTCTTGAGACACAAAAATTTCACCTTCTTGCTGCCATATTTCCAATCCAAGGAAATAATGAAGGAGGCCCGTATCCTTCATCTTGAACTCCTTTGCAAGGTCCTCCTTGCATGAGTGTATCAGCTGCTCATTACCAGTCAGTATTAAATCATCAACATAAAGAAAAATTATTAAAAGCTTACCCTCCACCAGAATCTGGTATAGGTTTGAATCTGCCTCACTCTTGGTGAATCCAAGTCCAGTGAAATAGTTGTCGATTCAAGTGTACCAAGCATGGGGTGCTTGCTTTAGCCAATATAGTGCTCTTTTGAGTCTGCAAACATGTGAATCACTGCTGAAGATCTCAAATCCTTCAGGCTGCTCAATGTACACTTATTCCTCAATGATCCCATTAAGGAACCTAGTCTTCACATCCATATGATGAATGTGCCAACCCATCTATGCAGAGAGAGCAAGGATGGTCCTTATGGAAGAATATCGTGCGAAAAGTGCAAAGGTTTCTTCATAATCAATCCCATCGATCTGTGAGAAGCCCCGAGAAAAAAATCTTCCCTTATACTTCTCACATTCCCATCAGCAGCTTGCTTTACCTTGTAGATCTATATTGAACCTACCACTAATTTATCAATCGGCCTTGGAACAATTTCCCAAGCATTGTTTCTGACAATGGATCCATACTCCTCCACCATTGCATCTACCCATGTGGGGTCCTGTACTGCTTCCTGAAAGGAATATGGCTCAGTGAAAATACATTTTCTCATGAGAGCCATGTATCTAGTGAATTGGTTAGGAGACTGTCTTTGTCTGCACTGTGAAGTAGGGAATCCTACATTTTGTGCCGCATCAAGATTCAACCTCTCAGCTTCTGTGGTACACCTTTTTCTAGTTCTGATGTTTGGATCTGCGTGAGTGGACTCCTCCACTCAATGAACCTCCTCCTGCGGCTGGTCCACATCTAGTGACTCATATTTGGGAACAAGCTATTCCTCCTTTGCATGGAAGTCTAGCTCCCTCTCAAGCGACAACTTCATGGCTTTCTCCTCATTGAATTTTGTATCCCATAACACCAATTCATTCGACTGTTTGGAAAATACACACAATAATTATGGGGTGTTTCTATGTACCCCACAAATATCCCAACTTCAATAGCTGGCTCCAGCTTCTTCCTGGCATTCTTCTTCATATGCACATAAATAGATGAGCCAAAAATCTTAAAGTGAGAAACATCTGATTTATTACCAGTAAAAGATTCTTCAGGTGTAATCATACCAAGTACTCTATGAGGACAATGGTTTTGCACATAAACCATAGTGTTGCATGCTTCTACCCACAAGCGCATTGGTAGAACCTGATCATGCAGCATTGTTGGAAATATGATGCAGGATGTTGTCCTTGATGGCAACCCACTAAATGAAGATGAAGACATGTGACAGTTGACTTGTGTTGTCCTTGATGGAAATACACCTGATGAAGTTATGCTTGACTTGATGGACTTGGTAATCGATGTAAATCTGATGTGATATGATGTTAGTTAGCAAGATGATGCTAAGTGTTGTCATTGAATGGCAACTCACTTGATGAAGAAAATGGCAACTTACTTGATGAAGTTGTTAAGAGAATGTGTTCACGATGAAGAAAATATGATGTTTCTCACAATGTGTACGAAGGCTATGAAAGGATTTGAGAATGTACTCAAAGTATGATGAAAAAGAGTATGTTTCTTGGTATACGCGGATTGGCCTAGGGGAAGTCGCGTATGCACGCGGAAAAGAACGTGCCAAGTCGCGTATGGGCTAAAGCGCTCAAAAAGTGCAAAACCAAGGGTAACCACCATGGTATTGACCCATGGTATTGGGTAATGATCCGCCTAATTGACCCCGTCCGGGTAGTTTTGGGCTCATGGTATTGTTTTGGCCCATGGTATTGAAAAAGGGGCTCATGGTATTGAAAAAGGAAAACCTATATAAGGAGAAGAAATTCATTGTGCAAATTATGAGTGTGGGTGCAAGATGTCTGAGCTTGAATGAATACTTCTCTCTGAAGTATATCTGAATGGAAAGGGTTACACTTGAATGATAAATCTGAATGTATGATGCACCAATGATGAAGAAGGAGATCTAGATCTGAATTGCTCTTGTATTTACTAGATCTGCTTATGGAAGGCCTAGATCTGTGATAAGGCGAACATCTAGGCGAACATCTGTCTGAAGTGAAAGGGTAAATCTGAACTGAATATCTGATCTGAAGAAGTATGCTGCTCTGGAATAATTGAAGATCTATACGCTACTTTGACGCGGAGGAAGCGCGTATATACGCAGCTTCAGCGAAGAGAAAGCGCGTATGCGCAATAAAATATACACTGAGGTATACGCTGGTTTGTGTGGACAGAAGCGCGTATATACGCGAAATCAGTGAAGTAAAAGAGCGTATGCAAACTAGGGTTTGCTGAAGCAAGGGGTATGAAATATCTGAGCTGTTCTGCTGTGTTTATGCTATCTGATCTGTGTTGATATGTATCTGTTGATGATGTATGGTTGTGCTTAAAAGTATGGAAAGGGTCCAGTATGAAAATATGATGAAATGTGGCCTGCAAGTGGTGTTCTATTGAAGTTGTTGGATCCGGTGTGAAAATTGATGAAACGTGGTCCAAGGTGGTGCTGAGGGTTGTAGCCTTCAGTCAGGGGGTTGTAGCTCCCTTCCAGGTGAGGCTGGTAAACGAGATCGGGGGGGTCGTAGCTCCCTTCCAGGAGAGGCTGGTAAACGAGTCAGGGGGTTGGAGCTCCCTTCCAGGAGAGGCTGGTAAACGAGCGCAGGTGGGTGCCTGCGTGCTGGTCAAGTCTGCGCCAGCACATTTGTTGTAAAATGTTTTCTCTATAATAAAATATTGAAGGCTGAGCAACTGCAGCGGTGGTTTTCTCCCGATTTGGGTTTCCACCTAAAAATCCTGGTGTTCATGTGTGATGCTTTGTGTGATGGTTTATTCTGTTCTTACTGCACCTGTTTACTGCTTATTGAATATCTGATGAATAAATAATGGAATGGTTTAAGTGAAGATTTAATGACATATCTAAATCTCTGTGTATACGCCAGTTTCATAAATGGGATCCGCGTATATACGCTGGTTTACTGAAGTAAAGTAGCGTATGGGTTTTAAGGAATGAAAAAGTAAAAAGTTTGAATATGCAGTAAATACTGATTCACCCCCTCCCTCTCAGTATTTTTCACAACAATTGGTATCAGAGCAAGGTCCTTCTACAGAAGCTTGATCGCTTGAAGGAGATGATCTCACAAATAGAAAGTTCAAGCAAATTTGGAAAAAGAAGGAGGACCGATCAGAAACGTAGGGAATTCTGACCCTACTGCAGTCATCCGCTTCTGAAGCTTACTTGCTACAGAGAACTGTCTTTTAATGCCATGTTGTTCACAAAATTCAAAGAATTCATTTGATGAATATTCTCTAGTCCAGGAAAGCAGTCAAATATCTCAGAAAGAAGCTGAACATTGTCTTTTCCTCATAGAGAATCAGATCTGCATAAATTTTAGAAGATGGCTTGGGATACGCGGGTTTCCTGAAACACAGTCGCGTATGTACGCGAGTTAATGCACAGAAAACCACGTATGCATGATTGCTGACAATTTTTGCTTGGAGTCAGCTCACTTCAGCACAGCTGCAGTGCTGTTGGTATCTCTGATACTGTTTGGTATCTCTGGTGGTGTTCCAGTTCTCATAATTATGTTTCTAATGTTTTGATGAAGATGCCTTGATGATTTATTGGTGGAAGTTTTCAGGATGCACAAACTAAGGGGGAGCCTTAGTCATATGAAGAGGATGCATGGATGCACAGATTCAGGGGGAGCATTAGCGTTGCTGAGTATAATGCATTGTTGGCATTATGTTGATTCTGAAATATGTTCTTTTTCTTGAGGACTTTCTGGTTTTGGTCTTAAAGTTATTTTTGTAGTTTGGTGTAAATGTCTTGTTGAGACTCATGATGTAAATTGCTATATTCAGTCATGTAAGGACTTGTCAATTTTTGTAAACCCACTTGGTTGGGTAGCTGAGTTGAAATGTGTAAACCCACTTGGTTGGGTACTTAAGTCTTATATGTAAATCCACTTGGTTGGATATTTGATGTAAGTATGAGTCTTTTGGTGATATAAAGATCATAGAGTCATGTACCTCATTGAAAAATATTCAGCATGAACTCAGGGGGAGCTTGGCCACTTCAGCACATATCAGATCTGCAGAATGTTTCTTCCACATGAGGAGAAAAGGGGGAGAATGTTGGTTTTTGATCCTCCCTTTGCCCTTGATGTCAAAGGGGGAGAGTAACATGGTGTTTGAATAAAGAGAAGATAATGATGTGACATATTTGGGAGAGTGACATGGTACTTATCTGTTGTGGTAACCAAACACCATCGTGGTTGCCATCAAGTCCAAAGGGGGAGATTGTTGGAAATATGATGCAGGATGTTGTCCTTGATGGCAACCCACTAAATGAAGATGAAGACATGTGACAGTTGACTTGTGTTGTCCTTGATGGAAATACACCTGATGAAGTTATGCTTGACTTGATGAACTTGGTAATCGATGTAAATCTGATGTGATATGATGTTAGTTAGCAAGATGATGCTAAGTGTTGTCATTGAATGGCAACTCACTTGATGAAGAAAATGGCAACTTACTTGATGAAGTTGTGCTTAAGAGAATGTGTTCCTGATGAAGAAAATATGATGTTTCTACAGTGTGTACAGAAGGCTATGAAGAAAGGATTTCAGAATGTACTCAAAGTATGATGAAAAAGAGTATGTTTCTTGGTATACGCGGATTGTCCTAGGGGAAGTCGCGTATGCACGCGGAAAAGAACGTGCCAAGTCGCGTATGGGCTAAAGCGCTCAAAAAGTGCAAAATCAGGGGTAACCACCATGGTATTGACCCATTGTATTGGGTAATGATCCGCCTAATTGACCCCGTCCAGGTTGTTTTGGGCTCGTGGTATTGGTTTGGCTCGTGGTATTGAAAAAGGGGCTCATGGTATTGAAAAAGGAAAACCTATATAAGGAGAAGAATTTCATTGTGCAAATTATGAGTGAGGGAGTGCAAGATGTCTGAACTTGAATGAATACTTCTCTCTGAAGTAGATCTGATTGGAAAGGGTTACACTTGAAGATAAATATGAATGTATGATGCACCAATGATGAAGAAGGGGATCTAGATCTGAAATGCACTTGTATTTACTAGATCTACTTATGGAAGGCCTAGATCTGTGATGAGGCGAACATCTAGGCGAACATCTGTCTGAAGTGAAAGGGTAAATCTGAACTGAATATCTGATCTGAAGAAGTATGCTGCTCTGGAATAATTGAAGATCTATACGCTACTTTGACGTGGAGGAAGCGCGTATATACGTAGCTTCAGCGAAGAGAAAGCGCGTATGCGCAATAAAATATACACTGAGGTATACGCCGGTTTGTGTGGACGGAAGCGCGTATATACGCGAAATCAGTGAAGTAAAAGAGCGTATGCAATTTTAGAAGCAGAAAAAGTGAAAGTTTTGAATATGCAGTAAATACTGATTCACCCCCCCCCTCTCAGTATTTTTCCCAACAAGCATAGCTCATGCAACACCCACGATCGTTTTGTTCTTCCTCTCTACAACCCCATTCTATTGTGGGTTATGAGGCGCTATGAGTTCTCTTTGAATTCCTTCTTTACTACATAAGTATTTGAATTCGTTCAAGATATATTCACCACCATCATCGCTCCGCAGAGCCTTCACTTGATTCCCCAACTCTTTCCCCACCAATGATTTGAACTCATAGAACTTTGAGAATGTTTGATCCTTATTCTGCATGAAGAAGATCCAACATCTACGAGAATAGTCATCAATAAAAAATAACATAATACCTGTGTTTTTATGTTGAAGCAACCAAGAGTGGACCACACATGTCTGTGTGAACTCTCTTCAGGATCATCGAAGCACGGTTCTCCTTTTCATGAAAGGTGGTCTTCACAAAATTACCCATAGTACATCCCTTGCACTAATATATCTGTGCAAGTGTACCCTCTCTATAGCATTTGGAGATATTTCTCCTCCAAGTCACTGAAAAGATCCTTATCTCTCGTCATGTGGAAGGAAGCACCACTATCAAGATACCACACCGATCCCATTGCAATTGAAACCAAGCATGCGATCAAGGAGAAATAAATTTCAAATTGCGAGGAAAGGGCCTCACCAGTTGAAGCTCTAGCAGCCTTCATGTTCTTCTTTTTCTTTTGGCAGTTAGTGGTGAGATTCCCATGTTCATGACAGTGAAAAAACTTCTCTTTGGACAAATCGAGCTTCTTGCCTTTAGCCTCAGATTTTGAGTGGAATTTCTTCCCCTTCCCTTTCCTTGCTTTGGCAGCCAAAGCACAATTCTCTTCATCATCATGCTTTGATGAAGAGCCATCCCTGGTGTTTCTCCTGAACTCCTCATGCACTAGATCCGACCACGGTCATTCCCAATCCGACAGTTTTTCCTGTCCATTGACAAAGTCTTGATAACTGTGCCAACTCTTAGGAAGTCCCAAGAGATCCAAATTCACCAAATCATCATCAGCAACCGTGATTCCCACACTCCCTAGTTCATCCCGACATTGGAGAAGCTTTGTGAGATACTTAATAATATTGTCGCCCTTCTCCATTTTGATATTTCTTAGTTTATCCTTCAGTGCCAATTTCCTATGGTCGCTGCTACATTGGAAAAGATATGTCAAAGCCTTCCACATTGAAAATTGAGTGGTTTTCCCATGAAGGCTTGAGATAATATGGTCTCTCACAACTTCCATCATAATCCTTCTCATCTTCACTAATTTCTTTTGCTAGGCATCAAGTAATACAACATCCGTCAAAGTGGTCTTAGGAACATTGCTATCGATGAACTCCTTCAAGCCATTAACTTCAAGCACCGCCTCCATCTTGTCCTTCCATTCAATGTACTTCGAGCTACCCTCGAGTGCATACTCTAACTGAAAACCCTTGAAATCCATTTCCATTTTTACTCAACTATCGCACCAAGAAATTCTTGCAGCAAATTCGAATTGTTTCCACCAACAAACTCAGATACTGCTTCAATATTACAATCTTCTTTTATCTAATACCATGTAGCAAAGATTAACACTGCTCCAATACCATGTAGAAATTTTAATACAATTATGCATTGTGGGATTCTCCTAATCTAACAATTATATGCCACAATTAAATACAAAATCCTTCTACTTAATTCTTTGTGGAAATTTAATTGCCAATTGCAAACACATGAAGAAAAATCAATCACACATAACACAGATGTTTTTACCGGGAAAGCATAGAGATAAAAAACCCGATATCATATATTATGTATATATCTTGGATCATGAAACAATCTCATACAAAACTACACTCCAGGAGTTCTCAGTATAATATACAATCGTCTCACATTGTCATACAAAAATTGGCATAAACATGCACCAATTTACTGTCTCCTGATAGCCTGCCTCCACTGCTCAATCCCTACTAATGAATATACTTGAATGAATTCAATCTTGCCTTGCCTTGACTGCGCAATCCTCATTAGCATATCCAATGTGTGTTTGGCTACATTTGTGCACCCACTATATTCACAACTGATAGTCAAACAAACCCTTTCACCTATCTTTGAACTGGGTCTCCACTGGATCTAACATGCATATAGTTAACAATAGTATTTCTTCAGTTGCATGTGATACCACTGCTTGTGAATTAATTAAATAATTAATTCACTGATCTCTCACTAGTGTATATTTAGTTACAACTAGCACAAATGAGTTTAACTCACTTAATTGAGTTAAACTAAATAACAACTCACATAACTACTCATCCAACTTTGTTACAACTTTGTATCACTCAGTTAAAACTTAGTCACTCTGCATGTCCCACCAACCAGCCTTTGAACTTGAAATTCCTTCAGTCAAATTGTTCTCCACATCAGTTAACTGAAATCAAGTGCTTCAAGAGAATAGATTATTATTTATTGTCTAATTATTATTAAGGGCTAATAATAATTGACATGCGACCTATTTTTAGACATGCAATATATAAATAGACTTCACGCAAGCATCAAAAAATAGAATCTCATATATAAATAAATTTCATCAACCATCTATAAATAGACTCTCGCTATAAATAGAATATTCTCAACATTCTAAAAATATACATACACCTAGGAATAGCTTGCGGGCCCCACCTAGTGAAGGTGCTTAATTTTCACTAGGATCATCATCTTGTTGAATCTTAACAATGAAAATGGGAAAATTTCAGTGGATTGAGACTGGAACTGTGAGGGAACTGTACCCTCATCCACATGTTCAATAATCAAAGAGCTTTTAGGGTCCAAAATGCTTCTAGTGGGGAGGAATGATTAGGTGCTCAGTGTTAAGATAAAAAAATGGAAGTGCTCAAAATTGATCAGAACCTGAACGACTGCGAAGTGCTTGTCACTAGCAATCTAGCACAATTTGTTTCATAAGAACTGACTATGTATGAGGAAGATAGAGCTTGCTATTCGTTTTCCTAAACAACTAAAAAAGTTGCAGAAAGGACTAATTGTGACATGGCAGCCTAGTCAGAAAAAAAAATAATATTCTTAGAATATTCCTTCATTTCGTCCAATGACACTCTGCCAGGTGCCATTTTGTGGTTGGATTGTAGCTTGGTTTTTTTACAGTTTTTTTCTATTCGTCGGAAATAGTCCAACCAGAGGCGAACACATGGTGTAGCCAGGGGATGCCACGTGCCTCCTCTGGTGGACTAAGGTATCAGAAAAATATTAATGTCAAATGTCATTTATTTCATGTGGAATAATTATTTTCATAGATAGATGGAGGTCGGGGCTCAACCCCACGACCTCCCCCACACAACGCACCCACGTTACTACTATACCACAATGAAGGTATTAACCATCTATGCCGACAGAATATTTTTCAATTAAAATGGTTCACAAAGTTAGGGGGAGGAGGGGGCCAGCCCCCTCATACACAGAGCCTTTGGCTATGACCGGAAGTGGAGAGCTTATGCAAATGGTGGGGTTAAAGTTTTAAGTGCAAATTAATTAACATAAACCCAATTTAAAATGCACTTAACACATCTAATGCAATTTTTTTTAAAACACGCTTGGCACATTTAAACTCACTCTTATCTCTTAATTAACTCATTTTAGTTCAGTGGTAGAGTTGGAAGAGTCCGCCATTTGCGGCGGGAATCCATAATTAGTGGCGCTAACTAGAGTTCTCTCTAGTTTTGGAGGAGATTCCTAGGGAAAAAATGAATGAAACATAACTGAAGCAAATTTTGATTATTTTTGGCTTAGAAAGAGTCTATCCTAGCATTTTTGGATGTTCTGAGCATGCTGGAGCTGGTTTTAGGAGAAATAGAGGATTCTAAACAACATTGTTGTGCCACTTTTAGCTAATAGAGAGGCCTAAGCCATGGAAGTTGGACCAAGGAGATGTAGCCCAGGAGGGGTGAAATCCTTCATAAAAAAACCGTGTTAATGGATCATTTGATGGTTTGATGTACATTTTATTGTTGTTGTTCATCATTATGTTTTAATGTTATTATGCTCATGAATTTAACATAAAACTCAATAAATTTACATGTTTAACACTCACAAACACCTCAAGAGACCTATGTACATGAAGCAAAAGATCAACACATTATTTATAATTCTGAAGATGAAATTAGCACATCAAAACTAAAATTCAAATTTAGATCAAGGTGGTATCATAACAAAGGTTGAAAAGGTTATTTTCTTTATTTCCTTGAGGTTTGTGCAAAGTAGGGTTTTAATGGTTACAAATTTGTGATGCTTACAAGGTTGAGGTGGCAGAAAGGAGAAGGGAAATTGTTTGTTACTAGTCCTAACGTTAGGACCAGAAGAAGTTGAGCCACAAGGCCACCATCTCCAACAAAAATTTCACTCCCAAATGCACTTGAAACACCTCAAGTTTTATCTCTAGTTGAGATTGAAGAGGTACAAGTTACACCAGAAGTTGAGCTTGAATCCATAGCCATCATGTCAGGTATATGAGAGAATCAAGGTCTTTCAAAAGAGGAAGCATACAAGAAGGATTTCTATGAACTAACTGAAAGGGTTAGGATCCTCTTTGAAGAAAGCAACAAAAAGGATGAAGATAAGGATTCAAAGGGTAGTGGAGGAAAGCCTCCTCCATCTCCACCATGAGAGGGTCTCAAGAGTTAAGGAAAAAGCTTAGTTTTTTGTGAAAAACTCAAGTTGATGAAAATGGGAAAATTTCAGTTGATTGGGCTAGAAGGGTGAGAGAACTATACCCTCAACCACATGTTCAGTAATATAATAGATTTTGGGGTCCAAATGGCTTGTAGTGGGGAGGAATGATAAGGTGCTCAGTGTTAAGATAAAAAATGGAATTTCTCAAAATTGATCGAAACTTGAATGACTACAAATTTGTCATCACCAGGATCTAGTGCAATTTGTTTCATAAAAAACTGATTCCATATGAGGAAGATAGAGCTTGTTGTTTCTTTTCCTAAACACCTAAAAAATTTGCAGAAAGGAAAAAATGGTGACATGGAAGCCTAGTCAAGAAAAAAAATAATATTATTGGAATATTCCTTCATTTCATCCAATGACACAATGCCAAGTGTCATTTTGTGGTTGGCTTGTAGGTTGGTTTGTTGAAAGTGTTTTTCTATTGGTCGAAAATATCCCAACCAGAGTCGGACAGGTGGCGTAGCCAGGGGCCGCCACGTGCCCCCTCTGGTGGACTAAGTTATAGGAAAAATATTAATTTCAAATGTCATTTAATTTATGTGGCAAAATTATTGTTAGGGGACTGGCGGAGGTTGAGGCTCGACACCGCAACCTACCCCACACAACGCACCCACGTTTTCACTATACCACAACAAAGTTCTTAACCATATATGCCGTTGGAATATATTTCAATTAAAATGGTTTGCACAGTCGGGCAGAGGAGGGGGCCAGATCCGCAGGCCAACCCCCTCATACACAGAACCTTCGGCTATGACTGGGAGAGGAGAGCTTATGCAAATGGCGGGGTTAAAGTTTTAAGTGTGGATTAATTAACATAAACCCAATTTAAAATGCGCTTATCACATCTAATATTGATTTGTTTTAAAACGTGCTTAGCGCATTTAAACTCACGCTTATCTCTTAATTAATTCAGTTTAATTCGACGAGAATTTGGCGGAGTCCGCCATTTGCTGCGGGACTCCAAAATTAGTGGTGCTAACTGGAGTTCTCCCATGTTTTGGAGGATATTCCTAGGGGAAAAATTGAATGAAGCATAACTGGAGCAAATTTCGACCATTTTTGGCTCAGAAAGAGTCTATCCTAGCATTTCTGGATGCTCTAAGCATGTTGGAGCAGGTTTGAGGAGTAGTAGAGGATTGTGAACATTGCTTTTTTCCATTTTGAGCTAAAACAAAGGCCCAAATCATGGAAGTTGGACCAAGGATATGCAGCCCAGGAGGGGTGAAATCCTTCATCAAAAAATTGTGCTAATGGATCATTTGATGGCTCGCTGTACATTTTATTGCTAATGTTCAACAGTATGTTTTAATGTTATTATGCTCATGGATTTAACATAAAAATCAATACATTTACTTGCTTAACACTCACAAACACCTCAAGAAACCTATGCACATGAAACAAAATATCAACAACTCATTTGTAATTCTGAATATGAAATTAGCACAACAAAACTAACATTCAAATTCATATCAATTAGACATTATTCCTATGCACATAAGCACATATTCTCTTTAAGAGTCCAATAAATCTCTTTAAAAATTTAATGCATATGCATCATGAGAACATATTTGGTAATATTTTAAATGAAATAATTTAATTCCTTTTTAAGAATTACTAACATAATTGTTCTATTTTTGTGTATGCAAATAACTTATTTTTTCTTAAGAAATATCAACATAGTTGTTCTATTTTTGTACATGCGAATAACTTATTTCTTTTTATGAAATATCAAACTTAATAGTCAATTTTTTTTTGCATGAATTTTTTTTTTTTTTTCAATAACATAAACACAATATATATATATATATATATAATTGTTCTTATCATGCTGAAAAATCAAATGGCATCCCTTCATTTACTCTCTTTTTCCTATTTTAGTGATCAACTTTGGGCGTGGTTTACGAATATATGGAAACAATTTTTTTAAATCATAAATATTTTTTTTTAATGAGTTCATTAAAAAATAATCTCTTAATTTTTACATAGGTTTCATGGTTTGGAATATTCAAATGAATCTTTGCAGCCCATTTTTCTTGATTTAAATACTACATAATTTTCTGTTTTATTCATAAACTTTGGACACGGTTTTCAATAAGTTAAAAAAAAAAAAATTTCAAATAAGAAATAGGATTTTGGTGTAAATAAGATCATTTACGAACACCTCTTTGAGTTTTGACACATCTATCACGGTTTGGGAGATACAATGACATATTTGGACTTTAGTTTCCAATAACTCATGCAACTCACACAATTATTTAGCCATGAAAATCTTTTAAGAATTCAATGCACATGAATTATTTTAAGAATTCACTAAAAAAACCAATTATTCCACTATGCACTAAATTCCATGGAGGTTTTACCAAGGAAATAATCTTGACTAATTATCACATGAAAATTTTCAAGCAAATAAATTTGTTTCTTGTTTCTTCATGCACCATATGCTTCAAATATCATAGTTACTTATCTTTTAATGCATGCTTGGAATCCCTCCTTTCTCCCTCTTGTCTTGATTATACATTTGTTCTGTCATTAGTTCTCATATTTTCCCATAAGCTTACAATAAGTATAATTAAGAAAATGCAATAGCTTTTTTAAATCGTACAAATATTCCATAAATCGCCCATAAATCACTCCATAAATCATATTTTCCCTAAATTCTAAAATCACTCCATAAATCATCCATAAATCAGTTTCTAAATTATATTGTTCTAAATTCTAAAATCACCTATTAAATCATCCTTAAATCTCTCATGTTTTTTTTAAAGGAATATTTGCTTTTCCTTAGCTTTATCGACAACATATCACTTATCCATAACTTTCCTAAAACTATGGGTCATGAGTTATAAAACTCATAAATATATCAACTTGGAAATACAATTTTTTTAGATAGAAGAATATGAAGTATTCTCAGTATATGAAGTAAAAATTAATTCTTGTAATATTCTTGTAATTAAGAATTAGAAGAATGTTCTTCATGTAATATCAATATAAGAATTAATAATATTTAATTATTCAACAACAATCATTTTACGGGAGTTTTTATGGGAGCTTACTCCACAAATATTACAAGAATGTCTTTTGGTCGTAACATCTAAGTAACCATGATTTTGTATATGCATTTTGTGCATAAAATATAGCCTAGCTTATTGTTTTCTTGAAAAAAAAAATGCATGATAACCCTGCATAAAATTATTAAAAAATCTACATTATTTAGTTGGAAAATATTGTAGAGATAAGAACACATGCACATTTTTCTTAAGAATTATGGGTTGAATGATTAGAAACAATGATTATTGGGGTAGAAGGAATATACATGCTCAGAAAACATAACTACTTCATGCACAAAAGAATCACAATTAATTTAGTATTAGTTATTTTCAAAAAAGAGTATTTGTTTACACAAAGAGATAATAATGATTTTGCTAAGTTTCTTGGAAGGAACAAGGGTTTATATGCATAAAACCCATGGATATTATGCTATTTCACTTTGGAAAATATACACATGTGCATACACCATATTAGTAATTATTTCTTTTGAAAAGAATATATGTTTAGGTGCATGAAAATATAACCATGATGTTAATTTTTTTCTTAATGATTATGGGCAATTATGTTAATATTATTGTATTATTGGAAAAAGAAGAAGAATCTTTATGCATAGAAACAATAGTTGTTGTGTTAATTCCCTTTTCAGAAAATAAGTATGTATTTGTTCACATAAAAAGAATAGATAATGATGCTAGGATTCTAGATAAAGAAATATGTGTTGTATTCACAAAAAGATAGTTGATTGAGATAGATTTATTGAAAAGAAATTCACCTTACATGCATAGAAAGGAAAAATATTAGGATAGATTTCTTTGGAGGAAATGTAGCTTACATGTACGTGGGATTTACTGGGGGAGAAATACTATACCATGTGGTTCATGTTGGGGGATATATATTGAGGAAAAAAATACATAATATATTGGGGGATATATAGGAGGTATAAAAAATGGATCTTAAAGTTAATGGAAAAATATAAAGGGGTATAAAAAATGTTAATGAAAAATGGATACGTACAATATCTAGTAGAAGTAGGGGTTTTGTAAAATGGGAAGGTGTATTGGGTTCATATTGGTAGGGGGTTAAGTAATGTGATTTTTAGGGGTATTTTGCAATATGTAGTGAAATTAAGTGTAATGTTCCCACGTCAACACTATAACAATAATATTTTTACATGAGAAATGGTATTAACATGAGTATGAAATATCATGATTTGGTTGGAAGCATTAAAATCTTATTAGCATATAAAATTTGGTTTTATCGTACTACCCTTGGAATTTTCTCATGATATATATATATATATATATATATATATATATATATATATACTGTGTTATTAATCTTTGCAACCTTATGGATATCACATCTCTTTAATTCATGTGTTACTATGAATTATCCGCTTAACCAAATTTATACTTAGGTTGTCAATGCCGAGTCATCCCAACTGACCTAGATTCTTCTCAACACCATACGTGGCAGTCTTCACATTGATCATGGTTTTTAATAAATGATGATTAAACTCCTTAGGATCACCATATCATCGAAGGTTATTTGGAGTTGGATCAATGGTGATGGTTGATGGGTGGGTGTTAGTGAGTAACCAACATCCCTACTCTCACTCCCCGGTTCATTAATTTATTTCCTCCCCGGTTTCTCCAGCCTACTCTGCAACAATGATGGGGTTTGAGATAAATCGGAGGCTCGTTCAATTGTTGCAGCCTGAATGCCATTTGAATGAGGCTGGGTCACCTAACAATGTAAAATTTGAAATGGGAATGGAAATGAGTACCCACTTTTTTTAGGTAGCAAAATACCATCTGATTTTGAAAAGTGTTGATTTAGAATACTCATAATTTTTTTTAGGATATTTTTGACACAATAAAGTTTCTTATGTACCAAGTATAAACATTATTTTTAAAATGTTAGTGATTTTTATGTTGATTTTGAAAAGTGTTGATGCAAGCATCTCTCCCTTTTTTTAGAAGACTTATTTTTAACTTTAAATTGTCTGATGTATTAAATGCTAATAATTATTTTCTAAATTTAACAATTTTGAAGTACTCGTCTTCCTCCTCTTCACTTACATATTCTTTAAAGTGTTTTTTAGGTTTGTGTTTTTTTGTTTTTGTTTTTGTTTTTTTTGTAATAGGATCTTTGATTTTTTGCAATGTTAAAAAAAAATTCAAAATCTTAAAGTTTTGATATCCTATCTAATTATATATTGTTAAATAATATTTCATTGCACATGAAATAATTTTCACTAAAAAAGCAAGGATTTTTAACAATTTACATAAGAATACACATTTCGAATATAGATATAACAGAAAAAGTACACATTTTGAAAGTTTTTTTTTTCTAACAATGACATGTCAAATAAACCTTTTTTATAGGAAAAAATTAACAAAAAAAGTATAAAAGTTAGCAATTTTTATGAATTTAATGTAAAAAATTAATAATAATAACTATTTTTTTTAAAAATTAAATGATTCACATAAAAAATGAAGTGAAAATCACATTATACAAATACTAAAAATATAATAACAAAAAATGAATACTTATTATTCTTATAAAATGTCAAATTCAAAACATTACAAGTATAAGTTATTAATAGTTACAAAAAATGAGCTTCATTTGGAAGCTTAACTGAAATTTAATCAATAATATCATGTAACCCAAACTCTTCATCTTCAAGAGTTTCATTATTGTCTTCTTCCACAATATTTTCATTATTGACTTTATTTTGATCCTTTTCCTCTTCTAATGGATCTTTGATGTCTGCAAATGTCCCAAAGTGTGCCTTTCCAATCATTCCATCTAATGGTGGTTGAGGTTCCTTCGATTTTTTTTCCACATGAGATTCATTAAAATCCCATTTCCTCAAACCAACTTCTTTTATTTCCTCTCGAAGAAATTGAAGAAAATTAATTATTTGGTGAATAAATTTACATTTTATTGGGTCTTTCTCAATGGAAATGCAATTTCTTCCTTTTTGTAAGCAACATGCTAGTGTTTCACCTAATCATCAAGTACAAAAGAAATAATTTAGTAAATGAATATAAACACATAAAAATTAAAAATTGAAATATTGATATTCATTTTTATATAATAAAACTTACCCAAGTCAAAAAATAATTCCAAAACCCAATCTCCTTCATTTGAACATAAATCTAAAAGAGAGTTAAGTAATGACTGTGGTTTTCGATATGTGTTAAGTATCTCTCCTTTTGATTCTTTATCTTCATATGATAGTTTTTTTACAACAACATCATGGACCAGTGCTTGGCTATGACTCTTTCCATCTACTTGATTGAAAAGAATAGGCTTATATCTATCATATTTTGTTCAAATTTAACTATGAATGAACTCACAGTCACTTATAATTGGTTGATTTCTCCAACCAATAATATTTTATTCTTGCCAGTAACATGATATAGTAAAAGGCCAATTAACTTGTACATAAATGATTTTTTAAACATTAATCAAACTTAAAATTTCAACTTCTTACCATGTAAGCTGCATCATTGACTTTTCTTTTCCCTTGAACCTTGATAATAGCAACCCCAATTGTGTGTCTAAATGAAATGTCATAAATCTCTAAAATGGTTATGTTGTGACTTCTAAAAATCCTGCAACCACTTTACTAAAAGCTTGATAAGTATAAGGGTCACTATCATATTCAATGTTTGGGATATTGAAACCATGCAGAATATCTGCAATAACTAGGAAATAATCCCTTTTAGGTATGATTTTTGCAAAGTCTTCAAAATCACCTGATATTATTTGATATTTGATAGTGTGGAGCCCATTCCAAATGAAATTATTAAGACCACGATCAATTTCGACATCACTAAGACGTTGTTTTATCATCTTTTCCATTTTAATTTTTTCAATAAATCTTCTGAAACTATTCGGTGCTCCATTTTCATCCTTCTTCATCTTTAATGAAATAAACAAATATATGTATAGTTTATAAAATAAAAATAATATACATATGGATATAAATGAATGCATAAATAAACATACATTTTTAAATGCAAGATAAAAATCTTTAGCACTAATGTAGAACTTGAATCTGGGTAGTTGTGTACAACATCATCCCAACTCTCGTCATTCAACAATTTAACCATTTGTTCTTGTATTCCCATATAAACCTTGTGACTAAATAAATAAATTAAACAATGTTAATATAGTGATATGTATAACAAATATTACCAACAAAAATATATTATATTTAACAAAAACTTATAATCCATAAATAATTAAAAATAACAAACTTTAGAAATTCCTCAGACATTTCCTCCAATGATAATTCTCCTCACTTTACATGAGATAATATTGTTTTGACAAGTTTTTCATCCTTAACTCCTTGGATTTATCTCCAAGGTATGATAGTGATATCTTCTGGAAGGAGCTTCATTTCAGGACATGATTTACTACTAGTACATATCAATGGTTTAGTATTTTTGACCTTCTGACTTTTTATGCCAAATTTTGGGGTAAAATAATTTTCTGTCATTTAATTGTCAACTCAGAGGTTTCATAAACTTGTGAAGCATGCATGCACTATATGGGCTAGAAATTTTCTTTTAGTTTTGATCAATCTAACTACAAAATAACGAAAACAAATTTATCTAATCTATGAAATCAAATAATGAAAAATGAAATTCAACTAACCTATGAAATCAAGTAATGAAAAGAAAGAAAACAAATTCAAAATAAAATATAGTGCGCGTAATCACACTTACAGGAATTGAAATTTTAATCTAATAAAGAATTTCAAAGAATGTAAAGAAAAACTCAATTATTGCATAGGTTAAATACTTGAGCATCCAATTTAGAAGTATGACAGAGTCACCCTATTGGTATGATCTTTAGGAGAATTCAATTATACATTTAACTAATGATCTAATCTAGGAAAGCAGTTTAAAAGTAGGTAAAGGAAAACTAAATTATTGCATAAGTTAAACACTCGAGCACCCAATTTGGAAGTATGACAAGTCACCTTCTTGGTCTGATATTTAGGAGTGTCCAATTATATAGTTAACTTAGGATTTAATCTTGGAAAGAAATATAAAAGCATGTAAAGGAGAACTCAATTATTGCATAGGTTAAATATTCAAGCATGCAATTTGGAAGTATGACAGAGTCACCCTCTTGACATGATATTTAGGAGCATTAAATTATACGCATAATTTAGGATCTAAACTAAGAAAATAGTGTAAACACATGTAAAGAAGCTAAAAAACTGTGAGCTCTAATGCCTCAACCATAATCCAATTGGGATATAGAAAATATACTTTCTTGAGATGTTCTGGGAAAGCAAAGATTACACAATCATTCTAAAACTAATACTAAGAAAGCAAATAAATATCACACATTGTAGATGGCCGATCTCACCATTAATACTAAGAAAGCAAATAAATATCACACATTGTAGATGGCCGATTTACCATCTCACCATTAATGTCAATGAGTTCCAAGGTACCTAAGTACGTCTTGCAAAGTGCGAATATATGAGCTGATGTCTAGCCACTTGCAAGATCTGATGATCAAGGGACATTGATGTATTCCCGTGATTGTTAGCGAGAAAACTTGTCATTAATGCATACAAGCCTCAAGGTACTAATAAGGACTCTAGGCTTGGATCTAGGTAATGTGCTGATGTCGATAGGCCAAGACTTGTTAGAAGGGAGGCCTTAAGGAATCCTCCATCATCTAACGTGAGTATGAAAGAATAATTTTTGAAGGACTAGGGATGAATTTTTTTGTAGTGGATCAAGGTTTATTTGACAAAATGGAAATGGAAATGGAATGAATCAGCTTTTTAGAGGAGCTGAAATGGTTTATTGCTGGGTTACAGGTTATTGAAAGTAGGGTAGGGAAATATAATGACTGTGAAAAATTAAAGGAAAAAAATGAGCAGTGAAGGAAAATGAGATGAGGACTTTATTGAATGACTGACTAATTAGAAATGAAATAGTGAATGTAAAGGGAAATGAGGTGAATGTTTTTTTTTAAGTACATATATGTAATGGAGATGATGGCATCTGAAATGCTTGCAAGTGCTGGATTTGATAACATTAGCATGTGCTCATCCATTGATGTTTTGTTGCTAATAATCTTATTTTAAAATAAATGTGGTCTCTGAGAGACACTGTTGCTTGTAGTCATCTTGTCATTCCTCCTAGAACTTGCAAAACAAAACTAGTACTTCTTCTGCAATGATAAGTAAGATTATCAAAAGAGAGAGGTGATCAATCTCTTTGGTTATGAAATTTATAAAAAAAATTAAGAATTGATACTAATAAAACAATCTCACGAGGAAAAAAAATAAAATAATTTATAACTGTGTCAAAACTAGTGCCTCAAGTTACATGTGTCTTTTCAGCCATTTATTCATTCTTTACCATTTTAAACTCTGATGATAGCTTTCTCATTGTGTAGATTTCGTGTTTTTAAATAAACCATCAAAACAACTTTTTCTGTTTACTTCAATAATGAATTTCAATATTTTTTTTTATGCTTTGTGTCAAAATTTTAGGTGAATTAACGAATTCCAATCTCCACAAGATTTGAACTCATGACCTCTATTATGCAATTTAAATGTCTTACCAATAGATCACAAGAAATATTTATGAATCTAATGGAGTTTTGTTCATTTTAATTATTAAAAAAACCCTGACAAGTGGTCAAATTAAATACAAGATTTTTAAGAAAATGAGATTCCAAAATATTTGCAAAATCATTTTTCATATCTTTTGAACTCATCCATTTTTCCCTCTAAATCCAAGATTTTTAGAAAAATAATATTCCAAAATATTTGTCAAATTATTTCTCATGTCTTTTGAATTCATCCTTATTGCCCAAATAGTGGATCTCATAACAAATATTTATACTATAAAAGTTCTGAAATTGTTCATGATTTGTTTATTATTTTTGTTGGAGGGTGAAAGGATGGAGAGAATTAAGAACTTTTGCAGTAATTTATTTGTTTTTTTTTTAATGTTTTAATTTTTTTTTCAATTGTGCAGGCACACATGGCATGGAGATGCTACCTTGAAGGCTTGTGTGAGACTTCATAGTTGGGTTATGGCGGATCTACCTCATGTATATAATACAAATAGAATTTCTCCTTCCATCATGGCCGTAACTGTCTGTGCATTGAAAATCCATTTTTTCTCACATAGTCTAAAAATTAAGGCTCTAAAGAACCAAAAATATCTCCCAAATGGTTGTGAAATTGAGGAAACAAATTTTGGGTTACTTAATTCACCCTGTGCTAAGAAAAACCCAAGTTTTGGTTTTTCGAGATTCACTCTCAATTGACTAGAAAATGCGTTTCAAAATTGACGCTTTTTAGTAATTACACATTTCCATTTTAATGCTCTGTGAGTTTGTTTTATTTTATGTAATTCCTTTTCCGATCCTCCATATCACACAAAGTGCAGGATAACATACTTCAGATTTTTATTTTTTTAGCATAGTCAAGATTTTATCAATCGATTCCTCTATAAATTTTGCAAAAATAAAATGAAAACGATCGATCTCATACCTTAAATTATCGCTCGTGATCTTCACTTGTGTTCCTTGTTCTCAATAATTTGTTTTATTGTAAATATTTCCTACCAAGGGTTAGTAAATGGGTGGTTCTTACTGCATCACAAAACATCAATTTATCCTAAAAATTATAAAAACTTATTTTTATTTTAAAAAAAACAAAATTAAAAATTCTAAAATTCTAGTCAAGATTGGTTTTATTTTTATTTTTCCTATTTATCTAAAAAAAACTATTTTTATTTTATTTTTTCGTATTTGAATGCTTCCAATGAAGCCATTTACGGATTAGAATATTTGAAATATTCATATCCAAATCTATGAAATGTACCTAATTTCTTGTAAGGATATGAAAAATTGTCTTGATCTTTCGATTTTCCGCAAGGATCCCTTGAAGAATAGATTAATGGTGTGGCACAATCACTTTTTGATACCATTCCTCAATGTAGTCTTTGGGATGCATTCTAGATCCTTTGTCCATAAATGGTTAGTAAAAACTAAAATTAAAATACACTCTAGACTGAAAGCTAGTTCCTATGCACACTTCCTCAGCAACGACGCCAAAATTTTGGGGGAAAATAATTTTCTGTCATTTAATTGTCAACCTGGGGGTTTCGTAAAATTGTGAAGCATGCGTGCACTGTATGTACTAGAAATTGTCTTCAAGTTTAGATCAATCTAACTACAAAATAACAAAAAACAAATTATCTAATCTATGAAATCAAATAATTAAAAATGAAATTCAACTAACCTATGAAATAAATTAATGAAAAGAAAGGAAACAAATTCAAAAGAAAATATAGCGCACGCAATCACACTTACAGGAATTGAAATTTTAATCTAAGAAAGAATTTCAAAGCATGTAAATAAAAACTCAATTATTGCATAGGTTAAAGGCTCGAGCATCCAATTTGGAAGTATGACATAGTCACCCTATTGGTATCATCTTTAGGAGCATTCAATTATACATTTAACTGAGGATCTAATCTAGGAAAGCAGTTTAAAAACACGTAAAGGAAAACTCAATTACTGCATAGGTTAAACACTCAAGCACCCAATTATACAATAAATTGAGGATTTAATCTAGGAAAGCAATATAAAAGCATGTAAAGGAAAACTCAATTATTGCATAGGTTAAATACTCGAGCATGCAATTTAGAAGTATGACAGAGTCACCCTCTTGACAAGATATTTAGGAGCATTCAATTATACACATAATTGAGAATCTAATCTAAGAAAACAATGTAAAAACATGTAAAGAAACTAAACAATTGTGAGCTCTAATGCCTCAAACATAATCCAATTGGAAAATAGGAAAATCTACTTTCTTGAGATGTTCTAGGATAGCAAAGATTACAGAGTCATTCTAAAACTAAAACTAAAAAAGAAATTAAATTTTAATCTATATAAGAAAACAAATCTCACACATTGTAGATGGCTGATCCAAAAGTATGAGAGATGGTAAATCAAGATGCTCCATATGTAAGCAAAACCGAGTCAAAATGAAAGAACATTCATAAGTAAGGTGCCACAATCTAATTCTTTATTCAAAGCTTGAGCATAACTCCAATTTTATACATGACATGATAGGAGAAACCTTGACCTATTTATACAAAAACATGAGAAGTTATATCATTAATGAGATTCCATGAATCTCTCCCTATATTTCTAGAGTTACAATCCAAAAAGGAAGTGATAAGGCACATGTCTTCTTAGAGTTACAATACAAATAGGAAATGAGACACATATCCTCATGATCCTATATCTTCTCCATTCAAATTCGAATTTGGCCTTAGGAGGCCAAGTAAGACCCTTCTAGAATCTCCAAAAAAGGCATACACATGTCACAAAACTCATAACACATATATAGATATATGAAACTAAGTTAATTTTTTAATTTTTAATTATAAATTCACTTTAAATACATAAAATAAATAACTTTGGAAAACAAGGATCCTAACCCATATATTTATGAAAATGGTCACTTGATGTAGGGTTTTAGGTCAGATAGTTATGAAATGAGAGTTGAATGATTATGACATAATGGAAATAGCTATGAATATGGAAGACAATTTTGTGACTCAACACCAACATTCTCCCACAACTCAAAATTCTGATCAATCAATTACGATATGTCTCTAGTTATAAATTCTAGCTGGAAAGTGTTATCCTTACCTATAAATATTTCAAAATTTACTTTTCCACCTTTTGAATTATTTTTTTCTTCAATTTGATAACCGATTTCCATACAACATTCCTTCTAAAATGCATGATCAACCTTTGTCTTATCCCCACCACATTTTTCTTCAAATTCACTATGAATAAATATGACCCTTTGGATGAAAGTCATAAACATCTTATAGTCATTATCTAAATTATGATGCCATGCCAATAAATATGCTTCTTTATCTGTTAAACCAAGATAAATGATACATATCATTGTTTCAAAATGTGGGTTATTGGGACATTCCTCCATGAATTTCCTTTGAGCTTCTACATATTAGTTTCCCCCAAGTACATAACATTTGTATTCAATTTTTTTTGACTTGTCAAATGCTTCTTTGTTAGGCCCCTGAATTGGATCAACAAGAAGAACATAATCAACCACATGTGCAAAAGGGTTGTACCTCATCAACGTTTTCAAATTGTGAACATGCAAGTGGCATGGATTTCTAATTTGATAGTTGAACTTTCCTTCATTTGGCTTGTAGACTTGAATGACAGTAAGTTGAAATGACTGACCATCCTCAATTAAATTTGTCTTCGTCAAATGATTTCAAATGGAATTTTGTTTTGTTTTAATAAAGACAATCTCTAAATTAGATCCTGGTATAATGATTTCCTTGCTTCCTTTTGATTTTTCACTAGGACCTTCACTATTGTCCTTGATTTTTTTCAGAATGAGAAACTTTTTGTTTCTTCTTCCTATTGGTTATGATATTTTCTTCAATGAAAGCAATCTCCTCATCATCAACTAGAAGGGAGACATTATTGGACATTTTTTTCTTGCTCTTTTATGGCTCTTATCCTTTCTAACATCAATTCTAATATTATCCTCAGTAATGACAACACATTCTTCATCTTCGAATTTAACTTCAACTTCATCCTCTTCAAAACTAACATGTCTACCTTTACTCTATTGATCCCTTTGATATAGTCTTGTAGCATTATGAAGTATTTGTATTTGCTTCTTTCCCATATCTTCTTCTTCATGTTCATGGAAAATACCGACAACATTCATAATATCTCACTCTATATAATACATTCCCCCCAACATAGTTGAAAGGCTCTCAATAAAATCCTGTAAAACAAAATATAATATGTCAATAATAACTAAGTTATTAAAAATATAATGATACAGTTAGAAAAACACAAAACACATAAATGTAAATAAAAATACTTACAATCTTCTCTGAAATATTATTTATGATTTGTTTGCATATCCTTGAAGAATATTCCCCCGTGTTATACATCACCAATGTAAAATTATATCTAAGCTTATCAGATGACTTAGGTGGTGTTTAAAGTATATAAACATTTTCAATATTCGGAAAAAGATATAGGTCAAGTACTTTTCCCACCAGCTTATTACTTGCAACATCAAAATTCTTACTTGCATATAGATATAATTGCAAAGTTTCTCTTCTCTATATTTCATAAAAAATGCATATTTTGTACGATTCACTTATTTTGATTTCTTCCAGTATGAAACAACCTTCTCGTCTTTTGTGGAGGCATCTCATACATTTTTAGTAATTAACTGGGGTGTAGTTTTTGTAGCAGTATTTTTTGAGGGCCCACCTGGAGGTTTAGATGATGAAATTGTTGACTTTGGTCCAGAAAGATTGACATAAACCTTCCTTGATGTCATTTTCATGAAACATATATATCTACATAAAAATTTGTAAATAAAAAAAAAACCATTATCTTATGTAAAAAAAAGGAAAAAAATAAAAACTAAAGCACCCCAGAAATAAGTACATCACCCCCAGGTCTAGTGTGCATTTAGATTCATCCAAAATACAAAAATGTAAAAACCGTTCCTTTAAAAAAATTTGTTTTTACATTTTCTCCCTAAACCCACCTCAAAAAAAAGAGTTTTATTTTTTTACATGTGATCTCCCCAACCCCCCGTGGATTTTTTTTTTTTTGGGCATCGTTGGGCTCGACAGGCAGGCCAACTCCAGGTGCTCACCCATGGGCATGTTTGCTTGCAGAAAATTGTCCAAGGGCTATTGTTTTGCGGGCGAACGTGCCCACAGGCAGGCGTCCGCTTGAGCCCAACGACAGCCCACCAGGGGGTCGATTTTCAGAATCACCCCCATGCCAGGTGGTGCTAGGCAGTGGGGTTGATTCTGAGAATTGGCCCAAGACTGTAGTTGGGCTCAGGCGGATGCTTGCTTGTGGGTGTGTCCGCCCACAAAAAATTGGCCTTTGGGCATCATGCTGCTAGCATGTTGCAGGCGGACACACCCATGGGCAGGTGCCTACCCAAGCCCAATAGCAACCCAATGCTGTGGTTGGGCTCGGGCGGGCAGTTGCCTGTGGGTGTGCCCACTCGTGGCCTATCCACTGTGTCTTGGGTGGGTGCGCCCACCGAATCCCCCATCAGGTAAGGGGGCCAGTGGGCATGCCCGCCTTAGCCATAGTGGCCAGGGGCCAACCCTAGGCGGGCCTAGCCCCCATGTCCGTGTGGATTTTTTTTTGAATTTTAAATAATATAATTATTTTTATTGGTTTTTTGTGGTAATCTAGATGTACCTACCAACAAAGTTTAAAGGTAAATGTTGGTAAATTATATGGGTTTTGTTAGACTCCTGTATTTTTACAGTATCAAAAGGTGACTACCTGTTCCTTATATTTGTCATGCTGAGAATAATATTCCATGACTATCATTTATTTTTAGCAAAAGAAAAGGAGATCCTAGTTATTAGGAGGGTCGAAAGAATATATCTGCAATTTAAAATTTAGTTAAAGAGGAAAATATAACTTATTAATTGTAATGATGAGCTAAATCTCACTGACTTCATTATTTCTCATCTTCCCTCTGCTTACCTATCATTTTACCTATTTTATGACACTCCCATTCTCTAGAAATCCTTTTTTCCCTCAAAACCCACATATATTACCATTTTCAGACTTACCGCTTCTTAAAACCCACTTGTGTTGGAATCCAAAAAATTCTAAGCTTTGCCAGCATTATGTCACCCACAAGTTTCAAGCTTCTCTTTGCAAATCTTTTCTGGAAGCTTAAAAATTTTCCGACGCAATATTGTAGGACCCACCTAAAACCGTATACATTACCAAAGCCCGCATATAAACCTTTAAGTTTCATAATTTCCTTACCTTCTACATTTTCACACTTGCAAATCGCAAATAATAAAGGATAAGTTCCCAAAAGTTAAAAGATTTAACTTGCGATGCAACTCGAGTGCAAATCACAAATCGCAGATTTTATAAAACAAGTGCAAAGGAAAATGTTAAAGGTGCCGACTTGTGATGTGCGATGAATGGGACCCGATCGCAGATCGCACATAACAAGTTTTAAAGTTTAAAGTGCTAAGAAAAAGTTAATTTTTGCGCTATGCGAAGTGCGATGGAGGCTCGGACGTGATGTGGTTTCGGAGGCATATTTCAAAGAATTTCAAATCCGTAGGCACGACCTTTCCTGTGGTAAAACAAATAGAGGAGGAAAAGGAAGTGTTAATATAAAAACCATGCAAATGCACACATATAACAATGTTACCGATGAAATAGGTAACCGCACTGTTACCTACTTTTTTTTGGTAGCATAAAAAGCACTCGATTTTGAAAAGTGGTGATGCAGAATCACCCTTTTTTTTGTGCACATTTTTGACACTCTAATATTTTTATTTGTGAAGTTGAATATTTGTTTTAAAATGTTAGTGATTTTCATTCTAATTTTGAAACGTATTGATGCAGCATCAACCTTTTTTTTTTAAAGCGGTGATTTTCATGCTAATTTTGAAACGTATTGATGCAGCATCAACCTTTTTTTTTAGAGTGGTGATTTTCATGTTGGTAATAAAACATAAAACTTAGATAAAAAATATATATATATAAAAAAAAAAATTTACTCGTAAAAAAAAAAATTTAAACAAAAAAAAATTAAAAAAAAACAATAAAAAACAAAAATATTCGAAAATTATATCAAAAGAAATGACAAAATTTGAAAAAAAAACACATAATTTAAAGAAAAAAAACAAAAATTAACCCAAAAAAAAAAAAACATCGAAAACATTTTTTTTCTAAGTTATTAAAAAAACCATATAATTAAAAAAAAAAAAATTTAAATAGAAAATTTAAAAATAATTAAAATTACAAAATTAAAATTTAGATAAAGAAAATAAAATACAAAAAGGAAAAAATTAAATTAAAAAAATAATAATGATAAGAAAAAAAAATACAAATTTTAAAATTAACAAAAAAAAAAAAAAATTAAAATTGAAAAAGAAAATTAAAATAAAAGAATTAAAATAAAAAACCTATCATTAAAAAACAAAAAAATGAAAACAACCACGTGCAAATAATTAAAAACCAAATATCCTTAAATTTTTTGTTTTTTTTTTTAAATGAAACAATTTATAAATTTAAAAAATGAAAAACTAAATAAACGAAAAGATTAAAAAAAAACATTTAAATTAAATTAAAATTTAATAAATTTAATAAATAAATTTTAAATTTTAAAAAATAATTAATCTAAAATATTAAATTTAAAAAAAAAATTTAAATAAAAAAAAAAATTAAAACAAATTAAATTTAAAATAAAAAATTTGAATTAAAAAAAAAATAATTTTTGAAATTAAAAAATAAAAATAAAAACAAAAAATTAAATAAAAAATATTAAATTAAAAAACAAATTAAAAAGAAAAAGGAAAAATCAAATTCATATATATATATATATATATATATATATATATATATATATATATATATATATATATATATATATATATATTAAAAAAAAATTTGATTGTGGTGGCGCTGTGAATCGGCCTCTCGCCGCGGGAGGCCGATTTCGGGAATCGGCTTCTGCCGCCACCTGAGCGGGAGGATGATTGGCGGTGCCACCACGATCAAAAGATTTTTTTTTTTTTTTTTTCTTAATTTTTTTTAATTTTTAATATTTTTTTTAATTTAATTTTTATTTTTATTTTTATTTTTAATTCAAAAAATTTAAAATTCTTTTTTTTTAAATTTAATTTTTATCTATGAAATTTAATT
Organism: Pinus albicaulis; assembly: GCA_034641835.2. NCBI lineage: Eukaryota > Viridiplantae > Streptophyta > Pinopsida > Pinales > Pinaceae > Pinus > Pinus albicaulis. Next base: position 60,900,358 of record CM076579.1, on the reverse strand, counting down.
TGTTTTAATTTGTTTTGTTTTATTTATTTATTTTATTTTATTTGTTTTGTTTTTAATTTTTTAATTATTATTATTATTATTATTTTATGTTTAGTTTTTCATTAAATTTTTTAAAATTTAATAAATTTTGTATTATTTTTTTAATTACATAAAAAATTTATATATATATTTTTTATTTCAATTAAAATTGTGTATTTAAAATTAGATTTTCAAATTAATTTGTTTTTATTTTATTTTTTATTTAATATATTTTATTTTATTTATTTTTTATTTCAAAATTTATTTGTTTAATTCATTTATTTATTAAAATTATATATATATATATATATATATATATATATATATATATATATATATATATATATTAAATTTAATTTGTTATTTTAATATTAAGATTTTTTTTTAAATTTAATAAAATCTAATATATATTTTTTTAATTTAAGTTCCTATATATATATATATATATAATTTAATTTATTTTTTAAAATTTATTTGTTTCGTTAATATATATTTTTTTAAATTTAATATTTTATTGTATTTTATTTTTCATTTTCTATTTTTAATTAAATTTTCATTTTTTTACTTGTAATTTAAAATATGTTTTTTTTTTAACTTGTATTTTAAAGTTTTAAATTTATTAAAATTTAATATATTTCTTTAAATTTAATTTTTTTATTTTATTTTTTTAATTTAATAAACATTTTCTTTTTCTTTTTTAAATTTAATTTCTATATTTTATTTTTTATAATTTTTTTTTTTTTTTAAATTTAATACTTTTATTTTGTTTTTGTTTTTTTTTTATTTCTATACATTTTGAAATTTTAATCTTTAAATTTATTTATTTATTTTTATTTTTTAATGTTTGAATTTTTATTTTTATTTTTTTATTCCTATATATTTTTAAATTTTAAGCTTTAAAATGTTTTTATTTTTTAAATTTATTTTTTCTTAAATTTTAGGTTTTTTTTAATGTTTGAATTTTAAAAATTAAAAAATGTTATTTCTATTTTTAAAAATGTCAAAAATATGACACAACTTTTTTTTTGTTATTCCAACATCAACTGGTTTTGTTTTGAGGGTGTTTTTTCAATCCTTTTTTCAAGAAACAATTTTGTTTTTTGTATAATTTTATAAAATGTTGAAATTTGACCTTAAAAAAAAACCAAGTGCGTTTTGGAATACATTTTTTTTGTTTTTGGGGTGTTTTTTCATGTTTTTTGAGTCTTTTTGGGCTAGAGTTCCTGTTTTGAGGTCAGGTTACCTATTTCATCAGTAACAGTGTTATATGGATTTTATTATAATGTCGCTAAATGACAAAGCATGTCAAATCAAAACAATAGAGCGCTTGTGGACTCCAATAGTAGATCTCGAGCTTCCCTCAGATCTATGACATAGGTAACGTCGCACCCCCTCGGCCTGTTTCTTATTAACGCGAGAGGAGGGGTCTGAACTCAGGTTTTAATGGCTTCCCATTTCCGTGACGTGGCCACACTAGGTAACTTCGCACCCCCTCCGCCTTAAACCAGAAACCAGGGGGTACCCCCCCCCCCCCCCCCCCAATCCACTTCCGGTTTTCTCCCACTCTCATGACCGTTTCGCTTGCTCCATAGCTGTTAACTCATCCATTACTCATATTCCTCATATCCATTATATCCGTTAAATCCTCTCGTTGGCCCATAAATTCATTTTCACCATACCCGGTAGTCATACCATTGCGCAGTTAAAACTCATTTTTCACTGTTGGTGAGGCATAACCGTTAAACCCGAACCTCAATCTATAAAATCGCTAGGAGCCTCCCATTCATTAATTTACTTCCACTTTCGATTCGTTTTCATCCTGCCATTCATTCCACCGCGAGTCGTTATTCCTACGATCACCCTTCATTCACAAAATCCTTTCATTTCTCTGGTAACCCAAATTTTAACGTCCCATACTAGTTTACATCAATCAAATCATGGCACCCAAGGACAAGGCAAAGAAGAAAATGAATCCAAAATAGAAAGGCAGGAAACGAATGACTGGAAAAATCCAGAATGTTGACAGTATTGCAGGGGTCATGCACGAGGTCGTCCAACCAGCTGCAGAGGTCACTCCTGAAGCTGCCAAAGCCATTGCAATAGATATTCCTGCATATCCGCAGATAAATATCGACCTCACACCTATTGTTGATACTTAATTTAAAGTTGCTGACTGTCATTGTGAGTTTGATTTCTACGAGCTACATTAGTGGCTAAAACAAAAGCACTTGGATAACCAAGACCCCCTCAGGTTTTGGGAGTCTATGTTGCCTATTTTTACTTTCCCTCAAACTCACCCATTCCCAGATCTAATTTCCTGGTGTCATAAGCAATACAACCCTTTAACCAGGTCAGTGGTGGCTTAGAATGGAAACATTCTCATCACCATATCCCCTAAAACTATTAATAATATGCTTCTCATCCCTGTCTCCAACTCCTTATCCTATTTTTCTCCTACTACCCTCATGAATCTTTACCACAAGTTGTCTTTCCCTCAGAGAGCTTAGATTTTTGACATATTCCTACCCAAGGATGCATATTTATCGAAGACAAATCCCCCATATGCATCCTCCATCTTTCCTATAGCTTCCAAGCACTGAATCTCTCTCCTTTCCTATCTGCTAGGGTACCCCAGTGATGAAACTGTTGATGAACTCATCCTAGGTTTCCTGTCCATATTTAGTCTCGACAAGTTACCATTGTTTATGTACAATTACAGTCATTTCTTGGCTGATATTATACATGAGCAGTTCATGAACTTCACTACTCAATGATAATTTAACTATTCATCTGTGATCATTCACATGAATTTGTTTCAACAGGAAGATATGTTGCCCATTCATCTCAACAAGTAGGATGCTCAGGGAGTGAATCAAACAGTGATTCACTGGACAAAATTGGTCAGAGACTCGACAACAACCACTTCTTTCTTAGATTTCGTAGAATCAATCATTCATCCAGTGAGACAGTTCCTTACCAGCCAATCAAAGCCTAGGATTGGAGAAGACATCAAAAGAACCTTGCACCACAGTGAACAAGAAAAGACTGGGGATTGATATTTGTACAACAATTACTCAGAGATCAGTGTGTATGGTTGTGAGATCCCACCATACAAACTCCCAATGTATGTGCCTATGAGGATATTCTCTTTAGAGTACATCAGGAAAATGATAAGTATGGGCGAAGTGCACTTTGTTTTAGGAAAGAGGAAAGCCTAGTTTTAAGTCAAGGCCAATGTTGGATCTTTCATTTGTAATAACAGAGTAGCTGGTCTTGAGGCAGATATACTATTGAATAAGATGGGTTTTTTTATCAATTTTTAATTGGTCATATGACCCTTGTGGCATTATTTCAGCTCTGAGGGTTGAGCTCAAGACAACCCCTTACACCCATACCTCAAGAGCATAAATAGAGTAGTACATAAATCATAATGAATGGGTAGAAGGTACGTTACAAGAAGCAGATGAGAAATCCATCTCCATTTTGAATGTGCAAACACCAGTACCTCAAAGTAAACAAAAAAAAAGGGTCAGAGAAGAGACATCCCATTCCAAGGGACTTGTGGAAGAATTCATATCACAACATAAGAGACCCAAGTTCACTCATTCCTTGCTTTCGGAAGAGAGACAACCATAGATCATAGATTTGGGAGATATTGAAGTCTCCACATCTTCCAATACTCCTTAGACTCCTCCATCAGCATCACCTGTAAGAAAGCCACTAGAGATCATCTAGCATTCAGAGGCCAGCTCTTTAGAAGAATAAAATATTTTCTCCAAGTTCCTAGAGATCAAACAAAAGAATGAAGCACTGAAATTAGATGTCTACAACCACTTTTGGAAGAAGACATCTACATCTCAACATAGACTCCTCACTGCCTTTGACAGTGAGAAAAGCAGTATGCAGATGGCCTTTCTGTAAGCCACAATGCTATTTCCAAAAACACAGGCTGACTACAAGAAGACTATCTTCTCATTTGATTCAAGACACATACATTCTATTGACCAGATTGATATGCACAGGTAATCGGGAGAGATTCTATTTTCAACCACGACTACAACTGCTATGTCTCTCTCAAAGTGAAAAGTAGCACTGTCAAATATGTAGTCCCAGCTAAAAATTGACAATTTATCATGTTTGGCTAAAGACAACTGGATAAAGACCTTTGAAGAACTGGTAGTGAAAGTAGGGTATGATCCTCAATCATCAAGAAGAAAAATGCAGACATTGTTGCTTTGAGAAAGAAACTTAAGCTACCATCGACTGAAGATCCACAGAAAAAAGAAATGGTTCAAATTGAATCTGACAAGGAAGATCTGCTCAAGTTTATTATTGCTCAAAATCTACAAATAAAAAATATGGAAGAATAGATTGAAGAGCTGCTGAAAGAAAAATCAGCACTCTAGGTAAATGCTGATCTCATTCTAACCACACAGGCATCCTCTACAGATGCTAGAACCTCAATAGCCTTGGACCTAAATGATCTAGCACAACTGGCTCAAGATTTAGCCACACAAAAGAAAGCATATGAGAAGCTGAATCATAAGTTTCAACTTATGAAGTCACAAAAGATTAAGAATGATAGGGGAAATGCAAAAGACTCATCAATTGGAACTCAGAATTAAAGAATTGGAGAGTGAAACTCTGATGCCCTCAACGTTAGGAGAAGCTAAGGAGAATATTTGGGAGAACATCAATGAGTCCATTACTGAGATATGGCCATCAATTCAGATCATCTTTGAACAGTAGGAAGTCATCTGCAAGTGTAAAAAAACAATACAAGAAGAGAAGTATCAACTCCAAGAGAAGCCAAGAGAAGCTACTGATATGATCAAAGTTATTAATTTTAAGAACAGGGAGGAGTTGGAAGAGATCAATATCTTAGACATGACTGCAACCATTTTGGAAATTAAGAAGGTATTACAGAATAGGAATTTTATCAACCAATTGTAGAACAAGTGTGAAGCCTTGAATGTGATGGTTCAGAGGTTTCATAAGAAATTTAATGTCTTAAACTAGAAAGGACTACCCGATCTGGTTGGGTTAGATGATAAGCTGGTAAGGTTGTAAGATTATTATAAAAAGCTATATACGATTGCTATAGACAAATCAAAGTTTGCAAATATTAAGGGGCACATTACAGGCATGGATTTCCTTGAAGCTCTTACAGTTTGATTTGATGATTCATCATCAAATTAAAGAGTTATTTATTCAAAAGACAACTTTTGACAAATTCACTGAGGTGGATGAAATCTTCAAAAAAATGGTAAATATAGAGGTCCCTAGTGAAGATTAGTGGGATAAGTTTTGTGAGATTATTGAGCAAAGGGTAAATTTTGCAGCATGTCATCAGGGCATCCTCTCTTACGACCTATGAAATGGAGACCCAAAGAAAAGCCAGATGTCAATAATACTCGACAATGCCTCTTGCAACCATGACGACCTCCTCTAGCCTACCTTTTGATTTACTGAAAGCTGCCACAATTAATGTTATAGTCAGAGATATTTCAAATATTAGCTCAAAAGTTATTATAGAAGTTAATTTTGTAGGTGGTTTTCCAGAGATATTTTAAATATTAGCTGAGAAGTTATGGTAGAAGTTAATATTGTGGCAATCTCTCAAATGATGTTTCATTTCGGGCCCTGCATGGCAGCAATTGTCAAAATTCCATTTACTTCGTAGTTAATTTAGATTTCTGACCTAGATTAGGGAAACCACCTCAGTTGCAGTTAAATACTTCATGTATTTTCATTATCAAGCGTTGGACTTTGTTTAGACTCTGCGTTGCTAGATCATTGTATTGGAGCTTTGTAACATCTTTGGGCTGGGCATTAATGATAAAAGCATGTTCACAGGATCCTTGAGCTATGTTAATGGTGATGTTATTTATTTCATATATATCTTTCTTTGTTTTTCCATACTGTACTCCAGCTTCTCTGATTATAGGGCATAAATGTTAGATTAAGATTGCTGAGAAAGCACCTTAAGCTTGTCTGTCTTTGTCATCTTAATGTTTTCCTCTGAAGTATGACTAAAGAATTCTTAACTGCTCTTTAGCTCTACTGAAATTGTTGTCTTAAAGTTTTTCCTTTGAAGTATAGTTAAATAATTCTTAATTTCTCTTTAGCCTTACCAAAACTGACATATTTAAAGTTTTCCCCTGTGAAGTTTAGTTAAATAATTCTTAACTACTCTTTAGCTCTACTGAAATTGTTGTCTTTAAAGGTTTTCCTCTAAAGTATAGTAAAGAACTCTTCACTGCTCTTTAGCATTACCAAAGCTGATATATTTAAAATTTCCCTTGTGAAGTTTAGTTAAAGAATTCTCAACTTCTCTTTAGCTTCACGAAAACTAGTATCTTAAATGTTTTTTCTTTGAAATTATAGTTAAAGAATTCTTAAATTATCTTTAGGCTCTACTACCTCCTGTCATACCATCTTCACACTGGCCAGTAAGATCCATTTTATATAGTTAGCTTTCCCCATAAATGACCTTGAAAATTTGATGTACAAATCAACCCTTTTATTGACTTCATAGCCCAATGGATTAAACTTACCGTATTCTATCTATCCAACCAACCAAACAAAACAAACAAAACAATCCCTATAACTAGCCTAAAATCAACATTATAAATCACCAAATTCAAATCCTAAATTATAAAGATATAGAGAGAGCCATCTCTGAGCTTAGGAAGGCTACGTCCTAGACTCCAAATCAGTTTGATGTTGTCCTCTGCCACTTGTTCTTACCAATCTTACAAATTACAGAGGGCTAACATAATGGCGACCATACTAGGGAACTATTGATAAAACTTAATATTATCAAAACTCAATCAAACCCAGTCGAAATACTGTGGGCTTTAATTATTTCTGTCACAGATTGGTTTTCAAAAACCTTATAAAAAATTTGACTTATCTGTGCCTTGGGTCTATATTCTGGCTTCCAGGAGAGTCTTCACCAGATCTCATCCTGACCCAAATCGCCCTGAAATAGTTGAGAACCAAGAAAAAATTCTAAAGAAAAGTCCCAGGTCTGAAAGTTCGACTATTAGCAAGCCTCTTCACAAATAAAAATCCCTCCTTGAAAGCCTTGCAACCCTACAAGAGATCTATTTTGGCTTACACTTTGAGCTACACTTGTTCAAGACCAAATATCAGAGTTGGACAGAAGAGATAGTGCTTAACCAATCATTCTTACAACCGACTCATATCGGGGAAGCCTCTACCTCCAACCAAACTAAATCCTAATTCCCCCTGAACATTTCTCCCCAGAGTCCCTAAACACCCAATCACACTCCCACTGTCCACCTTCCTCCTTTCAACCCCCCAAATCCCTTTGTTAACCCTCCTATTATCAACCCTCCTTGGGTTCCCCTACCACCAATCATGGTAGCCTGGTATGCTCCACTAGTACTACCACTACCTTCGACGCCTTTACCACAAGATTATCAGTCCAAGATCCCCCTATTTGACAAAAGTAGCCATTGAAGTACTCAACAACATATGGATAAAATGAATAATTATTTTGACCGACAAGAGATAAATGACAAAAAGGTTAAATTAAGAATGTTTGCTCAAATCTTAGGGGGAAAAGCAAGAAAATGGTTTAAAGGCCTGACTCCTAATAGTATCTAGGACCTCCCTACCTTTCACCAGCTATTTATAAACAAATGGGAAGTTAAGAAAAACCCTCTCCAAATTTTGTCAGAATATGAGAACATCAAGAGAAATGTTGGAGAAAGTGTCCAAGATTACTGTACTAGGTTCAACAGTGTATACAATGCCCTCCCTCCTCATATGAAACCCCCACAAGGTTTTTCCCTAGTGAAATTCCTTGATTGATTTGACCCAGAGATGACTTATCAGCTAAGAGAGAAAGATCCCCCCACATTAGAAGACATGCAGAGGTGTGCAGTAAGCATAGAAGAAAATCTGATTGCCAAAAGGGCTAGAATGAGAAGCGGGAAAATGGTCACAATTAGGGAAGAGCCAGTACCCTCATCATCTGATACCAAGATTGAAAACCTTGTTAGAACCATGGAGAGGATGATGGAGAGGATCAACTTGAATGAGAGGGCTTCCCCCAGAGAAAATCAGCCAGCTCAAAATAGAAACCAAAACCAAAACTTTAGGAGAAATCCCCCTCAAATCAGACAAAGAGATCTGAGGGGACCTGACCAATTGATTAGGCATCCTTTCCAAAAGAATTATGCAGATGAATATGAGGGGATGGTGGAAGAGCCTGAAGAGAGTCAAGTAAATTTAGTAGGGGTATATGATGAGGATACTGTTTTCCTCACCAAAGAAGGGCAAGGTCTATTTTCCCTAGCTCAAAATGAACTAGAATGGGAAGAGTTAGAGGATTATAAATAAGGATTCGAGAATGCTATCATGGAGGTGCATAGAAAATATAACCTTAGAAGCAAGAAAATCTCTGATATCCCTAAGACACAAAATCCTAGAAACTTTGCTAAAAAATCCCCCGAAACTGATCCCGAGAAAACTGCAGAAATCTCACAGAAAATCACTAAAAACCCTGAGGAATGTGATCCAAATATCCCTAATAGAAATCCACCTATCAGCCCTAGAAAAAATTTCCTAGCTGATATCCCTTAAAAAATCAACCAGCTAAAGTTGCTGCCAAAATAATACCTGAGAAAATAGATTTGAGTTTACCAAAAACACAAACGCCATTCAGCATTGAGAATGAAATTGCCAAAATCAAAATATCCATACCCCTCACTGAATTGGTAAGCCAAGAGGTATATAGGTCCCAAGTCTTAAAAGCACTAAACATGGGAGACAATATTGACCCTCTAAATATGAATGATGACAAACTTGAAACTTGTTTGGGCCAGAAGTAGAGGGAAAATTCCAAGAAGGAGGTGTTCCCCCATTTTATGTCATCTTGAATGCTCATGATAATATCCTTCATAATGCCATGTTAGATTCAAGGGAATCTCATAAGCTCATGCCAAAGATAGTTATGGAGAGGCTTGGCCTTGAGATAACTAGGCCATACAAAGACCTCTATTATTTTGACTCTAGCAGAGTGAAATGTCTAGGACTTATCAAAGGCCTATGTGTTACTTTAGCACAATTACTAGCTAAAAGTCTAGTGATGGACATAGTAGTGGCCGAAATTCCGCCTAAATATGGCATGATGTTATTCCAGTCATGGGGAGCCAAGATTCAAGGCACCCTCCAAAAGGATATGACCTACGCTACCATACCAGTGTTTTACCAACAAATAATGTTGTATAGGAAAAATCACATGAAGTACATGGTGAGAAGTCAAGAAAAGCATGATAATTCCCCCCTTTACTCCATCCACTCGGATCTTGATTCATTCATTATTTACAATGATGAAAAAATTAGTAAACAAGTAGCATCCAATGAACAAGTAGGTGAAAAGGAAGAAGACCAGGAAAAGTGACAATTAGACCAAATAGAGATGGAGCAACAAAAGTTTGAACCTGAACATCTTTGGAACATGAGATTTGATGGCTCCTGTGGCCAAGCTGGCTCAGGAGCAAGTGTTTGGGTATGCAACACTAAGAATAACCACGTAGAGGGTAATTCTTACAAACTAAACTTTCAGTGTACATACAACATAGCAGAATATGAGGCACTCCTTTTGGGTCTACAATTACTAAAGAAGTTAGGGGCCAAAACAATCTCTTTCCATGGGGATTCTCAATTCGCCATCAGGAAAATTAAGGGAGAATATTCAACTAAAAATCCTAGATTGAAAGCATACATGAATGTTTCCCTTGACCTCCTAAAGACATTCAAAGAATACGACCTTTCCTCCATCCCTGGGAACCAAAATATCCTTGCCAATGGGTTGGAATTTTCAGCCAGCACGTGTGAAATACCTCATCCTAATAAAAAATACAATGTGTAGGTTAAACACCAACCCGCAGTCCCTGATAACATGAGACATTGGAAAGTCTTCGAATATGACCAAAAGATTTAAGATTTCCTCCAATCTAAGGAGGATTTTGAGTTTCCAAATTTAGACCTAGACCATGAAGATGACTTTCCCATGGAAGAAAAAACATGCACGGAGGAATCCCCTCATGATTCGGAAATTAATTTTTCAACAAAGGAAGACCTACAGGAGATAGAAATGCATGATGATCTAGAAAAGGAAGAATTTGAGGTGCTACAATTCAGAGACAACACCTTTCCTAGGGGACTGGTTCCTCTAGAGGAACTCTTTCATTTCGATGATGTGGCTAGGAAACCAAATATGGAGTCCATGGAAGTAGACATCGAGTAGTGAAATCTAGGCAGTGAGTAGGAACCCAATATGATAAAATTGTCAAGAATGTTGCATGCATCCTCAAAGAAGAAATACATTGATTTGTTCAAGGAGTTCATTGATGTGTTTGCATGGACCTATAAGGACCTAAAGTCTTATGACACTATTATCATCCAGCACAAAATTCCAGTCAAAGAGAACCATAAGCGTTTCAAATAGAAGTTGCGCAGAATAAACCTTGTCCAAATGCCTTTGGTTGAGAAAGAGATAAAGAAAATGTATGATGCTAAGATAATAGACCCGATCAGATACTCCAAATGGGTTTCCAATCTAGTGCCTACAAGAAAGAAGATAGGGGAAATTAGGTTCTGCATCAACTTCAGAAATCTAAACAAAGCATCACTAAAGGAAAAATACCGTCTACTAAAGATGGATCACATATTGCAAAAGGTAGTGGGCTCCAAGAGGATCTCCATATTAGATGGATTTTCTGGGTACAATCAAGTATTGGTGCACCTAAATGACCAACCCAAAACAAATTTTACCACTCCATGGGGAACCTTTATATATGTAAAAATTCCCTTTGGACTAATGAATCTTGGGGCCACATTCCATAGAGAAATGGTTGTTTCTTTTTTAGAATAAATCAGAAAATTCATTGTCATCTACCTGAATGATATTACTGTCTGTTCAAAAATTGATGAAGAACATTTGGCTCATCTAAGGAAAGTCTTGGAAAAGTGTAGACGGTTTGGTCTATCACTAAACCCTAAAAAATCATTATTTGGTTAGGAAGAAGGAAATATTCTAGGCCACATCATATCCTAACAGGGAATCAAGATCGACCCCAGCCGGATTGAGGGTATCCTCCAAATTAGCCATCCCAAAAACATCAAAGAACTGCAGTCTCTCATTGGCAAGATAAATTTCTTGAGAAGGCTCATACCAAACCTTTCATAATTTTTGAGGAATATCACTAATATGATCAAAAGAGATTCAGGAGTCAAATGGAGCAAGGAAGCAAATAAATATTTTGATCTAGTAAAGTAGGCCCTCACATAAGCACTAGTTCTAACCAGCCCCGACTTCAACAGGGATTCTTCATTTTTTCCTTTTCATCACTACATACAATTGCTTCGATATTGATGCATAAAAATACAGAAGGACAAGAGAAGCCCATAGCATTCTTCAACCAATCCTTAAGGGATGCTCCTTTGAAATACAATATTATGGAAAATTATGCTTTTTCCTTGATCAAAGCACTAAATGATTTCAGAGTCTACATTCTTCATTCACACATCATTGCATTTGTTCCTCATACAGTTGTGAAGGACATCCTAACTCAGGATCCCGATGGAAAAAGAGGCAAATGGATTTCGGTTATCCTGGAGTATGATCTAGATATCAGACCCACCAAGTTGATATAAGGGTAGGGACTGGCCAAATTAATGGTCGAGACAAATTTTCAAGCATTGGACATTAACATGATTCTCTCACTAGATGAATAAGGGAAGCTAGCAACTCCACCTATTGAGGAAGCGTTCCTAAATTCTCCTTGGTACGCATATATATTATATGTGCTCTTTAATTTAAATGCTCCTCCTAGTTTGTCCAAAAAAAAGGCCAGATTATTGAAATTAAAAGCTGTAAATCTCTGTATCCTAGAAAATGTGTTATATTGGAAAATTTTTGGTGTTGTATTGCTTAAATGTTTGCTGAAGGAAAATGCAAATAGGATTATGCATGAGTTTCATGAAGGCGATTTTAGAGGAAATATTTATTGGAACACCACTGTTAATAATATCCTTAGAGCTAGTTTCTATTGGCCCACTCTTTTCCCAGGCATCCACAAGATGGTGATTTCCTATCATAAACGACAAATTTTTAAGGGAAAAAGAAAGCTTCTACATTTTCCTTTACAAATAATCTGTGTTGAAGCTCCTTTTACACAATGAGGTTTATATTTCATTGGATAAATCCACCCTTCCTCCTCTACCCAACATAAATGGATCCTTACTGCTACTGATTATTTCACCAAATGGATAGAGGCCATTCCTTCCAGAATAGTTGTTGCTGATTCAGTAATTATCAAATTCCTTGAAACCAACATTCTATCTAGATTCGGTTGCCCTAAGAAAATCATTATTGATAATGCCACTACCTTTAAATCCAAAAAAATGGTGGAGTTTTGCCACAAATATCACATCACTTTGGGGCATTCCACAACTTATTACCCTCAAGGCAATGGACTAGCTGAATCCTCTAATAAGGTCTTGGTTAACATCATTAGGAAGTTGATGGAAGAAAATAAGAAGACATGGCATAATAAATTGGTGCATGCACTATGGCGTGACAGACTGAAAATCAAGAAATCAATTGACATGTCACCCTACCAGTTAGTCTATGGAATGGATGCAGTCTTCCCAAATGCCTTAGGGGTGCTAGTCATGAAGATCATTCAAGAGGTGCAGTATGAAGAAAATGATGTACAAAGAAGAGTAAGCTAGACCATCTAGTTGCAATAGTACAAAGAAGGGATGTATAATAGAACTCAGGTGGTGCAGGAGAATATCAAGAAAATATTTGACAAAAGGACCAAAGCTAATGATTTCAACATTGGAGACAAAGTCCTAAAATGGGATTCTAGGAGAGGAAAAATGCAAACATGGAAAGTTTGATAACCTATGGAAAGAACCATACATAATTCATTCTTCAAGGGTTAATAATTCTTTTTTATTGTAAGAAATAGATAGAACAGAGTTGTTTGGAGGTCCTATCAATGGCTGGATGCTAAAGCAATATTTAAGTTAAGATATCAGTGTAAATTTTCTCCACTGTAAATATCATAGCCTTACAAATTTCAACAAAAAAATGGAAAAGGTTGAGGCCCGATGTGAAGACCACGAGCCTAGTCTGATAAAAAAATAAAAACTAAAAAGAGAGATAAAAAAGAGACAAAGAAGAAGAAAAGAGGGTTTTTCCCCAAGCAAAAAATTAAAAATTTCTGAAAGTGCTGCAAATCAAAATGGCACTACTATTGAGAAAGCCTTGTTCAATATTACAGTCTAAACATGATTGGACAAATTTTGAATTTTTTCTGATAAGTTAGAAAATGAAGATGTGCCAAACCATTTAATATTGGCTTATCGGTAGGTAGGTAGAAAATGACATTGGTTCGAAAGCATAATCCGAAAAAATAGGAGGAAAAAGGGACAGGTGGTAAGATAGAGATCCAAAAGAAAGGTATGTTAGGGTCTGCAAGTCTAAATGCACCCCAAAAAGAGGAAAAATGATTTGAATCGTAGGTTGGGTAGGAAGGTATGCAAAAGAACTCTTCAAACTTGAGCATATTTCAAATTTTTGGTTTCAATTTGTTTTTTTTCAGGCTCAAGATCAAAGGTTAGACCTCAGGTTGCAGTGAGCATTTATTTCAGCTCTGAAGGTTGCAGTCACAAAAGTTGTAGCAGATCAGGATTACGGGGTGGGGATCAACCCAATAGATCAGGTTACTAGTCTGCAAAATTCTTGACACCTCCTAAGAAAGGAGGCTACCATCCCTAGTTGGAGCCACTGTTAGACTCATGTATTTTTACAGTATCACAAGGTGACTTCCTATTCCTTATATTTTTCATGCTAAAAATAATATTCCATGACTATCATTTATTTTTCAGCAAAATAAAAGGATATCCTGGCTATTATAAGGGTCAAAAGAATCTATCTACCATTTAAAATTTAGTTAAAGTGGAAAATATAATTGATTAATTGTAATGATGAGCTAAATCTCACTGCCTTCATTATTTCTCATATTCCCTCTGCTTACCTTTCATTTTACCTATTTTTTGACACTCCCATGCTTTAGAAATCATTTTTTCCCTCAAAACCCACATACATTACCATTTTCAGACTTACTGCTTCTTAAAACCCACTTCTGTTGAAAAATCTGGAAAAGTATGAGCTTTTCCAGCATTCCATGACCTGTAAGTTTCAAGCTTCTCTTTGCAAATCTTTTCCGGAAACTTAAAAAAAATTTGACGTGATATGGTAGCACCCGCCTAAAACCTTCTACATTACCAAAAGTTGCATATAAACCTTTGAGTTTCATAATTTCCTTACCTTTCGCCTTTTCGCACTTGCCAACATTTAGTGCGGCACATGGCGCACTGCACAACATTTAGGACTTACTGGTAAATGGCTGCAAGTTAAAATATTTAACTTGCGATGTGACTTGCCCACATAAAGCCAATCACAAATACTAAAGGATAAACCGCGGGAGGTAAATGTTAAAATCGCAGAAGTGCGATATGCGATGTGGTGGGGCCCAAGTGAAAATCGTAGATCGCATGTTTTACAAGTTACCCCGGGAGGTAAATATTAAATTTTCTGAAGCGCGATGTGCGAGGCGGTGGGACCCGATTGCACTTTGAAAATCACAAATAATAAAGGATAAGTGCCCACAAGTTAAAATATTTAACTTGCGATGCAACCCGAGTGCAAATCGAAAATCGCAGATTTTATAAAACAAGTGCAAAGGAAAATGTTAATGGTGCCGGCTTGCAATGTGCAATGGGTGGGACCCAATTGCAGATCACACATCACAAGTTTAAAAGCTTAAAGGGCTAAGAAAAAGTTAATTTTTGTGCTGTGCGAAGTGCAATGGAGGCCTGAACGCGATGCTGTTTTGGAGGCATATTTCAAAGAATTTCAAATATGTAGGCACGAACTTTCCTGTGGTAAAACGCAACGGAGGAGGAAAAGAAAATGTTAACGTAAAAACCATGCAAATTCACGCATATGGGTTTTATTATAAATTCGCTAAACGAAAAAGCAATTTAAATCAAAACAATAGAGCGCTTGCAAAATCCAATGGTAGATCTCGAGCTTCCCTCAGATCTACGGCATAGGTAACGTCACACCCCCTCCACCTATTTCCTTTTAACGCGAGGGGGGGGGGGGGGGCTCCGAACTCCAGTTTTAATGGTCGTCGCTTCCGTGATGTGGCCACACCAGGTCTCTTCGCACCCCCTGTGCCTTAAACCAGAAACTGGGGGTTACCCCCACTCCCTCCCAAATCCACCTCCGATTTTCTCCCACTTTCATGACCATTTCGCCTAGGCCATAGCCATTAAATCATCCATCACTCATATTCCTCAGATCCATTATATCCATTAAATTCTCTCGTTGGCCCATAAATTCATTTTCACCATACCCGGTAGTCATACCATTGCACAGTTAAAACTCATTTTTCACTGTTGGCGAGGCATAACCGTTAAACCTGAACCACAATCTATAAAATCGCCAGTGGCCTCCTGTTCATTAATTTACTTCCACTTTCGATTTGTTTTCATCTTGCCATTCATTCCACTATGAATCATTATTCCTACGATCTCCCTTCATTCAAAAAATCTTTTCATTTCTCCGGTAACCCAAATTTTAATGTCCCATACCAGTTTACATCAATCAAAGCATGGCACCCAAGGACAAGGCAAAGAAGAAAACGAATCCAAAAGAGAGAGGCAGGAAACGAATGACTCATGAAATCCAGAATGTTGACAGTATTGCAAGGGTCGTGCCCAAGGTCATCCAACCAGCTGTAGAGGTCACTTCGGAAGTTGCCAAAGTCGTTGCAACAGTGTTGTAACCTTTACAACACCCTCCAAAAAAAGACTACCCTTTTAAAATTTTGGGGCCCCTTAGAACTAAAGAGAAATTGCTAAGTCACTAAGTCGCAAAAGTAGACATTCATGCAAATTGCGACCTTGCGACCTAGCGACCTCAGGTCGCCAGGTCGCCAGGTCGCACATTACATAAACTCATGAAAACTGCGACCTAGCGACCTAGCGACCCAGGTCGCCAGGTCGCTAGGTCGCAATTCGGTCATTTTCCGAAAATCACGACTTAGCGACCTTGCGACCCAGCGACCCCAGGTCGCCAGGTCGCAAGGTCGCCAGGTCGCAAAACGCAAGGTTTGACGAATCTGCGACCCAGCGACCCACATTAATGGCCCGCACGTGCGACTTCCTATAAAAGGGGGGTCACAGGTCGCATTATTCACATTCAGCGATTTGTAAGGAAAACGCCTCTGACAGCTCAACTGACGAGTTTTTCCCGGGTAAGTTGCTATTTCTTCCTGCTGTTTCCATTCTAATGATTTTCTTACTAAACCCATCTCCCCTTGTAGCCTATAAATTGTCTTTTGGCCGTGATTTAATGTTTTCTGAGAAGTTTGCCCATTACATATTGCATAAATTACCAAAAACCTCTCTGTTTGCTTTTTTACCCCATGGCATCATCCCCTTTTCTTTAAAATCATGCCACAGCTCTCCCTGACCCTAGAAACCTTGCAAATTCCCAAGAGAAAGGGGGCAAAAGGGTTCAAGGCCGCGCGCACCAAACCCCCGGCAAGCTAAATCTGCGACCTGCGACCCAGCGACCTAGTCGCGAGGTCGCAGAGTCGCATTTTTCTCCAGTTTTGAAGATTTGCGACCTGCGACCCAGCGACCTAGTCGCCAGGTCGCCAGGTCGCACTTCCTTTGTTTTATCTAGATCTGCGACCTAGCGACCCAGCGACCTCAGGTCGCCAGGTCGCCAGGTCGCAAGATTGCGCCCGGGCCCTGTTTGTGTGATCTGCGACCCAGCGACTCACCAGTACAGTTTTGCTTTAACACATTTAGGTTTTGTCACTGAATTGTAACTGATTTTTATTCGCCATGACGTTCTTATCGTGGGACTCTTTTCTGAATTTGACAGGTGAAGATATAGAGTGCATACCTGTGCTCTCAGATTCTAGTGACATGGCGCCCCCGTGGTCTCGGAGAAAGGACAAGGGAATAGTGGAAGAGACTGATGAGTTGGTGGTGGTGTCCCCACCCCCAATATTCCGAGATACATTATGTACTTTTTCGAAAGACGACAGCATGAGGTGGTACCAGATTTATCAGGAGTTCGCCAAGTTGCCAGAAGAATTTCCGGAAGACCTCCCAGACCGAGAAATATACTGGGCGGTAAAGAGGTCCAAACTACATCTGGCAGGGGCGCATCCAGCCATATTCCCATGTCCGGAGATCATAGACTGGATAATACAAAAGACAGACCCAGAGAAATTTGTGATCATAGATCATGAAGGCAGAGCTTTCACTACGCTGGTAGGCTCAGATGTACACATTTATTATTCACTGCCGCGCCCAAACCAGCACTTTACTCGAGAATGGGCTGCTACTCACGCCGTCCCGATCGTCGATACTATTAAACAATGGTGGGAGGAGCCCGAGAAGTTCAAGGTGAAAAAGAACCAGGAATACCCTGTGGCAAGCCTAAGAAAAGTTTATAAATTGGTTGCTGCCATGCTCTGCAGGCTTTACGGGCGCCCAGATTGCTCCACTTTCAACGGCAGTTGGGCCACTATTATGGAGTATGTGACAACACAGGGGACCCGTTTTAACTGGGCCGGCATACTGATGACGTCGCTGCAGACCAACTTGAACTCGGCATCGGCTCCGGACGAAGGAATGCCTGCTGAATTTTACATGGCTTCATACCTATTAGATGCGGTGTGCGCCCGAGTGGAGTTTGACGGCTGGGAGCACAACTGGGACCCCGAGAACACGCGCGCAATCCATCTACAACTTAAAGTATTCTGGGAGTCTAAATACAAACAGGACCTAGATCGGATCTCCCAAATATTTGTTCCCGCTCTGTACAGACATTTATTTGGCCAAGACGCCCCTTGCATGTCATGGCGGGCCAAGGAGACCCTGGTTAAAGTGGCGCACTGGTTCCCTTTCCCCGAGTACACCTTCATCCGAGTCTTTGGAACTTACAAGGCGCCACATGTTATGCCTCGTTTCGTGACGGACAAAATGCTGATGCAGGAGGTGTGCTTTCAGATGTCACATGGTTTCTCCAACATCTTGTCTAAGGGCAAAAAGAAGCCATGGCCCACTCTGCCCCTCACTATTGGTGCATTCACAGTTAAAGACTTCAAGGAGGTGCTAGCAGAAGCAGACGCAATGAGAAGTTATCAGCCGGGGGCAATTGAACACCGAAACTATGACCCAGAGAGATTGGTCCCTGAACACTGCCGGAGAGCCAACCTCAGGTGGACTTATCAGCATCTCGAACGCCCAACAGAAGATGAGAGGAGAAACTGGTATAATGCTGAAAGACAGCTTGCTCCGGGGGTTGACGTGGTCCAGGAAGACTTGGATGATCAGAACTTGGAAGACAGAAGACGTCAGTTAGGAGATTCTTCTTCATCCATGCTCCAGAAATCCCGAATCAACACAGGGTCAACGCCATCCGCCAAACAAAAGGAGGCAGAAGCAAAGGCCCAACAGGAAAGGGAGAGGAAGCTAAAAGAAGATGAGGAGGCACGCGCAAAAGGTACAACTGCAGCACAAAAGAGGAAGCTAGCCAAAGAGGCCAGGAAAGAAAAAGAAGACAAAGAGGCACAAGCTGCAGCGGAACAGGCGCTTAAGGCGGAGTTGGACAAGGCGGAGGCTGAACGCCAAAAGAAAGCTGAGCAGGCAGCTGCAGCTGAACAAAGGAAGAGGGCCGAAATAGAAGCAGCCGCAGAGGCTGAACGACAAAGGAAAGCCGAGCAGGCAGCTGCAGCTGAACAGAAGAAGAGGGCCGAGATAGAAGCAGCAGCAGAAGCCGAACGGCGGAGGAAGGAAGAGGAAGAGAAGAACACAGAGGAAAGAGAAGATGACACGCTAGATGATCTTGAAGTAACTCCTCTCGACGTACCTTTGGGCCGTACACAACTCTCTGATGTTAGATCGCCCCAGGGACAGGAAGAAGATGTGTTCGACCTGACCAGACTCACTTTTGATCAATTTTTGTTCAAGATCCGTCAGGAGAAGAGGAGGTCGTTGGCACATAGTCCCTCTGCATCATCTGCAGTATCCACAGGTAAGGATATAGTTTTGGATACCAGGACTAATCCGGTAATGATAGCGTCAGCAGGTACTACCTTCGCTGCGGCTACAGAAGAGAATGTAACCCGGATGAGTAGAGAAATAGTAGCTCTACAAAACAGACTACACGCAGCTGAGCAACGCGAAAAGATGGCAGAGCAGGAGAGAGCAGCATTGCAAGCGGAAGTCCAGCAACTTCGAAACCAAGCTCTGCCAGCAAATGAAGTCTCACTTGCTATTTTCAAGGAGTGTGAGGTGTTGGAGATGACTATGAGACATGTATATGGTGAGATGTTCACCATCAAACAAACAGTCGCTCCTCTGGCAAGAGCACGAATGGAAACCAGGAAAAGACAAGATCAGCTCAAAGAGGCTTCACAGGCTTTGGACAGGATGATGGGTTGGACCATTCAGTACCCTCAGGCACCTGAAAATTTGCCTAAGAGGGACTGGATCCACACGCAGGATGCGAAAGTTCAACTCCGCATAGCGATGCACTCTGGAGACAAATTGACTAAAGACCTGGACAAAGTGATGTCCTCGTACGACCATCTGATTAGTGGTATCGACTCAATGCATACGCTGCACCACATCCCATCGCTTGGAGCATTAGAGGAAGAGAAAACCTGGGAACAAGTAAACCAAGATATTCAAACATTATTGCAACCCATCAAGCAGGCCGCAGCTGATCCGGAGCCCTCCGCATCTCAAGAGCATCTTAGTCAATTCATCGCCGCTCCAGCGCGGATTTATACCAAGCTTGCGTCGCTCTCGAATCAGATTGGACAAAAGAGGGAGACCCTAGTACCGAACGCTTTGGAATGCGCGGATAGGTTGAAAGAGGAGGTGCCCCTGGTATCCCCCATAGCGGCAGAGTACCAGGCATGGCAGGATTTCCTTAGGGAACAACAGGTTGACATTAACAGTTCGCGTCCCGGCAGCAGCAAGTCCTGAGCAGCAAGAAGAACCAGGTCGCAAATCGCAACAACAGGACAGGTCGCAGGTCGCATCATCTACCCAGGTCGCAGAAGGAGTTGGTCGCAAGGTAGCCCAAAAGTCAAGAAGGTGAACAATCAAGGAAACCCAACAGACAATTTTGGCATTATAAATACTCCTACGGGACATTGTACAAGGGCTTTTTCTTTTGGGAAACTCAGGAGCTACAAGCATTGTATTTAAAGATCTGACACTTGAGCATATGAATATAGAATCTTGTTAAAATGCCCTATGGTTATGATGTGTTTTGCTGTATGAACACTTTGTGTATTTCTTTAAACAGTTTCAGAATATCCTATGATTAATGAATCTGTTCTTTTCATGATATCGTTTATACGTCATGGCTATCCGTGTTGTATCAATGATGTTTATCTTATTATCTGTTATCTTAATGAATGTTAATAAACTAGATTGTTAGCATTTCGTTTCATCTTTCAGGAAGTGCAGAGGTATCTTATCATCAAGAACTATTTTTTTTTGTTTGATCAGACCACTGTACAAGCAATTACCCCACAAAAGATGTGTTGCTAATGACATCTCTTGAGGTGTATGTGCTTTATCTATAATCTTGCTACACATAGTGTTTGATTCATGTTTAACACGTTAATCTCGTATTCTATATCAGGTGAATAAGTGTATGTTCGCAGGTTCAAGAAGGTTCTTTTGAGACCGAAGAGAAGTCATCTTAAGTGGTAGCCGGACCCACACTCCGGACGGGATCCCTACTCCAAACGGTTTAAGGTCTGATTGGGACTTTCTACCGGGGAGATCCCCTACTGTTGGCCGGACAAATTTTCCCGTCAACAGAATTGGCGCTAGAAGGAGGGCCTGATGGCAGCCTCCCAGCACACAACAAACATCCCATCACAAACTCCCCAAGGGGAGGTCACAAACAATGAAACTAACCCTCCTCTTCCAGAAGATATTCCAGGGAGGGAGCTTCGATATTATGAAATCACTAGGGAGCAGCTAAGAGCCTTACGCCCAACTGCCCGAGATCTTGTCAACCAGTTACGGTTCACTCCAATCATGGAATACCTTACCCATACTAGGACCCCGCCCGAGAACATCACTCGTAACGGTGCCATTGCAAGTACTATACCCGAGCTCGTGAATCTCATGTTGGAAGACCTCGCAAATGCTGTTGAGGAAAATGATCCTGTTCTCCAAGAGGGTGAAGAGTTTGCTGACACCGGGCCTTCCCCCGACTTCCAACCTAACCAGACTCGACAAAACAACAACCAGGCACACCCCCTACCCGGGGATGGTGAGGGTGGCAGAGGCCGGGGAAATGTAGACAGAGGGAATAGGGCTCGTAGAAATGAAGGAGATAGAAATAGAGGTCGGGGGGCTGGAGGCAGAGGGGATAGAGGCCGAGGTCAAGGACATCAAGCCCACAACCGTCAACCAAACCCAATAAGGCCACCTGTACACAACTTGGGATATCTTAGAGATTTTCTGCACCGTGGGAGACACCAAGACGAAAATTCCCGTCATGAGTCAGAAGCATCTGTCTCAGGTTCGGGAGATGAATCTGAACATGAGTTTAGGCAACACCAACGGGCTAGGCGAGTCCAACCCCTAGCTTGGATGGCTCAATCCCCTTTAAATCTCCAAGGCCCACTCCAAGATTTGCCTAGGCATCCGGAGAAACATCTACCAAAGTTCGACCCTGAAAAAGGTACCCTAGCTGAAGATCATATTAGCAGCTTCTATTTATCTCTTCAAATCATGAGAGTCCAGTCCGATGATGTCGCATGTCGACTGTTTCCCCATACCCTCGAAAACAAAGCAGCCACATGGTACCGCTCTCTCCCCAGTGCCTCTATCACTTCGTGGGAGCAATTCCGTCGCGCATTCCTGCATAAGTTTTCAGAAGATAAAACTCCTTCAATGCTTCTCACTGAGTTGAGCACCATCAAGTGTCATAAAAAGGAAAAAGTGAAAGACTTCAACCAACGCTTCGCCACTATACTACAGAAATTTCCTCCGAACCTAGCATTGGATGACTCAATCACTATTGACTACTATACCAAAGCCCTACCTAGAGACATTGATGTGTTCGTTAAACGCGAAGCCCGTGCTACTCTCACGGCTAATTATGAGGCTGCTCTCGCCGTGGAGAAAGACATGCTTTCGATAGGAGCCATCGATCATGAAGGGAGAGATGACCACAAGCCTAACACAAAAAGAGGTCAGTCCTCCACTCCTAAGACTACTGATAGGGACAGAGATGCTTTTGATTTTGAAAGCATGGCCAAAACGCTAAAGCATTTAACAAACGAAGTTACCGACCTAAGGAGAAAAGGCACAGAAACTACAACTAGCACTAGACCACCCAAGCCTTTTTTCAGGAAAATCAATCCCAACACTAACAAACCTCCGTCAAACACAAATGCCGCTCTCAATGTGGAGGAGATCGGGAAAGACAACTTCTGCTCATTTCACCAAGCTGCCCACTCTGAAAAAACGTGCCCTCAATGGATTGGCAGCATGACAGCAGTAGTTAATCAACTTTTAGATGACCAAACCCCAGGAGATGTCACGGAGGATGATGTTTCAGATCATGAAGAGGATCCACCCCATAACGACGAACCAGGATCTTCTATCCTTGCTTTTGACATAATTCGAGGTGGAGATAACCTTAACCCCATTGATATTTACATGGCAGATGTTCCCAAAGATCAGCCCGTACGAAATTATAGTCTCAGAAGCAAAGGACCTGTTCCTGAACAGTCTTATGAAGATAAGAAAAGGGCCTTTCTAAGGAAAATCCTGCCCCCGGGTAACGGAAAACAATCTGCCACAGAGAAACACCCGAATAACGCTACCCGGGTAAGTCAAAAGAATAAACTACCGTCAGAACCCTCTAAGACTTCTGTCGAACCTAGCCCTCAACCAGAGCCCAGCTATAACATTGTTGAAGATATGAAGAAAACAAGAGCAAACATTTCTCTCTATGAGCTGGCCCGTATTACTAACCAAAAGGAGCTCATTCTTAAGGCTTTCGCAAACACTTCAGCTACGAAGACTGTAAGCAACACGTCTGCGCAAGCCGGACCAGAAGTACAATCCATAGTAAACGCCATCAATACAAACTCAAGAGGATCCACACCTCCCTTCCTTTTGTCTTTCGAGATTTTTAACTTCAATGTCCACAACTGTCTAGTCGACTCCGGTGCCTCTACAAATGTCATGCCTTTATCCGTTTGTAAGAAACTCAACATCCGCCCGGAGAAGACTGATGCAAAAATTATACAGCTCGATAGATCACAAGTACCCGCCATAGGAGAATTGAACAATGTCATTATCCGCTTGTCATCAGACTCTAGGGTCCATCAGTGCATCGACATTGTGGTTGTCGATATTCCAGAAGCATACGGCCTATTGCTCAGTAGAGATTGGTCCAGCAAATTACAAGGCTACTTCGCCACCGACTGGTCCCACTTGTGGCTCCCCTACAAAGGACGGAATAATCAAATCAGGGTAGAAAGTGAACCTTATATGAAACACAGCGTTACTGATCTGGACGCCATTAATGAACCCATCAGCTTTGCACAAGAAGAGCTCGGCATGTGTCTTCTGGAGTCCATATTTGGATGCTACCAACCCCCCCAGTCTCCTATAGGCCCCGAAGTTCAATCTGAGGTAGCCTTCGTCGCTGAACAACAAGTAATTCCTGACTTATCACCCGCAGAAACTCCTTCACAGCCTAGTGCCATGAAGGAGCCAGAAAGTGACCTATGGACCTTGTATTATGATGGATCCAAGACTAATGACGGAGCTGGTGCTGGTTGCATCTTGCTTGACCCGCATAAGAATAAATACTTGATCTCATGCCGGCTAGAGTTCCAGTGCACCAACAACTCGGCTGAGTACGAGGCATTAATCCTCGGGCTTAAAAAGGCACTGGACTTGAAGGTAAAATGTTTGCAGGTCATTGGAGATTCCGAGATCATCACCCGCCAGGTACGCAACACTATTCACTGTTTATCCCCACATTTAAAGGCGTATCAACAAGAGGTATGGCGTTTGATTTCTGGTTTTGATGCATTTGGAATTAAATCTGTCCTTAGGATGCACAACGCAGCAGCAGATACTCTGGCCAATGCTGCTGCTAGATTCACGCCTTTGAGGGACGGCTTTTCTATTGAAATTGTATATAGGCCCTCTGTGCCAGACAATATTTCTAATTTACGTGTGTTTAATGATGATCAACAGATTTTGGATTTTATGTGCAACGCTGAAGTATTCAAAGACGCGGCAATTGATGAGGAAGAACATGAGCGTGCGTTACAGAAAAAGAATGAGGAACACAGAGAGAACATTATGCCCAAGGAGGTGGTATCATTAGAAAAGATGTTTGATCTGCAAAACCGATTCCGCAGGCCTCCGAACACCAAAGTGCAAAGTTCCATATTGGCTCATCGGCAAGTCAACTTGGGGTCAGATGAGAACCCTAAGTTTGTTAACCTTGGCAAAGACTGTAGTGATGAGGAGGCACGGGCTTTCACCCAGCTATTCCGGAAGTATCGTGATGTATTTGCCTGGACATATGAAGATCTACGTACATACGATACTCGTATCATTCAACATGTAATACCCATGAGGGAAGGAGTTAAACCCTTCCAACAGAAACTCCGGAAAATACATCCAGCTTTGAAGCCAATGATTCTAAAAGAACCTAAAAAGCTTTTAGATGCTCGCATCATTTTCAAAGTTCGTCACTCCACGTGGGTGTCGAATCTGGTACCTGTGCGAAAGAAGTCTGGTGAAATTCGCTTGTGTGTAGATTTCCGCAATGTGAATCGGTCCTCAAACAAAGACAACTACCCGGTGCCCCCCATGGAACAGATATTACAAGCTGTGTCTAGATCTGAGATGTTTTCCCTATTGGACGGCTTCTCCGGCTATAACCAAGTTTTGGTAGCTGAACCTGACAGATTGAAAACCACATTCCGGACAAAATGGGGAACCTTTGCTTTCAGACGCATGCCCTTTGGATTGATCAATGCAGGAGCCACCTCCCAACGAGCTATGGACATAGCCTTCCGCGGTCTAATAGGGCAGAGCGTGGTGGTTTATTTAGACGATGTTACTGTATTTTCAAAATGCAGGGGCGATCATTTACGTCACCTTAGACAAATCTTCGATAGATGCAGGAGGTATGGAATATCACTCAACCCTAAAAAGAGCGTTTTTTCTGTGGCAGAGGGAAATTTGCTAGGCCACATTATCACTAAACAGGGCATTGTGGTTGATCCGGAACGGGCTAAAGCCATTGCTCAGATTCCGCCCCCAAACAACAAGAAAGCAATGCAATCCTTCCTGGGGAAGATTAATTTTGTTCGTAAATTCATTTCAGATTTTGCGCAAATTGTCAGGCCACTGCAGGGAATGATTAAGAAGAATGCTGCATTCAAATGGAATCCCGAAGAGAAAGAGGCTTTCGAAAAAATCAAAAGGGCTATAACTGAAACTCCTTCCCTCCAAAGTCCAGATTTTGATAAAGGTTTCATCCTATACACTTTCGCTTCAGATTCCTCGCTTGCGGCTGTCCTCACACAAAAGGATAATAACAACGATGAACGGCCCATTTCTTTTATGAGCACCGGTCTACAGGGAGCTGAATTAAACTATCCGGATATTGACAAGCAAGCCTATGCGGTTTATAAGGCAGTAAAACATTTTAGGCCCTACATCTTGAAAAGTCACGTCACGGTTTTTGTACCGCACCCAGCAGTCCGCTCACTCTTCGTACAGCAAGAACTAGGCGAAAGGCGGGGCAACTGGATGGCATGTTTACAAGAATACGATTTAGAGTTCAAACCAGCACATACCGTCAAAGGACAGGGTTTATGTCAAATGGCCGCAGAGGCTGCAAATACACGCGAGATGGAAGAAGAATGTTGGGAACAAGAAATCGACATGTATCAGAGCGACCATGTGCCCCAGCAAAATAGCCCTTCTTGGTATTCTGACATTTCAAGATATCTGGCCCAAGGCACGATGGACCCTGCTCTTACTGCCCGACAGAAGCGCGTAATAAGATTAAAAGCCGCATCTCACCAACTGATCCAAGGTAAGTTATTCAAGAAACACCACGATGGGGTCCTGTTACGCTGTTTGGAAACTGACGAAGCACAAAAAATCTTAACCGAGTTACACGATGGACCCGCTGGAGGTCATTTTTCCGGGGATACCACCGCCCATAAGATAATGCGTGCAGGATATTATTGGCCTACTCTTTTCAGAGACGCGCATGCATATGTCCGGAAATGCATTCAGTGCCAGAAGTTCGCCAACCGAGAAGCACGGCCTGCCGCACCACTACTCTCAGTAGCAGTAGAGGAACCTTTCCAACAATGGGGTTTGGATGTAATTGGAGAAATCATACCTCACTCTTCTAAACAACATCGGTATATCCTTACGGCTACTGATTACTTCACCAGGTGGGTTGAGGCAATACCGTTACGCCGAATCAACGATCAAGAGGTAATAGAATTCCTCACGCATTTCATCATGACCAGGTTTGGCGTTCTGACTTCTTTAGTTTTTGATAATGCGACTTATTTCTCATCTTTTAAGTTATATGATTTTGCGCTGGAAAATGGAATTATTCTGAAACATTCTGCAAACTACTACCCCCAGGGAAATGGTTTAGCCGAGTCCACTAACAAGAACCTTATCCGTATTATTAAGAAGACTCTCCTATCCCACCAGCGAAATTGGCACAATGCCCTTCACAATGCACTGTGGGCTGACCGTATTACTCCCAAGTCTTCTTTAGGCACCTCCCCATTTTTTCTCGTGTATGGAAAAGAAGTTGTCCTCCCTTCTCATCTATCTCTCCCAGCCCTCCAACTGTCCCAAGAATGTCATGGTACTCCGTGTCCCACCTTGCAAAACCGAATCGACACCTTGCTGAAATTGGAGGAAGAAAGGCAAAAGACCCGGGAAAAATTTGCCATCCATCAGAGCCGAATCAAAAGATGGTTTGATAAAAAGTCCGTGGGAAACAAAACTTTTGAGGTAGGAGACCTGGTCCTTAAGTGGGATAAAGCCCATGAGGAAAAGGGGAAGCATGCCAAGTTCCAAGCACTTTGGACAGGCCTGTTCCAAATTAATGAAAAGATAGGTTCCCACACATTCAGATTACAAACCCTTGATGGACGAGTCGAGGTCCTCCCGGTAAACGGGCATGACCTCAAGCACTATTTCACTTAACAGCCCTTCGAGGGCTGTCTGGTTTTGTACCATAGTTCCTTGTCTTTTGTTTGTTTAAAAAAAAAAAAAAATAAAAAAAAAAAAATAAAAAATAAAATAAAATAAAAAAAAACCTAAAGGAGGATTTGTTAGAACTACGCAGATTGGCATACTGCAGCAGGTTCTCCGCTGATGGAAGGCCTTTCCCGATAAACTCAAAGGCGGCGGAAGTTGTTTGCCCTCTACACCTAGAGGTAGCACATTACCAAGCACAAGTCGTCAAGCAGGGGAACTTACCTCGCCAGGCTGAGAGGGTGGTCACAAAAGAAAATGCAGTGTAAATGGTAACCGGACCAAAAGGGAAGAGAGATACTCTAAAACGATGATAGGGCATCTGGGAAAAACCAAAGTCCTCATACCAGACCAGGAGCAACCTCTCTGCAAGCAAGATAAGTCGGGATCCCTCATCCGCCCAGGCTAAATGGCCATTTCAAATAAGTGCCATAAGCACATTTAAATAAGTGCCTCAGGCACATTCAAAATAAGTGCAACAGCACAAAAATAAGGGTAAAGGCTTGAGAAAGGCTTCCTGCGCAGAGAGGTGATGTAACGACTCCGCCGGGGTACTGACCAGGCTCGCTGGCAGCGGAGCAACGTTCACGATTCCTAGGCAGTGACTCCGCCGGGATCGAGAGGTTCGCTGGCAGCGGAGCAACACGATGAGGACAAAATAATCGGACCAGACCCTGTAGCCGCCTAGAGTTCTCCAACCCTTCCAGTCCGGAGACCTGAAGAAAGAATTTGTTTGAATGGCGCCCAACCGGACCAGCAAGCTCAGCAACTCAGTTGGACGACCGAAGGCCAGGAAATGGCAACCACATGGTAAAAGAGGACAGTTAGCATAAGCCCCTCCCTCCCCCCACTAAGGCTAACTATTAGCAGAGACTCTGAGTTCGTCCAGTGAATCGCCATTTGTTGTAACCTTTACAACACCCTCCAAAAAAAGACTACCCTTTTAAAATTTTGGGGCCCCTTAGAACTAAAGAGAAATTGCTAAGTCACTAAGTCACAAAAGTAGACATTCATGCAAATTGTACTTACACCTAGCTGCACTCAGTCACGCTGCCGCTGTAGGTCGCATATTATATGTCTGGCGGAACAGGGACCTAGCGACCCAGCGACCCAGTCGCTGTCGCTTTGGGTCGTGACCACATACTGGAATCACGACTTAGTTACCGCCATAACTGCATGACCCTGTGTCTGTGTTCTTATGTTTGCCAGTCATAGTAACTTATGGTTTGATTATCCATACCCAATAATCTGGCATTACTGGTCAGACTATATATACTTCCTATGTGTTGGGGTCTAGGTCGCATTTTTTACATTCAGCGATTTGTAAGGAAAACGCCTCTGACAGCTCAACTGACGAGTTTTTCCCGGGTAAGTTGCCATTTCTTCCTGCTGTTTCCGTTTTAATGATTTTCTTACTAAACCCATCTCCCCTTTAGCCTTTAAATTTTCTTTTGGTCGAGCTTTGATGTTTTCTGAGGTTTTTGTAATTTATATGTTGCATGAATTGCCCAAAACCTCGTTGTTTGTTGTTTCACCCCATGGCATCATCCCTTTGCCTTTGACATCATGCCACAGCTCCCCCTGGGCCCAGAAATCTTGTGAATTCCCAAGAGAAAGGGGGCAAAAGAGTTCAAGGCCGCGCGCGCAAAACCCCCGGCAAGCCAGTCTGCGACCTGCGACCCAGCGACCTAGTCGCGAGGTCGCAGAGTCGCATTTTCCTCCGCTTTATAGAGCTGCACCGCGACCCGCCGACTCAGTCGTTGTCGCAGCCCATTTTTCCGCTTCTTTGCTGTGATTGCGATCACACCAAATGTAGACCTAGCTGGCTGTGTCGCCAGGTCGCACTTCCTTTGTTTTCTCTAGATCTGCGACCTAGCGACCCAGCGACCTCAGGTCGCCAGGTCGCCAGGTCGCAAGATCGCGCCCGGGCCCTGTTTGTGTGATCTGCGACCCAGCGACTCACCGTCCAGTTTTGCTTTAACACATTTAGGTTTTGTCACTGAATTGTAACTGATTTTTATTCGCCATGACGTTCTTATCGTGGGACTCTTTTCTGAATTTGACAGGTGAAGATATAGAGTGCATACCTGTGCTCTCAGATTCTAGTGACATGGCGCCCCTGCGGTCTCGGAGAAAGGACAAGGGAACAGCGGAAGAGACTGATGAGCTGGTGGTGGTGTCCCCACCCCCAATATTCCGAGATACATTATGTACTTTTTCGAAAGACGACAGCATGAGGTGGTACCAGATTTATCAGGAGTTCGCCAAGTTGCCAGAAGAATTTCCTGAAGACCTCCCAGACAGAGAAATATACTTGGCGGTAAAGAGGTCCAAACTACATCTGGCGGGGGCACATCCAGCCATATTCCCATGTCCGGAGATCATAGACTGGATAATACAAAAGACAGACCCAGAGAAATTTGTGATCAGAGATCGTGAAGGCAGAGCTTTCACTACGCTGGTAGGCTCAGACGCACACCTTTATTATTCACTGTCGCGCCCAAACCAGCACTTTACTCGAGAATGGGCTGCTACTCACGCCGTCCCGATCGTCGATACTATTAAACAATGGTGGGAGGAGCCCGAGAAGTTCAAAGTGAAAAAGAACCAGGAATACCCAGTGGCAAGCCTAAGAAAAGTTTATAAATTAGTTGCTGCCATGCTCTGCAGGCTTTACGGGCGCCCAGATTGCTCCACTTTCAACGGCAGTTGGGCCACCATTATGGAATATGTGACAACACAGGGGACCCGTTTTAACTGGGCCGGCATACTGATGACGTCGCTGCAGACCAACTTGAACTCGACATTGGCTCCGGACGAAGGAATGCCTGCTGAATTTTACATGGCTTCATACCTATTAGATGCGGTGTGCGCCCGAGTGGAGTTTGACGGCTGGGAGCACAACTGGGACCCCGAGAACACGCGCGCAATCCATCTACAACTTAAAGTATTCTTGGAGTCTAAATACAAACAGGACCTAGATCGGATCTCCCAAATATTTGTTCCCGCTCTGTACAGGCATTTATTTGGCCAAGACGCCCCTTGCATGTCATGGCGGGCCAAGGAGACCCGGGTTAAAGTGGCGCACTGGTTCCCTTTCCCTGAGTACACCTTCATCCGAGTCTTTGGAACTTACAAGGCGCCACATGTTATGCCTCGTTTCGTGACGGACAAAATGCTGATGCAGGAGGTGTGCTTTCAGATGTCACATGGTTTCTCCAACATATTGTCTAAGGGAAAAAAGAAGCCATGGCCCACTCTACCCCTCACTATTGGTGCATTCACAGTTAAAGACTTCAAGGAGGTGCTAGCAGAAGCAGACGCAATGAGAATTTATCAGCTGGGGGCAATTGAACACCGAAACTATGACCCAGAGAGATTGGTCCCTGAACACTGCCGGAGAGCCAACCTCAGGTGGACTTATCAGCATCTCGAACGCCCAGCAGAAGATGAGAGGAGAAACTGGTATAATGCTGAAAGACAACTTGCTCCGGGGGTTGACGTGGTCCAGGAAGACTTGGATGATCAGAACTTGGAAGACAGAAGACGTCAGTTAGGGGCTTCTTCTTCATCCATGCTCCAGAAATCCCGAATCAACACAGGGTCAACGCCATCCGCCAAACAAAAGGAGGCAGAAGCAAAGGCCCAACAGGAAAGGGAGAGGGAGCTAAAAGAAGATGAGGAGGCGCCGACTCCAAAAAGGCCTGGCTAGGCACAAAAAAGAAGAAGGAGAAGTGGCCAAAGAGGCCGGGGAAAGAAAAAAGAAGACAAAGAGGCACAAGCACGGCGGAACGAGGGCGCTGGTGAGGAGTTGGACAAAGGCGGAGGAGCCGGAAAAACGCCAAAAAAGGCCACAGAGCGGTACTGCGGTGAGCGAAGGAAGAGGGCGGAAATAGAAGCAGCCGCAGAGGCTGAACGACAAAGGAAAGCCGAGCAGGCAGCTGCAGCTGAACAGAAGAAGAGGGCCGAGATAGAAGCAGCAGCAGAAGCTGAACGGCGGAGGAAGGAAGAGGAAGAGAAGAACACGGAGGAAAGAGAAGATGACACGCTAGATGATCTTGAAGTAACTCCTCTCGACGTACCTTTGGGATGTACACAACTCTCTGATGTTAGATCGCCCCAGAGACAGGAAGAAGATGTGTTCGACCTGACCAGACTCACATTTGATCAGTTTTCGTTCAAGATCCGTCATGAGAAGAGGAGGTCGTTGGCACATAGTCCCTCTGCATCATCTGCAGTATCCACAGGTAAGGATATAGTTTTGGATACCAGGACTAATCCGGTAATGATAGCGTCAGCAGGTACGGCCTTCGCTGCGGCTACAGAAGAAAATGTAACCCGGATGAGTAGAGAAATAGTAGCTCTACAAAACAGACTACACGCAGCTGAGCAACGCGAAAAGATGGCAGAGCAGGAGAGAGCAGCATTGCAAGCGGAAGTCCAGCAACTTCGAAACCAAGCTCTGCTAGCAAATGAAGTCTCACTTGCTATTTTCAAGGGGTGTGAGGTGTTGGAGATGACTATGAGACAGGTATATGGTGAGATGTTCACCATCAAACAAACAGTCGCTCCTCTGGCAAGAGCACGAATGGAAACCAGGAAAAGACAAGATCAGCTCAAAGAGGCTTCACAGGCTTTGGACAGGATGATGGGTTGGACCATTCAGTACCCTCAGGCACCTAAAAATTTGCCTAAGAGGGACTGGATCCACACGCAGGATGCGAAAGTTCAACTCTGCATAGCGATGCAATCTGGAGAAAAATTGACTAAAGACCTGGACAAAGTGATGTCCTCGTACGACCATCTGATTAGTGGTATCGACTCAATGCATACGCTGCACCACATCCCTTCGCTTGGAGCATTAGAGGAAGAGAAAACCTGGGAACAAGTAAACCAATATATTCAAACATTCTTGCAACCCATCAAGCAGGCCGCAGCTGATCCGGAGCCCTCCGCATCTCAAGAGCATCTTAGTCAATTCATCGCCGCTCCAGCGCGGATTTATACCAAGCTTGCGTCGCTCTCGAATCAGGTTGGACAGAAGAGGGAGACCCTAGTACCGAACGCTTTGGAATGCGCGTATAGGTTGAAAGAGGAGGTGCCCCTGGTATCCCCCATAGCGGCAGAGTAACAGGCATGGCAGGATTTCCTTAGGGAACAACAGGTTGACATTAACAGTTCGCGTCCCGGCAGCAGCAAGTCCTGAGCAGCAAGAAGAACCAGGTCGCAAATCGCAACAACAGGACAGGTCGCAGGTCGCATCATCTACCCGGGTCGCAGAAGGAGTTGGTCGCAAGGTAGCCCAAAAGTCAAGAAGGTGAACAGTCAAGGAAACCCAACAGACAATTTTGGCATTATAAATACTCCTACGGGACAGTGTACAAGGGCTTTTTCTTTTGGGAAACTCAGGAGCTACAAGCATTGTATTTAAAGATCTGACACTTGAGCATATGAATATAGAATCTTGTTAAAATACCCTATTGTTATGATGTGTTTTGCTTTATGAACACTTTGTGTATTTCTTTCAACAGTTTCAGAATATCCTATGATTAATGAATCTGTTCTTTTCATGATATCGTTTATACGTCATGGCTATCCGTGTTGTATCAATGATGTTTATCTTATTATCTGTTATCTTAATGAATGTTAATAAACTAGATTGTTAGCATTTCGTTTCATCTTTCAGGAAGTGCAGAGGTATCTTATCATCAAGAACTATTTTTTTTTGTTTGATCAGACCACTGTACAAGCAATTACCCCACAAAAGATGTGTTGCTAATGACATCTCTTGAGGTGTATGTGCTTTATCTATAATCTTGCTACACATAGTGTTTGATTCATGTTTAACACGTTAATCTCGTATTCTATATCAGGTGAATAAGTGTATGTTCGCAGGTTTAAGCAGGTTCTTTTGAGACCAAAGAGAAGTCATCTTAAGTGGTAGCCGGACCCACACTCCGGACGGGATCCCTACTCCAAACGGTTTAAGGTCTGATTGGGACTTTCTACCGGGGAGATCCCCTACTGTTGGCCGGACAAATTTTCCCGTCAACAAACAGATATTCCTACAAATCTGTAGATAAATCTCGACCTCACACCCCTTTTTGATACTTACTTTAAAGTTGCTGACTACCATTGTGAGTTTGATTTCTACGAGCTACATTATTTTCTAAAATAAAAGCATTTGGATAACCAAGACCCCCTCATGTTTTGGGAGTCTATGTTGCCTATGTTTACTTTCCCTCAAACTCACCCGTTCTTAGATATAATTTCTTGGTGTTAGAAGCAATATGACCTTTTAACTAGGTCAGTGGTGGATCAGAATGGAAACATTATCATCATCATATCCCCTGAAACATTAATCATATGCTTCTCATCCCTCCCTCCAACTCCTTATCCTATTTTTCTCCTACTACCCTCATGGATATTTACCACAAGTTGTCTTTCCCTTAGAGAGGTTAGATTTTTGACATATTCCTACCCAAGGATGAAGACTTACCAAAGAAAAATCCCCCTATGTATCCTCCATATTTACTATAGCTTCCAAGCACTGCGTCACTCCCCTTTCCTATATGCTAAGGTACCCCAACGATGAAACTGTTGATGAAGTCATTTGAGGTTTCCTATCCATCTTGAGTCTCGACAAGTCACCATTGTTTATGTACAATTACAGTCATTTCTTAGCTGATATTATACATGAGCGGTTCATGAAATTCACTAATCAATCAGAATTTAACTATTCATCTGTGATCATTCACATGATTTTGTTTCAAAAGGAAGATATGTTTCCCATTCATCTTAACAAGCAGGACACTCAGGGATTGAATCAACCAGTGATTCACTGGACAGAATTGGTCAGAGCCTTGGCAACAACCACTTATTTCTCAGAGTTCGTAGACTCATTTATTCATCTAGTGAGGCAGTTCCTTACCAGCCAATTAGAGCCTAGGATTGGAGAAGACATTAAAATAACCATGCACCTCAGTGAATAAGCAAAGACTGGGGATTGATATTTGTACAGAAATTACTCAGAGATCAGGGTGTATGGTTGTGAGCTCCCACCATACAAACTCCCAAATTATGTGCCTATGAGGATATTCTATTTAGAGTACATCAGGAAAAATATGAGTATGGACGAAGTGCACTTCGTTTTAGGAAAGAGGAAAGCCTAGTTTTAAATCAAGGCTAATCTTGGATCTTTCATTTGTAATAATAGAGAACTAGGTCTTGAGGCAGATATGCTATTGAAGAATATGGGTTTTTTATCTAGTTTCACTTGGTCCTATGAACCCCATGGCATTATTTATACTCTGAGGGTTGAACTCAAGGCAACCCCTTACACCCATACCTCAAGAGAAGAAATAGAGAAGTACATGAATCAGAAGTAATGGGTAGAAGGTACCTTACAAGAAGAAGATGAGCAAGCCATCTCCACTTCGAATGTGTAAACCCCTGTACCTGAAAGTAAACAGAAAAAAATTTCAGAGAAGAGACACCCCATTCCAAGGGACTTGTGGAAGAATTCATCTCACAACATAAAGAGACCCAAGTTCACTCATTCCTTTCTTTTGGAAGAGAGACAAACAGAGATCATAGATTTGGGAGATACTGAAGTCTCCACATCTGCCAGTATTACTCAGACTCCTTCATTAGCATCACCTGTAAGAGAGCCACTAGAGATCATCCAACATTCAGAGGCCAACTCTTTAGAAGAACAAAATATTTTCTCCAAGTTCCTTTATAACAAACAAAAGAATGAAGCTCTGAAATCAGATGTCAACAACCAATTTTGGAAGTAGACATATACATCTAATCATAGACTCCTCACTTCCTTTGACAATGATAAAAGTAGGATGTAGATGGCCTTTTTGCAAGAAATAGTGCCATTTCCAAAAACAAAGGCTGACTACAAGAAGATTGTCTTCTCATTTGATGCAAGACACATACATCCTATTAACTAGATGGATATGAACATACAATTAGGAGAGATGTTATTTCCAACCATGACTACAACAACTATGTCTCTCTCAAATTCAAAATTAGCACTGTCAAATATGTAGTCCCAGCTGAAAATTGAGAAGAGACCTATAGATAAAAGAAATGGCACAAAATGAATATGATAAGGAAGCGATGCTCAAGTTGATTATTGCTCAAAATTTGCAAATCAGAAAGATGGAAGAACATATTGAAGAGTCGTTGAAACAAAAATCAGCACTCCAGGTAAATGTTGATCTCATTCTAACCACTCAGGCATCTTCTGCAGATGCATGAACCTTAGCAGCCTTGGACCTAACTGATCCAACACAATTGGCTCAAGATTTGGCCACACATAAGCAAGCATATGAGAAGCCGAATCAGAAGTTTCAACTTATGAAGTCACAAAATATTAATAATGATACTTTGTATCTAGGGGAAATGCATAAGACTCATTGGTTGGAACTTAGAATTAAAGAATTGGAGAGTGAAACTATGATGGCCTCAACGTTAGGAGAAGCTAA
This sequence comes from Pinus albicaulis, assembly GCA_034641835.2. Classification (NCBI taxonomy): domain Eukaryota; kingdom Viridiplantae; phylum Streptophyta; class Pinopsida; order Pinales; family Pinaceae; genus Pinus; species Pinus albicaulis. The sequence continues at coordinate 60,864,386 of CM076579.1, read as the reverse complement.
GGATAATATTTGGGAGAACATCAATGATTCCATTACTGAGATATGGCCATCAATTCAGATCATCTTTGAACAACAGGAACTCATCTACAAGTGCGGAACAAAAATACAAGAAGAGAAGGATCAACTCCAAGAGAAACCAAGCGAAGCTAGTGATATGATCAAAGTTCTTAATTATAAGAATAGGGAGGAGTTGGAAGAGATCAATATCTCAGACAAGACTGCAATCATTTTGTAAATTAAGAAGGTATTGAAAAAAAGGATTTTGATCAACCAATTGCAGACCAAGTGTGAAGCCTTGAATATGATGGTTCAGAGGTTTCATAAGAAATTTAATGTCTTAAATCAGAAAGGACTGCCTAGTCTGGTTGGGTTAGATGATAAGCTGGTCAAGTTGGAAGATTATTCCAAAAAGCTATATACGATTGCTATAGATAAATCAAATTTTGCAAATATAAAGGGGCACATTATAGGCAGGGCTTTCCTTGAATCTCTTACAGCTTGATTTGATGATTCATCATCAAATTAAACAATTATTTATTCAAAATCCAACTTTTCGCAAATTCACTCAGGTGGATGAAATCTGCAGAAAAATGGTAAATATAGAGATCCCGAGTGAAGATCAGTGGGACAAGTTTTGTGAGATTATTGAGTAAAGGATAAATTTTGCAGCATGCCAACAACGCATCCTCTCTTACGACCTATGCAATGGAGACCCAAAGAAAAGGAAGATGTCAAGACTACTTGATGATGCCTCCTTGCAACCATGATGACCTCCTCCAGCTTACATTTTGATTTAATGAAAGTTCCTACAATTAATGTTATAGTCAGAGATATTTCAAATATTAGCTCAGAAGTTATTATAGAAGTTAATTTTGTAGGCGGTTTTCCACAGATATTTTAAATATCAGCTCATAAGTTATGGTAGAAGTTAATATTATAGGTAATCTACGAGATGATTTTTTAGTTTGGGCCCTGCGTGGCAGCAATTGTCAAAATTCCATTTACTTCATAGTAATGTGGGTTGCCAACCTAGATTAGGGAAATCTCCTTAGTTGTAGTTAAATACTGCATGTATTTTCATTATCAAGCGTTGGACTTTGTTTAGACTCTGCATTGCTAGATTATTGTATTGGAGCTTTGTAACATTTTTGAGTTGGGCATCAATGATAAAATCACGTTCACATGATCCTTGAACTATTTTAATAGTGATTTTCTTTCTTTCGTATTAATGTTTCTTTGTTTTTCCATATTGTAATCCAGTTTCTCTGATTACAGGGAATAAATTTTAGATTAAGACATGCTGAGAAAGCACCTTAAGTCTATCTGTCTTTGTCATCTTAATGTTTTCCTATGAAGTATGACTGAATAATTATTAACTGCTCTTTATACTACTGAAATTGTTTTCTTAAAGTTTTTCCTTTGAAGTATAGTTAAAGAATTCTTAACTTCTCTTTAGCCTTACCAAAACTAACATCTTTAAAGTCTTCTCGTGTCAAGTTTAGTTACAGAATTATGAACTCCTCTTTAGCTCTACTGAAATTTTTGTCTTTAAAGGTTTTCCTCTGAAGTATAGTTAAATAATTCTTCACTACTCTTTAGCATTACCAAAGATGATATCTTTAAATTTTCCCTTGTGAATTTTAGTTAAAGAATTCTTAACTGCTCTTTAGCTTCACAGAACTAGTATCTTAACTGTTTTTTCTTTGAAAGTATAGTTAAAGAATTGTTAAATGCTCTTTATCCTCTACTATGTAGAAATTTTAATACAAATTATGTATTTCTTGGATTCTCCTGATCTAAAAACTATATGCCACTACTAAATACAGAATCTCCTCTACAAAAATTCTTGCGGAATTTTAAAACAAGATCGCCAATTGCAAACACATGAAGAAATATCAATCACACATAACACATATGTTTTTACGAGGAAAGCATAAAGCTAAAAACCCCACTATAATATATTATGTATATATCATGGATCATGAAAAAATCTCATACAAAACTCTAATCCAAGAGCTCTCAATACAATATATAATCGTCTCACACTGTCATGCAAAAATTGGAAAATACATGCACCAATTTACTACCTCCTGATAGCCTGCCTTCCCTGTGCAATCCTTGTTGATGGAAATCCCTGAATGAATGAGATCTTGCTTTCCTTGACTGCGCAATCATCATTGGAATCTCCATTGTGTGCGTGGTTGCATGAATGCACCCACTAATGTCACAACCTATAGTCAAACTGTCCCTTTCACCTATCTCTCAACTAGGTCTCCACTGGATCTGACATGCACGTAGTTAACAGTAGTAAATATTCAGTTGCATGTGAGATCACTCCATGTGAATTAATTTAATATTTAGTTCAATGATATCTCACTAGTGTATCTTTAGTTACAACTAGTTATAAGTAGCACAACTGAGTTTAACTCATTTAACCGAGTTAAACTACTTTACAACTCACATAACTACACATCCAACTTTGTTACAACTTCGAATCACTAAATTACAAATAAGTCCACTTGCATGTCTGACCAACCAACCAATCAACTTGAAATCCACTTAGATAACTTATTTTCCACTTCAATTAACTATTTCCAAGTGCTCATTGAGAATAGACTAATGTTTATTTTCCAATTATTATTAAGAGATAATAATAATCGACATGCATTTTATATTTAGACATGCGATCTATAAATAGACTTCGCACATGCATCTAAAAATAGAACATCATCTATAAATATAATTTTCTCACCATTCTAAAAATAGACATACACCTAAAAATAGCTTGTGGGCCCCACCTAGTGTAGGTGCTTAATTTTCACTAGGTTCATCATATTGTTGAATCTCAATACTCCCTCTCAACAAGAAAGGGATTATTCTTCACCCCGATCCCGTCTCTATGGTATTCATATTTTCTCCTGGTGAGAGCCTTCGTCAAAATATCTGCATCCTGACCTTACGTAGGAATGTACTGAAGCAACATGATCTTCCACTGCACACAATATCTGATATTATGATACTGGATATCTATATTCTTAGATCTATCATGAACACAAGATTAATATAGAGTTTAATGCAACTCTGATTATCACAATGAAAAACTGTAGGATATAAATGATAACTAAACAAACCAACCAGAATCTTTCTCATCTAGATAGCTTCACATGCAGCTTGACTTGATGCCATGTATTTTGCTTTCGCTGAACTGAGTTCCACGGATATTTGTTTCCTGTTGTACCAAGAAACAACTATAGATCTGATATTGAAAACCCCTCCTGATGTATTCTTTTTTTCCATTGGGCTTCCCACCCAATCTACATCCTTGAAGCCATGTAACTTCACCTCATTCATTTGTCTGTACATTAAGCCATACTCAGATGTGCCCCTGAGATATCTCAAGACATGCTTTCCCTCCTTCCAAAAGAGATTGGTAGGCTTAACCATCGCTTGACTAATCTAGTTCACCACATAGCATATGTTCGATCTTATATTTACTAAATACATTAGTAAACCCACTAATTGTTGCTAGACAATAGCATCCACTACCTCTCCAGATGTAGCATCCTCTTTCCTCCAGTTTCCTGGAAGAGGAGTATCCATGGGTTTGCAGCCCTCCATGTGAAACTTACCCAGTATCTCCCTTGCATACTTGCCTTCAGACACAAAAATTTCACCTTCTTGTTGCCATATTTCCAATCCAAGGAAATAATGAAGGAGGCCCATATCCTTCATCTCGAACTCCTTTGCAAGGTCCTCCTTGCATGAGTGTATCAATTGCTCATCACCAGTCAGTATTAAATCATCAAAATAAAGAAAAATGATTAAAATCTTGCCCTCCACCACAATTTGGTATAGGTTTGCATCCGCCTCCCTCTTACTGAAGCCAAGTTTTGTGAAATAGTTGTTGATCCTAGTGTACCAAGCACGGGGTGCTTACTTAAGCCCATACAACGCTCATTTGAGTCTGCACACATGTGAATCGCTGCTAAAGATCTAAAATCCTTGAGGTTGCTCAATGTACACTTCTTCCTCAATGATCCCATTAAGGAATTTAGTCCTCACATCCATCTGATGAATATGCCAACCCATCTGCGCTGAGAGAGAAAGGATAGTCCTTATGGAATAATACCATGCGACAGGTGTAAAGGTTTCTTCATAATCAATCCCCTCGATCTATGAGAAGCCCCGAGCCACAAATCTGTCCTTATATTTATCAACACTCCCATCAGCAACTTTCTTTACCTTGTAGATCCATCCTGAACCTACCATTGAGTTATCAACCGGCCTTAGAAAAATTTCCCAACCACTATTTCTGACAATGGAGCCATACTCCACCATTGCATCTACCCATGTGGGCTCCTACACTACTTCCTGAAAGGTAGATGGCTCAGTCACGATACATTTTCTCATGAGATCCATGTATCCAGTCAATCGGTCAAGTGACTGTCTCTGTCTGCGTTGTGAAGTAGGGACTCCTATATTCTGTATCGCATCAAGTTTCAGCTTCTCAACTTCTGTGGTACTTCTTCTAGCAGTTCTGATGTTTGGCTCTACATGAGTGGACTCCTCCACTCCATGAATCTCCTCCTATGGTTTATCCATAGCTAGAGACTCACCTTTGGGAACCAAAAGTTCCTCCTCTACATGTAAGTCTAGCTCCCTCTCAAGCGACAACTTCATGGCTTTCTCCTCATTGAATTTTATATCTCATCACACCACATTCATTCGATTGTTTCGAAAATACACACGATAATTATGGGGTGTTTCTGTGCACCCCAAAAATATCCCAACTTCAACAGTCGATTCTAGCTTCTTCCTGCCGTTCTTGGTCACATGCACATAAACAGATGAGCCAAAAATCTTAAATTGAGAAACATTCGGTTTCTTACTAGTGAAAGCTTCTTTAGGTGCACTCATGCCAATTACTCTATGAGGACAACGGTTTTGCACATAAATCGCAATGTTGCATGCTTCCACCCACAAATGCATTTGTAGGCCTTGATCATCTAGCATTGCTCGTGCTGCACCCACGATCATTTTTTTCTTCATCTCCATGACCCCATTTTGCTGTGGGTTATGAGGTGCTATGATTTCTCTTTGAAGTCCTTCTTTGCTACAGAAGTCTTGGAATTCGTTCGAGATGTATTCTCCACCATTATCGCTCCAAAAATCCTTCACTTGCTTCCCTGACTCTCTCTCAACCAATCCCTTAAAGTCACAAAACTTTGAGAATGTTTGATTCTTCTTCTGCATGAAGAATATCCAGCATTTACGAGAAAATTAATCAACAAAAATAACATAATATGTGTGTTTTGTTGTTGAAGCAATAAATAATGGTCCACACACGTCTTTGTGAACTCTCTCTAGGATCACCGAAGCATGGTTCTCCTTTTCATGAAAGGTGGACTTTACATACTTCCCCATGGTGCAATCCTTGAAATGATCTAACTAAGCAAGTGTTCCCATTGGAAGTCCATTAGATATTTTCTGCATGAATTTCAAGGCTCCATGATGAAGATGGCCCAATCGCCTGAGCCATAGTTTTCCCTCATCCTGGTTCACCACTTTTTCCACCTTGCCCATAATTGTAGTGCAACATTCTACCTCCAGCTTGTAGAAATTCTTAACTCAAATCCCTATCCTCTTGGCTTGACCTGTTGTTTTATGTTACATGAAAGCTTTTCCATCGCTAAAAACAACGTCATAGCCTCTGTCCTCCAACATCATGACTAAGACCAATTTTTTCTTCAGACTTGGAACATGCATAACATATTTCAATTGAAATGGTTTACTTGAATCCTTCTCAAAGGTAATGGTACCAATTCCAGTCACACTGTATCGTCCATCATCACCCATATCTATATGCATTTGGAGATATTTCTCTTCCAAGTCACTGGAAAAATCCTTATCTATCGTCATGTGGAAGGAAGCACCGCTATCAAGATACCACACTGATCCCATTGCACTTGAAAACAAGCATGCTATCAAAGAGAATTCAAGTTAAAATTGTGAGGCACGGGCCTCACCAGTTTAAGCTCCAGCAGACTTCTTGTTCTTCTTTTTCTGTGGGCAATTAGTGGAAAGATGCCTATGTTCATGACAGTGAAAACACTTCACCTTAGACAAATCCAGATTCTTGCCTTTAGACTCAGATTTTGAGTGGAATTTCTTCCCCTTCCCTTTCCTTGCCCTGCCAGCCAAAGCACAATCCTCTTCATCATCATGCTTTAATGAAGAGCTATCTCTGGTGTTCTGCCCAAACTCCTCCTGCACTAGATCTAACCACAGTCGTTCCCAATTTAGCAGTTTTTCCCGTCCGTTGATAGAGTCTTGATAACTGTGCCAACTTTAGGAAGTCCCAAGAGATCCAAGCTCACCAAATCATCATCAGAAACTATGATTCCCACACTCCCTAGTTCATCCTGACAATTCACAAACTTTGTGAGATACTTTGGAATATTGTCGCCCTTCTCCATCTTGATCTTTCTGAGTTTATCCTTCAGCACCAATTTCCTATGGTTGTTGTTGCTTTGGAAAATATTCGTAAAAACCTTCCACATAGAAAATGGAGTGGCTTTCCCATGAAGGCTTGAGACAATGTGGTCTCGTAAACCTTCCAACAAAATCCTTCTCATCTTCACTACTTTATTTTACCACGCGTCAAGAAATTTAGCATCCGTCAAAGTGGGCTTAGGAACATCACTGTCGATGAATTCTTTCAAGCCATTATATTCAAGCACCACCTCCATCCTGTCCTTCTAGGAAATGTAGTTCGAGTTTCTCTCAAGTGCATACTCTAGCCACAAGCCATTGAAATCCATTTCAATGTTTAGTCAACTGTCAAACCAAGAAATTCTTGCAGCAAATTCAAATTGTTTCGGCCAACAAAATCAATTACTGCTTAAAAATTGCAATCTTCTTTGCTCCGATGCCATGTAGAAATTTTAATACAAATTATGTATTTCCTAGATTCTCCTGATCTAAAAATTATATGCCATTGTTAAATACATAATCTCTTCTACAAAAATTCTTGCGGAAATTTAAAACATGATCACCAATTGCAAACACATGAGGAAATATCAATCACACATAGCATATACGTTTTTACCAAGAAATAATAAAGCTAAAAACCCCATTATCATATACTATGTATATATCATGGATCATGAAAAAATCTCATATAAAACTCTAATCCAAGAGCTCTCAGTACAATATACAATTGTCTCACACTGTCATATAAAAAATGGCAAATACATGTGCCAATTTACTGCTTACTGACAACCTGCCTCCACTGCGCGATCCCTGCTGATGAAATCTCTGCATGAATGAGATCCTGATTTCCTTGACTGTGCAATCTCCATTGGCATCTCCAATGAGTGTGTGGTTACATGAGTGCACCCACTAATGTCACAACTGATAGTCAAACTGTTCCTTTCAACTATCTCTCAATTGGGTCTCCACTCGATCTGACATGCATGTAGTTAACAGTAGTAAATCTTTAGTTGCATGTGAGATCACTCCATGTGAATTAATTTAATACTTGATTCACTAATATCTCACTAGTGTATCTTTAGTTACAAGTAGTTACAACTAGCACAACTGAGTTTAACTCACTTAACTGAGTTAAACTACTTTACAACTCACATAAGTACACATCCAACTCTGTTACAACTTCGAATCACTCAATTACAACTAAGTCCACTTGCATGTCCCACCAACCAACCACTCAAATCGAAATCCACTTAGCTAACTATTTTTCTACTTCAGTTAACTATTTCCAAGTACTCATTGAGAATAGATTAATGTTTATTGTCCAATTATTATTAAGAGATAATAATAATCAACATGTACTCTATATTTAGACATGCGATCTATAAATAGACTTCGCACATGCATCTAAAAATAGAACATCATGTATAAATATAATTTTCTCAACATTCTAAAAATAAACTCCCGCTATAAATAACATTTTCTCACCATTCTAAACATAGACATACACCTAAAAATAGCCTGTGGGCTCCACATAGTGTAGGTGCTTAATTTTCACTAGGATCATCATCTTGTTGAATCTCAACATACTACCTCTTGTCATACCATATTCACACTCGCCAGTAAGATCCATTTTATATAGTTAGCATGCCCTGTGAATGACCTTGAAAAGTTGATGTACAAGTCAGCCCTTTTCTTGACTCCATAGCCCAATGGATTAAAATTCCCGTATTTTATCTGTCCAACCAACCAAACCAAACAAACAAAATAATCCCTATAACAAGCCTAAAATCAACATTATAAATCACCAAAGTCAAATCCTAAATTATAAAGATACATAGAGAGCCCTCTCTCAGCTTAGGAAGGCTAGGTTTTGGACTCCAAAGTGGTTTGATGTTGTCCTCTGCTAATTTTTCTTGCAAATATTACAAATTACAGAGGGCCAACATGTTTAAAATATGTACTCAGTGGTATTTTAACTTAACTCTACTTTATTTTAATAGTTTACTAATTTTTGAAATAATAAATTAAGCTGCTACTTAAGAAAAATAATAAAAAAATAAAAAATGATTTTTTGGCATCCAATAAATTATTTTCCTCAAATTTCTCATAGAATATTCCAATAGTAGAAGGGGAACCAACCTTTCAAAAGTGAGAATCTCCCATTGACAATGTTGCTCCTTAATAAAATCATTTCAAGATTTTAAACAAAACCTCGAGAAATCTTGATGTGATGTCAGGAATAGTGGCAATGAAAGTTCTTATAAAGTGGAAATTATAAAATTGATTTACCGCAGGGTAAATGTGGGATAAGAACTATAATAAACATTAAAAAAAATCTATAATCAAGTAAGTGTTATATAATTTAAGATTATTTTAATTTGGAATAATTTTTTGAATGAAAAATGTGTAGGAAATTTAAATCGAAATTAGGTTCAATATTCATGAGAATATTTTAGTATAATTTTTTAAAATAAATCTTAGAAACAAAATTTCGAGGGACATACTTCAAGAAAAAATTTTGGAGGGAAAATTTTTGACGAAAAATTTTAGAGGGAAAATTTCATTCTTTCAGTGATATATTATCATTGGGAGAGAGATCATTTGCATCATTCAACATCTTTTGTTTGAAAGTTATGGATTCCTATGATGCTGAAGTTTCATTTTATGAAGCATCAACATTCTCGTCACGTAACAACTCTATTCATATTAATGTGCATAATGAAAATTCTTTCACTATCAATATAGAGTAAGAACTTAAACTTAGTCCTAATCCAAAGGACTATGAGAGAAACATTGGCAAAGGGCGGATGAAGAATTTCAAATAAATAGAGAGTCAAATTTTCCACTTAGGCCTAATCCTGTGGACTATGAGAGCAACAGTGACGAAGGTTAGGATGAAGAATTTCTAAAAAATAGAGACTCACAATTTCCACTTTGTCATAATCCGAAGGACTTTGAGAGCAATAGTGATGAATGCCAGGATGAATAATTTTCAGTGAATAGAAATTCATATTTTCCACTCAGTCCTAATCCTAAGGACTATGAGAGAAATAGTGATGAATGGCAGGATGTATAATTTTCAGTGGATAGAGAGTCATATTTTCCACTTAGTCCTAATCCTAAGGACTATGAGAGAAATAGTGATGAATGGAAGGATGTAGAATTTTTCGTGGATAGAGAGTCAAATTTGCAACTTAGTATTAATACTAAGGAATATGAGAGCAATAGTGATGAATGGAAGGATGAAATTTTTTTAGTAAAGAAATAGTTACATTTTCCACTTAGTCCTAACCCTATGGACTTTGAGAGCAGCAGTGACGAAGGCCAGGATGAAGAATTTCCAATAAATCAAGAGTCAAAATTTCCACTTAGTCCTAATCCTATGGACAATGAGAGCGACCGTGACGAAGGGCAGGATGAATAATTTACAATAAATCAAGAGTCTCAATTTCCACTTATTACTAATCATAGGACTATGAGAGTAGCAATGACGAAAGTCAGGATGAAGAATTTCCAATAAATCAAGAGTCACAATTTCCACTTAGTCCTAATCCTATGGACTATGAGAGAAGTAGTGATGAAGGGAAATATAAAGATGGTGAAGAGTATCCTCCAAGTTAGTATTTCAAAACCACAAATGATGGTATTGAATTTTTTTGTGCCACCGAATATGGTAATGAATACTTTTCAAATGATCATGGAGGTGAATTTCATAACTATATTGAAAATGATCATAGTAAGAATAGTATTCCTCCTAATGATGATGGACATGCTTGTTCAGAGAATAATGAAATGATGGAGATGTTGCCAGCAAATATTGTATCTAGGAGTAGGAGTAGACCTTTTCATATCAATCCAAGATGTTCTATTTATACAAGGGGTAGAGTAGAAAATATCACAAGAAGAAGTTCTATCAGTGATCTCATTTCAAGTGACTCCTATAAAAAGGATTGCTTGAAAAATATGTATTTAAAGTTTGCATTGGAGAAAAGGAAGAGCTATTTTCCAATGAATAAAAGCATGGAGAATTCATATTTAGTGGTGTGCATGCAATCTATACTTCCAGGTTATGATTATCATATTGTGTCTTTATTTCTCTTTAGAAATGATTTCAAAGTATTTCGTTCAATTGGTAATTTTCATCTATAAAAAATGCAAGATAATTTGGAAAAGGATCCTACATATTATTCAGAAGTTTGTCATAAATGAGAGTTTGGGCCACTAGAAAAGACTGCAATGTCATGGTTACAAGACTTCTTTTCAGAACATGGAAAGTGTTTTCCAAATATAGACACCATACATATTCCATAAAATTTCTCAAGACGAGAAATCTACAACTTATACAAGGAATATGCAGAAGGTGTTGAAGTAAATGGAGTTTTATTACATATCAATATTTAGTGTGGATATGGAGGAGAGAATTCAACAATGTTCATGTTCCTAAGAAGACAAGGATGGGGGTTTGCAGTACATGTGCTTATCTAAAGAAAGAGGGTGATAAATGCCAAGGAACAAAAATAGGAAATAATTCATAAGATTATTATTTTAAATTGTATAATAATCAACTATGAAAATATATTTATTAATAGGTTTATTTTATGTTGTGTAGATTCCATTTTCAAAGCACTTCAAGAGAATCGTGAACAACAAACAGGTTAAAGGAAAAATTTGTACAAAAATCGAAAGAAGTTTTATGATAATCCAAATAAATATTTGATTTTGATAATCGATGGTATGGACCAGAAGAAAACACTTCTACTACATTTTGTTCGCACACCCAAAAATGTTCTCCACGTGACACCCAAATATGGATTTCTAAATTCTTATATCTGCAATAGACGGTCGAAACAACTGCAAAATAAACCTAGATATATGCAAATAAAGCATCTAAACAACAAAATGAAATATGAGTTTCTCAAAATATCCAATAGACAAGACAAGATTTATAAAGATTTTTTATATTATGTAACACCTAGGAAGGGAACATAGAGAGTCCCCCTCAATGGGATGGGTTCTTGGTTATCCTCGATGCTTCATCTTTACAGTTTTTCTCTCAATGGTGTAGAAAACCCAAGACATGTAGAACTCAAAGGGAGTTCAATAAGCAAAAATACAATAAAAGTAAATCAAAGTGTGATACTTATAAGAGGATCAAAGTCCAACCATGATAAAAGGATCAAAGGTAAGAAGTGAATGGAAAACCCTCATGTTTATAACAAAATATTGAGTTATCCTTGATAATGGTGTATAATAAAATATTGTTAACCAAGATCTAGATCTAATTCCTTGGAATATTTTATTATATTTTTTTGGAGGGGAAAGGAATTTAAATTGGATAAATCCCTTTATCTAGAAATAATAAACAAATAAATGATTTATTTATCATTTCAATAATGGGGTTAAGGAATAATTAAACAAATAATTATTTATTTAATTATTACTAGAAGACTTAGTCAAATTTAACAAGGAATACTAATTAAATAAGGATTAATTAATTATTCCTAGAGAATAATAAGATAAATAATTATTTATCTAATTATTTCTCATTAATTAGGTTAAATATGACTGGGAATATTATTTAAACAAAGGTTTAATTAATTATTCCTAGAGAAAAATCAAATAAATAAGGATTTATTTAATTATTCTTAATGGGATTTCCTATTTAGACCAGAAATAACTTAATAAACTATGGTTTATTAAATCATTTCTTAGTGAAAGCAATTTTACCATGGTAAAATTGGTCTTACATGGTGTATTTCGATACATCTAATTATACATGGTTAGATGACCAAAATTGATGTAACAGATTGCCCCCCAACATGAGAACTTCAGGAGCTAATGGTATGATCAAAGCATGTTGTAAGAACACAATCACTAGACATCGAAGGGGAGTTATAGAGAGAGAGATACATAGGCGAAGTGAAGCGAGAGAGGCTGATAACCATGAGAGGGTGAGACCAAAAAATTGAAGTCTCCTTTAATGGTTGGGTACTTGTTCTCAATGAGGCAGGGGAGGCATACCTATGCTTGCTGAGATGACAAAGTATAAAGAATAATGGTTCACCTAGTAAAATAGGACTGAGATAAAGAGTACATGATAAATGGTACATGCAATGCTGGCATAAAATGAGCCAGTAAAAAATGTAATGGATCACACATACATACTACTCATGGGACAACAACCAGGACTAAATACAATAATATCTAAGTACATGAGATATAATAACAACTATAGAAGCCCTGATAAATAGGAAAGTGCTATGAAAATATGAATGGATCATCTAAGTGATACGTGTATGTCGTAGGCCCTGTAAGCGGTTGGGGCCGAACCCATCAAATATGCGGAGCTGTATCTGAAGTTGTAAAAATGAGGTCATCTGGGCATGTGGGGGGTTACCTGAAGGGCCATCCCCTCATGAGGTCTGAAAAATCTCACACACACCTAGGAATCATAGGAGCAATCTACTGGATCACTAAAATATGGAGCATATGAATCTCGAGGATGTTGAAATGGAGTGGATGAGAAAAATTCAAGTCAAAGGGAAATGAGGAGTCCCTTTGCCTGATCCGAGGTACCGAACAATGAAGGAAGCTGAAACCAAGATATACCTCCCTCTAGACCTATCTTCTAGAATGAATGTGCTGATGTCGACAAAAGGAGGTCCACCATAGGTGAGGTAATGAGGGTACTTAACTAAGGCATGAGGGATAATAGTAGAGCGACTGATGGACTAACACTAGGGATGATGATGGAATGGGGGATACTGAGTAGAAAACATATGAATTCCCTTGTCATAGCATAAAAATCATGGACGATCTGACAGTGACTGACTCGAATCCTGAGGGGATGGGGGACAGCAGCACTGGAGGCCAAAATGGGCTACACAAGACAGGGATAAGGCATGAATGGATGAGACATTGTAATAGGAGGAAAAGGGACTCGGGATAGACTCCATGAATGCGATGATGAATCAACTCGAATGCTCTGACTTGGTGATGCTGCCACACAGAATAGGCCCAGTGGGGATCATAAAGACATGATAAGAAGATGGTTACTCATGATGAAAATTGACACAACCAGAGGTTGGAAATTGGCTAGGTGTTGGTCAAGTAACCTCAAGGAAGGTTGAAATTGTGCAAACATCATGGGAAATCCTATGTTGTGTTAACTACATCTCGGAAGTTTTCTAATAATACAATTGATAGTTAACTTCCCTTTAACCTTTTTCTCAACTGGGTCTTCATCACAACTGACATGCATGCACCTATTAATAGTAAATCATAAATCACTTGACATATCACTGGATGTGAATTAAATCTGATTTAATTCACTTTATCTCTCACTAGTGCAACAATTACTTACAACTAGTTAAACTGACTTTAACTCACCTATATTGATTTAACTTATTTCTCATGCATTAAACTAATGTACTAACTGCAACATGAACTCTAATACAACTAGAATCACTCTGCATGCCTCAAAAACCACCCTCAACTAGAATTCCATGAGCTAACTGAGTCTATCACACTCAATTAACTATTACAAGTGATTATGAGTTAAGATTACAATTTATTGTCCAATTTAATTAAGGGAAAATTAAATTAGACACATTCCCAATTTATTAAATAAATTGGCTTTCACACTAATGTATCACTAGGACCCATGATCCCATGATCCCACACTAGTGTGTGTGTGTTGCATTTTCTTGTTGAATTTCAACACTCCCTCTCAACAAGAAATGGATTATCAGCTACCTCGATCCTTCCTCTTTGGTATTCGAATTTTCTCCTGGTGAGCGCCTTCATCAGAATATCTGCATCTTGATCCTCGACGGGAATGTATGGAAGTAACATAATGCGTCTCTGAATACAATCTATGAGATGGTGGTGTCGGATGTCAATGTGCTTGGACCTATCATGGAATACTGGATTAAAGGAGAGTTTTATGAAACGCTGGTTATCACAATGTCTCACCGTCGAATCCATCAGATGACTGAACAATCCAATAAGTATCTTCCTCATCCAAATGGCCTCACATGCAGCCTGACTTGCTGCCATGTACTCTGCCTCGGTTGAACTGAGTGCAACTCATCTCTGCTTCTTGTTGTACCAAGAAATTGTTGTCGATCCTATGTTGAAGATCCCTCATGATGTTCTCTTCCTATCTGATGGTCTTAATGCCCAATCTGCATTAGTGAAGCCTTGAATTTTCACTCCATATATCTGTCACTACCATAATCCATACTGTTAGTATGAATTCTAATCACAAGTGTACGAAAAAATCTCACTTTAGTTGTGCATAACAAACAACCCTAACATCAAAGATGGCTGCCAATTTCTTTAGATCTGCAGTTATTTGACCAAGATAAATGCTACAAAATCTAGATCTATGCAGTAAAAGACATTAAGAAGTAAATAAAAGTAAGCGTTTCTCCATGCATCCAATAGACAAGACAAGAATAGTTTTAAAGAATTTTTGTATTTTTGACATCGAGGAAGGCAGCATAGAAAGATGTTACCAGTCCCCCTCAATGGGATGTGTTCTTTTATTTCCTCAGCACTTCAGATCTAAGATCTCTCTCTCTTGATGGTGTAGAAGACCCAGAAAAAAAATGGAACTCAAAGGGAGCTCACAAGAAAAATGGTAGCAAAATATGACAATGATGGAGGATCAAAGTCAGACCAAAAGTATAGATCCAGAGTGATCTTTAGGCAACAAAAGGTAGTGAATGAATGGAAAAAACCCTTCTATTTATAAAAAAATATTGAGTTAGCCTAGATATTGGTGCATAATTAAAATATTATTAACCAAATCTAGATCCAAATTTTATGGAATATTTTATTATATTTGTTGGAGGGAAAAAGAATTTGAATTTGGTCAAATCCCTTTATTTGTAAATAATAAATAAATCAATGATTTATTTATTATTTACAAATAAAGGGATTTGACCAAATTCAAATTCTTTTTCCCTCCAACAAATATAATAAAAAATTATTAAGGATGTGGTTGAGTAATAATTAAATAAATAATGATTTATTCAATTATTTATAAATGATTTAGTCAAATTTAATAAGGAATATTATTTAAATAAGGTTTAAATAATTATTCCTATAAAATAATAAGATAAACAATGATTTATCTAATTAATTTTCCTATTTTGGGTTAAATATGACTAGGAATATTAATTAAACTGTTGTTTAACTAATTATTCCTTGCGGAAAATCAAACAAATGTGGATTTATTCAACATTTCCTCATGGGGTTTCCTGTTTAGACCATAAACAACTTAATAAATTATGGATTACTAAGTTATTTTTCATAGTGAAATTAATTTTACTTCGGGTAAAGTTGGTCTTACATGGTGTACTTTCGTCCATCTAATAGTAGCAGGTTAGATGACCAACAATTGGTGTAATAGATTAATATGTTACACCAATTTTTGGTAATCTAACCTACTACTATTAGATGGACCAAAGTACACCATGTAAGACCAATTTTACCTTAAACAAAATTGCTTTAACTATGAAAAATAACTTAGTAATCAATAATTTAATAATTTGTTTTGACAGATTTAGACAAAAGAGAGGAATAGATTTGTTGAAAGATGTGACACACCAATTATTTTATTATGAGAAGTATATATATATACAGGCATATGGTCAGTTACTCAATTACGGAGGAAACAATTTAACCGTCTAACTAAAAACTAATTCTAAACTATCAGTTAACCACTAATAATTAGATATTTTAACACTCACCCTTAATCTTGAGGGTTACATTGTTTTATGCCTAAGTTTTGACATTGAAACTCAAAATTAACTTTTCCTAGCGGTTTGGTGAAGATATCTGCTAACTGTTCCTTAAAATCACAAAATTTGAGAACAATATCACCAGTCTTGACTTTTTCATGAATGAAGTGAAAACGAGTGTCGATATGTTTGCACTTTTGATGAAAGACATTTTTCTTCGACAAGGAAATAGTAGAAGTGTTGTCACAAAGGATTGAAATAGGTTCATTTTCTGTATATCCGAAGTTAGAGAGAATTCTCTTTAGCCACAGTGCTTGACATAATGCTAAATTTGCTGCAACATACTCGACCACTGTTGAAGATAGCACAACTATGGGCTGCTTTTTGGATGACCACGAGATCACGTTTCTTCCAAATAGAAAAGCATAGCTAGAAGTTCTTTTCCGATCATCAATACATCCGGCATAATCACTATCTGTATAACCAACAAGCTTAATATCTGCAAAGGCTGCATACGATAAACCATAAGTCGATGTACCTGCAATGTATCTTAACACCCTTTTTCTAGGCTTCCAATGATAGTCTTTAGGAGATTCCATAAACTTGGAAATATAAATCGGTGCAAATGCTATATCAGGCCTAGTAGCAGTTAGATACATAATACTACCAGCAAGTTTCTTATACAAAGTCGAATTAACAACAATACCCACATCATCTTTACTTAACTTTGTACCAAATTCAATAAGAGTATCTACCAGTTTACACCTATCCATATTAAATTTTTTCAAAATGTCAGTAGCATACTTCTGTTGACTCATAAACATACCATCGTGTGTTTGTTTCACTTTGATACCTAAGAAGTATCTCATTAATCCAAGATCTGTCATTTCAAATTCATTTTTCATTGCAGGTTTAAATTCATCTAATTGCATGATACCTGTATAAATTATGTCATCAACATAAAGACATAGTATCAAAATATTACCTTGATGATCATTCTTGATATAAAAATTGGGCTCATGGTCGCTCCTTCTGAAACCATTATTCAGCAAGTAATGGTCTATTCGGTTGTACCAAGCTCTTGGAGCTTGCTTCAAGCCATACAATGCTTTCTTCAACTTGTACACTTTATGTTCTTGATTTTTTATTTCGAAACCAGGTGGCTGATCAACATACACTTCTTCATTCAAAACACCATTCAAAAAAGTAGACTTTACATCCATTTGGTAAATCGGCTACTTGTTTTGTGTTGCAATAGCTAATACAAATCGAACAATATCAATTCTTTCTACAGGTGCAAATGTTTCACCATAATCTATGCCAGGTTGTTGTGAAAAACCTTTGGCAACTAATCTTGCTTTGTGCTTATCAACTTCACCTCTCTCATTTAAATTTGCTTTAAAAACCCATTTGACACCTATAGAGTTTTTATCATCGGGTATATCAACCAAATACCAAGTTTGATTTCTTTCAATAGCATCGATTTCATTATTCATTTCATCTACCCATTCTTTTTCTTTTATATCCTCCTCAAAACAAGTAGGTTGAATTGAAAGAAATGCAAAATTTACAATATCATCAACATCGTCTTGTGCATAAATATCACTTAAGTTTCTCATTTTAGGATTATCATAATCAGACTCAAAAGATGATGAGCTGCTACTTCTTGATGAACTACTACTGGTTTTGTCTTGAACCTGTAATCTTGGAGTGCTTGTTGTAGGTGCTTGATGTTTGTCTAATAAATAAAAGGATTAGGACAAGTATTTTTCTCCATTTCATTCCAATACTTGTCTTCCAGAAATTTCACATCTCGACTTACGACAAACTTGTTAGTTATAGAATTAAACAATTTGTATGCCTTAGATTGACCACTATATCCTATAAAAATATACTTTTCACTCCTATCATCAAGATTTTTTGTCAAATTTTCTGGAACATGAGCGAAAGAAATAAAACCAAATACGTGAAAGTGTGAAACAATTACCTTTTGTCCACTCCATGCTTCTTCAGGTACAAAAATTTGAACACTGGAAGTTGGCGATATATTCAAAATATATACTGAACATGCAACTGCTTCAGCCCATAATTCTTTAGACAAATTTCATGTTTTAAGCAAAGTTTGAGCCATATTCATAATTGTTTGATTCTTTCTTTCTGCGACTCCATTCTACCACAGAGTATAACTGGTTGTCGTTTTTTTTTAATACCATGTTGTTTGCAAAAATCAATGAATTCATTAGATTCATACTCACATCCTTTATTAAACCTCAGAACTTTAATAAATTTTCCACTCTGTTTTTCAGCCTCGGCTTTGAACTCCTTAAACTTGGAAAATGTTTATGATTTGTATTTGATGAAATACACCCAAATTTTCTTGCTAAAATCATCAATGAAGGTAAGAAAATAGAGACTGCCAGCAACTGATTTTTCTTGCATTGGACCGCAAAAATCTGTATGCACTAACTCTAGTTGTCCTTGAGCCCTATTAGAGGCAAAAGAAAAACTATCTCGCTTATGTTTACCCATTATACAACTTGTACAGGAAGATATATTATTAGAGAAAGCAGGCAAACCTTTCACTATAGTCTGTCTTTGCAACAAACTCATACTTTTAATAGGTAAATGACCATATCGCAAGTGCCACAGATCAGATTCAGTTGGCATTGAAACATTATGTGCATACAAATTCTCACTTTTCAACTGTAATTAATACAACCTGTTCTTTTTCATATGAATATTTGCAAGAAGAGTCTTATGTTTATCAGAAATCGTGCAAGTAGTGTTGTGAAAGCTAATATCATAACCATGTGCATCTAAATGACCAACACTCAACAAATTATGCTTGAAATTGGGTACATAATAAACATCATAGATATTCTTCACAACATTTTGTTTGGTTAAGACAGGTACAACACCCTTTCTTGAAGCTTTAACCTAGCGATCATCACCCAAACCAATAGAGGAACTGAAAGATGTATCAAGATGTGAAAACAAATAACTATGACCAGTCATATGATTACTACATCTGTTGTCTACCAACCAAAAATATTTATTAGGTAATTTCACAGTCACTTGGCATGCCATAAATAAAGCATATGATGTTTCACATTCATTGTTTGTGACATTAGCTTTGTTTTTACTTAAAACATACTGTAATTTTCGACATTCAGAATTATAATGGCCATATTTTTTGTAGTAGGGACATTGAGTTTTTGAATTATCTATCCAGCTACGACCATGATCAGTTTGAGACTGCTTTGAATGTGTTTGAGTTACCTATGATCTATCTTTAGACTGAGACTGTCCTCTACCTTTTCCTCTCCTACCACAAAAATCTTTTCCTCTGCCTCTATCCATAGAAGCTTTAGATTTGAAAGCACACTCTAAATTACTCACATCTAAATTAATTCTTGCTTCATTAGCCAACAAAGAACCAGTCAATTCTTCCACAGATAATTTTGCTAATTCTCTCGATTCAAAAACAATAACAATCATGTCAAATTTTTTAGGCAAACATCTAAGAAATTTTTCAAAAATTCTTTGGGCTTCTATTTCTTCAAGATTCATATGAAGTTGATTAACAACATGCATAACTTTAGTCATAAACTGATCAACGGTTTCTAATTTAGTAATTTTAAGTGTTTCAAATTGTGGTCTGAGAGTTTGTAATCTTACCATTTTTACTTTATCATTTCCTTGATAAGCGACCTTAAGTATATCCCAAATTGATTTAGTAGTTTTAGTAGCAGTGATTTTAGGAAAAATAGAGTCATCTAAGGAATTTAAAATGCATGAATTCGCTCTACTTTATTTTTGTTTAATTTCATGAAATTGTTTTCTTTGAGCAGCACTCATTCCAGCAATTGTATTTGCGTCAGGTTCTGTGAACCCCAATTCTACTGATTCCCAACAACCTAAGACTTGTAAGCATGCTTGCATTTTAAGGCTCCAAAAATCATAAATTTTCCCACTAAATAGAGGCGTAGGAATGGAAAACTGACTCATTGAAGCCATGATTAAAAACTTCAAAATAAATAGAGCAAACAAACTTTCGATGAGGGAAAGGTAAAAAACAAGAAGTATCTTCTTGTTGTAAATATCAAGAAAATCTGTAGGGTGCCTCCTATTTCTTTGAGCAAGTAAATCGGCTAGAGATAATGTTCCAATATAAAAGGAATAACAAGCAAGAGGAGAAAAAACCACTTTGCTAAGTTTGAAAGGAGCCAAAAAAAGGTATGAACAGACTACAACAATAACATATTTCTTCACACTTATGAAAAGGAAACAACATTAAACTTGACCTTCACTCCATACGATCATCAGCAACGAAGCTTCGTTCTTCACACAAAATGTCTTCTCATACACAACAAGTTCGTACGCTGCGCTTCAACAATGCTTCAATGTCTTTCATCACGGTGGGACCTCCAACAAATTGATGCTTCATCTCGGTGGACCTCCAACAAATTTGAAAGAAGTCGCTCAATTCATCTTCATCATGTTCAAACATTGATCTAACGAATCACACTCTACAGCCAGAATCAGCAGCGGTGACAATCTTCTTCAGCACTACACGGCCCTCATAGAAGGAAGAAATGAATAAAAAAGAGAACCACTCATTGCACTGCATTACAACGAACTGAAGACGCTCTCACAATCTCACAGATGGTAGAGCAACTTGGCTCTGATACCATGATAGGTTTAGACAAAAGAGAGGAATAGATTTGCTGAAAGCTGTGACACACCGATTATTTTATTATGAGAAGTATATATATATATATATACAGGCATATGGTCAGTTACTCAGTTACGAAGGAAACAGTTTAACTGTCTAACTAAAAACTAATTCTAAACTATCAGTTAACCACTAATGATTAAATATTTTAACATATGTTCTAAATAGGAAACCCCATGAGGAAATATTGAATAAATCCACATTTGTTTGATTTTCCTCAAGGAATAATTAGTTAAACAACAATTTAATTAATATTCCTGGTCATATTTAACCCAAAACAGGAAAATTAATTAGATAAATAATTATTTATCTTACTATTTTCTAGGAATAATTATTTAAACCTTATTTAAATAATATTCCTTGTTGAATTTGACTAAATCATTTATAAATAATTGAATAAATCATTATTTATTTAATTATTACTCAACCACATCCTTAAAATAATAAATAAATGCTTTATTTATTTATTATTTACAAATAAAGGGATTTGACCAAATTCAAATTCTTTTTCCCTCCAAAAAATATAATAAAATATTCCATAAAAGTTGGATCTAGATTTGGTTAATATTATTTTAATTATGCACCAATATCTAGGAAAAATCAATATTTTGTAATAAATAGAAGGGTTTTTCCATTCACTCACTACCTTTCATTGCCTAAATATCACTTTGGATCTATACTTTTGGTCTCACTTTGATCCTCCATCATTGTCATATTTTTCTATATTTTTCTTGTGAGCTCCCTTTGAGTTCCATTTTTTGTTTGGGTTTTCTACACCATCAAGAGAGAGAGATATTAGATCTCAAGTGCTGAGGACATACAAGAACCCATCCCATTGAGGGGGACTGGTAACATATTTCTATGTTCCCTTACCAGTTCTCAAAAATAAAAAATTATTTAAAAATATTCTTGTCTTGTCTATTGGATGCATGGAGCAACTCTTACTTTTATTTACTGCTTAATGTATTTTACTGCATAGATCTAGATTTTGTAGGATTTATCTTGGTCAAATAACTACAGTTCTAAAGAAATTGGCAGCCATCTTTGATGTTAGGGCCATCTATTATGCATAGCTAAAGTGACCTTTTTTTGTACACTTGTGATTAGAATTCATAATAACAACTGGGAACTCCACAAGGGTTTATGATTACAACCTCTCTCGTTTTTAAGATCCCTACATGACCAGCTGCTTCAAACCCTAGGGTTTCTCTTCAGCTTCTTGTTTTTCTTTTCTTGACATTTTTTTAACCTATAAAACCCTAAAACAGTAAAAATTATAACTTCCATGTGTTTCCGGACCTGTTGCACAGGTGATAGGTATGAGCCACAGCTGAGATGAATTTTTTTTTCTGAAACCTGCTCTCAAGAGTGCCGAAAGTGTAGGTCACACTTTTTGGGCCAAAACCTACAACCTGGACCTTCATGGTGCAAAAAACAACCCCAAACCTGCGACCTCTGCAGAAATCAGGTCAAAAACTAGCACCTGAACGTTTTGCGGGATTTTTTCTGAGATTTTTCTAGGTTTGTCTGGGCCTCTGTTCAGGGTTGTCTGACCTCCGTCTCCACCCATTTTGGACTTGTAATTGCTCTATTTTACTCATTGAAGTGGGAACCTAGCCCCCTATGGCTTCAATACCCTTCCACCTTTCTAGGAGGAGTTTAGCTGAACTAGGTCGTCTAAAATTTCAGTGTGTTCAGCCATTTTTCAGATCTGATCCCTCACCTTCATATCCATTTTAGATTGGTTATTCATCCATTCAAAACACCTATTTTCATTTTTTTTGGTCCTCCTCTAGGGTCCCCTCCACTTCCCTTCCAGTTGTAGCCTTTCGCCACCTCATTTGCAGCACTTTTCCCTTTGGTTTTTGATTTTTTCTACACCTATTTCCAGCACATCTGACCTTTAGATCATTGTCCCTCTTGACTTTAGATCCATTGGCCATTTTGGTGTGTTTTGACTAGATTTTTTCCCACCCATGGACTAGTTGTTGAGAGGCCCGCCTCCTTGGGTTTAGATTGATGCATATTTAGCTGTTTATTTTCTGTTATATTTAGTTTACTCTACTGTTATCTGTAGATTTATTTATAGTTATACATCACACTTTTTATTTTTCCCTAGAAACATATAGGTTTCAAAATTAACATTAAGACACTTAACACACACACCCTAAGTGAAGAAGCATCTGGTTACCACTGCCAAGCAAAGACTATAAAATTGTAATCATTTGATCTTGCACCTCTCTTCTCTTGTTTTGACATTGTGATCATTTGATCCTGCACCTCTTTGTCCTAGTTAGTCTCTCTTCCTTTTGTGATCCATTTTTATTCTATCATCATTATGCCTCCAAGGCGTTTATCCTGGAGACTTCTTGTCCTTCATCCTCAGTTTCCGTTAGGATGACTGACTCCTCTGCGTAGGATTCGAGTTAGTCCTCCACTGAGTCCTTATTACAACTCCGCTTCTGGTTCATCAGGTTTCCCTTCTGATTCCATCCCCGGTTCTCTCCCTGTCACCTTCACCATGTCTAGTTCAGGACCTAATGCTGGTGGTAGCCCTGACCCTAATGCTGGGAATACTACTAGTGGGACCGCAACAGGAACTATCCTAGCTTCTCCCTTGCTCCCTTATATGGCAGGCCTTACTCTTCCCGATTTTAACTAGTTGATCAATGACCCCATGATCCGGATTTATGCAGGAACACAACAGAATAAACACATAACCATAAATACAGAGATGCAGCGGAAATAACACTTCATTTCATTAATATCAAAGAACTGAAATTTGCTTACAGACAGAATGGAAATAAAACTAGCTAGTGCACTGGTAGCTATCTCTGAGAAGAGATGTGGCGGCTACAGGCCTCTGAACTGAGTTACAATGAGGCTCGAGGGCCTATTTATTATTGAGAAACAATGGAGAACCCTCAACATCCCACAAACCTAACCCTAGGAGATGAAGCGCCAAAACTATGGGCCCCGTTTGGGTAAATTGGTGTTTCAACTTCCCAGGGACGTAACTTTGGCATACTATCTTCGTTTGACGCACATGATACATCATTAAAAAGCTCTATCCGAGGACTACAACTTTTGTGACGATTTGATGATCAAATCGCAACAAATCTCATACCCAAAAAACGTCGTTTAGGGCCTCAAAACGGCTCCGGAAGTTCAGGACCCGAAAACTGCTAAAAATAGTAAGTTATGCCAAAACTGAAAAACTGAAAGAGACAATGGTGGGGGGCCAAGTGGAATAGGCGGGTGGCCACCAATATCCACCTGGATCATTCCTCCCCCCTTAGGAAGCAATGGTCCCCATTGCGTTAAGTTCCTCCATGAGATGAGGAAATTTCTGCTGAACTTGGTCCCTGGTGAACCACTTTCCTTGGTGCAGGAGTTGGCCAGCTTTGACAACCCGATACAGTTGGATCTGTTGTTGACAAGTGTTCTTGATTTGCATGTCCATGATACAATCTGTGGTGGCCTGTTCCATGCAGTCTGGGTTTAACTCTGTTGGTGTGAGTTGTTCTGCAATGTCCGAGGTGTCCAGTAGAGGTGGAAAGTAAGGACGAAGGCGATCCACATTGAAGACTGGGTGCAGACCAAGGAATGGTGGAATACTAAGCTCGAAGGCATTGTTACCTACGGCCTTGGTGATGGTGTACGGCCCGTATCGGAGCGGGCGAAGCTTGCGGTGAGGTCCAGTGAGGCGCTCCTTCTGCAAATGTAGCCATACTTTGTCGCCCACTTGGAAGTGGTGTGGCACCCGGTGTTGATCATGGCGCTGCTTGTACTTCGCATTGGCTCTGTCCAATATATCATGAACCTGTTGGCGGATGTGTTGAATGCGCTCGATGAAGCTACTTGCTTTGTCAACTTCAGACTGGACATGAGCTGAATTGGCCTGAGCAGCTGCAAATGGCATGGCTACGTCGATGGGACATAGTGGCTGGAATCCCAAGCCCACCTGAAAGGGGCTATGGCCGATTGAACTGTGGAGAGCCCGATTATAACTATGTTGTACATAGGGGAGGCTCTCGTCCCATGTGCGTGGATGCTTTGAATTGTACATGCGCAGAATGTGTACAATCATTTTGTTGACGACCTCTGTCTGGCCATCTGTTTGGGGATGGAAATTTGTGGACTTGGTGAGCTTGGTATCCAACATTGACCAGAGGCTGGACCAAAATGTGCTGAGGAACCTGCTATCTCGATCTGATATGATAGACTGTGGGATCCCAAAGTGCACCCACACTCATTCAAAGAAGAGTTTAGCAGTGGCTTCTGTTGTGATATTCTTCTTACAGGCCGCCATAATGGCCATCTTCGAGAATCTGTCAACGACCACGAAAACACAGTCATTGCCATTCTTAGTAGAGGGCAGGCCCGACATGTAATCCATGGAGATGGATTCCCACGGTCGACTAGGGGTAGGTAGTGGAGTATATAGGCCTTGCTTCTTGATGGTCGGTTTGGCAATAGCACAAGCAGTGCAGGATCTGATGTGCTTCTCGACATCCTTTCGAAGGTTTGGCCAATAGAAATACTTCTGTAGTATTGCTACTGTTTTCTCGACCCCGAAATGCCCAGCGACTCGACTGTAGTGTGCTTCCCATATCATCTTGGCACGCTCGCTTGAAGGAACACAAAGGTGTCCCAGGTGACATAAAAGTTCATCTTGGAGGTGAAAATTTGGAACTTGCGTACCCCCCAAGAGTGCCTTGTAAGTGTGGCCGAATTCTGGGTCACTCTCATAGAGAAGCGGCCAATCAGAAGTCTCATGCCCACAAGAGTTGAGCACGATGGTGAGCGCCACGATCGGTGGTCGGTTGAGGCAGTCTGCAACATTATTGGTGCTACCCTTCTTATACTTGATATTCAAATGAAACTGTTGCAGATATGTGGACCACTTCTGATGGCGATCATTCTGCAACTTCCCTTGTGTCTGTATGAACTGCAGGGGCCGGTGGTCTGTGTGGATGATTGTTTCCTTCCCCAAAATGTAATGCTTCCATTGTCGACGGGCTTGCACAATGGAATACATTTCTTTGTCATAGGTGGGATACTTGCGAACTGTCTCAGACAATGTCTCACTGTGATATGCCACTGGATGTCCCTGTTGAGTAAGAACTGCCCCAATAGCATAGTCGGAGGCATCTGTCTCGATCTCAAATGGCTGTTGCAAGTCTGGTAATGTGAGAACTGGGGCAGAACAGAGGCGATTTTTCAATTCTGTGAATGCCTTCTGTTGAGATTCTAACCAAAATAATTTTGCTCTCGCTCCTCCCTTGGTGACTTGACTCAAGGGCCAAGTGATATGAGAGAATCCCAACACGAATCTACGGTAAAAATTAGCAAGACCCAGAAAGCTGCGAAGCTCTGTTATAGTGGTTGGGGCTGGCCAATCCCGAATGACTTGGATCTTGGCTGGATCCACATGCACCCCCCTTTCATCAATAATGTATCCCGGATATTGAACCTGGGTCATGCCAAAAGTGCACTTCTCCAAATTGGCACACAACTTGTGTTGCTGCAGTGTTTGGAGGACTTGTCGGATGTGGTGAAGGTGCTCTTCCCAAGTCTTGTTGAAGATCAGAATGTCATCCAAGTACACCACTACAAATGAGTTGCTGAATGGCCGCAAGATGTCTTCCATCATCCTCATGAAGGTTGTGGGAGCATTCGTCAACCCGAAAGGCATGACCAGCCATTCGAAAAGGCCTTCCTTGGCTTTGAAGGTAGTCTTCCACACATCGGAGGGTTCAATTGGTACCTGGTGATACCCAGACTTCAGGTCGATCTTGCTGAAATATTTTGCACCTTGAGTTGGTCCAGAAGGTCATCAATCCGTGGGATTGGGTACCTATTCCGGACAGTGATCTTGTTCAGCACCCGATAGTCAATACAGAGTCTCCACGTCCCATCCTTCTTCTGTACCAACACAATCGGGCTCCCACAGGGCGATGAACTTGGTCTGATGTGACCTTTTTGCAACAGCTCCTGAATCTGCCTCTTGATTTCATCATTTTCCAGAACAGAGCGTCGATAGATCGGTCCATTGGGTAGCGGCGCACCTGGGGTCAGATCAATCGGGTTCTTGACCTGGCAGTGCAGAGGAACCCCTGTGGGTGAGGTGAAGATGTCCCCGTACTCCTTCACGACCTTATCCATTTGTTGTTGTCGTGCAGAGGGGCCCTGTCTGGAGGTCGTGGCCACAGTCTTCTTCTTGCCCTGGGGGCGGATCATCAGAAAAACGAATTTCCTGGTTTGGGAAATGAGCTTACTACATTGTTTTGCGGTAACCAAAGAGATAGTCGTAGGAGGTGGTACCTCTGGTATCCTGTACAACTTATTTCCCAAAGTAATAATAACAGCACGAGGTCGAGACTCATACACAGCGTGACGCTTCCACAAGTATGGTTGTCCTAATAATACATCAGAAACATCAATAGGAGCAACGTCACATAATACCTCATCCGTGAAGGGCTTGATGCTATAGGGAAGGCGACACTGCCGGCTGACGCGGAGATCTCGTCCTTGGTGAAGCCACCCGATGGTGTATGGATGTGGGTGAGATGTGGTCGGCAAGCCTAACCGCTTCACGGCGTCTGCTGAAATGAGGTTCTTTTGGCTCCCATTATCGACAATGAACTGTACAGGGGAGCCCTTTACCCACATCTGGGAGTGGAAGAGACGTTCCTCCTCCTCTGGATCTTCCGGTTCCTCCTTCTGGATCTTTGTAGTGGCAATAGTGGCGTTGGGCTCCGCATCAATAATATGTTTCCCTTTTTCATTCCCTTTTCAGGTTCTGATTCGGAGTCGGAGCATGCATCTGACTCAGAAGCCCTCATCTCGGCCACTAGCGACTGCTTGGCCCGACACTCACTTGTGTTGTGAGTGGAGCTCTTATGGAACTCACACCACTTTCCCGTGTCCTTCTTTGGCTTTACGGTGTTGTTCTTGTCTTGTGGCTTTGACGAGTTGTCTTTAGCCGCCATGGTCTGTCCTTTGTTCTGCGGTTTGGAAGCACGTTTTCCTTGCTTTTGATTCACGGATCCAAAGTCTCGCTTCTTCTGTTTGAATTTCTGCTCAATCTTGGCAGCATACCGGTATGCCGTACCAAGCGAGGAGATGTCGAGGAACTCCATTTCCTCCTGAATGTATCTGTGCAGACAGCTGCGATACTTTAGCAGAGTGCTGGAAATATGATGCAGAGTGTTGTCCTTGATGGCAACCCACTGAATGAAGATGAAGACGTGCGACTGTTGACATGTATTGTCCTTGATGGCACTCCACCT
Source organism: Pinus albicaulis (assembly GCA_034641835.2). NCBI lineage: Eukaryota > Viridiplantae > Streptophyta > Pinopsida > Pinales > Pinaceae > Pinus > Pinus albicaulis. The sequence goes on along the minus strand of CM076579.1, from coordinate 60,836,115 downwards.
GATGAAGTTATGCTTGACTTGATGGACTTGTTAAATGATGTAAATCTGAAGTGATATGATGAGTGTTGATGATATGATGTTGAGTGTTGTACTTGAAAGGACACCCACTTGATGAAGATGATGACAACTTACTTGATGAAGTTGTGTTTGATAGAATATGTCCTTGATGAAGGAAATCTGATGTATCTACAGTATTTACAGAAGGCAATGAAGAAAGGATTTCAGAATGTACTCAGATAATGATGAAAAAGAGTATGTCTCTTGGTATACGCGGATTGGCCTAGGGGAAATCGCGTATGCACGCGGAAAAGAACGTGCCAAGTCGCGTATGGGCTAAAGCGCTCAAAAAGTGAAAATCTAGGGGCCCGTGGTATTGAAGGCTCATGGTATTGACGAAGGCGCCCGTGGTATTGAAGGCTCATGGTATTGGTGCCCGTGGTATTGAAAAAGGGGCTCATGGTATTGACAAAGGGTAATCATAGATAAGGAGAAGAAATTCATTGTGCAAATGATGTGTGTGGGAGCAAGATGTCTGAACTTGAATAAATACTTCTCTATGAAGTATATACGTATGGAAAGGGTAAGGTTTGTTGATAGATGCAGATCTATGATGCACTTATGAAGAAATGATGAAAGGCGGGACTTCCTAGATCTGAAATGCACTTGTATTTACTAGATCTGCTTATGGAAGGCCTAGATCTGTGATGGGGCGAACATCTAGGCGACATACATGCAAGTAAAGGGTTAGGTCCCCGGGCCCCGAATATCTGATACGTGAAGTATCTTTGCTACGTAATAATTGAATCTATACGCTACTTCGACGCGGAGGAAGCGCGTATATACGCAGATTCGCCGAAGAGAAAGCGCGTATGCGCAATAAAATATACACTGAGGTATACGCCGGTTTGTGTGGACGGAAGCGCGTATATACGCGAAATCAGTGAAGTAAAAGAGCGTATGCAAACTAGGGTTTGCTGAAGCAAGGGGTATGAAATATCTGAGCTGTTCTGCTGTGTTTATGCTATCTGATCTGTGTTGATATGAATCTGTTAATGATGTATGGTTGTGCTTAAAAGTATGGAAAGGGTTCGGTCTGGAAATATGATGAATTGTGGCCTGCAAGTTGTGTTCTATTAAAGTGGTTGGATCCAGTGTGAAAATTGATGAAACGTGGTCCAAAGTGGTGCTGAGGGTTGTAGCCTTCAGTCAGGGGGTCGTAGCTCCCTTCCAGGTGAGGCTGGTAAACGAGATCGGGGGGTCGTAGCTCCCTTCCAGGAGAGGCTGGTAAACGAGTCCGGGGGTTGGAGCTCCCTTCCAGGAGAGGCTGGTAAACGAGCGCAGGTGGGTGCCTGCGTGCTGGTCAAGTCTGCGCCAGCACATATGTTGTAAGATGTTTTCTCTATAATAAAATATTGAAGGCTGAGCAACTGCAGCGGTAGTTTTCTCCCGACTTGGGTTTCCACCTAAAAATCCTGGTGTTCATGTGTGATGCTTTGTGTGATGATTTATTCTGTTCTTACTGCACATGTTTACTGCTTATTGAATATCTGATGAATAAATGAAGGAATGATTTATGTGAAGAATTAATGACATAAATAGATATCTGTGTATACGCGAGTTTCGTAAAGGGTATCCGCGTATATACGCAAGTCTGGTTCAGGAAAGTAGCGTATGCGTTTTAGAAGCAGAAAAAGTGAAAGTTTTGAATATGCAGTAAATACTGATTCACCCCCCCCCTCTCAGTATTTTTCCCAACAATTGGTATCGGAGCGAGGTCCTTGTGCAGAAGCTTGATCGCTTAAAGGAGATCCGTCGCAATGGGAAGTCAAGAAGGAGTAATGTCTATAAAGCCACCTCTATTCAATGGAAGCAATCTGATATTTTGGAAGGTACGTACAAAAGCATATCTGCAAAGTCTTGGTGCAGATGTATGGGCAATCGTGGAAGAAGGTTATCAATACCCGGCAAGTATTCCTACTGATGCAGCTGAAAGAAAGAAGTATGAAATCAATGCCAAAGCAATGAATGTCTTATTGGGAAGCATGTATGAATCAGAATTTGCTAAAGTGATGCAGCTACATTCAGCAAAAGAAATATGGGACAAAATCATTCTAAGCTATGAAGGAGACACAAAGGTAAAAAGTGCAAAACTCCAAACTCTTAGAGTTGAATATGAAAATTTGAAGATGCATAGTGATGAAAGTGTTGCCAGTTTCTTTCTTCGTCTAGATGATATTGTAAATCGGATGAGAAATTTGGGTGAAACCATAACTGATACTACTCTGGTGGAAAAGGTCTTAAGATCTTTGACTTCAAAATTTGACTCTAAAGTTTCGGCTATTGAAGAAAGGCAAGATCTGCAAACTCTTTCTATTGTTCAATTGCATGGTATTCTGACTGCTTTTGAAATGAGACAAGGAGGTCCTTCTCAAATAAGAGAAGCTGCTTTTAAGGCATCTACAAAAGGAAAGGAAAAGGAGGTTGTCAAAGAATCCAGCTATGTATCCGATGAAGAAGAAGAAAATTTCGTGAGAAAGCTCCAACTAGGTACTGGAAGATTCAAAGGTAAGCTTCCCTTCAAATGTTTTGAGTGTGGAAAAGTTGGTCATTATGCTGCTAAATGTCCTTATAGAGAAAAGCATGGTAAGGGGAAACAATTTGAGAAGAGAAAGAGTTATTATGCAAAAGAAGATGATGATGAAGTGTCCAGTGAAGATGAAGAAGATTCTGACCAAGATCTGAAAGTGCTCATGGCTAAGAAGCAAAAGAAGAAGGTTACTCGAGGAAAGGAGATATCTCAGAAATCATGTATAGCAAGAATTGAAGAAGATGAAACAGATTCTGACGAAGATCTACAAGCACTCATGGCAAAGAAGAAAAAGGAGAAGGCCACTTGTAATACTCTTCTTTGTGCAAACAATAGTAAAGATAGTGAAAGTAAAGGTGTGGATCTAGAAGAAGCTCTCAAGATTAAAGAAGAAGAACTACAAAGTTCATACAATAAGCAAGAAACTATCTATAAAGAGATGATCTCACAAATGAAAGATCAAATAGAAATGCTAAATGGACAGGTGGACAAGTATCAAAGGTTTCATACTTATGCATCCAATCGAATTAAAGATCTAGAAGCAGATCTTGAAAAATCAAGCAAGAAGAATGAAGGACTTGAAGCTGCAATCATTTGTCTTCAGGAAGATTTAGAAGCATCAAGTAAGAAAAATGAGGAACCTCTACAATCCTTTGAAAAGGAAGGCCTTGAAGCAGAAATTATCTCTCTCAAAGAAGATCTGGAAAAATCAAATAAGAAGAATGAAGAGCTGCAACAAACTTGTGAAGGAAATGAAGATTGGTTGAAAGAAGAGATTCTAAATCTGAAGGATCAAGTTGAAGATGGAAGAAGAAAAGCAGAAAGCATGACAAAGCAATGTCAAGCCTTGGAGGTTGAGGTAAATATTCTCAAAGGTAAATTAGAAGAAAAGGTTAAACTTTTGAGGTTTCATGATAGTACTAACATTTTGGACAATATTATGAGTAATCAAAGGTCTCCTGCTATCAAACATGGTCTTGGTTTCCATGAAACTGTTAAAGGAGAATCTAGCTCACAAGGAAGTGCCAAAAATTCAGAGGATGTCAATGCAAAACCTGAAGTGTTGAAAGAGACAAAAGCTCAAACAACAATCATGAATTCTCAAAGGAATTCATTCAAGAACGTTGAATGTTTTAAATGTCATAATTATGGACATGTTGCAGCAAATTGCAGGAGCAGATCATTTCAGCCTCAAACAAACAGTTCCTACACAGAAAGGTACTCTGGTTTCTTCAAGGGATATTGTTTTTCATGTAACAAGTATGGACACAAAGCAGCTGATTATAAAAGGAGGAAGAATAGAAATACTCATTATGATTCTTATGCTTATTTTTTTGGACACATGAGATGTTATTCTTGTAACAAGTATGGACATATAAGAAAGGAATGCAGGTCGAACAGATATGAGAAATTTCAGCACACAAATAGAAAACAAATATGGAAGAAGATGGAGGGATGGAATAAGAAACAATCTAGAGAAGAAAAGGATGTTTTTGTGGATGCTCTAGAAGACAATGATTTTCTTGAAGAAAACACTCGATTCAAGATGAAGGACCGATCAGAAACGTAGGGAATTATGACCCTACTGCAGTCATCCGCTTCTGAAGCTGACTTTTCTTGTTGACTGCAGGAATGATGTGAGATACATTATGAGATCTAGTAATGTATCGTCACAAGAGGAGCAATGCATGATGACTCTCTTGGTTGATTTGATTATACTGGTTATGTTTACTTCTGACAGCGCATCTGATGTGGAAAGGACAGGTACAGGAGGTACAAGCTCTGGAAGAAATGAAGGAAGATGGAAATTTTCTATGCTTCACTTTCCATACGCAAGTTCCATTAACTAAAGTCGCGTATACACGCGAGTTCCAGAAGACGCAGTCGCGTATGCATTGATGATAAGAAAATTTATCTGATAGCTGAAGATCTGAAGCAGAGGTCCAGGGGGAGCATCAGTCTGACTGCTGATGATTGCACTATTAGCATCATTCTAGTTATACTCATGATAATGAAATGATGCATGGGTTCTTGTGTTGAATATTATGGATGAAGCCTGGTTGCTTTATGATGAAGAGCATTCATTGTTGAGATGAAAGTCTTATAGTTGAGAGATGAGGACAGATCATGCAGAGATTGTTATTGATGACTTGCTGTTGAAGGTATCTCAGATTGCAGAAGTTAAGGAAGAAGCACTGGTTTAGGGGGAGTAGCAGGTTGAATTCTAATGGTTGCATTGTTGGAAATATGACTGCTTATTCTTTGGTCTTGGTGATACTCATGCTCAAATGATGATGATTTGGTATCTCTGGTGGTGTTCCAGTTCTCATAAATCTGTTTCTAATGTTTTGATGAAGATGCCTTGATGATTTGTTGGTGAAAATGTTCAGGTTGCACAAACTAAGGGGGAGCCTTAGTCATATGAAAAGGATGCATGGTTGCACAGATTCAGGGGGAGCATTAGCTTTGCTGACTATAATGCAGTGTTGGCATTATTATGGTTCTGAATTATGTCCTCTTTCTTGAGGACTTTCTGGTGTTGGTCATAAATGATCATATTTATATTTTGGTGAAAAGGTCTTGTTGAGACCCATGATGTAAAAATTGTAATATTCAGTCATGTAAGGACTTGTCATTTTTGTAAACCCACTTGGTTGGGTAGCCGAGTCAAATTTTGTAAACCCACTTGGTTGGGTACTTGAGTCTTATATGTAAATCCACTTGGTTGGATATTTGATGTAAGTATGAGTCTTTGGTGATAGGAAGTTCATAGAGTCATGTACTTCATTGACAAATATGTTTGGAGATTCAGCATGGACTCAGGGGAGCTTGGTCACTTCAGTATACATCAGATCTGCAGAACGCTTCTTCTACATGAGGAGAAAAGGGGGTGAGTGTGTTGGTTTTGATCCGCCCATTGCCCTTGATGTCAAAGGGGGAGAGTGTGTTGGTTTTGATCTGCTGGTTTTGTCGTTTGCCCTTGATGTCAAATGGGGAGAGTGACATGGTGTGTGAATGAAGATAATGATGTGCCCTTTGCCCTTGATGTCAAAGGGGGAGAGTGACATGGTGTTTGAATGATGCCAAAAATGGAGAGAGTGACATGGTAAAAATGGGGAGAATGACATGGTGTCATTGTATTCTTATTGTATCTATCTGTTGTGGTAACCAAACACCATCGTGGTTGCCATCAAGTCCAAAGGGGGAGATTGTTGGAAATATGATGCAGAGTGTTGTCCTTGATGGCAACCCACTGAATGAAGATGAAGACGTACGACTGTTGACATGTATTGTCCTTGATGGCACTCCACCTGATGAAGTTATGCTTGACTTGATGGACTTGTTAAATGATGTAAATCTGAAGTGATATGATGATTGTTGATGATATGATGTTGAGTGTTGTACTTGAAAGGAAACCCACTTGATGAAGATGATGAAAACTTACTTGATGAAGTTGTGCTTGATAGCATATGTCCTTGATGAAGGAAATCTGATGTATCTATAGTGTGAACAAAAGGCAATGAAGAAAGGAATTCAGAATGTACTCAAAGTATGATGAAAAAGAGTATGTCTCTTGGTATACGCGGATTGGCCTAAGGGAAATCGCGTATGCACGCGGAAAAGAACGTGCCAAGTCGCGTATGGGCTAAAGCGCTCAAAAAGTGAAAATCTAGGGGCCCGTGGTATTGAAGGCTCATGGTATTGAAGAAGGCGCCCGTGGTATTGAAGGCTCATGGTATTGGTGCCCGTGGTATTGAAAAAGGGGCTCATGGTATTGACAAAGGGTAATCATATATAAGGAGAAGAAATTCATTGTGCAAAGGATGTGTGTGGGAGCAAGATGTCTGAACTTGAATAAATACTTCTCTATGAAGTATATCTGTATGGAAAGGGTAAAGGTTTGTTGATAGATCTGAATCTATGATGCACTTATGAAGAAATGATGAAGCGGTACTTCTAGATCTGAAATGTACTTGTATTTGCTAGATCTGTTTATGGAAGGCCTAGATCTGTGATGAGGCGAACATCTAGGCGAACATCTGTCTGAAGTAAAGGGTTAGATCTGAACTGAATATCTGATCTGATGAAGTATGCTGCTCTGTAATGATTGAAGATCTATACGCTACTTCGCCGCGGAGGAAGCGCGTATATACGCAGCTTCAGCGAAGAGAAAGCACGTATGCGCAATAAAATATACACTGAGGTATACGCTGGTTTGTGTGGACGGAAGCGCGTATATACGCGACATCAGTGAAGTAAAAGCGCGTATTCATACTAGGGTTTGCTGAAGCAAGGGGTATGAAATATCTGAGCTGTTCTGCTGTGTTTATGCTATCTGATCTGTGTTGATATGTATCTGTTGATGATGTATGGTTGAGCTTAAAAGTATGGAAAGGGTTCGGTATGGAAATATGATGAATTTTGGCCTACAAGTTGTGTTCTATTGAAGTGGCTGGATCCAGTGTGAAAATTGATGAAACGTGGTCCAAGGTGGTGCTGAGGGTTGTAGCCTTCAGTCAGGGGGTTGTAGCTCCCTTCCAGGTGAGGCTGGTAAACGAGATCGGGGGGTCGTAGCTCCCTTCCGGGAGAGGCTGGTAAACGAGTCAGGGGGTTGGAGCTCCCTTCCAGGAGAGGCTGGTAAACGAGCGCAGGTGGGTGCCTGCGTGCTGGTAGGAGTCTGCACCAGCACATATGTTGTAAGATGTTTTCTCTATAATAAAATATTGAAGGCTGAGCAACTGCAGCGGTGGTTTTCTCCCGACTTGGGTTTCCACCTAAAAATCCCGGTGTTCATGTGTGATGCTTTGTGTGATGATTTATTCTGTTCTTACTGCACATGTTTACTGCTTATTGAATATCTGATGAATAAATGAAGGAATGATTTAAGTGAAGAATTAATGACCTAAATAGATATCTGGGTATACGCAAGTTTAGTAAAGGGTATCCGCGTATATACGCAAGTCTGGTTCAGGAAAGTAGCGTATGCGTTTTAGAAGCAAGAAAAAGTGAAAGTTTTGAATATGCAGTAAATACTGATTCACCCCCCCCTCTAAGTATTTTTCCCAACAATTGGTATCAGAGCGGGTCCTTGTGCAGAAGCTTGATCGCTTAAAGGAGATCCGTCGCAATGGGAAGTCAAGAAGGAGTAATGTCTATCAAGCCACCTCTATTCAATGGAAGCAATCTGATATTCTGGAAGGTACGTACAAAAGCATATCTGCAAAGTCTTGGTGCAGATGTATGGGCAATCGTGGAAGAAGGTTATCAATACCCAGCAAGTATTCCTACTGATGCAGCAGAAAGAAAGAAGTATGAAATTAATGCCAAAGCAGTGAATGTCTTATTGGGAAGCATGTCTGAATCAGAATTTGCTAAAGTGATGCAGCTACATTCAGCAAAAGAAATATGAGACAAAATCATTCTAAGCTATGAAGGAGACACAAAGGTAAAAAGTGCAAAACTCCAAACTCTTAGAATTGAATATGAAAATTTGAAGATGCATAGTGACGAAAGTGTTGCCAGTTTCTTTCTTCGTCTAGATGATATTGTAAATCGGATGAGAAATTTGGGTGAAACCATGGCTGATACTACTCTGGTAGAAAAGGTCTTAAGATCTTTGACTTCAAAATTTGACTCTAAAGTTTCAGCGATTGAAGAAAGGCAAGATCTGCAATCGCTTACTATTGTTCAATTACATGGTACTCTGACTGCTTTTGAAATGAGACAAGGAGGCCCTTCTCAAGTAAGAGAAGCTGCTTTTAAGGCATCTACAAAAGGAAAGGAAGTTGTCAAAGAATCCAGCTATATATCCGATGAAGAAGAAGCGAATTTCGTGAGAAAGCTCCAACTAGGTACTGGAAGATTCAAAGGTAAGCTTCCCTTCAAATGTTTTGAGTGTGGAAAAGTTGGTCATTATGCTGCTAAATGTCCTTATAGAAAAAAGCATGGTAAAGAGAAACAATTTGAGAAGAGAAAGAGTTATTATGCAAAAGAAGATGATGATGAAGTGTCCAGTGAAGATGAAGAAGATTCTGACCAAGATCTGAAAGTGCTCATGGCTAAGAAGCAAAAGAAGAAGGTTACTCGAGGAAAGGAGATATCTCAGAAATTATGTATAGCAAAAATTGAAGAAGATGAAACAGATTCTGACGAAGATCTACAAGCACTCATGGCAAAGAAGAAAAAGGAGAAGGCCACTTGTAATACTCTTCTTTGTGCAAACAATAGTAAAGATAGTGAAAGTAAAGGTGTGGATCTAGAAGAAGCTCTCAAGATTAAAGAAGAAGAACTACAAAGTTCATACAATAAACAAGAAACTATCTATAAAGAGATGATCTCACAAATGAAAGATCAAATAGAAATGCTAAATGAACAGGTGGACAAGTATCAAAGGTTTCATACTTATGCATCCAATCGAATTAAAGGTCTAGAAGCAGATCTGGAAAAATCAAGCAAGAAGAATGAAGGACTTGAAGCTGCTATCATCTTTCTGCAAGCAGAGCTAGAAGCATCAAGTAAGGAGAATAAGGAACCTCTACAATCCTTTGAAAAGGAAGGCCTTGAAGCAGAAATTATCTCTCTCAAAGAAGATTTGGAAAAATCAAACAAGAAGAATGAAGAGCTGCAACAAACTTGTGAAGGAAATGAAGATTGGTTGAAAGAAGAGATTCTAAATCTGAAGGATCAAGTTGAAGATGGAAGAAGAAAGGAAGAAAGCATGACAAAGCAATGTCAAGCCTTGGAGGTTGAGGTAAATATTCTCAAAGGTAAATTAGAAGAAAAGGTTAAACTTTTGAAGTTTCATGATAGTACTAACATTTTGGACAATATTCTGAGTAATCAAAGGTCTCCTGCTATCAAACATGGTCTTGGTTTCCATGAAACTGTTAAAGGAGAATCTAGCTCACAAGGAAGTGCCAAAAATTCGGAGGATGTCAATGCAAAACCTGAAGTGTTGAAAGAGACAAAAGCTCAACCAACAATCATGAATTCTCAAAGGAATTCATTCAAGAATGTTGAATGTTTTAAATGTCATAATTATGGACATGTTGCAGCAAATTGCAGGAGCAGATCATTTCAGCCTCAAACAAACAGTTCCTACATAGAAAGGTACTCTGGTTTCTTCAAGGGATATTGTTTTTCATGTAACAAGTATGGACACAAAGCGGCTGATTGTAAAAGGAGGAAGAATAGAAATACTCATTATGATTCTTATGCTTATTTTTCTGGACACATGAGATGTTATTCTTGTAACAAGTATGGACATATAAGAAAGGAATGCGGGTCGAACAGATATGAGAAATTTCAGCACACAAATAGAAAACAAATCTGGAAGAAGATGGAGGGATGGAATAAGAAACAATCTAGAGAAGAAAAGGATGTTTTTGTTGATGCTCTAGAAGACAATGATTTTCTTGAAGAAAACACTCAATTCAAGATGAAGGTCCGATCAGAAACGTAGGGAATTATGACCCTACTGCAGTCATCCGCTTCTGAAGCTGACTTTTCTTGTTGACTGCAGGAATGATGTGAGATACATTATGAGATCTAGTAATGTGTCGTCACAAGAGGAGCAATGCATGATGACTCTCATGGTTGATTTGATTATACTGGTTATGTTTACTTCTGACAGCGCATCTGATGTGGAAAGGACAGGTACAGGAGGTACAAGCTCTGGAAGAAATGAAGGAAGATGGAAATTTTCTATGCTTCACTTTCCATGCGCAGGTTCCATTAACTAAAGTCGCGTATACACGCGAGTTCCAGAAGACGCAGTCGCGTATGCATTGATGATAAGAAAATTTATCTGATAGCTGAAGATCTGAAGCAGAGGTCCAGGGGGAGCATCAGTCTGACTGCTGATGATTGCACTGTTAGCATGATTCTAGTTATACTCATGATAATGAAATGATGCATGGGTTCTTGTGTTGAATATTATGGATGAAGCCTGGTTGCTTTATGATGAAGAGCATTCATTGTTGAGATGAAAGTCTTATAGTTCAGAGATGAGGACAGATCATGCAGAGATTGTTATTGATGACTTGTTGTTGAAGGTATCTCAGATTGCAGAAGTTAAGGAAGAAGCACTGGTTTAGGGGGAGTAGCAGGTTGAATTCTAATGGTTGCATTGTTGGAAATATGACTTCTTATTCTTTGGTCTTGGGTGATTACTCATGCTCAAATGATGATGATTTGGTATCTCTGGTGGTGTTCCAGTTCTCATAAATCTGTTTCTAATGTTTTGATGAAGATGCCTTGATGATTTGTTGGTGAAAATGTTCAGGTTGCACAAACTAAGGGGGAGCCTTAGTCATATGAAAAGGATGCATGGTTACACAGATTCAGGGGGAGCATTAGCTTTGTTGACTATAATGCAGTGTTGGCATTATTATGGTTCTGAAATATGTCCTCTTTCTTGAGGACTTTCTGGTGTTGGTCATAAATGATCATATTTATATTTTGGTGAAAAGGTCTTGTTGAGACCCATGATGTAAAAACTGTAATATTCAGTCATGTAAGGACTTGTCATTTTGTAAACCCACTTGGTTGGGTAGCTGAGTCAAATTTTGTAAACCCACTTGGTTGGGTACTTGAGTCTCATATGTAAATCCACTTGGTTGGATATTTGATGTAAGTATGAGTCATTGGTGATAGGAACTTCATAGATTCATGTACTTCATTGAAAATATGTTTGAAGATTCAGCATGAACTCAGGGGGAGCTTGGTCACTTCAGTATACATCAGATATGCAGAACGCTTCTTCTACATGAGGAGAAAGGGGGGTGAGTGTGTTGGTTTTGATCCGCCCGTTGCCCTTGATTTCAAAGGGGGAGAGTGTGTTGGTTTTGATCTGCTGGTTTTGTCCTTTGCCCTTGATGTCAAAGGGGGAGAGTGACATGGTGTTTGAATGAAGATAATGATGTGCCCTTTGCCCTTGATGTCAAAGGGGGAGAGTGACATGGTGTTTGAATGATGCCAAAAATGGAGAAAGTGACATGGTAAAAATGGGGAGAGTGACATGGTGTCATTGTATTCTTAATGTATCTATCTGTTGTGGTAACCAAACACCATCATGGTTGCCATCAAGTCCAAAGGGAGAGATTGTTGGAAATATGATGCAGAGTGTTGTCCTTGATGGCAACCCACTAAATGAAGATGAATACATGCGACTGTTGACATGTGTTGTCCTTGATGGCAATCCACACGATGAAGTTATGCTTCGACTTGATGGACTTGTTAAATGATGTAAATGCGAAGTGATATGATGATTGTTGATGATATGATGTTGAGTGTTGTACTTGAAAGGAAACCCACCTGATGAAGATGATGACAACTTACTTGATGAAGTTGTGCTTGAGAGAATATGTTCCTGATGAAGAAAATATGATGTTTCTACAGTGTGTACAGAAGACTATGAAGAAAGGATTTCAGAATGTACTCAAAGTATGATGAAAAAGAGTATGTCTCTTGGTATACGCGTATTGGCCTAAGGGAAATCGCGTATACACGCGGAAAGGCACGTGCCAAGTCGCGTATGGGCAAAAGCGCTCAAAAAGTGCAAAACCAAGGGGCCGTGGTATTGAAGGCTCATGGTATTGAAGAAGGCGCCGTGGTATTGAAGGCTCATGGTATTGGTGCCCGTGGTATTGAAAAAGGGGCTCATGGTATTGACAAAGGGTAATCATATATAAGGAGAAGAAATTCATTGTGCAAAGGGTGTGTGTGGGAGCAAGATGTCTGAACTTGAATAAATACTTCTCTATGAAGTATATCTGTATGGAAAGGGTAAAGGTTTGTTGATAGATCTGAATCTATGATGCACTTATGAAGAAATGATGAAGCGGGACTTCTAGATCTGAAATGTACTTGTATTTGCTAGATCTGTTTATGGAAGGCTTAGATCTGTGATGAGGCGAGCATCTAGGCGAACATCTGTCTGAAGCAAAAGGGTAGATCTGAACTGAATATCTGATCTGATGAAGTATGCTGCTCTGCAATGATTGAAGATCTATACGCTACTTCGCCGCGGAGGAAGCGCGTATATACGCAGCTTCAGCGAAGAGAAAGCGCGTATGCGCAATAAAATATACACTGAGGTATACGTTGGTTTGTGTGGACGGAAGCGCGTATATACGCGACATCAGTGAAGTAAAAGCGCGTATGCAAACTAGGGTTTGCTGAAGCAAGGGGTATGAAATATCTGATCTGTTCTGCTGTGTTTCTGCTATCTGATCTGTGTTGATATGTATCTGTTGATGATGTATGTTTGTGCTTAAAAGTATGGAAAGGGTTCGGTCTGGACATATGATGAATTGTGGCCTGCAAGTTGTGTTCTATTGAAGTGGTTGGATCGAGTGTGAAAATTGATGAAACGTGGTCCAATGTGGTGCGAGGTTGTAGCCTTCGGTCGAGTGCCAGCTCCCTTCCGGGTGAGGGTGGTAAACGAGATCGGGGGGTCGTGGCTCCTTCCGGAGAGGTAGTAGCGAGTCGGGGTTGGGCTCCTTCCAGGAGAGGTACATGCTGTGTGAGGTGGGTGCACAACGTGTTGGTGAGTACGCGCCGGCCTGTATGTTGTAATATGTTTTCTACATAATAAAATATTGAAGGTACATTTCTGCTTGCGGCGGTGGTTTTCTCCCGACTTGGGTTTCCACTAAAAATCTGAGTGTTCATGTGTGATGCTATGTGTGATGATTTATTACGTTCTTACTTGCACATGTTTCTTGCTTATTGAATATGCGGTGAATAAATGAAGGAATGATTTAAGTGAAGAATTAATGGCTTAAATAGATATGCAGGTATACGCGGGGTTTAGTAAAGGGTATCCGCGTATATACGCAAGTCTGGTTCAGGAAAGTAGCGTATGCGTTTTAGAAGCAAGAAAAAGTGAAAGTTTTGAATATGCAGTAAATACTGATTCACCCCCCCCTCTCAGTATTTTTCCCAACAATGCACCTAACACTGCTAACTAGCAACACGGCACTCAGCCCAAGTAGGAAAGGCCTATTCACATGAATAAGCCTTGTTCTTGTTGCAGTGTCTATGGTCATTACACCCACGACTGTCCTCTTTTACCACATATGTGTCAGGTGTGGGAGACTCAAGCAACATCACGAGGAAAACAAGCCCTCCCTTCGGTTCCTCCCAATACTGCACCCATCCAGCCAGTTGTGTTTACCAATCCTTTCCCTCAATAGGGATTCATGGCTACCAAAAAACCTAAAGTTCAGGCGGCCACTCAACCTCCTCCATCTGGTACCTCTGATTAGTAGATTTTCATGATGAACTCTGACCAACCCATTACCCTCGACCTCAATGTCTAGACTCGGTCTCGTCAGTACAACAAGCCTCCCGATATGTCTGCCCCCGAACCCCCTTCTTCGGGTTCTACGGAGCCTATTTTTAAAACCAATGGTCCTTTATAGATCCCTCATCCTAAGGTAGAGGTTCATACCAAGATCCCCAAGGGACCATTACATCGAAATGCTGCTTCTTGCAAAGGTTCCCATTCATATAATATAGTAGATGATTTGGCGCAATCTCCTGCTACCATCTTAATGGTGGAACTCGTCCAGTCGTGCCCTTCACAACAAAAATCTCTACTAACCGCCATGGGCGATGTACATACTTCAGATGATAAATTGATCATCTTCGATATTGACTAGTCAGAACATCCCCCCCTACCTCCTTCCGTCGCCTTCCAAATCCCGATCAAGATCTGGAATGCCAACATCTCCCTGTGTATCATTGATGAGGGGGAATCCACCTATGTGATGTCTGCTTTGGTTTGGAAGCAAGTCGGATCTCCTGAATTGGCCCCTTCCACTATCACCCTCCGAGCGTGGGATGGCCACTCTTCCCAACCCATTGGCCTATTCAAACATTGTCGCATTACTCTTGTGGGCAAGATTGTTTTTGTTGACGTAGAAGTCATTGATGCCCCCTTAGATTACAAAATTCTATTGGGTCGTAGCTACACCTATGTGATGTTTGCTATCCCATCTGCGGTTTACCGTAAGATGTCCTTTTCTCATAAAGGAAATATAGTGACCATTGACCGGTTGACATATTACAAACCGAAGTCTTAGATCTCCCCTGAGTCCATCATCTCTTCGGTGGCCAATAAGAAAACCATCGAGCCTTTGACCAGTGTCTCACTCAGAGTCTACAAATACTCCTCTCTTCTTGGTTATTTCCCTGGTCTTCCTCCTCCTATCTCTGATCCCAGCTCATCGAATGTTTGCATGATGCAATCATGTCGAGCTTCCCTCAAACGACCAGCTTTGGCTAGTCAGCAACCCCGCGCTCCACAACCTGCTCCTAGCACTTTGACTCAACCTTTAGGACCTCCTCCGCTAGGCCCTTTATTTTCATCTAGTATCCATGAGTTCTCTACCCTCCTGGCACAGTTCCTCCTGGCCTTAACCATCTCGGAGCTATCCCGCCTGGCCATTACCCCTCTGGTCAGATATCGTTCTTAGCTCCTCCTCCTGGAGTGTTTTCAGTAATTCTGATGGTTACCTTATACCTTCCTAACTAGACCCTAGGGATCCTAGTCTGGTACAATGATCCCCTAGCCACTACCCCACCTGGTCATCCCAAACCTTATGTTACTTTCACGTTGGTTCAACTAGTCCCCATGACCCCTCCCTCTGCTACCATGCCTCAGCCACCAGAACAGGAACCTCCTCCTATTGTGACAGCTTCAGGTGAAGGGGTAAAAGCTCGCAAGAAGGCACCTAAAGACAGGGCTGCCCCGACAAACCCTGCTCCTCCTCAACCTCCAAAGCGTACCCCCCCGTGTGCTTTGTGCAATGTTGTTGGTCATGCCACCCATCATTGTCCCAAATTGCCTCGTATCAAGCCCATGGTCAATGTCACATTCCTTGAGTCTACAGTACCTGAAGCCTCTATTTCTTCCTCGACTACAACTAAGAACCCCAAGACTATTCACATGAACAACCCTTGTGCTTTGTGTGATCTCTATTATCACTCCAATAATTCTCTAGTTATGAGATTTTTGGTTTTTAGTTGAGAAAACTAGAGGTAACCACAAACCAAATTTTAAACTCTAGGATCTAGCCTTCCTAGGGTTCAGAGAGGGTTCTCTCTATAAGTTTTAACTTTTCTTATATTTATAAAATATTAGGCTACTTATGATTGTGCAATTGATTTTGGTTTTGATTAGTTTGGTGGGAAAAATCACTGAAAGATATGGATAGTGGGAAATATATTTGTTGACTAGGCTAAGGAGTAAAAAATCAAGCATACAGAGCTGGGATCAAGGTCAAAAAGTCAAATGTTTTCAGGGCAAGATAGATAACCCTTGGAGATCTTGGAAATTTGTTTTTTGATATGGTATGATTGGGATAAAGAGAAATGAAGGGTTCTTTGATCCGGAAAATGGAAGTAGTAGGCAGAGTTCAAATGAGAGAGGGAGCAATTAAGGGTTCCCTACACTAGAAATCAATTGAAAACATATAAATGACAAATAGTTAAGACAGGGTGCTTTTAACAAATCCTGAAGTAATCCTCCTATTCATTCATTCAAATTTGGAAAACATTATGGATTGGATGTAACAAAGAAAGATAACAATGAAAAATTTAGAAAATACTTCACTCCAAATAACTCATCACATGAATCCTAAAATATGATGCTAGTTGATCTGATCTAGTCTGCTACTCGAAATTTGAACACAAAAAGCCTTCAAGTCCACAAAAATGACTAAAGAAATCTTTAGCAATTTATTCCACAATAATACTTCAAAAAATGAAGTATTTATACATAATAGTTTAAAAAATATCCTAGAATGCTTCTAGGAAATAAAACTTCTTTACAACAATAATAGAGACAGCTACTTAACAAATCAGCAAGTTGTCCTATCTATCCAAAATAAATAGAAACTGATTGAGGATAAGAAGCAGTTGGCTGCCTTGTTTTCTTTATAGCTGGCTTTAGATATTTTGAGTGTGTTTAGAAATCTGATTTACTTTAACTGATACTCTTTCACTAATTCTCTTTAACTTCTAATACTCTTTAAACTCTGTAAAAGATTTTTACTGTTGTAAAAGTCTATTTGACCCCAAATTTCAGCAAACTGCTTTTCAGTGTTACCTTTCTGCCTTTTTACCTTTTACTATAAGTCTGTTAATGACTGCCAAACTTCAGCACTTGGAATTTGTATTTTCTTCAACTTTCTGAAATTTTCATCTTCTTATGTTTACTTGGAGAAAGTTGGTTTGATGACAAACAAGTGTTTAATTTCATGCTGTAAATAGAATAAGTCCTCAAAAATTCTAAGTAGGACTTTGCCTGTTGGAATGCCTTGTCCACCACCTGATTTTTCAACTTGTTCCTTGGCATATTCTATGATATTTTTGTTATTATCTTCCTAAGGCATCAACTTGTCATTTATGACCAAGATATTAGGAAAACTCATTTGCCTCAAGTTCTCAAATTTAACCATAAACCTGGTTATAGAAATGTTCATGTTCTCACACTTTTCCTCAAACTGCTTCATCAGGTTCTTTTTGGTTATAACCTTCTTTATCTCAATGATAGTTTCAGTTCTACCATTTATTTCAAGTTCTTCCAACTCTTTCATGTTCTTGCTGTTGAGGAACTTTATCAGTTCTAGAGCTTGTTTTGGTTTGTTGTCCAATTCCTCTTTAGTCTTTTGGATCTCTTCCAATGCTTCTTTCAATAAGTCTCTTTGTTCAAAAATCACTTAGATGGAGGGCCATACATCATTGATGGCTTCTATGAATTTGTTCCACATGATTTTTTACATAGGAAATTTGTTCCTTCAAGGTCAATTCCTTCTACAATTTCTTTAATTCTTCATTTAATCTGATGGCCTTTTGCTCATGAGTTTTTGCATTAATTTGAGCCAATTTGTTTGAATTCTCAAGTTTTTCTACCATCTGTTTTAATTTTCTGATTTCAGTTGTCTTAAGAGACATTTCTTCCATGGCCTTTACCAGTTTGTTGGCCTCATCTCTATGGTGCACTATTTTTGTAGATGATTCTATAGTTGAGGTTGTGGATGAAGTTATTGGCACTGCAGTAGCCAGTGGGACTTTAAGTGCGAACTCTACAGCTAGAGTTGATGGTACAGTTGTAGTATCCATAGGGATGACTGTAGGTGCTTCCTGTGTCTTTGGTGTTTCTTTTTCCTGGACAAGCTTGTCCATCTGAATCTCCATTTCCTTGATTTGAGCTGTCAACTGAAAAATCAAATTCATCATGTCATATTTTTCTTTCTTTCCTTCTATTATTTCCTTGGTTTGAGGATGTTCTCTTTGACGAAGTTTAAGTTGTTTCCTCAAAGCCGCAATATCCTCATTATTTTTCTTAACTAATAACTCTGCTGCTTTGACATTAGCAGTGTCATATCCCACCTGCAAAACTAGTTCTTCCAATGATTTTATCCTGGGATCCTTAGCATAAAAATATGCTTTGTCCATTTTCATCTGATCTTTCATATTGGAAATGGTGTTTTAGAGTTTCTAAGTACTCATGGCTTTAGTTGTAACAGTAGAGTATAACATTTCTGAAGTCTGTTTATGGAACTCAATCTGATCAAGAGCATGAATCTTATCTGTTTGGACTTCCAAATCAACCTTCTTATAATCTGCCACTGTCCTTGGGGATTTGATTGTGGGCTACAATACTGACATGATTAGCTTGCTGTTTGAATAATAAAATGCAGACAAAAGTCTATTTTTCACACCTGGTGTCTGCTTGAGATATTGAGAATAAATATTGTTTTTGATCTCTTCATTTTTTAGTTTGATCTGTTTGTATTTTCCTTTGATATCCAGATCTTTCTCCTCAGTTACCTGTGAGGAAGAGGCTTCCATGCTCTGTTGTCTTTCTATCAAATGTGCGTCTTCATTGTCAACTTGTTCTTCATTCTGATTCTTAGTAACTGGCTCATTGATGACGACAGTGGAAACATCTGTGTTGGTATCTATAAGATTTGTTTCTTCAACATCAATTGTTGCCTTCTCTTTTCTTGCTGAATTTAACTTAGGCCTTTTGTTGTATATTAACTTTAATTTAGTTTCAGTTGTAGTTTCAACAACATAGGAACCTTCTTCCCTTACTCTCTTGGTGGATGTTTTTGGCTGTTCTACTTTCTCTAAAGTGTGACTAGTATCACTTTTATTTACTGCATCTATTAAGGTATTATCTGTCCACTCAGTCTGATTTGAATATTTTTCTATCTCTGGCTTTTTTCCATGATTGAAGAGGGTTAAATTCCATTTAACCCTTAGTTTTCTTACGATCCCTTGTGGATCATAATTCCAAGGAAAGCTTTCTTCAAATCTGAATTCCAATAGCTGCTTAGCTGCTTCTTTTTTTGCATCCCTATGATTGCAGATGAATGGCCCTACCTGATTCTTTAATTTGAACTGAGTTTTCTTCTTTGCTACCATGAAATTTATAGAATCAGAGTTTAGGATTTTCCTGATATACTCCAAGGTAAATATCCTCATTGAAACATGTTTGGGTAACTTGTAAGGTAACAAATTTGACCCAAAAACTCTAATCTCAGTATGTTTTTCATAGAAGTACCAATCACAAACTTTATTCTGTTCTGAAAACTGTAATATCATATTCATTTCTTAATTTATCCTTGGATGCTCTGTTTTTGTTAGCATTTTGATCACTGGATGTATGAACAATTCTAAAAATTCTGCATAAGTGAAATCTGCACACTCTTTCCTGAGTAAAGTAGTCTAGAAAATGACAGAAAGAGGATTTCCCTC
This sequence comes from Pinus albicaulis, assembly GCA_034641835.2. Lineage (NCBI taxonomy): Eukaryota > Viridiplantae > Streptophyta > Pinopsida > Pinales > Pinaceae > Pinus > Pinus albicaulis. The sequence continues at coordinate 60,816,752 of CM076579.1, read as the reverse complement.
TATGTCAATATTTTGAAGAGTAACTGGAAAATTATCTGATTGAAAATATAAAAACATGTGGAAGAGGAAGGATGTGTATCTGAACAATCCTTCAATTGGAAAATTGGTCAATTGATGATGAATATTGTCTACAATGTAACCAGCGTAATCAAATATTACAGATGGGGGTTGTCCTGGGGTAAAAGTGGACAAGAAACCCAAGATGGATTCATCTGTGTGTTCATCAGTAAAGTACCCTAGGATGAAGGAAAGCATGGAAATCACATGCCTTGAACATTTTGGGAATCTGGAAGTGGAATATGGGGGATTTATTTTAGGGATTTCTACATGGAAAGGCATAAATGTCTGGAAAATCATGAATCTCTTGGGAAAATATAGGCCAATATATAACTTGGTAAGGCCCTCTATGGATAAAGGGACTGCTTGAGGATCAGGCTATAGTTGTAGCATTTGGTTAATAGATTCAGTAGTAATGGTGAAAAGAACTTCTTTGTTGGCATTTACTATGGCTCTTTGTTCAGGCACATAATACTGTTGACATAATGTAATGACTTCTTGGCATGGATGTGTTAATGGAATAACATATTTGGGAAAATGGGATTCCAAAATATGGACTTCTTCTTGATTATCTAAAGACTTCTCATAGCTACAGTTATGAATATCTAGCAGATGAAACTCAACAATTGGGTCTTCTATCTTGTAATCAGTATCAGCTAAAGGAATGTGTTCACTGTCTATGATAGGGGGTTGCAAAGGATTTATAACAATAGCAGTCTTAGAAGTCATGGCTAGAGTTGATTTTGGCACTTTGGAACCTTCAGGATTGCTTGAGCTTTATTTTTTAGTCATTCTGGTTACTTTTTCAAGTTTAGAAAGTTTGCAGAGGTATTTTTATTTTAGCAGAGGTTTCTTGGATGAAGATGTTCAAAATATGGGCTTCTGACTGTCAAAATAGGATTTATAGGCTTTTGATGGTTTAGAAACAAAAAAAAAAGGTTTTCCTGATTTCTTTTACTGAGAAATTGGGCTGAAAATCACTTAGAGATTGGGCACTGTAGGTTTTAACCTTGAACAGAAATTATCTACACACGAATCTTATAAAAATAAATAAACAATAGTGAGAGCATAAAACATAAAACAGATAAACACAGAGATTTTCCCCTGGATCCCAAATCGGGATGACCAACTTGATTTTTCATTATATTCCTTTTAGTTTTACAACACATATATATACATGCCGAAGCATACATAAACCCCAATCCATTAACCCTAGATTAGAACATAACCGTAGTTCCCTTGACCGGATCTACAAAATACCAGGGGCCGAAAACCATCGTACCCCAAAACCATGTACAAACTCATGCACAAAACATGGGTGGGTTCGCCTATGAGTGGGTCTGCACACCAATTTTGTTTTTCGCCGAGGCGCTGCCCCGGACCCCAACAGTGGGGGCTGCCTCCCCCCTTGTGACCCCCTTGCTACGCCTGGTGCAACGTACAGTGCGTGGGGCTAGTCATGGAAATAATATAACACATACCCAACATTCTCCCACTTGTTGTTTTCTTTCCACAGGGGGCCATAGGAGAGCTTAGTCATTGGGCCAATTCTTCAACACCCATTGTTTCTCTACACCAAGAGAACTTTCGAGTGCTCACAGACTTCGTCAATGCATCTGCAACATTCTTCAAAGTGTCTACCTTTACCAACAACACCCTTTTAGCCTCAACCATATCTCTAACAAAGTGATAATGAACATCAATGTGCTTTGTCTTTGAATGCTAAGCAGGGTTCTTAGCCAAGAAAATTGCACTTTGGCTATCACAGTCTATCCTTATAGCTTGCTGTACCAACCCCATACTTGAACACAATCTCTGCAACCAAACTTCTTCCTTGCTTGCATGAGTGGCTGCTATGTATTCTACCTCTGTAGTTGAAAGAGCCACTACATACTATCTTTTACTCATCCAACTGACTGCGCCTCCAAATAGGTTAAACACATACCCACTTGTAGATATACTTTGGTCCAGATCTCCAGCCCAGAATGCATCAACAAAACCATGAATTTCCAACATTCTTTCCAATCCTGGTCTTCCCTGGTAGCACAAGCCATAATCACTAGTGCCATGTAAATATCTGAAAACCCACTTCACTGCTGTCCAATGCTCCTTCCCTGGGTTTGACATAAACCTGCTCAATACTCCCACTACATGTGCAATGTCTGGTCTAGTACAGACCATTTCATACATCAGACTACCCACTGCACTTGCATATGGAACACAGGACATATCCTCCTCTTCTTCTTGTGTCTTTGGACACCATTCACCAGACATATTTACACCTACAGGAATAGGAACATTCACCGGTTTACTATCCTGCATATTGAACCTCTGTAATATAGTCTCGAAATACTTCCTCTGGTTTAACCAGAGCTTCCTTTTTGCCTGATCTCTCTTAATTTCCATGCCCAAAATATATTTTGTAGCACCAAGATCCTTCATGTCGAATTTGGAGAATAGTTGGGTCTTCAAATCTTGGATAATTTCTTTGTCATTTCCAATCAACAACATATCATCCACATAGAAGACCAAATAAATAACACGGTCACCAATTAATTTAAAATAAACACAGTGATCCTCCTTGCTTCTGGTGAAGCCAAGTCCCCGTATATAGGTATCAAATTTCTGATACCACATCCTTGGTGACTGTTTTAACCCATACAAAGACTTCTTCAACCTACATACCAGTTCTTTCTTACCCTTCACCATAAAGCCTTCGAGTTGCTTCATGTAGATCTCCTCTTCTAGATCCCTGTGAAGAAATGCTGTCTTCACATCCATCTATTCTATCTCAAAATCAAATGCAGTAGCAACAGATAAAAGTAATCTAATAGAAGTAAATTTGGCAACAGGAGAAAAAATATCACCAAAATCAATTCCCGGCACTTGGGAATAACCTTTTTCTACCAACCGAGCTTTGTATTTCTCCACCTTGCCTTCTACATTCATCTTCTTCTTAAACACCCATTTTCTCCCAATGGGCTTCCTTCCAGCCGGCAACTCCACCAGATCCCATGCCTCATTTTTGTGCAAGGATTCCATTTCATCAACCATGGCCTCCTTCCAGAGTTTTCCATCCTCAGAATCTACTACCTCCCTGACAGTTTTGGGATCATCATCAGTTATAGTTAAGGCAAAACCTAAACAGAAAGCAGATGAACTATATCTTTACGGTTGCCTTCTTTCTCGAACTGATCTTCTCAAAGCTGGAGTTTGTGGCTCTTCCTCTTCTGAATCTTCTTCTGCTGTAGAGTCTGATTCATACTCCTTTAGCTCAAACTCTATCTTCTCAAGTTCCTTTGGTATGATTTCATGTTTAACAACATCTTTCACCTCTCTAAACACCACATCTCAGCTGTACACAACCTTCCTTGTTTCTGGGTTCCAAATCTTGTAACCCTTTAAACCATCCTTATACCCAATAAAGATGCACCTTTCAGATTTATTATCCAAATTGGTCCTTTTCTCCTTTGGAACATGTACATATGCATCACATCCAAATACCCTTAGATGTGAAAGAGAGGGTTTCTTACCAGTCCATACCTCATGTGGAGTCTTATCCTCCAACACTGATGAAGGTGTTCTATTAACTAAGTAACATGCAGTCTCCACTTCCTTTGCCCAGAATTCTTGTCCTAACCCGGTACCACTGAGCATGCTTCTTGCCTTTTCCATCAACGTTATGTTCATTCTTTCTGCAACTCCATTTTTCTAAGGTGTATATGGAGTAGTCTTCTACCAGGCTATACCACGCTTCTTACAGAACTCTTCAAATTCCTTCTTGCAGAACTCCCCACCATTATCTGTCCTCAACGCCTTTATCTTCTTCTTTGTCTAGTTTTCCACCAAAGCCTTAAATTCTTTAAATCTGTCAAAGACTTCAAATTTATTACTCAAGAAATATATCCATGTATTGCTTGAGAAGTCATGTATGAATGAAACATAGTACACAGACTTTCCCAGTGATGGAACTGACACAGGTCCAAACACATCACTGTGCACAAGTTCTAATATCTTATTCGCCCTCTTAGCACCAGAAGGAAAACTCACCCGATTCTGCTTCCCATATACACAAAGTTCACAGAAATCGAAATCCAGAGAGCAATTAGACATACCTTCTACCATACCATTTCTATGTAGTATCCAAAGGCCCTTCTCTCCAATATGTCCAAGCCTTTGATGCCATAGCATGGTATTTTCTCTAGAGATAGCTAGGCTTTCCGCTCCACTTACAGGAACCACATAACTATTACACCCATCAATAATAGTACTACCTTGTAGCTTGTACAGAGTTCCAGTCCAAACTCCCCGCATTAATACCAGTGCTCCTCGAACCATCTTGCAGGCATCTTTCGCGAACACTATTTTTACACCTGCATCATCCATCTTGCTTACAGAAATCAAATTTATTGCCAATGCAGGAATATGTAGAACACCAAGAAGTGTTCTAATCCTTACACCTTACAGCTTCAGTTTGACCTTTCCACTTTCGATGATTTTGACCTTCCTATCATCCCCTAGGAAGACATCACCATCATATTTCTCATACTCGCAGAACCACTCCCTATGGGGAGTGAAGTGAAAGGATGCACCTGAGTCAATCAACCATGACTCATGATCTACATGTGTATTTTAAGAAGAAGCCAAATACACATCCCCACCTTCATCTGAGGTGGTTTTTTTCTCTACAGAAGAAGCATCATCAGATCCTTTTCCTTTCTCAGGAGCTTTAGATCTGCACTCCTTTTTGTAGTGCCCTTCCTTTCCGCATTTCCAACATACCTTTACAAACTTTCCAGGAGATTTAGATCTCCCTCTAGATTTGGATCTCCCACTCGAAACCTTATTCTTGTTTCTGTTTTGGGAACTTCCTCGTACAGATAAGGAATCTCCATTCTGGCTCTCCATATTTCTCCATCTCATTTCCTCCGAGAGCAAGGCTGAGACAATGTCATCAAAATTCAAGGTAGTTGTATTGCTACCTATTGCAATAACCAGACTATCCCACGAGTCTGGTAGAGAACACAACAAACTTATGCACTTATCTTCATCTAAGATTTTAATATCAACAGATGACAGCTGACTTACCACAGTATTGAAGGCGTCCAGATGCTCTGTCACCGAGTCTCCATCCTTCATCCTCAGGTTATACAGATTTTTCCGCAGGAACAACTTATTCACCAGAGACTTATATTGGTACAAAGTCCCAATTTTTTCCCACAAATTATTCTCTATAGCTTCCCTAGATACATTCAACAATACTAAAGCTGAGACACACAACCGTATTGTGCTCTTAGCCTTCCGATCCAGTTTCTTCTAGTCTTCATCTGACATTGTCATTGGTTTAGTACCTGAATCTACCACGCTCCACTGATCTTTATCCACCAGCAGATCCTCCATCTTGAGCTTCCACAACTCAAAACTCTGACCATTAAATTTCTCGATCTCTATCTTTCCATCGCTCGCCATCTTCTTTCACCACAAGAATCGATCCCATAGATCTCCCACAAAACAGGGTCTACCTCAGGCCCGAGCAAAAAACCCTCAGTAGCAAAGGCATCCCCTTGAAGCCGAAACAACTCTGAAACCAAATGTAGGTTTTAACCCTGAACATAAATTATCTACACATGAATCTTATAACCGAAAATAAACAATAGCGAGAGCATAAAACATAAAAAAAATAAACACAGAGATTATCCCCTGGATCCCAAATCGGGACAACCAACTTCATTTTTCATTATATTCCTTTTAGTGTGACAACACATATATATACATGCCGAAGCATACATAAACCCCAATCCATTAACCTTGGATTAGAACATAACCGTAGTTCCCTTGACCGGATCTACAAAATACCAGGGGCCGAAAACCATCATACCCCAAAACCATGTGAAAAATCATGCACAAAACATGGGTGGGTCTGCCTATGAGTGGGTCAGCACACCAAAAAAAAATTTCGCCGGGGCACTACCCTCGACCCCAACAATGGGGGCTGCCTCCCCCCTTGTGACCCACCTGCTACGCCCAGTGCAATGTACAACGCATGGGGCTAGACATGGAAAGAATATAACACATGCCCAACAGGCACAGAGGCTTTAGGATACCTTTAGAGGACTTCTGGCTTAATTTAGAGCTTAAACAGTTTATAGAAACTATAAAAACTCACAATTTCTCTTTAAAATGGCATATATCAATAAAACAGGGTTTCTGCAGAAAATTTGACAGGGTTTCGCCTATTTTTTGGGCTTTTTTGATAGGTTTCTTCTGATAATTTTCAAGCTATGAATGAAATTTGTCTTTTTAAAAGGTTTTTTCAAATTGAAACAGGTTTAATTTGGAAGAAAAACATGTTATTCACAGATACATGGTTTCGATGTGGTTTCTAAAGTCTTTGAACAGTTTGAACAACTTCTGTCTGATTTTCTGGAGCAATTCAGAGCTCCTCAGCGATCTTTAATGGCTGCAGGCTGAAATTTGCAGGCTCTAGGCTTGAAAACGGTGTAAAATGCTGGATTTTATAGCCGGAGGGGCTTTATACATAGTTTATGCACAGTAGAAGGGGGAATGAATGCATATCGCGTGTTTATTAAGCATTTTTGGTTACATTAACTCTGCAATGAATGATGGTCACATTGGGCGGGAACGGTGGTTTCGGGCTTCAACGCATCAAAACAAGAGTGGTTATCACATGAAATTTGGGTGGTAAGCAGTTTTGGGTGATCGAACGCAATCCAATGACAAGGGGGCACGTGGAGGAGAGAGGAAATCTCAATATCGCCTATTACACGTAGAATTGAAACGAGAAATAATGCGCAAGTTTATTTGCGATATGAGATTTCTTCCGTCCGATCTTGGAGTTGGACTGCAAATGGTCCAGATCTCTTGTGACAGTTGCGTCGAGATTGGGGAGTGGGACCAGGGTTGTCATATGCGGCGAGGTCAGTTCAAACTTTAGAAATGATCGTTTTTAAATGAAGTTTAAAACCTTAGGTTTTAATATGATATGGCGGGATAAGATTTATGTTTCAATTGAAAAAGTAGCCAATGTTTTAATTGTACATATGAGCGCGGATTTTTTTTATTTATATAGTTTTTCAACCTTTAACAGTTATTTAAAAACTATAGGGGCCGAGATATTTATATTATAGATAGGTTTAAACCAATCGGATAGGGCAGGGTTTTAATATTGTGCAAATGGGATATTAAACATTGGTTTGAAACTTAAAATAAAGGGTTTTTTGTGGATTTATTAAAATAAAAGGAATTTTAATAATATATGGGTGGGCATAACTTAGGGAGTTAATATATAAAATTAGTAGTTAATATGAAATAAGGGATGAAGTGTAGGGGATATGAAAACACATGTTTAACTCTAAAATAAAGTGTAAATAACATAGTTTGTCTTTGTTGTATTACTTCACACTTTAATTTAGGATAAATGTATTTTTGAGGGTTTATGAATGTTTTTTGAAAGGGAATGGAATTAGTTATTTAGGGTTTTAATCTTTCTAAGTAAAAATGGGTTTTTACTTAGGAAAATGGATTAGGATTATGAAATGAAGGATAAATGCTGATGAATGTGGGTTTTGTGTAGGAATTCAATATTTTTAGCCAATCAGTCATCGAGCCTTGGGTCTGGTCCCAATAGAAGTCAGAGAAATGCTCTGAGCCTCTTCAACTGATAGTTTAGAATACTGAATATTTGTAGGGAAGGGGGAGATTAGTGATTTTTGCCCGATGATGCTTTATTACATGATTGTACAATTGCTTTCTACCTACCCTTCCTTATTTCTAACATTTTTTCTTTTTTCATGGGTGCATTTAGGCTTGCAACCCTAAATCAGTTTTTATTTTAAAGCATAAATCTATCTAAATCTAACCTTGTATCATCCGAGGGCTCAAATTAAACTATTGAGCTCCTAATTTATTCTCTATATTAACTACTGATTTGTCAAATTTATACTGTTTGGCACATATTTATTCTCTATTTCAAAACATGAAATTCAAAGCATGAAAAGTTAAGATTAAACTATTAACTAATCATGGATTATGGCATTTATTGACAATTTGCACATAATCATTATTCTTGCAGTAAAAGTAAAAGTAGTGGCATTTTGACTTGCTCACTTTCAGATCTTATTTTATCTCTTTTTGTTTTTTTGGGGTCCATTATTTTTCTAAGTCCTTTGATCTTTCTTTTAGGACTTTTTACCCTCTTTTCATTTTTTTATTATTTTTCATTTTTCAAAATATGGGAAAACAGCTTGCACAAAGCAAGGTATGTACATATTTACAAGACTATCATAGTCAATTCAAAAATTATGAATCTTATTATTATAGGACCCTAACAATCTCCATGTCCATTATACCCATCGTTTTCCCTACCTCACGCATTACCGTGCCTCTTTGGAGGTAGTTCGGGAGTATGAGATTAAACAAAACCAGTCCGCCTCTCCCATCCTTGCGTAGTATGCTTTGGCCCAACAAGAGGATTTACCCACTCCCATTGACATTCCCCCTCTCGATGTCGATATGAAGGAGCCTGCGGCCACCATCATCTACCTATCATCATTCATGAGATCCATGGTAGAAGCTCCCTCTCAGACTTCCCCTTCTATTTCGCTTGACCTCCATTCCGCGATCACCCTAGGCTCAACATTGGTGGATCCCTTATCTACTTGTTTTTCTATCACCCCTTGTGATGATGCACTTGTGAACCTCTCTTCTCATGATGATGAGTCAGATAGGTTCGCAGCGTCAGTTGGTATTTCTTCCACCAGTCACCCCATATTCTATTAATATGACAACATTATGGAAGTAGTCACCACCCCTGACTTTATCTATCCCCCCTTACATCAAACCCATGCATTTGAACCACATACACCTTGTGGTCATTACATTGACACCCAATGTTTGGGTAAGGGGGCACCCATATTCGAGAGACGAGGAGAAGCAATTCTCCACAAGTCTCCTAGTGTATCTAGTCGTGTCGACTCTAGTACCCTTATTATTACCCATTTAGAAGAACCTCTAGAGCCCCATATCACTTCATATCACTCTAGGGATGATACCCCTCATCATTCCTTCATCTTACATCAGTAACCTAGTCCCCTAGACATTGTTGTTGACCAACCTGTGCGTTTTATAGGATAGCACCAGTTCATTATCTCCAAATCCTCTCTTTGGGATAGTGACACCATGTATGCCAACCCAGAAGCCTAAGTCCATTTGCTTCATATATGCAGTACCAAAAGAGATTGGTAATCCTCCATTCCCTTTCTCAAACGGCATAACCATAATGAAAAAAAATGGCACACCACATCATAAAAATGTGTTTAGATCCCCCCTTTCTAAATACATTTTGGCATGAAAATAACATGCTTGGGGACACCTATGCCCCTCAACCATAAAAATCCCAGCTCTCAACCAAAAACAATACTAAAACCCCCTTTCTCTGACGGGTCACACTTTTCAGGTCATTTGCTAGGATAAGTCACAGTTTTCTGCACAGTACCTGCTACCCAGGTCGTAGAAAAAACCCCAAAAAGTGCAACCTGGCCTGTTCGTGAGCTCTGGGTAACTAACCTGAAATATTGATTCCCTTAAATTAAAGTTTATGGGTAGGCCTCTTACCTGCAACTGACGGATCCCGATTCTAATGGTCGTTTTGTCTGCTACGATCGCCACAAGATTTAGGGCCTTCTCTCCTCTCTACATTCAACATAGCTACACTTGCAAATGAGTGAATTTGGAGGGAAAATGCCTTATTAAAAGAGAAACCCCAAATTTTTCTTTCCCCTGCCACGGCCAAACCATAGCTCAGTTTGAAAAAACTGTCCATATCATTTGAAAGCTCTCATTGAGCCCTAAAATGGGCATCTGTTAGTTTTTTGTGATTTGATACTTCACCACAACAAATTTTTCCAAGAAGGGTCACTTCACCACTCTTCAAAATCGAATTTCTTCACTTACAACACTTGTACTTAGGGCACCGCTTTGCCTCTATACTTTTCCATGCTCGTATCAAATTTCGTCATGAGTAACGATCTTGTACTCATGTTTTTATGGTCCTCACTGGACCTTTTCTGTGTGGCAGCATCATCGAGTCACCCTTGTTTAGAGCATCCGATTTGAGTCATCATCACATCCATGGAGTCTATCCCAAGTCCCTTTATATCTCGCTATTGTCCTCCATCCTTCATTGCTTGGTTCCTCTCTCGTGTCGCACATTATGACCTTTAGTCCTACTATCCCATGTCCCCTTTGATATTGTGTCAGTTGCTGCCAGGTCATCCATGCCCTTCATGCTCTAACAAGGGAAGTCTTCGGTCCACTACTCAGTACCCCCCATTCCATAATCATCCTTCGTGTTAGTCTATCATTCACTCTACTATTATCTCTCGTGCCTTAGATGAGGATCCCTTATTGCCTCGCCTATGGTGGACCTCCTTCTGTCGACATCAACTCATTCATTCCAAAAGACAGGTCTAGAGAGAGGTGTACCTTGGTTCCAACTTCCACTCTTGTTCGGTGCCTCGGATCAGGAAAAGGGACTCCTTATTGCCCTTTCGCTTGATTGTTTCTCAGTTCCAGCTCCTTATGGCATGATCAAGATCCGTATACTTGATGGTTCATTGATGCAGCAGATTGTACCGGTGATTCCCCGGTGTGTGTGAGATGTTTCAGACCTCATGAGGGGATGGCCCTTTAGGTAGCCCCCCACATGCCCGGATGACCTCTTAATTACCGCCTTTGATGCATCTCCATAGATTTGATGGTGTCAGCCTTAGCTACTTGCAATTCCTTTTAGTTTGCATGTATCATTCAGATTTTCAGAGCCCTCTCCTATTTACAGGGCCCCTTTGGTTGTACTTATATCTGATGTACTCATATATTATTGTATAAGTCTTGGCTGTTATCCCAGGCATAGTATATATGTGGGATCCATTATCATGTTTTTATCTGGCTCATGTTCATGCCAACATGTACTATATAGTTCAGTCCCTTGTTTACTGGACACATTATTCTTTGTACTTTGACTCGGCAGGCATAGGTATGCCTCCCCTGCCTCTTATAGCACAAGTGCTCACTCATAAAAGATACTTGTTGCACCTGTAAGTTTCGCCTCCTGAGGCTCTTGTCCTCTAGCACTTTGGTCTACCTTATATTTCTCTCTCTTTAACTTCCCCTTCGGTGTCTAGTGATTGAGTTCTTACAACGTACTTTGGTCATACAATTAGCTCCTAATGCTCGCACGCTGGGGGACAATCTATTACACCAAATTTTGGTCATCTAACCTGTTACTATTAGATGGACCAAAGTACACCATGTAAGACCAATTTTACCCTAAGTAAATTTGCTTTCACTATGAAAAAAACTTAGTAATCCATAATTTATTAAGTTGTTTATGGTCTAAACAGGAAAACCCATGAGGAAATATTGAATAAATCCACATTTGTTTGATTTTCCTCAAGGAATAATTAGTTAAACAACAGTTTAATTAATATTCATGGTCATATTTAACCCAAAACAGGAAAATTAATTAGATAAATCATTATTTATCTTATTATTTACTAGGAATAATTATTTAAACCTTATTTAAATAATATTCCTTATTAAATTTGACTAAATCATTTATAAATAATTGAATAAATCATTATTTATTTAATTATTACTCAACCACATCCTTAAACTGATAAATAAATCAGTTATTTAAGTATTATTTACAAATAAAGGGATTTGACCAAATTCAAATTCTTTTTCCCTCGAACGAATATAATAAAATATTCCATAAAAGTTGGATCTAGATTTGGTTAATAATATTTTAATTATGCACCAATATCTAGGCTAACTCAATACTTTATTATAAATAGAAGGGTTTTTCCATTCACTCACTACATTTTGTTGCCTAAAGATTACTATGGATCTATACATTTGGTCTAACTTTGATCCTCCATCATTGTCATATTTTGCTACCATTTTTCTTGTGAACTCCCTTTGAGTTCCATTTTTTTTTTGGGTTTTCTACATCATCAAGAGAGAGAGATCTTATATCTGAAGTTTTGAGAACATACAAGAACCCATCCCATTAAGGGGGACTGGTAACATATTTCTATGTTCCCTTCCTAGGTCTCAAAAATACAAAAATTCTTTAAAAATATTCTTGTCTTGTCTATTGGATGCATGGAGCAACTCTTACTTTTATTTACTTCTTAATGTCTTTTACTGCATAGATCTATATTTTGTAGCATTTATCTTAGTCAACTAACTCCAGATCTAAAGAAATTGGCAGCCATATTTGATGTTAGGGTTGTTTGGTATGCACAACTAAAGTGAGTTTTTTTTGTACACTTGCGATTAGAATTCATACTAACACATAATCTGCAATGCCTCAGAGATTTCTTGAGAAATGCTTCCCCGCCTTCCAAAAGAGCTTGGTTGACTTAAACATAGCTTGATTAAGATGCTAAATGCGTAGCAAATTTTTGGTCATGTGTTCACCAAGTACATGAGTGAACCCACAAGCTGCCTATAAACAATAGCATACACTACCTCACTTGAAGAAACATCCTCCTTTCTCTAGTTTCCCACAAGAGGAGTCTCCATGGGTTTACAACTCTCTATGTGAAACTTACTCTGAATGTTTTTGGCATACTTGCCTTGCGAAACAAATATCTCACCATCCCACTGCAATATTTCCAAACCAAGGAAATAGTGAAGGAGTCCTATGTCCTTCATCTCAAACTCTCTTGCAAGGTCTTCTTTGCAAGAAGTTATGATTTTCTCATCACATGTAAAAATAACATCATCAACATAATGTATGATAATCAAAATCTTACCCTCAACCACAATCTGGTATAGGTTTGCATCTACTTCACTCCTTGTGAAGCCCAACTGGGTGAAATAGTTGTAATTCCTGGGGTACTAAGCACGAGGTGCTTGCTTTAGCCCATACAATTCTCTCTTGAGTCTACACACATGAAACTCACTGTCAAATGTCTCAAATTCTTCTGGCTTCTCATTGTAGACTTCTTCCTTAATAAATCCATTGAGAAATGCAATCTTCACATCCATATAATGTATCTACCACCCCATCTACGTTGAGAGTGAAAGGATAGATCTAAATTATGAGTACCTCGCAACATATCCTCATAGTCAATCCCCTCAACTTGTGAGAATCCCCAGGCTACAAATCTAGCTTTATACGTCTCTAGACTGCCATCTTCTACCTGCTTCACCTTATAGATCCATCAAGATCCCACCACTAATTTTCTGACTGGTCTTGGGACAGCTTCCTATGCATTGTTCCTGATGATGGAGTCATACTCCTAAACCATGGTGTCAATCCAAGTTGGTTGCTGCAATGATTCCTCGAAGGAGGATGGTTCTGTCACAATACACTTTCTCATAAGAGCCATGTATCTAGTAAACAGGTCTGGAGGCTATCTTTGTTTGCATAGTGAAGTAGGCGCTCCTACATGTTCTGCCACATCAAGTCTTAATCTATCAACTTCTGTGGTGTGCCTTCTACCATGTCTGCTAGATGGATCTGCATGAGTTGGTTCTAGCTTCTTTCTAGAATATTTGGTCACATGGCAATAGACAGATGAGCCAAAATTTTTAAAATATGAAACATGAGGTTTCTTACCAGAAAAATCCTCATTTGTTGTACTCATGCCAAGTATCTGATGAGGACTACAGTTCTGCACAAATATCACCTTCGTGCATGGCACTGCCCACAAATTCAATCGTAGGCCCTGATCATGTAACATCAGTCATGCCGCACCCACAATTGTTCTATTATTTCTTTCTACAACCCCATTTTTTGTGGGTTATGAGGTGAAATAAACTCTCTTCGGCTTCCTTCTTTGCTACAAAAGATATTTAATTCATTGGAGATGTACTCACCACCATTGTTGGCCCTCAGAGCCTTCACATGCTTCCCCATGTCTTTCTCAACTAGTGCTTTGAACTCACAAAATTTTGAGAACGTCTGATCTTTCTTCTGCATGAAGTAGAAACAACACTTTCTAGAGAAATCATAAAAAAAATCACATAATACCTATTATTTATTGTCGAATCTATAGAGAATGGTCCACAAACATCTCAGTGAAATCTTTCAAGGACTTCCGCTACTCGGTTATCCTTCTGGTGAAAAGTAGCCTTCGTATACTTCCCCATAGTACATCCATTTCATGTGTCTATCTATGGAAAAGTACCCTTTGGAAGCCCCATATAAATATGTTGCATGACCTTAAAAGCATCATGGTGTAGATGGAAAAATCTCCTTTGCCATAACTCACCCTCATCCCATGTAATATTCTAAATTGGAAAACATGCAGCAATATTAAACAATACTACAGAAAATAACACAGTTCATCTAAATAAGAGCAAGAGGCCAATATGGAGACCCTTCTTTAGCAGTTATAATAGCAAATATGATGTATACTGAAGCCCATAAGATGCACAAGAGGAAATAAAAGTCTCCAATGAAGAAATATCCTCAAAAAGAGGTGCAACAACCAGACATATGAACCAAAACTGCCTTGACAACGTTATTTTTGTTAGGCTGCAACAGATGTTGATTACAACTTAGATATAGAGAAAAATAATGCATGAAAATTCAGATCTATGACAAATGCATACACTAAAGGCTCTCCTTCAAACACCCCTTAGGGTTTTTAGCAATACATGAAGCACATGGAGTAGATCTGAGATCTAAAAGCTGCAAATCTGTAGAAATCTTCAGAATTATAGGAATATTCAGATCTGATATGATTTATTCAAAAATGTGATCCTCTTTAGTGGATCTCAAATGTGAATTGAAAATCCCCAACACATGAAAAACACTCCTCCAAGATGTTATTCCAAAAGTCCCTGCAACAACACCTTCAGAAAAACACAGATCTGGAAGTGAAACTGCGCTGTAGGGTTTAATATAATTTTGGCGTGATGCCAAGATATGGATTTTATGCTCCAATGATCCAATACCCTCTTGCCAATGGAATAGAAGACTTTTCCACTAAAAAGATGCACTATAATGGTTTAGATCTGAGTATATCTAGCCTCCACTTGCTGCAGCTTACAAAGACAACCAAACCCTCAACAGGATCTGCATTGTAGTCGGAAGAAGAAGCTTGGCCTTAAGCCTGATAGTGTACAATAGATGCAAATCTCTTCACAGAGGCCTCTCAAGGAAAGAGATAGGCTCCCTAAACATGAAATTCTTGTGCTAAACAACACTATTCTCTGCTAAACAACAAGGAGAATGAGAGATACATAAATAGACAATATACTCTGAAAAATGTAGTCACATCAACAACCCTCTCATGCTGCCATTCTCTTCCTTTTAAAAGTTGAGAGCTTGCAAACCTTAAACCACCTTCATTGAAATGGATCCTTTCACATGAACCATCTCCATCTAAAACTACATTGCTCATCATTGATGGCCACTCCTCCAAGACACCGTTGTTGATTTCGTCATGGTTGACCCAGTCAAAACATTGAGCCCCTTTCACACCTAAGGGTGCTTATTTACATAGCATAGATTTAGCTTTGTTCACATGTGGCATTGATTTATTTACTATTTAGGAGTTTTATGATCCTCCTTTACAATTTTATTCATGAAACAAAAAATCAAAAACAAAATTTTATATTCCCATTAGCTTGGGCTAATTAGGAATATTACAGTCCTCCCCTCCAAAATGTTGCTTTTCCTCAAGCAACTGATAGGGTGAGTGATGCAACTCATCTCTTCCTCCTTTGGTGACACACACATGAGTTAGACTTCCTCCATATGCCAAGTGTTCACCAAACCATCCCTCCATGACTTGTTCCTCCAAAGTTCTCATGAGATGCAAGTAGCCCATCCCATAAGGAGACAATAGATCATATGAAACAAACATGGTTTGCTCAATGTTCTCCCTGAAATATGTAACATAAGGTACATGGAGAGTACTCATCCCATAGGGAACATACATGCCTCCCCTCCTTGCTCCATACATCCCCATAAAAAGTACAAGCACGTCATCAATGTAGGGGATCAAAACAATGTACATGCAAACAGAATTTTGTATATATGGAGGTGGGTCATAGTCCCACATGTGGAACCAGCGCAGTTCATTTCCTGCCTGCATCATATCTAGATGTGGTACGTGGTTTTACCACCACTTACTTTCTGCCCATACCATCTCACCATAGCTGAAAGTGTGAGATATATTTGGTGCCTTAGGAAAGCACCCATCATGTTGCAAAATCTCCCTCTTCCTTCCAAGGGAGTGGCCAAATTCAGAAATTTTTGTGGCCCAATATTGGCCATGAATTTTACAAGATAGAATACTCCTCCTTGGAGCCATGTCCTACACAAATATGGTGAAATAATTCATATAATAAGAATATAAAACATGTTTTACAAGAGCATGTTCTTCACCAACAATCCTCCTCATATCAGTGGAGTGGTGCATAGATCTATCCTCTTCCTCAAGGAGAGAAAGAGAGGGCTGATTTAACTCTTCCTTAGAGTCATGTTGTTGTCCCATCTCTACATGGTACATGCATCTTTTACAATGCTGATATATTTCTCTTTCAAAGCCCTCCCAATAGTAACCCCTCAAGATGATATTGTTGAGCTTCATGGAATATGTTTGGCTGAAACAAAACTCTTCATAGGCCCTTTGTAGTAACTTCTCCTTGAGCTTGGAGGATATAGAAAAGAATATCCTACCATGATCATAGATGAATACATCTTTTATTTAATAACCCTCATCATGTAGCAAATCATCAAGAATCATGCATGTGTGAAGATCCTTGTAATATTCCACCAACAGTTGGGATTTCCAATATGGATCTAATTTTCCCAACAATGACAATGCTGATAATGTGTCAACTGAAATTTCTGCCATGATGTTTCTCTTCTCCCTGACATCTCCCATGCCCAAGGTGTATGTTGGAAGGCCATACCTCCCATTTATCTCTTCCTTAACATCTCCCATGCCAAAGGTATAAGATGGACAGTTGCTATTCCTTCCTTGCTGCCCTTATTTAATATGCACATACTCAAAATAAAATGGAAGTTTTTGGAAATTAGCCTCCCATGGAAGGCTATTATCTATCCAAAACCTTCTTGGTTTTGCAAAGTATGCATGTGTGACCACCATCTCCTATTATGTAGGGAAGATTTCTCTCCAAATGAGTTTGTCACAGAATTCTTCATAATCAAGGATTGCCTTCCTTGCTCCATGATGGTGTCATCCTTCATCCTTGTAGCATCCTTTCTCAGCATAGTATGAGATGAGAGAATGGATAATGGTGATAAGGGAAAAATAATTTCCCTCTTCTTGAGCTTTCCCCATACTCTCAGTGGTGTAATATGGTCTTCTAGTGCTCCCTTCCTCCTTGGATCTATGAAAGGAGCATCTATGCATGAAACATACTTCACCAAATCTGAATCAAGTGGTCTCCTAGGTGGTTTACCACAAGATAATGATGTCTCATGTCTCATTCCCATGCGAATAATAGATGGGAGCATCTTCTGACTGCTTCCACTACGCAAATCCATCTCTAATTTCTATGTGGAAGTCTCATGATAATGAGGTATCACTCTTATGGATGCAAGAGTGCTTTTGATTGGAGCAATTTCCCCATATTTCCCTCCATTTAATAGTGGATCACCTCCTATCATGACAACGTTATGATCCTTCCTTTGTTCTTCTTCTCCTACCAACGGCAAGTTCTCACAGTCTAAGCTGCTTCCTTTAGATGTAGTTAACTCATAAACACCCAACATCTCCTTGGTGTCAAGAGTCTTGATCACAAAGGGCTGATCTGTCATAGCGTGTGTTTCAAAAAATATATGCAATGTTGGAACACATTCCCTCCATTGTTTTGTCTCATTGTATATCATCATAGACACATGCTGCTAATTATCCCCATGTGTAGGATCCTTGGGAGCTTCTTCTAAAGATACAAGAGTACTCCTAGTGGAAGAAATTGCTTCAACTTCATCTCCAAATAAAAATAGATCTCCTCTTGGTTCCACAGCGCTAGAGGATCTTTCCAGATCTTCTTCTTCCTTCTCCTCATCAATGGAGAATGCCTCCTCATTAAGAGATCCTCTCTCTTAATCTCCTCTTGAAAAAGGAACCCTCATGTCTTCTTCTTGAGAAGAGTGGTCTTGCTGAAGTGGGCCCTTTTCCCTTAGAAAATCATATAGCAGATCTTTAACCCCCTCAAAAATGTTTTGGAATGGATTTATCTTCATGGATCCTTCCATCTCATGAAAAGGTTCTGAATTCTTGGGCTTAGTTTTCTCACCCAAAGAAATTTCAGATGGCTTAGAATCAAATCTTTTCACTAATCTCCTAGTGAACTTTGCATAAGTATATATGTTTACATTTTTCAATGAAGAATATTCAAATAACCACCAGGCATAAGCCTTACCTTGGAGGTGCAGCACTGCTACTCTTATGGATTTTTCTTCTGAAACTTGATGCAACTGGAAATATGTGTCTAGATCCATTAGCCAAGACTTGGCTGAGCTCTAAGGTGATCCATCAAATTTAGGTAGACAGGTTCTACCCAAAGTGTCTTGCATGCACCCTCTCCTTTTCTTGTACATGTTGGATCCTATTTCTTCTTTAATTTGACAAAAATTTGGGAATCTTAGATTCTCTTTGAATCTCTTAGACTAAGATTCATATTCTTGGAGATAGTCACCAAGAGTTTCCTCTTTTGGTGTCTCCCCTTCTGCTTCTTCTCTTGCTAGGAATGTAGGCACGCTACAATGTTGTAGATCTGGTTGTGTGGTTGAATGCTCACACACATAATATGAAGAACTAGGGATTTCTTCATGTGAAAATCTCTACAAAGGATCTGCAAGTCCTTCCTTCCTCATTCCCCTGATTTCTCTTTTCAGCTCATGCATAGTTTGGAACAAATTTTTTGAGAACTCTTTCCCTTTCATTCTTCCAGATAAAGGGGTTTTACCCTTGTCTTCTGTGTAATCAAAATTCCTCTATATTTCCCTTCCTTTAAAATACATATTGTATTTTTAGAATGTAGAGCACAGGTTGTGCCAAGATGATTTCTCTGATACCACTGTAATATGCAAATTGGAAAACAGGCAGCAATATTAAACAATACTACAGAAAATAATGCAGTTCAGCCAAGTAAGAGCAGGAGGCCAATATGGAAACCCTTCTTTATCATTTATAATAGCAAATAAAATGTATAATGAAGCCCATAAGATGCACAAGAGGAAATAAAAGTCTCCAATGAAGAAATATCCTCAAAAAGAGGTGCAACAACCAAACATATGAACCAAAACTGCCTTGACAACGTTATTTTTATTAGTCTGCAACAGTTTTTTATTAAAATTTAGATCTAGAGCAAAATAATGCATGAAAATTCAGATCTATGATAGATCCATACACTATAAAGGCTCTCCTTCAAATACTCCTTGGGGTTTTTAGCAATACATGAAGCACATGGAGTAAATATGAGATCTAAAAGATGCATATCTGTAGAAATCTTCAGAATTATAGGAATATTCAGATATGATCTGATGTATACAATAATGTGATCCTCTTCAGTGGATGTCAAAAGTGAAGGGTATATCCCCAACACATGAAAAACACTCCTCCAAGATGTTATGCCAAAAGTCCCTGCAACAACACCTTCAGAAGAATGCAGATCTGGAAGTGAAATTGCACTATAGGGTTTAAGATAAGTTTGGCCTGATGCCAAGATATGGATCTGATGCTCCAATGAGCCAATACTCTCTTTCCAATGGAATAGAAGACTTTCCCACTAAAAAGATGCACTAGAATGGTCTAGATATAAGTAGATCTAGCCTCCACTTGTTGCAGCTTACAAAGACAATGAAACCCTCAACAGGATTTGTGTTGTAGTTGGAAGAAGAAGCTTGGACTTCAGCCTAATAGTGGACAAGAAATGCAAAGCTCTTCCAAGAGGCCTCTCAAGGAAAGATATGGGATCCCTAAACAGGAAATCCTTGTGCTAAACAACACTATTCTCTGCTAAACAGCAAGGAGAATGAGATATGTCTAAATAGACGATATACTCTGAAAAATTTAATCACATCAACAACCCTCTCATGCTTCCATAATCTTCCTTTTAAAAGTTGAGAGCTTGCAAACCCTAAACCACCTTCATTGAAATGGCTCCTTTCACATGAACCGTCTCCATCTAAAACTACGTTGTGCATCATTGATGGCCACTCCTCCAAGACAACATTGTTGATTTGGTCATGGTTGACCCAGTCAAAACATTTAGCCCCTTTCACACCTAAGGTTTCTTATTTACATAGCCCAGATTTAGCTTTGTTCACATGTGGCATTGATTTATTCACTGTTTAGGAGTTTTATGATCCTCCTTTACAATTTTATTCATGAAACAGAAAAGCAAAAACAAAATTCAATATTCCCATTAGCTTGGGCTAATTAGGAATATTACATCCCATCTCACCACTCTATCTGCTTTACCGATCAATGTTGTGCAACCATATACATCAAGCTTGTAAATATTCTTCACACGAACCCCAATATTCTTAACTTGTCTTGTGACTTTGTGCCGAAGGAATGCTTTCCCTTCACTGAAAACCACATCATATCCTCTATCCTCCAACATAGAAACAAAAAATAATTTTTTCTTCAAGCTTGGTACATGCATGACATCTTTTAATAAGAAGGGTTTACCCGACTATCTCTAGAAAGAAACTCTACCAATCCCGGTAGCATAATACCTCTCGTGATCACCCATTTTTATATGCATCTGGAGATCCTTCTCCTCCAAGCTATTGAAAAGTTATTTTCTCTAGTCATGTGGAAATATGCACCACTATCCAAGTAAAACATTGATCCCATCACACTAGACACCATGCATTTGATGAGTCAGAAGTCCAACTCAAATCGCGAGGCGAAAGCCTCACTAGCTGCAGATCCTGAAGCCTTTTTTTTCTTCTTCTTCTATGGACAATTAGTGGCATAATGTCTATACTCGTGACAGTGAAAACATTTCACTCTAGACATGTCATGCTTCTTGCATTTTTTGTCGGTCTTAGATGTGGAATAGGATTTCTTTCCCTTCACCTCCTTTTCCTTACCATCCAAGGTGCAATTTTCCTCATAGTCTATTTTATATGAGGATCCATCCATGGTATTCCACCTAAATTCTTCTTGTACCAAATCCGACCAAAGTCACTCCCAATCTGGTAGCTTCTCCCTCCCATTGACAAATTCCGGATAACTATGCCAACTCTTGGGAAGGCCTAGAAGTGATAGGCTCACCAAGTCATCATCTTGTACATTAATTCTGACACTCCCAAGCTCATCTCGACATTAGACGAACTTGGTTAAATATT
Source organism: Pinus albicaulis (assembly GCA_034641835.2). Classification (NCBI taxonomy): domain Eukaryota; kingdom Viridiplantae; phylum Streptophyta; class Pinopsida; order Pinales; family Pinaceae; genus Pinus; species Pinus albicaulis. Next base: position 60,795,316 of record CM076579.1, on the reverse strand, counting down.
TCATAATAGTGTCTCCTTTCTCCATTTTTATTTTCCTAAGCTTGTTCTTAAGTGTGAATTTTTTGTGGTCACTGCTGCTCTAAAACAGATCTATCAAAGCCTTCCACATTGCATATGGTGACGCTTTTCTATGGAGACTCGAGAAAATGTCATCTCGTACTCCCTCTAATAAGATCCTTGTCTCTTTTGCAACCTTGTTTTTCCAAGCATCAAGAAGAGCGACGTCTATTGCTACAGGCTTGAGAATGTCAATATCAATGAATTATTTCAACCCGTTTTCCTCTAGAACTACCTCCTTTCTGTATTTCCATGAAATATAATTAGAACTGCCCTCAAGTGAAGATTCCAATCTTAATCCATTGAAAGCCATCTTGATCCGCCTATCGCACCAAAGAATATTTTTGCAAATTTGAATGTTGTTCAGTCACAAAATCAATTCTTCTTCTTAACTATAGTGATTTCCTACGTTCTGATACCATGTAGAAATTATACAAACAATATGTATATCAATGGATTCAATCCGATCATGCAGTGTTCTAAATAAAGATATTGAATCCTTCTAACAATTCATTTGCTGAAATTAAACACGATCGTACAATCACACCAAGTAAAAGAAAGAAGTAAATCAATACACAACACATATATTTTCCTAGGGAAATCTTGCTACTCAAAACCCCTCTATCTTATATTTTATATTCAACCAACGAATAATGAAACAACTACAATGCACTCTTCTCACAAGAGTCCGCTGCACTCTACCAACTGTCTCACACTAATCCAAAAAAAATCGACCAACACTTAACCAATTTCTAGCCTCTTCTCAACCTTCCTTGCTTATGCAATTCATGTGGAATGAAATCCCTATTATCAAAAAACTTCAGCCTTCCTTGACTACGCAAACATCATGGGAAACCCTATTGTGTGTTAATTGCATCTAAGAAATTTTCTAATAATATAACTGATAGTTAACTTCCCTTTCACATTTGTCTCAGCTGGATCTTCATCAAAGCTGACATGCATGCAACTATTAATAGTAAATCATCAGTCACTTGACATATCGTTGCATGTGAATTAAATTAATTCATTTTATCTCTCACTAGTGCAACAATCAGTTACAAATAATTAGATTGACTTTAACTCACCTAGATTGAGTTAACTGATTTCTCATGCATTAAAATAATACACTAACTACAAATTGGACTCTATTACAACTAGAATCACTCTCCATGCCTCACCAACCACCCTTAGCTCAAATTCCATGAGCTAACTGAGTCTATCACACTCAGCTAAATATTACAAGTGATTATGAGATAAGATTACAATTTATTGTCCAATTCAATTAAGGGAAAATTAAATTAGACACATTTCCAATTTATTAAATAAATTTTCTTTCACACTAATGTATCGCTAGGACCCATGATCCCACGATCCCAGACTAGTGTTTCTGTTGCATTTTCTTGTTTACTTTCAACAATATGGTTCACATATGCAACGCTGCAGAGGGTAGATGAAGAGATAGTAGATGACACATCTACCGATGTTGACCCAAGGTGATCATTAAAGGAGGGGTGTTCCACCAAGGATCTCATGGATGATGATAGATAGAGTATGGTACCCAAATATTTCGTCATCTTGACATCGGGAGAAGGTATGGTAGTGTCCTTTGGCTCTACCGAAGTAGAACGCACAAGTAGAGGGGTACAAGATCCACCACTAGTAGCTTCTATTTCACGAACAGCCTCAAGGGCGTCACAAAAGTCTTCAAGATGGGGACAAAGGTGAGAATAGTGGCCATAAAGATCACACAAATCACAAGGGTGATTCGTGCACAACATTTTGAGTGTTTTAGCTGAATCAGGTAAGGTAACCTAGACCTCCGGATATTGGATTTAGGAAACGATTCATTGACCACATGTTTGAGACATGGAAGTTTAGGAAAATTTTGTATGGCATGCACAACAACATCACCCAAAGCACATGGAGGTAAATTCTTTGGAGGCTCAGGAGGAGTAGGAGTTTTTTGGACAACCTTATCCTTAGGTTCCTTATTTTTGGATTCCTCCCCCCCCAACTAGATGCTTTCACAACATGAGTAAGTTCTTGTTGAGGTGGCTGAGGCATTGAAGCAAAGGTAGGAGTCGTGGAAACTGGTTGGACCGGGGTCAAAGAAATATAAGGTTTGAGATGACGAGGAGGGGTTTCGGCTATGGGATTAATGTACCAAACTGGGATCCCCAAGGTAAAATTGGAAAGGCTCAATGTAGCCATAACATGTATCGAAAAGACTCCAAATGGGGGAGCTAAAAACAGTATCTGACATGAGGGGTAAGAGCCTGACAGAATGGCTCCCAACTGGTTAAGTCTATGGAGAGCCATTCTTGGATGAAAAGGAGTGGAAGAGACACCAATAGAAGAGGAAGGTCCTTGGAAGGAAAGCCCTGTAGGCTTCGTTGAGTGACCAGCAGTAGGTTGCAGAGGTGAATTGTATAGACTAATTATGGGTATTCTGAGATGACCGCATCATGAAAAAATTCAACGAGCTAGGATCTGCAACAAGAAGGGGGGACCAGGGAAAGAACCAAGAAAGGTGGAATATTTATAGACTCTGAGTGAAACATTAGTAAAAGGTGTGACTGATTGTTTATGGACCACCAAAGAGATGAGAGACTCGGGAAAGATCTGAGACTTCAGTTCGTAATATGTCAACTAATAAATGGTAGCTATATTTCCATTGTGAGGAAAGCATATCTTACGGTGAACTGAATATGCGACAATGGACATCGCATAGGTATTGATACAATCCAACAAGATGTTTTAATCCAATGGGGCATCAATGACTTCAATGTCAATACAAATAGTCGTTCCCGCAAGAGTAACACGGCAATTGCGGTACATGCCAAGGGGTTGAGAAGAGTGTTCATCTCAAGCACACAAATTTATGGTGGATGGAGCTAAATTAGGTGATCCAAGTTGCTTCCAAATATAGGCAGACATAATGTAGGTGGATGCGCCCTCGTCAATGACACATCATGAGACATGGTTGTTACGAAAATTTATTTGTATTTGGAAGGAGAAGGATGAAGGTAAGGTGGGATGATCTGATTTGTCAACATCAAAGATGATCAAATGATCATCTGAAGGATCCAAAATGTCTAGAGTAGATAATAGAGCTTTACATTGTGAAGGGCATGACTGGAGGACTTCCAACATTGACATGACAGTAAGAGATTGTGTCAAGTCATCTGTTATGGTATAGTTATGGGCGGCTTTGGAGGAAGTAGTTGTTCGACGGAATGGCCCTTTGGGGATCCTGGGAAGGACCTCTATCTGTGGCTTAGGGATCTATAAAGGGACAATCAATGCTGAACTACACACTATGGAAAATGTGGTTCAAGGATCGATTGCAGACAAAGCAAGAGTCTTGCCATATTAGCATGACCGAGTTTGGAGGTTGACATCCACAGCATTAACCATGTCAGAATTCATCATAATAATATGGTAATTAGAGGTACTAGACTGTGATGGTTGAGGGGAAGCCTGACCTTGAGGGGGTTGGGTAGCCACATATCCTTCCTAAGGGAAATGATCAGTAAAAACAGCTGGTTGAACAGGCGCAGTATTTGGAGGAGCTAAAACCATCGCTTGTTGTCCTCTAGATATTGCTTGTGCTTCCCACAACTGGTGCATTTGGGGTAAAAGTGGACAACCATGAGTATAATGGCCATGCACACCACAATAAGAACAAGGCTTGTTCATACGAAGAGGCTTGTCCTAATTGGGATGATTTCCCGGTTGCTAGTTGTTAGTGTTTGGATGGTTAGGCTGGCACCCTTGACTACCTTGTGCGGGTTTATTTTGGTTTCCTTTACTCTTTTTCTTGGAATTAGGCAGATCGGTCGCACTTTGCTACAAATACAACTGATTCAGAGGAGGAGGTGGTTGTTGCAGCAGAGGTTGAGAAGGTATAGGAGGCAAGGGTGCTAATGCTATAGAGGATGGAGCACCAGTCTATTGATATAGATAGAAAGGAGGTTGAGAAACATTGCGGTAAACAGGTTGATCCATCATAGGCCCTTGCATCGGTTGATGCAATGGGGAAAATGTACTTTGTACTAGATACATGTTACCAGGAAGGGGATAAATGCTAGAGGAGTCGGCCCCTCCCTGAGGGAAACTATAACCCATGGGAGGATGAGTATATGGATGTGAAAAAGATCCAACAATACTATCGGTGGTGTGAGATGACCCTAGTGCATTGGCGCCACCAGGTGTAGGAATATCCGGTAAAACGGTATAAACATAACCAGATTGGGCATAGATCAAGTCATATTTCAAGGAAATTTTGAGAGATTCTCACTCTTTCTTATGGAAAGGAGATGCGACATATTTAAAAATATAAGGAAAAAGCGTCTTGAGAAATGAATCCATATAGGCATGGTCATCGAATGTAGGATAAGCTCCTACTTCTTCACCATTCTTGGAAATGGTCAGAAAAGAGGGTGGCAGAAGTTTGACGGAAGGTGGTCAACAACTCGGTTCTGGTATCATATGGAAGAGGTAGCTGGAAGTAGGACAAGAATGCTTTAGCAAGAGTCACAAAGGTGGAATGAGAGACAGAGGCCTGGTCAACATATCACTTTGCAGTGTCTCTAGTGACTGTGTGTTGGAATAACTAAAGACAGATAGATTCATCAATGATAGAATTTGACGAAAACCACCTGTGAAAGGAGAGGATGTGATTAGTAGGGTCCTCTTTGGCGTTTCCTTCAAACTTAGGAATTTCTGAAGGAATCTTAGTTGGCATAGCGAGCCAACCTGGATCATGTTATATAGGGTCGTTAATTAACTGGCTAAAATCGGGAAGGCTTAATCCTTCCATAAAAGGTAGCAAGGAAGTAGCCAGAATAGTTCTGGTAGTGGTTCCACTAGTAGAAACCCCAAAATTAGGGCCGGGGTTACCACCAGTATTAGGACCAACACCTGCATTAGCTCCTGACATGGTGACAGAATTAGATGAAGGGGAACCAGGTTTGGAATTAGAGGGAGGGCCTGATGAACCAGAATCAGAGTTGGTATGGGGACTTGGTGGAGGACTAACTTGATGTATATGAGGTGGAGTAAGTCTTTCTAATGAAAACTGAGGATGAAGGCCTAGGAGTCTCTAGGATAAATGCCTTGTGGGCGCAATGATCACAAGACACAGATACCCAAATAAGGTGGAAGAGAAATAAACAAAGGCTCAGAGGTGCAGATAAATTAATTATGATGTTTATGTCTTGGCTTGGCGGTGTAAACCAAACACTCTTCACTTTAGGTGTGCATGTGTGTAATATGTGTACTAATTTTAATTAATCCCATATAGTTTTGTATAAAGAAAAAATAAAAAATGATGTATAAATGTAAATAAAGCCAAAAGTGACAGTAAGATAAACAACTAAAGATGCATAAATTCCACCAAAAAAAAGGGCTCCAAAAAAATGTTCTAAAAGGCGGGTGAAATTGACTCAAAATATATAAAAATTCTAAAATATCTAAATTCTTAAGGGATAGGGATCTAATGGCTCAGATTTGCTGAAAAGAGGTGAAGAAAAGAACAAAAAACTAGAGGGAAAAATGCTGCAAAATGGGAGGTGACAGGTTAAAACCCCAAGGGGAACAAGGGGGCACCTAAGGGAGAGGTCAACCAAGACTCAAAAGGGAGTTTTATATGACATAATAATCAATCTAAATGGACCTGAAAGAAAAACAAATCAAACCCTGAAAAATGGCTGAAAACGTTGCAAAATCTCAGACTACCTACTCAGCTAAACCCTTCCTAAAAAGGTGGAAGCATTTTGAAACCCTAAGCGGCTTGTTCCCACTTCAAAAATAAAAACTGAACATATCTAGGCCTAAGACAGGTGGAGACAGAGGTCAATCAACCTTGAATAGTACTTGCGGCAAACCCTAAAAATTTCAGAAAAAACCCAGCAAAAAATTGCAACTCGCAAGTACTGACCTACTGGTTGGTGAACTTGCATTTTTTGGCCTTAAAACTACTATCTGAGCCTTGAACTCATAGGTTTAGGGCCAAAGAGTAAAAGCATCACTTCTCGGAGTCTCGGCGGCAGGTTGAGGGAAAATTTCGCCATCTATAATGCAACTAATACCTGTTACCTATGGAAAACACCCAGAAAGATGCATAAGTTCTATTTTTTTCTGTTTTAGGGCATAAAAGGTAAAAAATGACATCAACAGGCTAAAAAATAGCTGAAGTGAAAACCTAGGTGCTGAAGGAGCTGGTCACGTAAGAAATATGAATAAAACCCTGTGGAGTCGTCAATTTTTAGTATGAAATCTTAACGCAAGTGTACGAAAAGAGATCACTTTAGCTCGACATGAAAAACAACCCTAAAAACAAAGATGGTTTCCTCGCTTCTTATATCTGCAATAGAAAGTTGAAAAAAATTCAAAATAAACCCATATCTATGCAAATAAAGAAGCTAAAGAACAAAATGAAATATGATTTTATCCAATTATCCAATAGACAAGACAAGATTTATAAAGAATTTTTATATTATGTAACACCTGGGAAGGGAACATAAAGAGTCACCCTCAATGGGATGGGTTCTTGGTTGTCCTCAATGACTCATCTTAAGTGTTTTTCTCTTAATGGTGTAGAAAACCCAAGACGTGTAGAAGTTAAAGGGAGCTCAATAAGAAAAAAGAAAATAAAAGTAAATCAAAGTGTGACAATCATAAGAGGATCAAAGGTAAGAAGTGAATGGAAAACCCTCCTATTTATAACAAAATATTGAGTTATCCTTGATAATGGTGCATAATCAAATATTATTAACCAAGATCTAGATCTAACTACTTGGAATATTTTATTATATTTTTTTGGAGGGAAAAAGAATTTAAACTGGTTAAATCCATTTATTTAGAAATAATAAACAAATAAATTATTTATTTATCATTTCAATAATGGGGTTAAGGAATAATTAAACAAATAATAATGTATTTAGTTATTACTAGAAGATTTAGTCAAATTTAACTAGGAATAATAATAAAATAAGGATTAATTAACTATTCCTAGAGAATAATATGTTAAATAATTATTTATCTAATTATTTCTCATTAATTGGGTTAGTTATGAACAATAATATTATTTTAAAAAAGGTTTAATTAATTATTCCTAGAGGAAGATCAAATAAATAAGATTTTATTTAATTATTCCTCATGGGGTTTCCTGTTTATGCCATAAATAACTTAATAAACTATGCTTTATTAAATTATTTCTTAGTGAAATCAATTTTACTATGGTAAAATTGGTTTTACATGGTGTATTTTGATCCATCTAATTATACATGGTTAGATGACCAAAGTTTGGTGTAACAAGGAGGAAATTTTTATCTAGTTTCACTTGGTTCGTTGTATGGTTTTCAATGGGAACATTTCACCAAGAGTTTACTTCATAGCTCCAAATATCCATAATGATGGAAACATGAAAATAACCATAATTCATGATGCGCTTTCTCATTGGTGTGGTAATATTCTTAAAATTTTGTATCTACAAGTAGACAAAACTTCTCGTTAAAACAAAAAACATATTATTTTTGGATATCTAAAAATTCTTGTTGAATTGAGAAATTTTCATAAGGTAAATGTTGGTTTCCTTCTTGTTGGGCACACTCATGACCATATTGATCTGAGGTTCAATTTTTTTAGTAACATTGAGGAGGAAGGATGTTGGGAGATTTCGATCATTAATTGAATGTATTAAGAAATCATATATGCCAGAGCCTATTTTTCATGTGTTAGAAGAAATTGTTGACATGCGGAGGTTTATTCTCGGATCGCAGGGTGAGGATAAATGCATTGAACAACTTAATGACATTAGTTTCCAACATCAATTTTGTGTCAAAAAAATTTATGCAAAAACACTTATATGGGGCAAGAAGTATTCAACTACTGCAGAATGGGTGTCGTCATCAGGTTTGAAATTTTTGAAGTTCATTCCATATCATCCAATATTTACATAAAATATATTGTTATTAAAATCAGTTGCTGAAGTTCATAATCCATGAAGGTAGAAGAGAGATATCGATTATTCTAAATTTTTGGAAGAAATTAAAAAATCCATTAGATATACATATGAGTACTTTGATGTTGCTGCTTTATTTTGGTGGGAGTCCTTTTTCAATGATCATAGTGATATCCTTTCAATATTGGAAAATTAATATATTCTTTTGAAGACTCCATTTATTTGGCCATAAAATGTGTAAAATGAACAGGAGGAAACAAACATTATTAAACAATAACAAGCTCAAGGTATTATTAATTCTACACAGGTGGAGGAAAGAGAAACGTGCATTGGTTATAGAGGATGTCATGCACAAACTGAAGCCATGGAAGAACTTTATAGGGGTTCAGTACAAGATATTTAGGAGGGTTGCATGATCGCAGTGTTAGCAGATGAAGATCCACACAGCTATCCATTTTGGGTTGCAAAGGTTATAAAGGTCATTATAGAAATTGAATATGTAACATGTGTTGAAGTACATTGGTATGCCACAAACACACACCCATTCAATGGTGTGTAGTTGATAAAGAAAATTGGCATAAATAGAAAAATAAAGGGTACAAATATAAATCGTCGGCACACAGACCTATTAAAATTGGAGGAGGTTGACATACTTTTTGATGAATTCAATTTAAAAAAGAGAGGAACTCTTCACTCTAGGACGATAGACATTCTAAAGAGGGTGCTACCAGAAGAAACAATGTTGAGATGGTAGTCTGTTGAACCGAGTAGTAGATCTAGAAGAATTTTGAAACATCAAGTGGTGCGCATGCATCTTGACTTAGATGGGGCACTAGTTGATGACATAGAAGAATATGGAATATCTTCATTTGCATCTATTCATTCATATGAAGATGTGAATTTTGATGGTGTGCAAGAAAATATGAGTGATTTTGTATAATTGTGTAAGACAATTTATAAAAACTATGTTTGCATTAAGCAATGAAAATGACATTTTAACTGCCATATGATCTTACATGAAGTTATGAGTCATTTTCATCTTTGTTGGATTATATGTTTTAATTATGATTAATTCATTTTTCTAAAATATTCACAATGCAACAATAACTTAGAGAAATAATTTATGTTTCATTGCATTATTTTAGTCATATAAATTTTTCATAATATCATGGGTGAAATATGTTTAAAATTTAATGTTTTTTAATTATATGGGTGAAAAATTGTGAAATATCTTTTATCTATAACATTATGGTTGAAAACAATTAGAATTTTAGGGATTTTTAGTGTCATGATATAATATGTTAAACGACATGGATAAAAATTGTTCGAATTTTAATGTGTTTAAAATCCCATTATTTTGTATTTAACATTATTACTAAAAATATGTTGAAATTGTATCTAGAAAATAAAAATGGTATTCTAGCACCAACATTAGTGTGTTTTTCCATTTATTTGGCACAATAAAATTAATTTTACTGCCATTGTAAAAAAAATGTTGCAAATTAACCATGAAAAAATTAAACCTCGCTCTAGAATACACACTTTTCGTTTTTGGGTTGTTTTTAATAATTTTTGTTGTTTTTTTGGCTAGGGTCCCCATTTTTAGTTTATAGTTCTCATTTTCAATTTATAGTTCTCATTTCAAAGTTTAAGTTGTTACCTGCAAAACCCGTTTCCAGTTGCCTCTCACCAGGTATTGCCGATTCGATGATTTTATGTGTTCAATTTGGGGTAATTTCGTTCCATTATTTATATTGATGTCTCTAAGCTAATTACAAGATTGTATTTGCAGGATTTTATAACTCTTGTCCCAGTAACATACACAATACCTGAGTCTCCTTCCTTCTTGGCAACCAAATATGCGGGTAAGCCTTTGCCCTTTGTGGCTCATATTCTGAATTTATTTTCTATGTTCCAGGATTTTTCCCATATGGTTGTTATAAGGTGCCGAGTTCAAACCCTACCTTCTTATGTTGTAGGTGAGCCGGAAAAGGGATCAGTGCACCCATCGAATGACATATAGGACCATCCTCCAGGTTTGGTTACCCCACAGCTCTAGGGTTCTATTTTTATTGTGTTTCCTGCCTCAACATAGTCTCAAGAGCATCATATTATAGATTAAAGATTCACGACATATAGATTATATATGTTGGCCTATCATTATTTGTAGTTACCGTTCAAGGTATATTTCAGCTTTCAAGCCTATGGTGAAAATATAAACTAAATTGTATTTTTTCTTTGTAATAATATTCATAGGCCCATAAGTGCTACTATAAGGTGAATTCTTTACGGGTATTAAGTACCTGAACCGGGTTTCCATCACATGCTTCATTGGTTTATAAATAATTATGAAACTGTGATGTTTTTGTGAAATAAATTATAATATGGTAGTTAAAGATTTACATTCACAGTTATATCTGGTTACTTCAAATTTCTTTTGTTCCTTATGCTTATAGTAATATTGCATGGGTTTTTCTTTAGTTTATGAATCTAGTTTCTACCAGTCACTGCCACAGGATTGTTCAAAGAAAAAATATGTTTGCTTAATTAGGTAACCAACCCATAGGGCATCTTTACAATTTCCTCTATTTTGAAATTATTTTTCATCATATTTCTGATGTAAATGCTCAGTGTTTCATTGCTTAAATCATAGTTGGTTATTCTATTGTTTAAGTTGTAGAATTTAGAATTATAGAGTTACAGAAAGGCATCAAGTTATTACATTTATAGGGTTATGTATTTCTGATTTTATTACCATGCACATTCCAGGTTTTAATTATCACAAAATTTAAATAGTTATGACCCAATACATAGAATTTGGATTTATACTTGTTACAGGTCAAAATACCTCCTCATCAACTTAGAGGGGAAGACAAATCTGGAAGAAGTACAAAGACCTAAGTTAAACCTATTTCTGCCAAGGTAACGCCTATATAGAACAGAACAAGAGCGTTATAATGCAGGCAATCAGTGTATTGGCCGCGTTAGTGGCTAGGGCAATGCTCTGTTTACACTGGAGGGAAGCGTTACCCATGTTTTAAGTTTGAATTGGGAAAAGAGTGCGGAGAATGATTTGAATCTCCGACTTTCCCTCACAAAGGAGTCAGTTCACAAAGGAAACTGCAGAAGCACCAGTTCATTATTGGTCATTGCCATAGAAGACTGAACTCCAAAAGAGGCAAAAGCATGGAGATCAAAGAAACATCTAAGCTTTTTCCATTCCAAACTAGTGGAAAGAGAAGGGAAACAATGGCTTTCTCCCTCTCCTATAAGAAGGAGCTGAAGGCTCTTAATTGAAGGTCGAAGGATTGCTCAAGGTTCTTGTATACTTGTGGAATAGAGAATAGTGTGACATTGTGAAGGCTAAGAGTCAAAGAGGTTCCTAGAGAGCTTGTTGACTTGGACTTCTTCACTTGAAAGAGAAGAGAGATTGGGAGACTGAGGAGGGCTTGGTACAACCGATGGTTGTAATCCTCCTTCTTTCAAAATCAATAGAACTGTGTTCATTTTGTCCATTCAATGCTTAATGTTATCATTGTTGTTTCAATATTTACTTAGTATGATATGAATGGCTCAGATGTGTATAATCTAGATGTTTGTAGTATATTGATTTAATTGATAGGATACTTGTTATATTAGAAATTACACGGGTGCTTTGACTGATTGTAGGTCTCAGATTTGGAGCCGGCGAGGAAGGACTCTTACTTTGCTGCACAACGCTCTCCAAGGGATTCTAAGACCGTCAAAGAGGTAATTCTCTATTGTATTCCTTCAAGTTATTTCAAGCTAATATGAACATACTCATGCCATCTTTGTGAACAGCATAGCTAATCTTACTGTCTGCCTCGGGCACCGGAAAGCCCTGAGAGGGATATTCGAAAACCAACAACCCAAGCAGTTTACCCTATAGCAGAATTGGCGACTCCGCTGGGGAATTTCCCCCATAGTTTCTGGACTATTTATTCCTTCCTTTCTTCTCTTCTTCTCTATTCAAAGATCCTTCCGACCATTTTTTGATGCCCAGTAGACATACCAAACGCTTGCAGAGTTCAATCCTGTTCCTGTCTGGCCAACTGAAGAGCTTTTCCCTGGTTAACGCGACCTATGCAGTTCATCCAGTGCGTTATAACGCGGTCTAGGCTTAAATACAGTGCGTTATAACGCTATATTTTCTCACAGACAGAGCGTTACTCAGCCAAAAACCTTGTTGTTCACTACTGTGACTGTGTTTTAGCTGTAGAGTTTTTTGGCCACCAGTACCTTTCACAGACTGAATCCCTGTGCTTGTCTGCTAAAGCTGGCATTGATTATTTGTTTCTCTTATTTAGTTAGTGTGCAAAGCATTTACTTTTTTAAAGAGAAATTTTTTTTTTCTGCATTTAGCTGAGTTTATTCTGAAAGTTTAGTTCACAGACTGTTAAAAGAGGTAGATAGAAGTCTGAATCTTAAAAGTTGAGCTGTGTTATTTACATGTTGGTGCATGGATGATTGAAAAAGAAACCTCTCCTTGTAGAAACACTCTTCATTGAAGTTAATATTTAGAGCATGTTTTGCATGGTTTCTTGAGTCAGAGTCTCACTATACTTCATACGTCCATTCCCCCTCCGCAAGACTAATAACAAAGTACACTAAAAACAAAGAGATAATAAAATCAATCTAATTACTCTTTTTTGAGCTCACACAAACAGTAGTTCAGGCTAGGATCTTGGGTTAGGAAAGTGAGAAAACTACCCAAGATCTCAAAACTTGAAAACTAGAGTCATTAACGAGTGAAATCCTGCTGCACTCATATTATCGGGACCGTTCCTTTACCGGAGCTCAGCACGAGACAACACTTGGGTGCACTAGAAGGTAGCCCGCCTTCGACTGCATCCTGTGGGTGTGTTATATATTGGGGTTCCCTTCGGGGATGTCGAAACTAGATCGGGGATCTAGGTATTCTGCCCATATAGCACACTGTCCTTGACCGTGGACCCCCCTGATGATGTCTATGATTTGAGGTAACCTTAGTGGCCATACTTTTAGGGACTTACACAAGGTGACTTGGACGGGCTGTCCTAGTACCTGAAACAGACGGACCCACTCTGTCTTCGGTCTGTAGGAGGGTACTCATCTTCATGAGAGTGCTTACACCTATCATCTGAGGTTCGAGCGAAGCTCTAGAGTGACCGTAACTGTACTTTCGACCAACCCTCTCTGTATGCTATTGTGATACTGGATTTCATCACCAGTGAACGGTAGTACTCAGACAGGGCACCCTATTCTGGCTGCTTGTTGATTGATTTTAGAGAGTCTTTTTCTTTTTAGTAGGCGTGTGGTTACTGTCATTTGAGACTTTATAATACATCACATTTTAAAATTTGTTAAAATTAAACCGGTCACCGTGGCGTCCCCTGACCCACGCCGTCTGTCTCGACGACAGCAAGGTCTACCTCCTCTCACCCTAGAGGAAAGATTGAACCTTGGTGAACCCGGGCCTTCTATGGAAGAGCAGTCTCCTCTGACTAATCTTGATTGTCACATAGACCCTTATCAGCCGGAACTCCCGGAGGACCCTTTCACTGAAGGCGTTGTACCTAATTACAATCCTCTGCTCACTGATATGTTAGGACCTGTTATAGTCCAGATTCCACCATGCCAAGATATGTTTGCGGCCACACCAACATCTATTTCACCACCGGCATCCACAGGGTCGATACCAATGGCAACCATCCCTGGTTCGCCACCATCCTCCCCGCCGGTGGTTAGTTCTATGCCATTACTGGGTAACCCCAGTAGTCAACATATGCCTACCCCCAACCCTATGGTCAACAAAACTGTCAGTAGTTTACCGAACCCTTCGGCATCTACTCCTACCGTGACCACGTTGGGACCCACGGTAGCTCCTCCAGCAAGCATGATTACTTTGGTACCCTTTAGCAACCCTTTCGGCTGGAACCCTCTGTTGAGTTCAAACCCCCTCGTCACTATACCAGGGGGGAGTGTTATCAGTACACAGGTAGCAGGGAATATCTCTCTTCCTATGCAATCCTTAGGACAAATGGGACAACCCATTGTAAATACTATCCCCTTAAGTGGTTCAAACGTAGGTGTATGATCTATACCATTGCCAAATTATGCAAGTACTAGTATGCCTCCGGGAAACTCTATTGCATCCATTTGGACTAACCAACCCCAACCTCAATCTGGAGTGGGAGGGCACTTTTATGCTGAGGGCAACCAACCATTTTCCCCTCAATACACTATGCCCTATGGACAGCAACCATATGTTCCTACGCCTCCACCTATGGGAGGTTTTTATCAGAGTCCCACTTACCCTTCTGGTAACACGTGGATGGGGGGACCCTATGGTCCAAGTAGTCAGCCCATACTGCCTTGGTTAGACTCGGGGGAAAATCCACAATTGCCTTTCTTGGCAGCTTTGGACATACCTGACATCCATAAGCTGATGAACGACCCCATCAACCACAAATCGCTTTGGCCTCCTAAACCGCATAAGATTCCTTCTGATATCCCGAAGTTCGACGGGAAGCATGGGGACGACCCAGCCGCACACATCACAACCTTCCATTTATGGTCCATATCCAATTCCATGGTAGATGATAGTGTCCAACTTCGATTGTTTCCCTGCACCCTTACAGGAAATGCCGCCAAGTGGTACATTGAATTGCCACGCGCCGCCATCAATACGTTTGGCGCTTTAGCAATGGAGTTCTTAAAGAACTTCCAACTACTAATTAGAGTGGAAACTGGAACAGAATTGTTAACATCGTTGCGCCAAGACACCACCACCCACATCTCCAACCATATTCATGAATGGAGACGTAGGAGGAGGCTCGTCAAAGCGCCAATACTGGACCATCTCTTGGCCAATTGGTTTTGCAAGTCTCTTTTACCCCACATCTCTAAAGACATTGGCCTTTCTAGTGCAGTAACAGAAGATAAATGTATTCGTCGTGCCCAGCACTTGGATTTAATCTATTCACAATCCGGCACGCTTTACGATCTGCTCCCCCATGCCCCTGGTAACCCAAATCCTCCAGCTACTCAGAAAAATGGAGCTCATGCCGATGGTCTCGTTGGCACGATCTCTGGTGAAGCCACCAATCAATCTCAGGGGAAAACCTCCCAGCCATCCTCGGCTGCCACCGCCCCCCACCAAACGACTCCTCTCCCTTCCACTGAGGTAAATTCGGTGCAAACCTCACAAAAACCTAGCGGAAAAAATAGGAAGAATAAGAAGAAAACATCTTCTTCGGAAGAGCAGTCTGATAATCAGAATAACTCTAATCAGAAAAATGCTGCTAGAAATGACAAAGGAAAGGATAAACCCATGAAATTTCCTTGTAAAATCTGTGCGGAGGACCACTTGACATACAAATGTCCTTGGTTGCAGGAATGCACCGATTTTATTGCTAACAAGGATTCTGGGAGAACACCTGCCATTCTTCACAATCCTTTCCCCAATCAACAGCAGCAACATCAACATATGGTTGACAACCCACCACAAGCCCATCAACGGGGCAATGGTGGTTCATATCCTTCCGGCGAAGGACCATCTGCCATTTATGGCATCCAGAGTGTTGACCTTCAAACTCGTGCCAAGCTTTATGGAACTCCTACCATAGATTCTCAGGAACCTGGAACTAGTTCCAATCCGCCGCCACCCAACGATTTACATATCGAAAGGCCTACTGTTGAACCTGTAATTCGTCCCCCCAAAGGGACACTTCGACGTACGACTCATAACACCTCTGCACGTGCAGCCCAAAACTACAACATTGTAGAAGATTTGGCACAGGCACCGTCAGCCATGTCTGCACTTGAAGTATTACAAACCTGTCCAGCACAAAGGAAAGCCTTGCTTTTGGCCATTGGCGGAATAGACCCCCAGGATTCCATGCTAGCAATCTTTGATATGGAAAAGGCTAAACCTCGCCTCTCACATCAACTCGCATTCCAGGTGCAGGTTGTGTCGAAAGGGAGACCCATCCATCGTACTGTCATAGATGAAGGTGCTTCGACCTGCGTTATGTCACAAGCTTGCTGGCTCAATTTAGGTTCTCCTACTCTAACCCTGCCATCGAATTCCCTCAAAGCTTTCGATGGCCACGCTTTCCTACCCAAAGGATACCTTGCTAGCTTTCCCATCACTCTGAGTGGGAAAACGGTAAACGTGGACGTTGAAGTCGTAGAGCGTCATCTCGACTATAATCTATTGCTCGGTCGCAGTTGGTCTTATGCCATGACCGCCATCGTGTCTTCGGTCTTCCGACTCATCCTATTTCCATTGGATGGGAAAATTGTCACGGTCGATCAGCTATCCTTCTGCACCCCTGATTATGCCACTTTACCAAGAAGCACGGTACCCCTAATAGGAGGTGTCCCTGACTCTTACGTCAGTATCGGTACCGGTCTTCTGAAGGCATCTTCCCTACTGGGTTGTTTTCCTCTACCGCTGCCACAGATCCCAAACACGGTTGCAATGATATCCACCTTTTCGGATGGCTCTATCGACCCATGGATCATCTCGGCACCTTCAGATATGGATTCCTATGGAGATCAGATGCCGCTTTCGTCGGTCAAGTTGGCTTACCAAGCCATCCAAATCGCATCTGAACCCTCCACTGATATGGTTTCGACCACAGGTACAAACCTCTCCCCCATAACAGTTCTCTCTAAGGATCTCCTCAATGAATTCTGGCCTACAGACGAAGCTATTCGAGAGATCATGTCATTAGAAGAACGACCTTGGGGAGAGTTCCACCATCGTGCTTCGACGATTGATACGGAGGCGATAAAAACTGAAATCCCATATTTTGACCAACCTGAGATAGTTACCTCCTCTTATACGACTGTTCACACTATCAATTCAGAGGGGAACATGGGTAATCTTTCCAAGACACTGCTCATTGATATCTCGGTCAAAACCGGTATCGTGGAAAATATTCAGATTGGAGAAGCTTGTAATACTGAGGAAATTGCGCACTTCACATCCATTTTCAAATAATTTCGCGATGTGTTTGCTTGGTCTCAGAAGAAAATTCCCGACATAGATCCTTCTATTGATGAGAAAGAGATCAAGAAATTCCGAGCATTCTTTTTATGGTATTTTTCTTACTCGTTAATCCAAAAAACCTCGAGTCCTCTTCGTCGGGCTCGTTAAACTTACATGACGAAGCTTTAAGCGTTATTTTTTGGTCTTTTCTTGCTCGTTAATCCGAAAAACCTCGAGTTCTCTTCTTCGGGCTCGTTAAACTTATACGAAGTTGGCATCGAGCGTTCTTTTTTGGTTTTTTCTTGCTCGTTAATCTGAAAAACCTAGAGTTTTCTTCTTCAGACTCGTTAAAATCTATGAAGAAGTACTGAGCATTCTTTTTAGGAATCTTTTTCTCGCTCATAAAATCAAAAAATCTTGAGTCACCTTTGTCAGGCTCGTTAAACTATTGAGACAGAGAACAATGAGCCATTATTTTCCTCTTTTCCAAAGCTCTTTAAAAAAAAAAAGTAAATCGAGTTTTCTCCGCGTGACTCGTTAAAATTTCACGGAGGTACCAAGTTTTTCTTTGTTGGACTCGTTAAAATTTCACAAAGAATATTGAGTTTACTTCATCTCCTCGTACTCATAAAAAAATGAGGTAGACGTCCATTGAACATAGATTTCTCACTTTTCCGGATTCGATGGACTAACTTACGGAAAATGAACTGTTTCAGGCTTACTATTACCCCTTTGTCGTGCCCGGTTATCAAGACATGACAAAGGTACCCCAATGGAGTCGTCTTTTACGACATTTTTCAGACTCTCTAAACATGAAAAATTCACCGAGTTTACTCGTCTGGACTCGTTAAACCTAATCAGATAGGACATGGAGTTGTCTTTTATGACATTTTTTCAAAGTCTCTAAACATGAAAAATTCACCGAGTTTTCTCATCTGGACTCGTTAAATCTAATCAGATGGGGCACAGAGTTGTCTTTCCTGACATTTTTCAGACTCTCTAAACATGAAAAATTCACCGAGTTTACTCGTCTGGACTCATTAAACTTAATCAGACGGGGAAAAATTTGGACAAAATGGATACTACCTCTGTTACATTTCCAAAAAGGTCGATTTGGCAGCAAAATTCTTGAACATGGCACTTCCCAGAAAACTCTTTCGCAGTTAGCCGAACCCTACCATCTATGAGTATTAGCCTTCATTTCCCAATGTCCCTGCACCGGTAAAATCCTAACACACTCTTTGGTGTTCAACACGCTTCAGCTGCCTAGTACCCTGCTAGAGTGCCTTCTATTGTTCAAGCATATCTCGCTATCTACTGCTCATGTTATCAACCAAACCGTTCATTATGCCAGAAATTATTTGTCGTCTGACGTTCCCATTTACTCTTCCTTATCTCAAATCATAAACAAAATCAGTTGGTTTCTGTTTCGTGTTGACTGATGTAGGACGCCTCAGTGCCTACCTTTCAACAGATCACTTCCTATCGACTTCAACACCTTATCTAGAAAGTTGATCCAGAAACCCATCAGTACCCAGATACTTGCAGACATCAATGGCACGTAGTCTTGTGTTTGATCAAGGGTCTTCATCATTGGCTCTTGGTCAAATTATTCTACGAGTGTTCGACTTCAACTCCTTTTATTCACACTCGCTAGATTGTATAGGGCATCTTAGGGACCATCATCATTATCGGTGGCCACCTTCGCGTCTGTTAACAGTTTTCATTATTGACTGGTAATAAGACGATTTCTCACATGTTCGACGACAACTCCTTCATTCACATGTTGAGAAATATGCAGTTTAAGTGAATCGGTGGTCAAGACCGTGGGGCAAAGGCTACATCATTAAAGTTGTGTTCCCTCCCCCAAGCTGCGATATTGTTTATGGAGACAGCTTCTTCAGCCTGATCCTGTTATGACAGACACTTCCACATTGTGCCTATTGGTGGACAGATTCTTCATATCTATATTCTAGAGAAATGATGTTGTTTAAAGCTACTGAGCATGGGACATGCCCAACTCTAGGCAAATACTATTTTTTCTGACATATGTTGTTGTTTCAGGTTTTCCTCAGTATTTCAATCTCTCTCTCTCTATAAATTATAAAGTATTTCGGCCATCGTCTTCGTCTCTGACCTCACACTTTAGGGGGCATCTGTTACAGGTCAAAATACCTCCTCATCAGCTCAGAGGGGAAGACAAATATGGAAGAAGTACAAAGACCTAAGTTAAACCTATTTCTGCCAGGGTAACGCCTATGAAGAACAGAACAAGAGAGTTATAACGCAGGCAAGCAGTGCATTGGCCGCGTTAGGGACTAGGGCAACGGTCTGTTTACACTGAAGGGAAGCGTTACCCGTGTTTTAAGTTTGAATTGGGAAAAGAGTGCAGAGAATGATTTGAATCTCCGACTTTCCCTCACAAAGGAGTCAGTTCACAAAGGAAACTGCAGAAGCACCA
This sequence comes from Pinus albicaulis, assembly GCA_034641835.2. NCBI lineage: Eukaryota > Viridiplantae > Streptophyta > Pinopsida > Pinales > Pinaceae > Pinus > Pinus albicaulis. The sequence continues at coordinate 60,775,834 of CM076579.1, read as the reverse complement.
GTTCATTATTGGTCATTGCCATGAGAGACTGAACTCCAAAAGAGGCAAAAGCATAGAGATCAAAGAAACATCTAAGTTCTTTCCATTCCAAACTAGTGGAAAGAGAAGGGCAACAATGGCTTTCTCCCTCTCCTATAAGAAGGAGCTGAAGGCTCTTAATTGAAGGTCGAAGGATTGCTCAAGGATTCTTGCATACTTGTGGAATAGAGAATAGTGTGACATTGTGAAGGCCAAGAGTCAAAGAGATTCCTAGAGAGCTTGTTGACTTGGACTTCTTCACTTGAGAGATAAGAGAGATTGGGAGACTGAGGAGGGCTTGGTACAACCGATGGTTGTAATCCTCCTTCTTTCAAAATCAATAAAACTGTGTTCGTTTTATCCATTCAATGCTTAATGTTATCATTGTTGTTTAAACATTTACATAGTATGATATGAATGGCTCAGATGTGTATAATCTAGATGTTTGTAGTATATTGATTTAATTGATAGGATACTTGTTATATTAGAAATTACGCGGGTGCTTTGACTGATTGCAGGACCGAGATTTGGAGCCGGTGAAGAGGGACTCTTGCTTCGCTGCACAGCGCTCTCCAAGGGACTCCAAAACTGTCAAAGAGGTAATTCTCTATTGTATTCCTTCAAGTTATTTCAAGCTAATATGAACATGCTCATGCCATCTTTGTGAACAACATAGCTAATCTTACTATCTGCCTCGGGCACCGGAAAGCCCTGAGAGGGATCCTCGAAAACCAACAACCCAAGTAGTTTACCCTATAGCAATACTCTGCTCTAGTAGGTATCATGCTGTCATTCATACTCAACAAATAGAGAAAATAAAGAAACACACAAATATGTTTAATAAATAGGAAACTCCCTTTCTCCTAAACCATTTCACATAACATTAATAATATTATCAGTCATACTGATTTTATAGATACTTATCTACAACTCAAGCATTCAGTTACTAGCGAAAGGAAGATTAGGATACTCCTCCCAACCTACGAGTACCATACCTGCTTCTGGTGCTCCCCCTGAGCCAAACCCAGACTTAGAAACATAAAAGAGAATAGTGTATGCCTTCCAGATCACCTGGTCACAACCAACTCCAGTGTCAGGCTTAAACAAGTCTCTCTATCCTTCCATCTTTGATATCTCCTAAATATGGGCCATTTCTAGAACCTCTTTTAGTGTCTTTTTCAGGGTTTTCTTTCCCTATCTTAGCCTCAAGTTCCCAAAATCGCTTTACCTTTTTTTTTCAATATTGGATGCTAACTATCAAGTCTTACACTATTTCTTTAATTTTTCCGAGTGTGAGATATTTTCTTCAATCCTAATATTTCGTAACCTGCAACTGGCCCCTTTTCTTACAAGAAAATTGCAAGTAATTTTTCCATATACATAATGTGTCCATAATTATTTAATTAAGTCCTTAGTATACATTTACCGCAGTAAAAATAAAATAGATTCTAAGAGTTACCCCATTGAATGATGGGCATTAAATATTTTCCCCCTTGGGTGTAACATCGTCCGCGGTGTTTCCCTGCATCTAGAACAAACTTGTATACATTTCCTGCATGACTCGCTCATCTTTCCAGGTAGCATATTTTGGACTAAAGTGCTTCCATTTTACTTTAACCCGGGGGATGACTTATTTCCATAATATTGTTTCTCTCCGATCGATAATAAGTAGGGGATCGACTAAAAATTCCCCATCTAGTTCAAACTACAACCAAAATACCAATCATTATTACCGTTCAAAATTTATTGGTTGATTCATCCCTCAACATAATTTAGTTTCATTACTTGCACATTTTTCTAATGTATTATATGTCTAGGAACGTGAATATATTTTTTTAATAATGAAACACGAAGCACATTCTTCACACATATATGGTTGGTAGAGCCAATTGGTAAGCCATTTGACCAATCCGAGCAATTATTTGGAAGGAGCCATAGAACTGAGGGGCTAATTTAGAACTACCATTCCACCTTAAGGTACATTTCTTTGGTTTTACCCATACGTACACATGATCTCCTACTTGGAATTCCTGGTAGGATCTTCATTGATCGACATAATTATATTTTTGATCTTGAGCAACATTTAAATTAAATCAAAGCTTTTTCACTATAGCCTCCATGTATTTTACCATTTCAGGTCATAGTTGTATTCTAGATTATTATAGTTATTTGGTGTTCTACACTTCCTTCTTTACATCACCTTAAATGAGATCATCCTTAATGATGTGTGATAACGATTATTGTAAGTGAATTCTACCAAATGTATGTACTCTTCGCACTTCATAGGTTGTTGCATCACGTACATCCTAAGCATGTCCTCCAACACTTGTTTTTCTTGCTCCGTTTTCTCGCCCGTCTGTGGATGGTAGGCAATACTTAATTGCACTTGGGTGCCTAAAAAAATGAACAAGGCCTTCCAAAAGGTGGAGGTAAACTTTACATATCTGTCGAAAATAACTATCTTAGGTATCGCATGCAATCTGAAAAGTTCTTTCATGAAAATATCAACTATTTGTACCGCCTTATAAGTTGATTGGATTGGTATAAAGTGAACATCTTTTGTCAGCTTATCTAGTACCACCATTATGGAATCATTTTGTTTTTTTTTTTTTTTTTTTGAATTTCAGTATCCCATTAATAAAATATAATGTCACGTTCTCCCACTTCCATTCAGGAATGGGAAAAGGATGGAGCAGGTCAGCTAGGTGTTGGTGTTCTTCTTTCACTTGCTGACACTCCAAGAACTATGCCAAATACCAAGTTTTTTATGCCTTCATACCTAGCCAAAAATAAGATTTTCTCAAAGTATTGATCATCTTCTAATATCTTGGATGCGCAACATATGGACTTCTATGATATTCATCGAAAATAAATCATTTAGCATCTTTTGATTTGGTACATAAATACCTCCTCGATATATTAACATGTTTTCATTGTTAATGTTATAGCCTAACTTTCTTTGAGAGTTGTCTTCTTGATTTTCCTACTGCCACAGAAAATTATTTTCGGGATCCTTTAACACATCATCCTTAATTTTATTTGAATAATCAAATTTTATTTTACTAAAGGAAATTTCATAAACACAATTTATTCTTCTACTTAGAGCATCAACCAGTCGATTTTCCTTACCTTTTCGTTGTCTAATGTGAAAATCAAATTCTCTTAAGAATGCAGTCCATCATGCATAGAGAGGATTCACGTTTCAATGATGGAAGGAGTTGGTTAAATTGCTATGGTTTTCCATGAGGGTAAAATTCTTTCCTAACAGATAATGCTGCCAAACATTCAAATATTGAATAACATTGTTCATGTTCCTTCAACTTCTGTGACTCCACAGGGGATTCACTCAATGAATGTATAACATATCATGTGCGATCATAGCATATTAAAAAATATCCTTAATTTGAGGAAATATTGGAAAATACCTCTAAAAATTAGATTATTTAACCCTGTACCAATACAAAACCAATAAACGATCCCAGTTAAAAAATCCCAAAATTTCACTATATATTGTAGGTATCCATTTTTTCATTCACATTTTTTATAACCCTTTATATTTTTTCATTAACTTTGAACTCCATTTTTTATACTTGACAATATAAAAAATCTTTACCCCCTATATATCCCCCAATATATTATATCATTTTTTCCTCATTATATATCCCCCAGTATGAACCCATGTGCTATAGTATTTCTCCCGTAGTGAAGCCCCTGTGTGCGATTCATACGCTACCATTTGACCCTCCTGCATCAACACACCGCCTATTCCTATTTGACATGTGTCCGTATAGACCAAAAATACTTTGTTTGGGTTTGATATTCACAAAATTGGTGTTGTGGTAAAAAGATTTCGTAGATTATTGAAACTCTGATGACACTCATTTTTCCATTTAAACACTTTTCTTTTTCTCTGTAAAGATGAACAGGATAAGCCGCTTTGGAAAAAACCTCTATAAATCGATGATAATATCTAGCTAAACCATGAAAGGAGCGAATGTCTTCCACGTTCTTAGGAACATGCCACTCCATTACTGCCTTGATTTTATTTGTGTCCAATGCTATACCCTCCTATGTTATGACATGTCCCAGATATTGTATCTTCTGCTTATAAAATTCGTGCTTCCTGTGTTTTACATACAAGTGATTTTCTTGTAGAATATATAACACAATCCACAATTGTTCGCTATGTTCCATCATACTTTGGATTAAATTAAAATATCATCAATAAAAAATAGTAAAACTTTGTAAAGATAAGGGTGAAATATCCCATTCATAAGACACATAAAAGTAACTGGAGCATTAGTCAACCCAAAGAGTAGGAATACAAACTCGTAGTGGCCATAACAGGTGTTGAATGCAGTTTAACATATATCTTCTTATTTTATCCTAATATGGTGATACCCTGACCTAGATAATTTTTTGAGAATATCTTGGCACCCTTGACTTGATAGAATAAATCGTCTATTCTTGGCAATGACTATTTAGCTTTGACAGTCAATTTATTTAGCTGTAGGTAATCTATACAGAATCGTAAAGTGCCATATTATTTTTAACCAAGAGTACTGAAGCTCCCTGTGGTGATACACTGGGGCATATGTAGCTTTTATCCAACAATTATTGTAGTTGGATATTAGCTTTGTGAGTTTTGGTATACTCATCCTGTAAGGGGCTTTAGAAACCAGAGAAACTCCTGGAATTAATTCAATGGTGAGATCTATATCCCTAATTGGTGGCAGTCAGGGTATTTGTTTGGGAAGTTCATCTGCAAATTCATGAACTACAAGCAGATGTTCCAATGCAACTGCTTTTTTCTTGGAATTAGGGTAGCCCACCTGCACTGCATAAATATGAAAACCTTTCTGCATACACTTCCCTAATTTAGAGGAAGTATTCAGTCTCAACTGTACAAACTTCTTAAATCCTTGAATTTCACATCTAACACCATCGTCATTCCCATAAATGATAGTCTTGTCTTTACAATTTACCAGAGATTAGTGTGTTTCCAACCAATCCATTCTAATTAGTACATCATAATACCCTAGAGGAAAAAAATTTAAATTAATTCATAGGGCCTGACTTGCTACCTCAATCAACTAATTTTCTACCTTGGTCATCACCTAGCTTTTTTCTCTTGTGGCTAATTGAACTAGCCAAGGTTGCCTAAATTTATGGGTATGTAATTGACATAGTTCTACCACCCTAGGAATTACATAACTTAAAATGGCACCAGGTTATATCAAAATTGAAACAATGTGTTTAAACATCTTACCTTCCATTTCAATCATACTAGGTTGATATTCCACTTGACAGTCCTCTAGTTATGTGTTGATTCCTAGTAGGCTTATCACCACGTCGTTCATGATTGAGGCTTCCTAAACATTGGTTACTCGTTCCAGTCGCCAATGATGAGGACATTTCTTGATGTAATTTGGTTCCCCACAACCCCAACATTGTAGAGGTGGTTTCTTGGTTTGATTCACTTCAAATTTAAAATATGGATCCACTATTTGCGGCTCATTATGCGATTGATTTTTCTGCTGATTTTTCTCTACAGGTTTTCCATATCGTCCTTTAAAATAATTTCTGAAACCAATAGACTTATTAATTTTTCTATTTTTCACATTATTTTGTCCCTTTTTTTCCCAACCAACTCTTGTTGTTATGTTTTTTCTGCATCTGTTGATAACAAATTTGCGCTTTCCTGATGACGTCATACATTATTTTCGGGTTATCAAACTATATTAATTTCTTCATATACATTAGTAACCTTCTAATAAACCTTTCAAATTTATCTTCTTCACATAGATATGGTACATATCATAATAAATAGGTAAACCTCACTACGTATTCATTGATGGTCATGTGGCCTAGTCCCAGATCATGAAACTCTTTGGCTTTGTCATTGTAAAATCACTTATTCAAATATTTATTTTTAAAGTGATTCTAGAACGTTTCCAAGGGGTCCATATATTCATTGATATCATGTGCTGCCTTTAACTCCTCCTACCATAGCGTTTCTTTCCCATGTGTTGGAACAGGATCCCTAACTGTGTTTTGATATGTTCCAACGCTGCGTTTTTGATATATTTTTGTAGTAATTAGTCTTGCGCAGGGGCTTTAGGGTGGGTCAAAGCCCCAAATGTATTGTAATGTGTCAAAGGGTAGACCTAGAGTCTGCAAACCACGGTTTGTGGACCACATGATAGCGCAGGCTATGATGATATAAATAGATAGATAGTTTGAGTCTAGAGGTAAGTAATATTGATGCTACGTACGAACTGTTGAGATTTGTTTTGGTAGTTTTGGGTAAGGAATCCTATTGGCTATGTGCACGGAGATCCTTAGTCCTGCTGTGTGTGGACCCCGCTGGTTGTGCGTGCAGGCTGTGACTTGGGTTTGTAACTTGGTTTTGGATGTTAATGAACACAAATCTATTGAATTATCTCTATGTTATCTGAACTAGTTGTGTTATTACTGAAGCAGCTCTATATTATTTGAAGAAGCTGTGATTATATCTGCAATATATGAATTAGCTACGATTGTGTTATTCTATGGTGATAATTCTTGATGTGCATGTGGATGCGAAGGTGTGGCTGAGATTTGCTTAATAATAGTAGCTTTGTTTATGTTTACATGATGTTATACTGTTAAGGGCTCGGTAATAAGCTATTTTATGTGCAAGCTTGATAGAACTCAATGAGATCTGTCTTAATTACCCACTCTCTCCCATGGTGCGAAAACTTGGTTCCAATACCCACCCATACTACTTTGGGTGAGACTTTGGCCTGTGAAAGCTGGTCATTTCCGAAAGGCCCAGTAGTATAGGGATTTTTTGGTAAAACTTAAATCAAAACCTAGGTCAGGACCCTTCAAGCCAAAAAATGGTTCCGTTGCTGGGGCTGGGAGCATTTTGAGAGAGAGATCGAGTAATGCCACGAGGCCGTTGGAGACCTGAGAAATTGGAGCTCAAATACTGGTTCGAACAATAGATCTAGGATTTTTATGTGAAAGAAAATTGCAGCGCAAAGCTAACAGTTGAAAAGTGGAAGAAAAAATATATTTTCATAGAAGTATATGAAATTTTCTTTGTGACTTTTGTGCACGAGCTCTAGGAGTGGCTAGAAAGGCTAATAGAATTCCAGACGCGTTGGAAAGACGATCAGGTTATGTAGTGGACTCTGGAATTGATTCAACGGTTGGAGAATGCTGACAACACAATTAACCAAACCGTAGATCATTGGGTGGATAGTGTGCTAGGAGGATTTGTAACAAAATTCGCAGTCGATCAGTTTGTATCCTACTATGAGGCGGACCGGAGGTTCTTCAAAGGATTATGAGGTAAGTTCTTATGAAAATTTCCGCTACTAATCAAAAAATTACTATGCGAAAAGGAAATTTTGTGCAGCCACACCGAATGAATGACCTCTAATAAGAGTGAGAGTACAACACGAAGCGGTAAGTACTATCGAGTCAACTCAGAAGGGGATAGATCCATCTACAGTCCATTAAGAGAGCTAGTTGCGCATGCAGGAAGTAGTCCTCTGGCTACACCATCATTGAGTCAGCATAAGGGCAAGAACTCCCCTACACCTCCGCCACTACCGGAAGAAGATATGGCTACACACATGAAGCTGCCCAATTTCAAGGGTGTAGGAGATGAAGACATGGACCAATTTTGGTTCATAGCGGAATCAGTATGGATTGTGCAGAATGTTGCTAATGATGTTGTAAAATAGGCGCAACTATCCGTCACCTCTGAAGGAAGGGCCCTGGATTGGTTCATGGGGTACGTAGGCCAGCATGTGGATCCATCAATACAATAGATTAAGAATGCTTTAAAGCAACAATTTCGGAAGCCTAAGTCCTCCACTTAACTAGTGTTTGACTTGAAAGACTTTATACAAGTGTCTGCTCAACTTAGTGTTCCTAAATTGATGTCATAAATTGTCAACCAGGGCTAGTAAACTGTTGAAGTGAAGTGCACTATATGTGCCTAGGTATATTCTTCCTACTTCATTGTGTTTAGTTTTTTTCTATTGTTTTTGGTTTTTTGTTTTTGTGCTAAGAGGAAAAGAACTAAATTGTTGGCAAAGAGAAGTTATTGGTCACACTAAAACAGAGCAAAATCTACTCTAAACTATGTATGGCACCTAAGAACAGAAAATGCTAATTCACCAATTACAAAGCTTGACAAGGAAACTAACTCATAAAATTAACTCAGTCCAATTCATTTCATTAGAGGTATGCTGGAACGACTTGAGAAAATGATAAGTTTGATGCAGTGAGGTTCTTTTAAGTAAACAACAACTTACAATATCACAGAGAAAATCTCATCCATAGTTAGAAATTTGTTGGAACACGTTGAGAAAATATTATCTGCAACATAGTAAGGAAATCTATGCTAATTGAACTTATGACACTAAAATCAACCCATCCTGCAACTCAAAATGTTACTCTTAAGCCTCATTCAAGGGTTACAGATCTCTTGGAATAGCTTTGGAAAAAGGCTGTTTGTAAAATTATGAGAAATTGCAAAATAGTCAAGACCTCAAAATGATATTACTAATTCTTGTCCATATGATAATAATGTGTTAGAAAAGACTAAGAACAAGAGCAGTTTGTAAATAATGAAGGCCTTTAAGTCAAATTTAACAAAACCAGAATACAACTAGCTAATAAAACTTGAAATGCAATGAACAGAACTAAACTAATACGAAATTAGCCTTCGAAATAGTACAGCTCTATCTCATTCAATGTTAGTGATATTTTGGAACAATTCATGAAAACAAGATTGACTGCACTATTCGATGTAAGTAAGCATAAAACATGAAGTTCAAAAAATTGCCTAAATTAAGAATGAAACAGAGCTAAAGTTACTTATCTAAAAAAAATATGCACAAAGCCTTTCAAACAGTAGGGGCCCTCTACCATCGAATTGGCACATGAATATCCTCAATATTTCTTCAGATCATGCATTAAATTTTTACTTCTTTCATTCAAGTAAAACACTTCAAAAACAGAGTATTACAGTCTTGGACAACTTAACGACAAAACATCAACTAGCTAACTATCTCTCGGTTCACCGAGTTATTTTTATAAGCAAAATACATAACTGTCATTGAGAAGAAATAGGGATAGGTGTATTTTTCAATCAAAATCAAATTAGAACTCCTGTTGAGGCCTCGTAATTTGCTAAAGACATCTGCAGAGTCCTTGTCCTGGTAGAACTCTACTTCTTAGTTTTGGTTTCTTCCACGTGCATAACCACTTGCAGATTTTTGCTCAGACTTAGTAGAGGGAAAGGAATGATGTAGGTGAGTTCTTGAATTCAACCATATGCATTTTTCCTTTAAGTGACACCTGTAACCTGTGTGAACATAAAGATAGCTGCGGAATATGCGACTAGCTACAGAATGGCTGCATTTTGTAGCTAAGTCTAGTCAAAAATCACTACAACAACAAGACCACAAAATTTTAGTAAGTCAGTTATTGTATGCATTCTTAAAGTGACTTTAATCAATCCTATTGATATTTTAAGCCTATAATTGATAAAGGAAAAAGGAAATGAAGTGAAATTTGTTGAAAGAAAAGGACATCTTTGGGGCTCAACAACAAGGACCCATTGAGTCAGTATGGGAGGTTGATCAGCTGCTAAAGAAGGTTATCAGATATGGGGAATTTAAGTATGAGGATAGACATCACAAGGAATGCTTCATCGCCATGATATTACCTCACATGCGCATACATATGGGTTAGCAAGTGATTGAGACGCAAGAGAAAGCCTCAGATATTGCTATGAAACTAGAATTTGTGCCAAGAGACGATGTCCAGTTTTGGCTACAACAGATCCAGGGACAGCTAGAGGCAATGCACCTCGAAATCCAGAATTTATGGAAAGAACGAGGAAAAGAAGCTAGCCCAACCGTATGGTGCATAAGATGCTGGTGGACTACATGCAGGCTAGAGGGCCCAAACCATTGGACTCTAAAGAGGCTATGGGACCAAGCAGTCCCACGTTATGGCACGTTGACTATCGTGTAGCTGGACTACATGATACTAATTACTACCCGTGTCTTGTTGCCTATGTTGTAGATTTGAGGCAACAATGGTGCTGATTCTGCTCATCTATGGGACATGACAAACACAACTACCAGAAATATGACTTAATGATAGACTGAGGAAACCTGTACAGGGTACAGGCTGAACCTTCTTCATCACTATCTCCCTCGGGATGAGGAGGTTCCCCCGCTAGAGGCCAGGGGGAGGGGGGGGGGGGGGGGGGGGAAGAGGTGGTAGAACAGGTCGGGGAAGAGGGAAATTGATCTGTTATAGTTGTGGAGAAATAGGGAACTTCGCAAGGGACTGTCCGAACCTTACACCACAATCTTGTAGATATTTTAGAAAATTGGATCATGTGATCGAAGATTGTCCAGTACTAATAGAAAAAATGCAGGAAAAAAAATAGACGCCAACACAGAATGTGCAAAGGGTTAAGGCAAAACTACATGATGAGGGACCCAGTATTAATGTCATAATGCACAGTGGCATGGCTACTAGAGGAGCTAAGGAAAGAGTTGTGGTTGAACCCTCTATCCAAAAATCCACTATAAAAAACGAAAGCCTAGACCTACAGAAGGAGAAATAAACCTTCATAGATACTCACAAATATTTTACCAAGGATGAGGCATCTACTTCCAAGGCTCCAGCAAACCTAAAAGTGGAAAACGAAGTTAAATCATTCCTATAGGCATGTATGAAGTTGCTACGCAACCATAAGGTAGTAGAGAATCTTCAAGCATTGATAGACAGTTGCGCAGAAAAAGCTGACCCTCCAACAGAAGTTAAAGATGTTCACAAACTTCACAAGCATAAGAAACACACTGCTCAGGAAATGCGACAAATGTCCTGCCCAAACAGACGTGGTAGAGGATGGGAGAACCTAAGCTAGAATGGTCTACTATATAGCTGCGTGTGGCTAACTAATAGAAGATCATACCATTGGGGAGACTATCAAAGATTATGGTAGGTATCACAGGGGTTAACGTATACGCGGATTTTGAGGTAATTCAAATTGTGGAAGATGTAGACCATTATCCTATGCTCTTGGAACTAGATTGGGCTATAGACATGGGAGGCATTATCAACTTGAAGAAAGGGAGCATGGTTTTTTAGAATGAGGGTACGAGAGTAATGGTCCCTCTAGACCCAGCAGAAGGAGAATGGTATATAGAACCTGTGCACAAAGAAGATGACATGGATCATATCTATAAACTAACCGTTCGAGACAAGGATTGGATTAATCTTATGGCTGATGGCGTGCTTTGCTGGGAGAAAGACAGTGAATGCCTCTCTCACTCGGACGGGGAGATCAGAAATTGGCAGAATCAGTTACAAGACGTATCTGCGCTACGGTGTCTTAGGATCATGAAGAGCTTCCGATGTATCTCCTCAGAGGTAAGAGAGTTGCCTTAATTTGATGGTTCTAGTAGTATTAGGGATTTTCATAGAGCATTCAAAGCAGAAGTCCCCTGCGCAGTGGTGGGAAACTCATAAAGGGATGTTTCAGGATTGGGAGGAATGTCACAAGATGATGACTTACAGTTTGAACCCCCAGTTCACCTATGCATGGATACTTTCCTTGGCCAAGGGGACCCATGCAAGCACTTGTCCGTGTGGATGGATGTGTGGTGCAAAAGGACCAGGGGTGAATGGGTCCACCTGTTTATTCATGTCTTGGGACCAATCCCCATTGCATGGTATTTTGATGCAGAGCTACATCAGCGCACCTGCTACTGGGTGACCATAAATGATGATTCTGTGGGGACGTTTGGGTTGATAGGCAGAATTGAGGCATTAGACGAAGCCCTGCAAGACATAGATTCCCTAGTATTTGAGGAATCACACCTTCATTTGGAGTATGGGGCACCAGCTTGGGATACACAGATTCAGGATATTGCTAATTGCCGCAATATATCAATCGAGGAATGTGATGAAGACCCATGAAATGTCACTTTCCCATAATCAGAGGGTGAATGAGCAATTTTTTGACCCCCACTGCAGACTGTTGATGTGACCTGTGGGTCATGTGCATCACTTTAAAACTGGATGCACGCCCTGTCAAGCAGCGACCTTGGTGCTTGGACCCCAAGTATAATCAGAAAGTCAGGGAAGAAATTGACAAAATGCTAGCTGCAGTTATCATCAAACCTAGTATAGAACAGTCAGATTGGGTAAGCTCTATGGTGGTCCAAGAGAAAAAGACTAAACGAGAAATAAGAATCTGTGTCGACTTGCGCAAGCTGAACGATGCTTGCGTACATAATCCCTTCCCTACGCCATTCTCTGATGAAATACTCAATAGTGTGGGAGAGCAGGAAGCATACTTGTTCACCAATGGGTATCTGGGCTACCATCAGATCAGGATCGCACCAGAAGATCGCAAAAAAACTATGTTTTCCACTGAATGGGGATCCTTCCAGTACACCTTCATGCCATTTGGGCTCAAAAATTCCCCTGCCATCTTTTCACGGGTAGTGGTCGCAGTATTCAAGGAGTTCATTCACAAGTTCTTGGAGGTATATTTTGATGATTGGAAAGTATTTAGATTGATAAAGAAGCATGTCTCGAACCTGCGCATGATGTTGGATGCCTGTAGAAAGCACCAGATTTCCATAAATATTAAGAAGTGCATATTCTGCGTAACTTTCAGGATCTTTATACGCCACATCGTCTGTCTGCAGGGACTAATGGTTGACCCCACAAAGGTAGTGGTTATCATCAACTTAGCAGTCCCTACAATTGCGAAACAGTTACACTCCATCCTCAAGCACAAAGGCTACTATAGGAAGTTTATTCGAGGGTACACATTGATCACGAAACCCATGGAGAATTTTTTGAAGAAGGACGTTTCATTTTTTTGGGATGCGGAGTGTCAAAAGAGTTTTGAGCTACTCAAGGAAAACATGGTCTCTGCACCTATCCTCATATTTCCTGACTGGGTGATGGTTTTACATGTCCATGTAGATGCTTCAGGGATCACCCTGGGAGCTGTCCTTATGCAGCCCGCGAAGGGGGACATTGACCACCCAGTACCATTTTCTGGCTCAAAAATCTCTAGTGCGGAGCGTAACTACTCCACTACTGAATGTGAGGGGCTAGCCATGGTGTATGCTGTAAAAAAATACCGACATTATCTACTGGGAGGGTACTTCAATATTTTCATGGATCACACAGCTTTGAAGTACCTAGTCAATAAGCCTATGTTGGGGGGGAAGATTTGCCAATGGTTACTGCTATTTCAAGAATATGACTTTGAGATAATTGTGAAGCCGGGGAAATTAAATGCTAGGCTAGATGACTTGTCCCAAATCGAGAGTGGTGAAGGACCAACCAACCTAGAGGAAGGATTTCCTGATGCGCAACTATTTGATATTAAGGTGGTCGATGAGCACTTTGCCGATATTATTCAATTCTTAATTACGGGGAGGGCACCTACAGAATATTCGGTAAAACAAAAGAAAGAGCTAGTGACCCACGCAACTCACTTTACCATCATCGTGGGCCACTTGTATAAGCTGGGAGATGATGAGGTACCACGAAGATACATTTTGTAGCATGAAAGACAAGCCATTTTAGCAGAAGCCCATGAATCCCTCAAGATATCTCAAGATTTGGATGTTGTGGTCAAACAGCTGAATCAGACCCTGGAAAGTGTTGCCACTGCTATTGAAGGCCCTCCTCGATTTGCGCAACTGAGAGAAGAAAGAAGACCATGCAGTAAGAGAGTGATAAGAGGCAACAGATTTCTTTTGTCCACATTTGATGGATCACTCAAGTATGCAGCAAAGAGTTGGGTAAAGAAACTAGAGGCATTTTTCCTACTACATCTAGTAGTGGAAAAAGAGGCTATGGAAATCTCAACGCTACACTTGGAGGGCAAGGCAAGATCTTGGTGGTCCAGCCATGTAAGAAATGCAAGGGTATCTACTTTTGCTGATTTCACTCATCAGGTAATCAGAAGATTTGACAGTAGAAGGTCAGAGAACGAGGAGTCCTCTTCTCCATTTGAGGAAACTTGTGCCAACACTGTCACAGCTACGGGGGAGTATCCCTCAGCATCTTCAGTTGGAGGATCCAACCTATTGGGGGGAAAATCCCTTATAGCCATTCAAGATACTTTTGAATTTCATCAAGGTATGTCTAACTTTTCATCTCCTATTGTTTTAGAAAATCATATGGAGAATTGTATACCATTGCACACTGCTCATTTGGGGCAGCATGATTGCACTGCGTTGTGTAACCTTGGTTTGATCAAGGAAGGGTTGAGACATCATCCTAATGGGCCATTGATGGGCTGCACACCACATGTGAGGGTGGGGTGTGATTTCTTGAAGGATGGAGTGAGATTGGTCCCAAACAAATTTATGCAGAATCATATGCTCATCCTTGGATTGAGACATGAGATAGAGTATGAGGCAGCAACTATATCATTGAAGAGACTAGCAGCGCTGCCAAACAATAGCGGTGAGGAGGCTTTACCTTTATCACATTTGAGTCCTGATGGGTTCAAGATGGTTATGGACATGAGATCTTCTCTAAGGGATCTCCGAGGAGATGCATTCCAGCATTTCATGAGATGCAATGAAGAGAAATTGGTTGTGGATGATGATAGCCCACATTTGAGGAATGCCAAGATAAAACTTGATGGGAGGCATCCACATGAGGTTGAGTGGATTTGGTTGGAGAGAAAGAGGCTGGTGAGCCACTTGCAAATTTATGATACAGGGCAGTAAGAAGAAAAGCTGCGTTGGCTACTCTTGAGAGAGTTTGGCATGAGGCATATCCTTTTCTGAAGGGTATGAGGATGGGAGACACTTGGCAGGACACTAACATCATATGGCAGCCTAAAGGTTGGGTGTATCATGTTGATTTGATCCTCTTCTCATCAATCAACATATTTTCACCTCATTATTTGTATGATGGAGGTGTGAGAGGGCAGCAAGAGTCATTATTGCTATGGCTTCTCTTGGGAGAGTATCGACATAAATTTTCCCATACTTTTCATGATATTTCCAGAGAGAAGGAAGGCACATTCATGGTGCAAGGGGGCTACCCTTTAGCATTAGAGGATTATTAGGGGCTTCCATGTAGGAAGAGGATATTCTCACATAGCAGCATGATGGTGGATGTCTTTGGCATATGAGATGTCAAAGGGAGGAGTCATGGAGCCTTATTTTTAAGGCCTACAGTGCTGTCACATGGGAGTGTGTTCTTATTTATGGAGTGTCCCAAGGAGTATATGTATCCCTTCTTCTTGAAAAATTTTATGAGGAGATCCTCATGGGGGAACTTATACATGGACATCACTTTCAGCCTACTCACCATGTATGGTAAGAAATACATCTATGTACTTGTTGATTACTCCACTGAGTATTTGTATCTTCTCACCATATATAAGCAGTGCATTGCTCCACAAGAGAGCAAGAGTATTTGTGGGTTTCATGGTCACTTTACGGCCAATGTTTGTAATGATAGTAGCCCATCTATACATGACTTTGGGCAAGTGTATTTTTATTTTGTCTATGTACAACTGATATAAATTGATGCTTACTTCCTCATGTTGGAGGAGCAAACATGCACAACTTATAACTTGTTGCAGAAACACTTGCCACATGACATTCTCAAACAACAGTTGGGAAAACTGCATAATATTCACTTGGAGAACCTTTGGTACCATCCAAAATTGCACATAACTTTCAACATTTTTCTGATTTGGATGCCAAATGGTGATGATGTGCCATTCATCTTGAATGGAATGGTTTGGGTTGGCATGTCTCCTGATTTTGGAGGAAGGGTCCATGGAGACTCAATCTTCTTCTTGCCATTGGAGGGCAATCATGTTGTACCCAAAGATTAGCATGCCCTCTACACTTATTATAAGTGGAGAGGAGGACAACGTGGGATAGGCCCTCTTGCCTATCATGTTAATCTATTCAGCCCACCTACACTTTAGGAGCCCAAGGTGGAGGAGATTCTTCATGAGTTTCCATATTGGAGGGTGACTCATTCCATATGGATGACAGCTTGGGGGTGCAGGTTCCATTTGGGAATGAGAGTTTCCCATGCACTTCAAAATCCATGCTTTGAGAGGACCTCTAGACTGCACATAGTTGTCTCCTTGATTATGTTACTGTTGCATGATGATAACCATTTGGGATGTGCACCAAATGCTAATTTGTTTTCTTGGGAAAGGCACTATGAGGTTTCATTGTTGAGACAACATCTTATTCCTTGGGGGAGCTTATCATATGAGGATGCTACAAGGGGAGAAGAGGAGGTTCTTCAATTCTACCTCTATAGTTTCTTAAGGGCAAGCAACATTTGAGAGGGGAGAACTGTAATATTCCAAAATTTGCACACAGCAATTTGGAATATTAGATTTTTGCTGCTTTCACCTAGGAGAGGAATAAATGGGTAAGGACGCCCATGAACAATAAAAATATGAATAATTTCCACCTTAATAAGGAAGGGGATCACCTTAGGAGCTATATTTTACACTTTTAGGTGTGAACAAGGGAAAAATGGATGTGGACATAGTCAAGTTTGACTAAGTCAACATGCATTCTTGAGGAGGAAGAGATCACCCAAGTAAACTAGCCCAATGTGAACAAGGATCAGCCTAGACACACATATGAGAACTGGATTGAAGACCCCTTAGTGTGAAAAGAGGCATTGCAGGTGGATTAGTCCTAGTTGACCAAGTCAACAATGCTACTACAAGGGGGAGGGAAGCCAACAAGGACAATGTAGTTTTGAAGGAGGAATCTTCACTAGGAAGTCACGTCAACAATGTGTGGGGTTCGAGGTGAGGAGGCTCACCAAAGATAAAAAGGAGGGCATAGCATCAAGGATATCATTCAGTATTCAGCTATCTTTGGTTTTTTGACTACTTGCATGCTTCAACTATGGTTGCAGCACTGCTTAGTGCAAAGAATTCAAGTGTGGGAATTCCATCCTATTCTTTGGATCAGCTTGCTTAAGGGATCTAAAGGGAAGGTTATGAACTTCAATTCCATCATCTGGCTTAGGGCCATTAAGCTAGAAACTTCTACAGTGTATTCATCTTCAAAAATTGCATCTTTTATGTAGGTGCAGCAGCAGCAAGCTTGCACCCCTAGATTTTGTGCTAGTGTTTGAGGAGGAGGTGTTTATTTTACTCTAGTAGATCTAATAAAGAGGGCCTAGGGAAATTTTATGTATCATTCAACTATTGTATGTTATATTTAGCCATGCTTAATACATAGTTACAGTAAACTGCGTTATATTCTGCAGTGTTGCCTTTTATACATGTATAATGTCGGAAACCCTTGCCAGGTGTCTTATTCTTTGTGTAAAATAGGTTAAACCTCCATTTCTTTGTTGTTTGATAAATGTAAACTCCAAATCATTCTGATTTCATCATTTTCTGTAGAAAACCTCATGGGAATTATGCTCTCACAGTCTTCAGAAATTCTGTTGTAGAGAAGTCAGGGGATCGGGGTGTTTTTTAAGCTATCTTGAGCTGGGGAGATCTGTTTATGGTAGCTAGATTCATTTGTTTCACCTCCAATTCTGCAAGTGGATTTTATATGGTCTAAAATAAGGGATCCAAGTCCCAATATCCACTTTTATTTCGTTATTTGCTGAAGACAGCAGTTTAATGCCCTATATCACTACATTTCCCCACTTGGGAATGATGATATAGGCCATATACTTGCTGAGGTTCTTTCATATGCTAGTGAGATGTTATTTTACATATGATGAGCTAATATACATTTCCATGCTCATGATTTTCTGAAGCTCCAACTTTGGAATATCTTAAGATATTCCATTTTTTGTAGAAAATCCCAATTTTGGGACGAGTCATAAGATTGTGATGGGGGCCTGTTGGAATAGGGTCCCCTGGCTGCATTTTGATATGTTCAAATGGTGCATTTTTTATATATTTTTGTAGTAATTTGTCTTGCGTAGGGGCTTTGGGGTGGGTCAAAGCCCCCAATGTATTGTAATGGGTCAAAGGGTAGACCTAGAGTCTGCAAACCACAGTTTGCGGACCACAAGATAGCATAGGCTATGATGATATAAATAGATAGATAGTTCGATTCTAGAGGTAAGTAATATTGATGCTATGTAAGAACTGTTGAGATATTCTTTGGTAGTTTTGGGTAAGGACTCCTGCTAGTTTTGTGCACGGAGATCCTCAGTCCTGCTACGTGCGCACCCCGCTAGCTGTGTGCACAGGCTGTACTTGGGTTTGTAACTTGGTTTCGTATGTTAATGAACACGAAATCTATTGTAGTATCTCTATTTTATCTGAACTAGTTGTGTTATTACTAAAGTACCTCTGCGTTATTTGAATAAGCTGCGATTGTATCTGTGATATATGAATTAGCTGCGATTATTTTATTTTGTGGTGATAATTGCTGATGTGCATGTGGATGCGAAGGCGTTGCTGAGATCTGCTTAATAATAATAGATTTTTTTTATGTTTACATGCTTTTATACTATTAAGGGCTTGGTAATAAGCGAGTTTTTGTGCCAACCCGATAGAACTCAGTGAGATCTGCCTTAATTACCCACACTCTCCCAGGGTGCGAAAACCTGGTTCCAACACCCACCCATACTACTTTGAGTGACACTTTGGCCTGCGAAAGTAGGTCATTGCAAAAAGGGGCAATAGTATAGGGGTTTGTTGGCAAACCATTAATTCTGAACCTGGGTCAGGACCCCTCAAGCCAACACCATGCAATTGGTAAATGGCTAATCAATCCTTTAAATTTTCATCATACTCATAAATTTGAAATTTTTTTGTCATGTTTATTAGCCAATATTCCGCCATTTCTTCTGCTTTGCCATGATAACTTGGGGGCTTGATTTTCTTAAACTCGCCCTGAAATTCAACCTTCCTTTTATTCATTTTCTTGTGTTCATCAATGTTAGAGGTGTCTCCATACTCTTTCTCATGTGATTTCTGATTTCCTTATGATTATTGTGTTTGGCTTCCTTCGAGTATGTTGTCTTCTCTTCTTCTCTACCCAATTTCCATTGTCAGAACTTTTTTTTGAATTCCGATGATTCTTTCTATCTATCGAGCTCCTCATAATACATTCTTTCTCACATATCAAGTTTTGATTCTTTTTTCTGGAGTGTTGTCATTCCAGCTCTAAGTTGTTGCACAATTTCCATCAATGCCAATGTTGTATTTCAAGTTTCATTCTCCAATTGAATACACATTTCTCGGTTGGTTCCATCCAAAGGTGCAGAACCACCTTTGGTAGCAGGTCTTATTGGTGGAGTGAAAGTATTCCAACCTCCTCTTCTCCTGGTTTTTCTCCCTCACTGTGAAAAAACACAACATAAATTATTTCCACCCTGTTAGGCTATTAGTGTAGAAATCCAACCCCTTAGATACCACCTCTAATGTTCCCACGTCAACACCATAACAATACTAATTTTGTTTTACATGAGCAATGGTATTAACATTATTATGAAATATTATGATTTGGTTGGAAGTCATAACAACTTTATTAGCATATAAACTTTGGTTTTAGTGCACTAACCTAGGAAGGTTCTTGTGACACACACACAAACACGCACACAGATATATATATATATATATATGGATATCACATCTCTTTAATTTGTGCATTCCTATGACTTATCTGCTTAATTAAATTTATACTTGGGTTGTCAATGCCTAGTCCTCCCAACTGTTCTAGATCCTTCTCAACATCATACGTGGCAGCCTGCACATCGATCATGGTTTTTAATAAATGAATATTACACTCCTTGGGATCACCATCTCACCGATGGCTATCCAGAGTTGGATCAACAATGCTGGTTGATGGGCGAGTGTTAGTGAGTAACCACCCTCCCTTATCTCGCTCCTTGGTTCATTCAATTCATCTCTCTCTAGTTTCTCTAGCCTACTCTGCAACAATGCTTTGGTTATGTTACATCGGAGGCCCGTTCAAGTGTCGCGACCTACATGCCATTCAAACGAGGCTTGGTTACTTACAAAAACTCTTTCCAATTGCATCTTGCTAGGTATTTCTGATTTGATGTTTATTTGTGTTCAATTTGGGGTAATTTGGTTGCATTATTTATATTTCTCTCTCTAAACTAATTTCAGGATTGTATTTGCAGGATTTTAGAGCTCATGTTCCTAGTAACGTACACAGTACCCGGGTCTCGTTCCTTTTTGGAAACCAACTTTGCGGGTAAAACCTCTTTCAATGTATTATTCAGGGTTGTCTTTCCCTATCTCTTCCTTAGGTTCCCAAAAACCCTTTTCCCTTTTTTATTTTTTTCTCAAGATTGCCTTCTAACTGTTATCTCTTAAAATATTTCTTTAACTGTCTTGAGTGTGGGATCTTTTATTGCATCCTAATTTTTCGTAACCTACAGCTGGCCCCTTTTCTTACAAAAAAATTGCAAGTAATTTTTCTACATACATAATGTGTCCATAATTATTTAATTAAGTCCTTATTCTACATTTACTCTAGTAAAAATAAAATAGATTCTAAGAGTTACCCCATTGACTGACAGGAATACATTAAGGGTATTGATTAATATGCCACGAACACACGTGATAGGTTATAGGTTCATTAAGTGAAGACCCCATGCTTACATGCATGGAAATAATGGCTATCTTGCTAAATTATTTTGGAAAAATAGTTTGTAAAAGATCATGTTAGTTCTTTTGGGAAATGATCATGCAATTGCATGTATAAAAATAACACCTATTATATTAATTCTTTTGGGAAACATCACATAGCTCCATATAAAAAGAAATAGTTGAGGGGCTAGTTTCTCTTGAATAAAGTTTATATAGTTGCATGAATTAACTATGGAAATAGTTATTTCCTTTACACACACTAAGCTGATGATTGTTTCACTGGTTCTCTTAGAATATGTTATGCATGCATAATAGTATCTATATTTTAGCCTTCCATTTGGAAAAATTATGCATGTACATACAATACTATGTTAGCTTTATGTTAGAAAGATTATGCATTTGCATGCAAGATTACATATCTGCATGGAGGAATAAAAACTATCATGAAAAATTTTATGTATTCACATGAAAATATTGTAGCTCATGTGTTTCTTCTCCTTTAAGTGAATAAGGGCAATTATGGAAGTTTTATTAGGAAAAAAATGTGGTTTTATGTGTGAGGAAATAACAGTTAATGTCACTTTTGTATATAGACATGTTTTGATATTTAAGATATTTTAATTAGCGCATGTGCTATATTGTTAAGAAGACATGTCATAATATATTTTGTATGTTTCATGGATGCACATGAATAAATGTTAAAGCATTAATAATAATAAAATATTATTGGTATGATCATTGTTGGATCTAATCATGATATCAAAGTCTGTCGATATACTAGTTGTAGGAAAGATTGTGATGTATGTGAATGATAGGTTATGCTTAACATTGCGGCAGGTAAAGAACTAATGGTCCATGCAGATTGAGGAGCTGCTGCAAGATGGTCCATTGATAAGAACAACCAACCCACAAAGTCATAGAGATTGAGAATTTATGGGTAAATGATATCATAATAATTATAATAGCTTCTAGCTAGATATGTTGTATTTAAATGATATTTATTTGTAAGATTTTATGAAAATGGTTAAGAGATTGACTACCTTAAAAGACATTGAGTGAGGGGTGAACACCCTCATGAGCGTTTGTTGGTTTTCACTGTACAGGTTTTCCAGAGTATACCGGTGTCTAATGATGTGGTTTACCATTGTGCAATTTTTATGATGTTGATTCTTTGCATGATGTGATATTTATATTATCAAGAATGTGATGAATTAACTTAGTTAAAATAATCATGAAATTGATGCAAGGTTAAATGAGGAAGTTTAAGCTAATAAGCTACAATAGTGACAATTAATAGTTGTGTAACTTACTCTTTCTTTTACTAAAGATTACGCTATGTAATTATGATGGTTCATCTAATGGTCATTAAACAAATATGGAAATTAATTCATAAATTTACATGTTGAAAAAATGGTATAAAAAATTTCTAACTCCATATACATTTTCTTAGAAGTTAAAAATAAATATTATAATCGGATTTGTTACAAAAACATACAACCAGCCCATAATAAAAAAGAGTTTGGTGTATGATCGAAAAAAAAACCTTTATGGAGTATCTAGATTGCGAAAGTAGTTTAAACATACTACTCAACATAAAACAAAAATAGACATATATTTTATAAGTGTGTATATCACTGTCCATGAAATCCCCATAAAATATATAAAACCGATGCATCAAATTCAAATTCCAGGAAATACGGATGTCGATATGACTGTACTACTCCATCTACGTGTCTATTGGTCTTCCATGTGCGCAAAACCTGTAGGACACCCTCCTTAACAGATTGTCTGCATGTGTGTTCTCCTCCGTTTAATAATGGCTGCATGATAATATATTATTTAAAATTTAATTTGTAATTAATAATTACTTTTAATGTATATAAATTGAGATTGTGATTGAACGAATAAATTAAACCATATATTTATGTTTATATTTTATTCTTATAAAAACTATAGAAACTTTTAGATTTAAATACATTAATATCCATAGTTTGAAACAAACTTTATTATTTTTATTTTACAATGAAATATGGGGAATTAAGTATAAAATTATATTATATATATTTTTTATATTTTTAAAAATAAAATAAATTAATCTAACTCTACTTATTTAAATAGGCATTTATCAATCATATTTATAACCACATTAATAAATGTTGTTAATAAAGGTGGATAGACATATGTCAAGCATATTTATTTATTAATGTTAATTAATATTATTTTATTAATATGAAGATTAATTAATTATTATTAATAAATATTTATAATAATGATGATTAAAATATTTATAAACTAGCAATTGCACCCAAATGTTGCAAAGGAAATGCCGTAAGACATAGATTCTTAGATTTGAGAAGAATTGTGACATATAAAAGATGACTGGAATTACAAATTACAAAATAAATGTCATTCAAAGCTAGAATATACAAAGAAATCAATTACTAGGTTCTCCCTATTCCAAATGAATCAATTTTTAATTATTTTTTATTTTTATAGGATTGGCCATAGTTGCATGAATTTGTACTTATTTTTAATTCTCAAGCATCTGTCACTATGTTTACAGTTTACTACTCAAGTATAACCAATCTATTTTAGCATGGATTGAATTTAGTAAAAAAAACTTTAATTGGAATTTCATGTGGCGGTATCAAGAGAGGCTCATGCAATGTATAAGATAGGATTAACAGTATTGACATATTGGAGCCCTAATGTGAATACATTTTGTGATCCTAGATGGGACGAGGTCAAGAGAGGAATACATTTCGTGATCCTAGATGGGGATGAGGTCAAGAGAGACCAGGAGAGGATCCTTTACTTGTTAATCAATATGCCGCAAAGTAAGGGAAGGGCAATTAACAAATAGTTTAGATCCTAACAGTACATGTTTAATGACTGCTGAGCTATCACAGATTTACTTACAGGTGAGTCTTCTGAGTTGTCACAGATTTACTTACAAGTGAGTCTTCCATCTGCTGCTTGTGTCATTCATCTCGTATTCCAGTGCATATCGATGGTAGTGGGATGACTTCTAAACAATTTGGCACATTAATCTCTAACGTTACATTATCTAAACAATTTGGCACATTAATCTCTAGAGTTAAGCTTTTTTCATTTTAATCTCCTCTTTGGTTTTCAGTTCCTCATATTTATCCTGTACCTGTATATTGCCTACCAACCTGTCACAGTTTTCCCTTGCAGGGGAGCCTGGAAGAGTAGTGTATGAATGAGGTGTATGTATAGAATTCACCAAAAATAGCGGGCCTCCTCCAAAATCCCCGCATATCCACAAACACAGAGGACTCAACATTTTTCTTTGGTAGATGCCCTCGTCAAATATGGTGTAATGTTTCATTTTGGAAGGAAAATAGAGAAGATTTCATGCCATTTCCATCTTAAAACACACATCCACAGTCGCTCGCAACCCATATTTCTGCTCTCAAAATGAGTTACATCTTCTCTCGAGCTTTGATAATTGCCATTTCTGCAAAGAAGTTAACAAAAAAGCAAGCATAGTTCAAAAATGATAATTGTCAAATCGACGGTGAAAAACAATGACAACTGTGGTTGGAATCAACGGTGGAAAATAAAAAAGTCGAAAAAAATCAGTGGTGAAGTGTTTAAAAAAATGCACCTTGACCATAATTATACCTAAAATATTAAAAAAAAAACATTAAAATGAACACAATAATATTAAAATAAAACAATAAAATATTTAAAGATTCTGCCAACTTTAAAATGTGATGATTGTCGTCTCATTAAGGATATGTCGTGAAGGGTTAAGGCAGCAAGGAAGATGTTGTTGCACACTCCATAAAATCCTCACTTTCAATACTTCAAAAAAGCAAAATCACCATTAATTAATTTACCCTCCATAAATCAGACTTTCGCCAGCGATGATCATTCAAACGGGAAGGAGAGGATCCATTGCCAATTGCTGGTAGGTTCTTTGATCGCCGCAACTAACATAACCACTCTAACTAACCATTATTCGCATCGTAACCACTCTAACTAACCATTATTCACATCGTAGGGTTGATAATCTTAGGTTCTTTGATCGCCGCAACTAACATAACCACTCTAACTAACCATTATTGGCATCGTAGGGTTGATAATCTTTCAATCGTCTAACACATAAGATCGATGGTACCAAATGGTGTAGAGTGGCAATCAGCAAAGTTGTTTTCAAATAAGAATGCCTTACGGCATAAAAATGATAATAGATAATAATTATTAATAATTATAAATTATTGGTAATTAATAATTAAGAATAAATAATATTAATTAAAAATATTAATACTTATATAGTATCATTCTTCTTATTATTATTTTATTATTGAGTATTAATAAAAAAATATAAATATTGATATTTAAAATTAATAATTATAATAATGTTAGATATAAAACTTTTGTTCCATAACGTAGCTAAATGTCTTTGGGATTAATCACATTATTAGAATTTGGTTAATGATGTGATTGTGATCCATAATGTAGATAAATGTCTTTCAAATTAATCACATTATTAGAATTTAATTAATAATGTCATTAATTGAAAAACATTTATCTAAATTATAATAATAATAACATTAATAATTATCAATTATTTATTAACCAATTAATAAAAAATATTAATATTACAAATTAATAATTATAATAATAGTATTATTAATTTTTAATTATTAAGAATTATAAATTATTAGTAATTAATAGATAAATAATAATAATAAATAATAGTCGTTATTAATTATTTACTCACATTAAATTATTTGTAATTATTAATAATTAATAATTATCACTTATTTTTATCATTGAGTATTATTAATTAATCCATTAATGAAAAATATAAGTAACAAAAATATAAATATAAATATTAATAATTAATAATTAAAAAAATATAAATATTATTAAATTGTGTATGTTTGGAGAGTCAAGAACATAATGTTGTTGAGAATGTCTGGAAGTTTTGCTAGAGGAGCTCAATGTTTCTGGTGAACACTTCACCCATCTTCAGGGGTAAGAAGCCGAACATCTTCACGGCTAAGAAGCTTAAATAAGGTTGGAAATTTAGGAGTGATGAGAAATTGATTAAGTCAATAAAATGAAAAGGAGTACAAATTTTAAATTAAAATCAAATTGAAAGTTAATTGAATCAATGAATATAAATTTAGAAATTATAAATTGAATAATTAAATAAGATTTTGAAATATATATATATATATATATATATATATATATATATGAAAAACATATTAGCCATTAGATAATTAAAAGGGGGGGTTAATGAGATAATTGATAAATTATAGGTGTCCATCATAGCTTGTAGATATAGATTAGAATTAAATTTAGTGGGATAACCAAAGAGATTTTTAGTCTTATTATTATTTTGGATTTATTATTTAATAAAATTAAATAATGGGACTATAGATGTGGAATGTGAATGATTAGGTTGGAATTTAACATGAGGCTAACCTAAATGAACAAATAGAAAGGAAGGTATACAAGATGAAGAAAGAAATGAGGAGGCACTAAAATTAGAAAAGTTATACTTGAGAAATGAATAGGTGATGAAGAGGTTAGGAAGGGTTATAATTAGATTTAGCGGGATGGTGTTTGGATGAAAGAAAGTGGATGGTAGGCTTCCAATATTGGTTAAGAGGATAACCGTCATCCCAGTTAAAGTTATTGGGATACTTTTCAATTTCAAGGGCTTCCCTAATGACCGAGATGGAATGGTATGGGCACATGCAAGGATTTTAGATTTGTCAAAACAAATTAGGTGTTTGGTAGCATGAGAGTGCTCAATTATGACATATTTTTTAATTTGGTTGTGGATGGTTTCAGCCATATGTTCTTTCAATCAAGTTTTAAAGGATATGTCGATTTTTCCAATGCAAGACTTTCTGCATGAGCAAGGGATCTCATAGACTCCAGGACCTATCATGGGGTCATGTTTATCTTTGGCTAATATGAAGAGTTGGCTTAGGGTCCTCTGGGGCTTAAAGAAGGCTTTAATGTTCTTTTTAGAGAGGACACTGGATAAATGATCAGTAACCCCTTGATTGTAAGGAAGGGTGACCTTGGTTAAGGGAGGGGTGCTAGGATGTTTTTTAAAGTGGGGATGGAAGCTAGAGCATAATGACTTATTGATCTAGGAAGAGGAGTAGCCATTAGACTTAAGCGCTCTAGAGAGATGGGATTTTTATTTGGGAAAGGATTTGGATGAGGAGATTCGAATAACGCAGGTGATAAGGGTTTTGAGAACAAGAAAGTTTTGAGCAGGGTCGTGGTGGGAATAGGCATGAAGGTACCTATTAGTATGAGTCTTTTTTTCGTATACTTGGTGGGTGAGGTATCCATCCGAGAGGCGTGTGACAAGGACATCTAGAAAGGGGAGGGAATGGTTCTCTTCCAGATCCATAGTAAATTGGATGTGGGGGGAGATGTTTTTAAGGTGTGCAAGAAATTTGTGAAGTGCACGGGTACCATAGGACCAAATTACAAAGGTGTCATCACAAAACATTTCCAATATTTAGGCTTGAGGTGGAAAGTTTCAAGGACCTTAGATTCGAAGTGTTCCATAAAAAATGTTAGCAAAACAGGAGAGAGGGAAGAGCCCATGGTTATGCCCTTAGTTTGTTCGTAACAAACCTCGTCAAAAGAGAAGAAAGTGGTGGTTAGAGAGAGCTTGATGAGGTTAAGGGTTTCCAAATCTACAACCTTAGAGATAACATCAATGACTTCGAGAACAATAATTTTAGTAAATAATGAGATAACATCATAACTAATCATGATTTCATTAGACTGGCATCATGTCATTAGAATGACATCATGGCTAGTTTTGATGTTGTCTCACCTTAATGATACAAATGAATACTTAATAAAATAATTTGAACCAATATTATATTTTTTAATATAAAAATTTAGAATATATTCTAATATCATACAATTATTTATGATATTATTTAATTAAAATATTAATTATTTATACACAAATGAATATCTTAAAAAATAATTTGAACCAATATTGTATTTTTTAAATAAAAAAATTGTCGAATATATTCTAACATCATACAAATTCTCTTATTTGAATCTAACTACTTTCAACTGATTTTAATTTTTTCATTATAATTAATGTTTAGTTAAATTGGATAGTTTGGAATAATTTTTTTCCCACTTTTTACTTTTCTATTTCATATTTTCCAATGCTTAAAAATCAATGATTAAATAATAATAAACTTAAATTCAACCTACATTATCCATAACCAATATAAAGTCAGAAGTTTTAATTATACTTTACTATTAAGAAGCGACAAGAGACTTGAATATTCTTAACAAATAGCTTTAGGAAAAGTCGAAACTTGACATGAAATTTTTATTTCGGAAGAATATATCAGGATAATTATTTTGTAAATATAATGAAACATGAGAAATACACATTTTTTTTAGCTTTTCAAACCAAGGATTAAAGGGAAATTTTATTTTAAAAGATTAATTTTTTAATATGATTTTTTTTTATTAATCTACTTTTTTTTACAAAGTTAAATAATTAAATATTTAGAATTGATTTGGTGGGTTAAAAGTTAATTTGTTATTATAAATTAAACTCAATTATTAGCCGAAGGCTTCTCTATATTGGAAGTTGATGTTGATTTATTTTTATAAAAAAAATTTAGACAGATAAAATTAAATATGGGGGCGAATATACCCAGGATATGCAACACAGCAATGAAATAAATATAAGGATTATTTTCTCATATCCTCTCTTTCTTGCCATGATTTCTTTGAATATTCTCTCCGTAAACGAGGTCTTCAATATTGACATTTTCTGATCTCCCTTCTCTGATTTTGGGAAATGCATATAAACAAGTTAATTTGTCAGACCAACTTGTTCGATTATCTTTTTGTTTTTAAATCCGTAATTCTGATAATTATATTACCACGTTTTACTATTTCTAATCGCTTCCGTCAATTTGTTGATCTGTATGCTCAAATAAACACATTTGCCTTTTGGTTTGTTTTTTAATTTGTGTAGTATGAATATTATTTATTTTTTTATTTTTTTGGGTAGATTTTGGAACAATTTATTAATTTAATGAATGGAATAGAAGGGAAGTTAAAACAGTATAATTTGTTTTTACTTTTAAAACTGTTTTAAAATTTAAAAATAAATTATGTCAACCTCTTTTTTCATATTGTTACTGTCTAAATAATTGTTTTAAACGTTTAAATGTGTTTAAAATAAAATATTTTCTCTTGATCTATGCCAGATTTGTATTTTATGGCCGCGATGGTGGAATTTTTTAGTTAATTAAATTTATTTTTTTGGTACGAACTAAAGGTATGTTACATATGGTGTCGGAAGTAGGTTCCAAAAATAGGTCTATGGGAAAACCATAACGAAAAAATAAAATTAATTGCAAAATATTTTATCGTTTAAAAAAAAAATGATGTGAATTTGTTTTATGAAATACGGTACAGTGGAAAGTAGCAAAGAAGTGCAAATTGGTAGGAAATCTTAGACCACCTCTGGGTAAAGGACAAACCATGGTTTTACGTGTTATAGAAAATAGTTTAAGTTAAAAAATAAAATAAAAAAGTTGTGGTCATACATAAAGGGTATAGGTAAGTAAATATCAATTGTGTTGTATTTAACCAATGTAATTTATTGGTAATGGAAATTAATTTTTTAAGTGGATTAAGATGTAAAATAGAAGCATATTGTTACTTAATGATACTACAAACCAAAATTAATTGAAGGAACAATGGATCACTTAATGATAGTCATAACAATGTTATTGCAATACCAATGCATAGTCAATGTGAATTTTTATAGGTAGAACTAAGAGGTCAGAAATTTTGTTCTTATATGATTATAATAGGACGATACAATTAAGGAAGAGATTGCAAACAAGTAATCCAAATGTGATATGGTGAAGGGTGAATGTGAGGTGTTGGACAAGCATTTTGAAAGAGAGGTGTGGACAAGCATTTTGAAGGAGAGGTGTCTCTGTTACGAATACAAATATTACGTGTTATTTCTAAAACATATATTGTTGACAAAGCGTATATGATTTATCACCAAATGTAGGAGGCCACAATCCATATGAGCAAGCTCATTTTTTTTTTGGAGTTCTTTCAGGACAGTTATAGGGTAAATTTCTTGCACAAAGCAACAAAAGCCATTATTTTAAAGTTGTGGGTTCTTTAAATTAGGTGTTCATTTGTGAGGATTTTCATACTCAATGGGAAAAGGTACCCCGCGGTTATGAGTTAAGAGGCATAGATGTGTTATTTTGTTTGTTCATCACTATTATGAAACAAATCATTCTCATATTAAATTGTAGGAATACTCTATTGTAGTCAAAGAATTTGAAGTTTGAGAGTCCAAATATTAAAGACATATTTTTTATTGAACCATCGTAGTGAATTCATAGCCTATGTTTTTAGGTAGACTAGAGATTACATATTACCCAGGAAATGAAGAATTTGGGAGAAAAAAAAGCGTTTCTTATATCTTAATGGATTTTGAGGAAATAATTTGGGAACAGTTATGCATCTATGATTATAATTATAGTTGAATTTTGATTATGATTGGAAATGAGAGGCTTTATGAATATTTAGCAGCTTTCATATGAGGTGTGATCTATGGATTATCTTAGGGTCCCAATTTCACTTATTTCACATGATATTTTGAGCTTAATTTTCTCACCATATGGAGTTGTTAAAATTTATATCCACAATAGAGTGTGTGGATTAGATAAGGTTTCTTATGGGATTTACATAATCACATTCATTATTCTCGTCTTGGAAAGATATTCCATGGATTCAAGAGAATGTTTTGAGAGTTTAGGTGTTATTTGAGGTAGAGGTTTTGTTTGGAGTCTTTATTAAGGAAATTAGCCATATGAATAAGTCTTTATTTAGAGACAAGGCCGAAAATGGTTTTTACTTCAGAACATAAAAAAAAAAGAGGAATGCATTTAATTTTATTACCACCAATGGATTTAACAAGTAGTCTATGATATATTCATTATCCTTCTGCAAAATAATAATTAAACAAAAATTTCACAAAGTGTAAAAATAAGAGGTGCCAAATTAGTAGCTAGTTTTATTAGGCTATTACAAAATTATAAAAGTAATTTTCATTAATTAGCAAGGAAAATTTCGGAAATCTCAACACAACAATCCTACTCTTGGGAATTCACTATTAGATAATTAAGTTAAGGATAAACTAGAGTTATTGTATGAAGTTTCTTTATGAAGGGATGTAATCCTAGAAGGTTGTCTCATATAGGTCGTTCAAAATATTGTGGGAAAAATCCAATTTTTTATTATACAAACACAAAGAAACAAGGGTGAAGAAATCATAAGCAAACAACTAAAATGTAAACATATCAAAAGTTTGTTATAAGTATTATAAGTTGGTAATCTAGTATTCCATACAAGGTAGGGTTTAGAAGAAAATGTTGTGAATCTGCTAATGGCAACTGTAAGACTCTACAAATAATACATCTATGAGTGTACTCAAAACACATATGTATTTAAGGATAAAATGATAAATGAATAATGAAATAGAGGATAAAAAGTATCCTTCTATACAAATTACCTCTAATTTGAGCACACACACATATTTCAAAGATTTTTTGGATAATATATAAGCTCATGCAACTAGTAAAAAATGAGATTTTAACTCTAGAATTTGTAGCATGCTCTAGGTTGAGCATACAAAAGACTAAAACTAAAATAGTTGAACAAAGCAACGACAAACATGGCTATATTATTCCTATTGGTAAAATAAGGAAGCATTGTCTAATTGAATAGTCCATTACTCTATAATGAAAACTAAGATGGAAGTGTAACATTCAAATCTATTGGATAAAGGAATATTGCTAGTTTCCTTGTAAATATATATATGGTATATAAATCAAATAAATTGTAACCAAGAGAATTGGTTGACAAGAAGATACCATATGGATATGTGGCTAGTGACATATCTGAAAATTATGTTAAATATGTGATATGTACGTAGGAAGAGATAGAAAAATAATTATAATTTAAGTTTAAAGGAAAAATCAATGTGGAAAGTAACAAAGTATGTAGAAAAAATAAAGACTGTCAAATTGAAAACAACAGTAATAAGATAATTTAACTACCCAAGAAACTAGAAAAACATGAAGACACCCATGAATATGTTCGTATAAGGAATTGCTGAGATGGGGGGTGAATTAGTAACTGTATGATTATTTCAAATTATCTTTTTTTGTATATGTTCATACTTAGTTCCCTTTATTGTATCTTAACTCTAAGAGCATTAATTCACAAATATATGAGCATTAAAATTTTTAGCAACAGTTCTCCAAATCAACACATTCACACATAGACACATGTATTTTCACGTGGAAACCCAAAGGGGAAAACCACCAATTTTCTATTGTTTTAAGATGTAAATTAATCACTCAATTAATTACATCAATTTGTTTGCGATCACCCACTCAGTGGAGGCACCAACCCCCTTTTGATAGAAAACACCAAATTTTCAAGAGGCACCAACCTTTTTGAACGCAGACCACTACTTGTTGTTTCCATTGTTCTACTATTTCATACAATTTTCAAACTAAGAAAGAAAGGAATTTTAGAAATAAGGAAAATACCAATTCACTAAGTCACAACACTACCTTTTACTCTAGGTCCTCTGTTGAATCATCGACTACTCCAGTCTTGCACAATCGCTCCTTCTGCATTCTGCTCAACTCAGCACATGGTCAACACTCTGTTGTATCACAACACATCCTTTGTTTCTTCTCCCTCAACTCATCCTTTGTGCTCTACCTCAGCTCAGCCTTTGTGCTCTACCTGTTACACAACACACACATAGCTCTCACACCACATCAAATTCAAAAATAATGTTTTCTCTCAATTTTCTCAATGACTTTGGAGAGTTTTGTTCAACTTCCACGTACTACCCAATCTGTCTCAGAAATTTTCACGCAGATCACTCAAGTGTTTCTTTGTGTGACACACTTTATTTCCTTTGTGTCTTCCTCATGAATCCTTTCAGAGACATAATTACAAGTATGGGAACCTGAGCACTTCCTCTTACTAAACATTAAATTCTCATTCCACTTACATACTCCCGTGGGGCTCTCCATGCTTATTCATGGCTTCTCAGGCTTGAACTATACTTCGACATGACTTCTCTGCACTATTTATTTCACTGAGGCATGCAAGATTAGAGCTGGCTTACTCCAAGGATAAGAACATACTTCTCTTAAATCAACCTGTGCAATCGTGTTTCTCATTGTCTTGGCCAAGTGACCTTATTGTCCTCATTAATTTCATGAACCAACTCTTGTGTGAAATACTTTAATTTGCTATTGGCCCATCCATACTCGAATACTGCTCTATGCTGTAATATCAAATTTTTTACTCCACAGGTTTACACCAACGAAGAACTCCATGTCACAACTTTCAAAATGAAAGCATTGCGATATTGTACTTCTTCAATTTCCTCAACTCCTTTAGCTTTTAGCTCTTTTAGCACTGCTTCCCATAGGAGTGTGTTCCAGAATTACATCAGAGCCCCTCCATCAGAACTTTCCTTATGAACAACTACCAAATAGTTGTGACATTATTCATCCTATGATATGCCAACCTCCATCAGGACATAAAGGTTGCATCATCAAACCATGTGGCGCCTCCATAGTGATGCCACGTCTCACCTAGAATTGGCCCACCCATACACACTGAATCTACCTGCCACGTGTCCTGCCATACTGCCACATCATGTTTTCATCATCTTCCACGTTAGCTTTTCAGAGCCAATCTCATTCTACCATGTGTCCTTCCATATGAGAGAGAAGGAACCTCCAGACCTTGGTTTTGAAACTGGTTTCGTTGTTATCTCTTCTTTATTATTTATCCATGCTTTACCTCTTATCGACATGTTGGATATTCGCTAATCTCTGACATTCCGATGCATCGATATTTTCAGACCTCCGATATGTCGATGACCTCTGATATGCTAATGACCTCCAGCTTCTGATGCTCTGATATCACTGAACCTCCAACTTTTGATCCTCTCATATCACAGAACCTTTTATATGCCGATGACATCCAGCTTCTGATGCTTTGATATCACTAAACCTACAATGTGCGATATTTCTATATTTTCGATGTTTTGATATCTCGGAGTCCCGATGCTCCTACCTCCGATATTTCAGACTTCTCAAGGCTTCAAGTCCTGAAATTTAGTAAACTATATCTTTTAATATAGGAATCCATTTTTGGACTTCCGCATATCGTTGAAATCTCTTCCGGGAGCACTTTCCACTAGGTAGAGTCTGATGTAGAAATGGAGCACATTTGCTACCTTTGATGGTGGCTCCAAAATTCCTATCTCACTCAGCTTCTCAACCCTTTTACTTGTGTTGAAATCTTAACAATCGTAGTCAGCATTTAATGGATTTTCAATTAGTCGACTACTATGATGATTCTCTACTAGAAGCCTACAAATATCAATGAATCTCCATTGATTCTTGTTGACATCAATGTAAACACTAATAAAACCAGCCATTCTCCAAAAATATCCCCATTTGGCATTGATGGCAACACCATAAGCTCCCCCTTAAGCTAGGCATGAATTTCTCTTATCTTCTACCCCTTTTCCATCAATGGAAAAGAGTGCTTCTTGAATACTATCCCTAAACCATTGCAGTTTACTCTTCCATAAGTCCCACATGTTGAGTAGCTGCCATCCTGTACCAAAATAAAGGAATTTGGCAGGTGCAGTCACAACTCCTATGTGTTGTCTGATATATTCAAATGGTTCTCTTTCTAGTGGCTTGGTAAATATATCTACCAAATTATCTTTACTGCCCACATACTCAAGTCTAACGACATTCGCTGCAACTTTCCCCTTCACAAAATGAAACTTAATCGGGATATGATTTTTCTTGGAGTGCATGACATAATTTTTAGAGATATTGATGGCACTTGTATTATCACACATCATTGGAATAGGATCAGTGAACTCTACCTTCATATTCGTCAAAGTATGTTTCATCCATAGAATTTGCGTGCACCAGGTAATTGAAGCAATATATTTTGCTTTAGTGATCGATAAAGAGATGGAGGCTTGTTTCTTGCTGACCCATGACATTAAGCATCTCCCCAAGAAGAAAGTTGCACTTGAAGTTCTTTTTATATCATCTCGATTGCTAGCCAAGTCAACATCAATGCAGGATTTCAACTTGAATTTTTTTCTATTAGCATACCAGAGCCCATATGTTGTTGTCCCTTGAAGGTATTTGAAAATCATTTTGACAAAAAAAAAACATGAATTTCACATAGACAATCTTGAAATATGGCTACAATTCCCACAAATTGCATGATATCTAGCCTAGACGCTGTAAGATACAACAAAAGTCGTATAATGGATCTGTGTTCTCTTTGATTTACTAGGGGGTGTCTCATATTATTTAGACAAATTACAACCTGTAACCTTGGGTGTGCTTACAGGTTTGAAATCCTCCAATCCAAACTTTTTCAGAGTTTCTCGGAGGCATTTTTATTGGGATATAAACAATCCTTTCTGAGATTGAGATATTTGCAGTCCCGAGAAGAAATACAACTCTCTAATCATGGACATTTAAAAATGTGTTTGCATACACTCTTCAAATTGATTCCCTAGTTGTTCCACATTGCTTTCAAAGTTTATGACATCCACATACACCACTACTATCAATATATGGTCACCTTCAACCTTTATGTACAAATTATTTTCCACAGTCCCCTTTATAAAACCTTGCTGCTGAAGGTATCTATCCAACCTCTCATACCAGGCTCTTGGGGCTTGTTTGACTCCATATACGGCCTTTTTTAATTTGCACACAAATTCTTCCTCAGTGGTGAGCATAAAACCTTCTTGCGTCTCACTATATACTTATTCATGTATACTTCCATTGAGGAATAAAAAGTTCACATCCATTTGATATGCGTTGATGTTCTTATGGCTAGAAAAGGATAGAAAAATTCTAATTTCCTCTAGTCTAGCCACTGGTGCAAAGGTCTCGTCAAAATCTATTCCCTCTACCTGAGTATATTCTTCGTAGACTAAATGAGTTTTTTTTTTTTATTACTTGACCTTGTTCATTCATCTTATTTTTTAAAACCCATTTGGTTCCAATGACATTTTTCTCTCTACATCTTGTAATTAGCTCCCAAGTATCATTATTTTCAATTTGATCAAGTTCCTCATTCATTACTTTCACCTAGAAATTGTCTTCACAAGATTGATTGAGATTCTTGGGCTCAAAATGTGATAACAGAGCCAGATTTGTGTAGATCATATTTCCAATAAGTTTCCTCCATGATTGAACACCAGGTCTTTGGTCGCTGAATATTTTAATTTCAGGATGCTCTTTCTGTACATACCTGGAGGGTGTATCTAGCCTCCAAGTTGTGTTTGACTTCTAATCTTCACCATCTAATACAATTTCTTCTTTATATGAATCCCTCATCTCTGAATCTTCTTCATCCTCACATTTTATCTTTGTTCTAGAGGATTCAGGTTTTGCACCCAACTCATCCACTATTACATCAATGCAATCCTCAATATTCTTTTTTTTCTTGCTATATCATTTAG
Organism: Pinus albicaulis; assembly: GCA_034641835.2. Classification (NCBI taxonomy): domain Eukaryota; kingdom Viridiplantae; phylum Streptophyta; class Pinopsida; order Pinales; family Pinaceae; genus Pinus; species Pinus albicaulis. The sequence continues at coordinate 60,739,520 of CM076579.1, read as the reverse complement.
AGTAGCCAAGTAATATTCACTCATCTTCACGAGAATCAGGCTTTCCAAGATTCTTATCAATTTTTTTGATGAAGAACTTGCTTCCAAACACCTTCAGATGTTTAACTGATGCAGGTCTTCCATTCCACAACTCAGAGGGAGTTTTGTTACTATTAGGCCCGATTTGATTTATGTTGGAGAAATATATTTCCGCCTGTACTAATTCTACCCAGAAGGTGTGCAAAACATGTGCTTCATCCAAAATTTCTCTCGTCATTTCCTAAACCATCCTGCTCTTTCTTTCCACCACTCCATTTTGTTGTGGAGTTTTGGCCATTGATTATTACTTTTGATTCCATGCTCTTCACATGGTTCCTCAAATTCTTCTGAGGTCTGTTATCCTCCTTTGTATGATATTAATAATTTTATCTTGAAGTCTTTCTCATTTTCTACTTGATCCTTAAAATTCCTAAAATTCTTATATTCTTCTGAGTTTTATTTTAGGAGCACAATCCACATGGCCCTCGTGAAATAATCAATGAGCCGCATGAAGTAGCTTCCCCCCTTTAAGGTTTTTCATTTAGTTGAGACAAAAATATCTGTGTGAATGAGCTCCATTGGTTTAGATGAGGAAAACTCTTTTGTTTTGAACTGAGTCCAAGTTTTTTTGTCGAACTGACATGACTTATAGATTAAGTTATCCGACTTTGAAATTATTGGTAGTCCTTTCACGACTCCCATCTTACTGAATTTTACCAAATTTTTGAAATTCATATTTCCTAGTACATAACGGGCTACAATACTCTATTTGAATATGGGTGTCTATATTCGTGTTTCCATTGCTATCAACAAGAGTCAATGGTGATTCATTGATATATGCAGGCTTCTGGTAGAGAATTATCATAGTACCACGCTTATTGAAAATCCATTAAATGATGACTATGATGGTTGGGGTATCGCAAAAAGTAGAAGGGTCAAGAAGCAGAGTGAGGTACGAAGATTGGCGCGAGTACATAACGGGCTACCAGCGCCAAGGAAAAAATGGGTGTTTTTAGGGGTCTGCTCAGGAAATGATCAACAGAAGGAATGTTTTCCTCATGGAAAGGGATGCAATGATGGTATTTGCAAGGCATGACACTGATTATTGGTCACAGAAACGACCCTCCAATGGGCGAGATGGGGATTGCAGGGACGGTGACAAATTACTGTGTAACACTCATATTCACCCATTCTTAGGGTCCTTAACCTCATTTTGAAGGTTTGCAACTTGGTTTTCTTGACATTGTCATCCCCTTCATAACTCTGGGTGAGCTTTACACACACTTCCTTAGAAAAATTACAATGCATAGCTTTTTCAAGTTCTGATTATTTCCAACTATCACTTTTTGAATATTTTCTTAATTAGCCCCCTTTTTTGTTTCTTAACTATGAGAGAATTCATTCACAAATACATGAGAAGTAAGTTATAAGCATTCAAAGGTTCAACAATAGTTCTCCAGATCAACACATTCACACATAGACACAGGTATTTTCATGTGGAAACCCAAAGGGTAAAAACAACCAATTTGTTGTTTTTTTAGGATGTAAATTAATCACCCACTTAATTAAATTAGTTTTTTTGTGAGAACCCACCCACTAGAGGCAAAAAATCCCTTTTGATAGAAAACACCAACTTTTCAAGAGGCACCAACCTCTTTGAATATAGGCCACTACTTATTGTTGCCACTGTTATACTATTTCATATAATTTTAAAACTGAGAAACGGAAGAATTTTACAAATAAGGAAGATACAAATTCATTGAGTCACAACACTACCTTCTGCTCTAAGTCCTCTGTTGAATTTTCGATTGCATGAGTCTTGCGCAATCACTCCTTCTACACTCTGTGCAACTCAACAAATGATCAACACTTTGTTATCTCACAACGCATCCTTTGTTTCTTATCCCTCATCTCTGCTTCTATTCTCTAAATCATCTCAACCTTTGTGTTTTCCCTCTTACACAACACACATAGATATCTCACACTACAACAAATTCAATAATTCTATTTTCTCACAGTTTCTCAATGACTTCAAAGAGTTTTTTTCACCTTCTGCGTACTGCCCAGTCCTATCTCAGAAATTTTCGCGTGGACCACTCAAGTGTTTCTGTGTGTGACATGCTTTGTTGTGTTTGTGTCTTCCTGATGATTCCTATAAGAGACATATTTATAGGTATGGGCACCTAAGCACTTCCTCTTACTAAGAATTAAATTCTCATTCCAATTACATACTCTAGTTTGGCTCTTTATGCTTATTCATGGCTTCTCAGGCTTGAAATGTACTTCAACATGGCTTATTTTCACTCTATTTATTTCACTAAGGCATGTAAAATAAGATTAGAGGTGGCTTACTCCAAGGCTTAGAACAAACTTCTCTTAAATCACTTTGTGTAGTTGTGGTCCTCGTTGTCTTGATGAAGTGACCTTATTGTCGTCATTAATTTTATGAACCAACTCTGTAGTGCAATATTTAGTTTGTTGTTGGCCCATCTATCCTTGAAAAATCCTCTATGTCATAATATCATAGCTTTCACTCCACGGGTTTACACCAATGGAGCAGTCCATGTCGCAAATTTCAAAATGAAAGCATTGTGATATTATACTTCTCTGATTTCCTCAGCTCATTAGCTTTTAGCTCTTTGAGAACTACTTCCAATAGGACCATGCCCAAGCATTACATCGGATCCCATCCATTGGAACTTTCCTTATGAGAAACTGCTAAGGAGTTATGAGATTCTTCATCCTCTGATATGCTGAACTTTGTCATGACATCAAGGTTTCATCATCACTCCACATGGCGCCTCCATAGTGATGCCATGTATCACCTAGAATTGAATGACTAGGCCACTGGAACAAAAATGAATTTGTCTACCACGTGTCCTACCTACTACAAGGTCATGCTGACATCATCCGCCGCTTCAGCTTTTCAGAACCAATCGCATGCTTCCATGTGTGCTGCTAGAGGAGAGAGAAGGACCCTCCAGACCTTGGTTTTGCAACTGATTTCTTTATTAACTCTTCTGTAGAATTTACCTGTGCTTTACCTCTTATCGACATGTTGGATATTCACAAATCTATGATATTCCGATGCATCTATATTTTTCTACCTCCTATATGTTGATGACCTCTAATATGCCGATGACCCCTGGCTTACAATGCTCTAATATCACTGAACCTCCAACTTTCGATGCTCCGATATCACTAAACCTATGATATGTCGATGACCTCCGACTTCTGATGCTCCAATACCACTGAAACTCCAATATACGATATCACTAGATCTATAATGTTCCAATATATTGGAGTCCCCATGCTCCTACCTCCAATATTTCAGACTTCTAAAGGCTTAAAGTCTTGAAATCTAGCAAACCATATCTTTTGATCCAAGAACCCATTTTTTGACTTCCGCATATCATTGGAAATCTCTTTCAGAGCACTTTATAATTGGTAGGTTCTGATGTAGACTTGGATAACATTTTTTTCCTCTGATGGAGGCTCCAATCTTCCTACCTCACTCTGCTTCTCGACCCTGCTACTTTTTGCGACACCCCAACCATCATATTCATCATTTAATGGATTTTCAATAAGCCTGGTACTATGATAATTCTATACCAGAAGCCTACATATATCAATGAATCACCATCGACTCTTGTTGATAGCAATGGAAACATGAATACAGACACCCATATTCAAACGGAGTATTATAGAATTGATACAGAAATCATCAACATTACAAAAAATGGATCAAAATAAAATTTATCAAGGCTAAAATAAAGAGTGAAAATAGGTAATTCCTAAAGCAACTTGGTAATCGACCCTAAATAAAATTAAAGAAATACTTGATTTGGAATAAATATTAAGGATTAAATGGTCTCAAAATTGTATGGGATTATATTAGTATTTTTGTTTCATTATAAACCTCACTAATTAGAATTTTATAAAACCAAAATAACCATAAAAGTGGTTGATTAAATGACAGTTAATTAAACAATGAGTTGAATGATATAACCTGTAATGTACCTTCTTGGTGAGATAGCTTTGATGACTCTTAGAGATGGTGATTTTGATATAATGATATATTATTATGCATGAAAGAATTATGTACGAGCTTATATGTTATAGACCTGGTTTGGGTCACTTGGTTGTTGTGTGCTTATGATAATATCTATGGCTGTGTGTATAAGAATTGATTTTGGTAGAGATCATATTAGAGATGTTTTATCTTTTGGTATCCTATTTTTGACATAGGTATATAACACGGAACCTGATCCAGGATTGAGACACAGATCCATGGATGATCATGGCTATGTGGAACATATGGTTAATTATGATTTATGGATGATACATGATTTGTATGATCATATGTGCGTTATCTTGTACTAAGGATGATGTAGCAGGGGACTTGATCATTTCCAACAAGGATGCTCGACTTATAAAGGACTATGGAATTCATTTCTCAAAAACCAAAATGACTGTGGAAGTAAAGTAGAATCCTTGGTAAAATGTGAATAATTTAATTATGAAATTCGTTTGATTCCTTTGATCAATAAGATTGTGATGTGTGCAGGTCTTGGAAGAAGACCTTACCAAGAAAGCATCATATGATATGAGCTCACAATCAGTTTCTTAATCTGAAGCATGGAGTTTCAAAGAAGAGTAGATGAGAAGCCATGTAAATTAGGGCATGAAGTCCTAAATCCATGATATATAAATACGTGGAGTCTTGGATATATAGTAAAAGGATTAGGGCACAGAGTCTTAAATCCATGAAATATAAAGACATGGAATCTTGGATCTATAATGAAATTTTTAGGGTGTAGAGTCCTGAATATTTAAAAAGATCAAGGTGTGGAATCTTGGATCTCTAGAGTAGATCAGGGTGTAGGTTCCTCAATCTACTAAGGCACGAAGATGCATACAATATGGGTGTGCAATCCCTATTCTCTGGAAGAAAAATATTACTCATTACTAGCTCAAGGATGAATTTCCTTAATAAAATCTCATTCCTCACAATTTTGGAGTGACTTTCTAAAAATAGAAAGTAATGTCTAACATCTCAAGTATGACTTTCCAAAAATATTAAATCACCTCCAATCTATGGGTAATAAAATATACTTGAAGGAAAATCACTTAACTTATCATTGATAAATCTTAATAGTTCAATGTCGATTTAATCCGCGATATTATTAATATTATTATTATCTTTTATGAGACTCTTATATTTTATTAAAAGGGAATTATATCTCATCAATCGCTTGACATATCTATCCTTGATGATTCTCATGGCTCTATGTAACTCTCTCTCTCTCTCTCTCTCTCTCTCTCTCTCTCTCTCTCTCTCTCTCTCTCTCTCTTTTAATTATACATTACACTCTCTTTTATGCACTCGTCAAAGAATGGCATATTCCTCTTACACTCATTAAATACATTTCATAAAATATTCCTCGTACACTCTCTTTAATGCATATTTTACACTCTCCTTAACTAAGGCATGCATGCCTCTCATTAATGGCATGAGTTACACTCCTCTAAACAAAATACAAGGCATGAATATTACTCCTCTTTATGACAATATTTTGTTGCTCCTCCTATATATGTGCCTCATGTATCCTCACTTGGGGGAGGTGCATTGTGATACCAAGAGTTGGAGAGATTTGAAAAAGGTTATGAGAGTGAGAGACTTGGAGAGAAGTCAATTGCTTCAAAATTAATTTGAAATTCCTAAACTAAATTAATAAGTAGTTATACCTGGTGGAGTTGAGCATGAGTGGTATTGGGAGCAAGTGAAACTTATCTTCCTCAATTTTCCTTGGATATCTCTCTACTGCTATATTTTGGTACTGTTTTTGAGCTCTTACAACTCAGGATTTCTACGGGGAGAAGTTCTCCCTCGATATGGTTGGGTGGAAAAATAGACGGTTCACAATGATTTGGTAAGGATATTCGAGCTGGATCATACTTTCATCCTTTGGATCCATATATATACATTGCCATGTATAGCTATCAATGTTCTTGAAATTTTGGTTTCTTATTATGTTCTAAAGTGTTGTGGAAAATTTAAAGTGATTGGAAATTGTTACTTTAAATTATTACAAAATTATGAATATTTATAAAATAATTTATGAGCTAACCAACAATGATTTAATTGTTTCATGGCAGCTATGTATGAGAATGTACATGTAGGGGGATTAAAACAAAGATATGTTGCCAAATTTTTTAAGTTCATTTTATAGTGATTTTTTGTCCATGGCGGGTTTCGATGAGTTTGATGAAAATATATTAGCATAGACTTGATTTTTCTTTCTCCATGTACAGTTGTAGATGAATTTTCCACACAAAGAGTTTGATAAAAGTGATAAATGAGATAGTAGGATTTTTTCTGTTGTTGTTTTAAAGAATTGCATTTCTGGGATTGTCTGTTGCGATGCGGCTCAACATCACGGGTTATCTGTGCCATATCTCTAGGTAACCCCCACTTTGATTCCAAAACACTATTATTCAGACTCTGATTCTCTGATCTGGGTGATTTTTCAGATTCATTGTTGCTTGTCTAGACTGTCTATTGTTTGGTTTTGCTGATTTTTTTATTATCTTGGATTTACTTGGTTATCTATATTGATGATAGTAACCCAGTTAATGCACTTGAAATTGTTGTTTTAAATGCACAATTTTTGTAGATTTCATTCTTGCAAAGTGTTCGAAAAAATGCCTAAATGCTTATATATTGTATGCTCGCAAACAGTTTGTTAAAAGGCCTGAATGGCTGTAGATTTTATGCACATCAATTCTTAGAGTAAATTTCTCACTCACTATAGATTTTATGTACCATAAATTTATGAATATATTAGTCAATGGATCTATCTTCGTATTCCTGCAAGTTTTTGTATAAATGTGAAAGTCAATTTTAGTAAATTTGTTGAAGTGTGAATAGATCAACACGACAATGTTCCTTTTATCATATAAATCTATTATAAAAAAAGGGTGTTGTTGGAAACAATTTTACAGTAACCAATTATGTAGGATTTAATTACTTGTGCAAGTGAGCATAATAGGTTTCCCAAGCTGCATGTATTCATGGGTGTAGTCTTATGCTTGAGTAGTTGTAGCAAAAAACTAATTGTGCCTAATTTTGGCAAGGCCAATGTTTTACTTGGAACTCTTTGAAGACTAATATGTTTATGAATTTGTAACAGTAGCTACTCTGGCTATAAAATTCATTATATCAGTTTCATGATTGAAGCAATGTCATTATGCAAATAATTGATTTTCCTTAATACTTGGGAATGATAATTTTTAGTTGATGAATTTGGAAACATTATTGGATCAATATATTTGTGATTCCATTTCTTCATTTCATAAACATATCATTATATTTTATGATGAATATAGGCATATTATTCCTTAAGTTACCTTTTTATAGGTAAATTAATAATCATGCCCTTATATGTGTATTTTGACTTAATAGAAGTATGATATTTTAGGTTCCTGTGGCATACTTTGTGGTTATGATGTAAAGAGTCAATAAGTGGCACCTATTTAGCATAATCCAGGGGGTCAAATAGGTTTATTATTCTTAATTCTCTCACATGGAATTACGATGGAATTTATTTCCATTCTTGCTTAGAACTCACATACACGTATGAAAAGAGAACATGTTATCTTCTTTTAAAACTTGAGGAGAAATGTGTTTTGGAATTGGTTTTAAGGGGAAGTTATCCCTAAATTATTATGTTATATTCTTATATTGAAAAAGATGAAAAGACAACATCTTCATGACAACCAAGTTAGTCATAGTATGAGTAGTTATTAATCATGCAAAAGGTTATAATATTTTAGGAGGTAAAAAAAAATAAAAATTAAGTGATAGTGTTCAATGTAACCTTTAGTTCTCTACACTCTTGATGGTTGGTAAGGTGGGACCTTAAATAACCATAACTATTAAGGAAAAACTCATAAACTAAATTTTCGTTGGTTGATGTAGTGTTATCCTAAATCAATGAAAATAATTATACTAGCATATTGTGTGTTAAGACATCGAATGCACATAGAAATGTAAGGAGAAGAGGCCTCGTGGGTTATATATTGGATTTAGACTCACTTAACTTTCATCAACAACCTACCATGCAAGAAAAACTGAAAAAACTCAAGGGAGTGGCTTAAATAAAAGTGGATGAAGTGTAGAAGTAATGTTGCATATTTGTAAAATTATCCCTTAACAACCTGTGTTGGTAATGTGAGTCCTTTATTTTTGTTCCTCTTACTTTTTTGGTCTCTGATGTTTGTAAGAATGAAGAAGGGAATAGAAATTCCTTAAAATATCATTTCATCTATGTAAATAATATAAAATACCATGAAAGACAATTAGAAACTCTAAATTTTGACTTTCACATTAAAAAAATTGGATGTCGCTCATGTCATTTGGCATAACCAATATATAAAGGTAAAAAAATACCTACTATTATTATTGTTATGCTATATTGAAATTACTAACCTTTTTGGATGCATGTTGATAGCTCTTTTGGGTGCAGGTTGATAATATTTTGTGAGAGGTGTGAATAAAAATATAAAAAACCTATTCAACATGCTAAGAAATGTGTGATTGAAAAAAATAGTAGAGTTACTTTAGAATTAATAAATTGCTTAGAGCACAATGCAATAGAAATCGCCTTAGCATTGAGTAAACTATTATGAACGAAGAAAAAGAAGAAGTGTGGGACGCATTTCTTTTCCATATTTATAAAAGATGGAATTGAGGAAACACTCAAGATGATGTTTAATTTAAGAGGGGAAGATGCAACGCCCCTTTGGTCTACTTGTTAAACATTGACCAATTTTAAACATTGAACTATTATTGGATTTAATGTCTATGAATGCCATTATGAGACTAACGTGATCATGTAATATTTTATTTTATTATTAAATTAATAAACATATTGTTTGGGATACTCACGAAAGAGAACTAGAACTTTGGAAGATTTATTTCTAGCTTAGAAACAACTGTTGGTGGTCACATCCAAGATGGACCTTCCCTAAAAATCTCATAAAAATAAGTAGGAGAAAAAAATTAGAAAAAAATGGATTAATATGATGGGAGAGAAATATCATATTAAATCACTTAGTTGGAGAAAGATATTAAGTTAGGGTGGAATAAATCACTGCTGGAGAAAAAGGAAATATTTAAAGAAAAAGGGAAGAACCTTTTTCAAAAAATAAAAAGAAAAATTCCTTAGAAAAATTTTGGCATACCTTAAAGTAAGACGCTGCTAAAAATATGTTGAGAATAAAATATATAAAAGAAACCACCTAGGCATCAAAGGGGTTGTTCATTCCTGAAGTCAAGAAGGTGTTAACTTGGGGGCAGAACTATCATAAACAGTTCATGGTTGGGTGGAACGTGTGTTGTTCCTGAATATTTCCCAAGAATTTAATCACGATTAGGTGAAATTTTGTTCTACGTTATATATGTTGATATTGAAATAAATTAATATTAATAACTATAGAATGCAAATTGAACGTAGAATTCCTAGACTTATCTATATAGGCTAATAAATTTGCATGCATATATTGAACCCTTATTACACAACTAATCTAAAGGGATATATGGTTTATGTGATTTTTATATTCAAAGTTCCATGAAGATTAACAATCATTGAATAAAGTAGATGCATATGGAGAGAAGAATCTAGATGCACATAAAATAAAGTATGCATGCATGGGCAAATATTATTCTAGATGGTTACGAATTAACCTGTACAATTATATTGTGTACTAAGGGATAGACTTGAGAATCGAATATATGGTACGGGTAAAGTTAACTATTTCTTTTCTAGAAGAATATCAATTAAAAAATATAGGAGTGAAATGGATTTTTTTTGTGATTTATATAGTTCTATTACCACAAAAAAGAGTATTTACATCGTTTGTAGACTCATGCGAGCTACATGCTCTAGCACCAAAGCCAAGAAAAGATATACATCCATGATTTTTGGACCAACGAGTATCATTTTCATTTTTACATTCCATTTGTGACAGTGGTTTAAAAAAAAACAAAACCAAAAATCCTTAGAACCGAAGAATTCTTGATAGTTGTAGTCCCGAGGGGAAACATTCTTTGATGCCCAAGGCCCCACTCATTGGGAGGGGGTCTGTCAAAATCCTGAATGTTGCTGACACTAAAGTTGCACATGTATTGGATTTTATGGCCATATTGAAACGAAAAATGAAAGAAGACATAGGAACAGATAATTCATTCTTGGATAGAGAGAGTCCATGAGAAAACCTTATGCAGTGTCCTTCATCGGGTCATCATCGAGGTTGAGTAGATTTTGCAGAGTACTACTATCCTTGGTGCCGAAATAATCCCCAAAATCTTCTATTTTTACTTTTGGTGTAGCACCTTTGCTCGCCATTCTTCTTTTCAGCAAGGTATAATTCGAGGAGTCCCTGAACACGAAGTGCCTGTGATGGACAACTTCGACGTAGACTGTAAAATTATCTGTTAATGAATCAATTTTATTTTCTAGTGCATTATTGCTTTCCCGTTGCACCTCCATTGCGAGGCCCATAATTGTTTCATATGAAATGATAATTCAATGGCTATGTTTATAGGTTTTCCCTGACCCGAGTCAAGAATGGGTCTGAGATCCACTCAAAATCGCCATCTACATCTTCCATTATGGTTCTGCAATGAAAATTCCTCGCATGTTCTTCCAAGTTGGAAATCCTCTATTAGGTCTCTATATTTACTACAATTTCATAATATAGTGCAGCCCTCCTTGCAGCGGATTCAACTCTAGTAGTGGGAGTCATGCTTGGGGAGGACCAAAGGGAAGAGGAGGTTCCCTCACCACTGACTCGCCCCAACCGAGAAGAGGATTTGGAGTGACGGGAAGCCATATTAAGAGCTGGTGATTCGGATTTATGCTGGAACAAAATAAAATATATAAATATACATAAAGATAGAGATGCAACAGAAATAATACTTCATTTCATTAATATCAAATAACAGAAATATGCTTACAGACATAATGGAAATAAACTAGCTAGGGCGCTAGTAGCTTATCTCTAAGAATACATCTGGCACCTACAGGCCTCTGGACTATGTTTAAATGAGTCTCAAAGGCATATTTATTGTTGAGAAACAATAGAAAACTCTAAACATCCAAAAACCTAACCCTAGGAGATGAAGCGCCAAAACTGTGGGCCCCATTTGGGTAAATTGGTACATCAATCTTCTCGGGGACATAACTTTGGCATATGATCTATGTTTGATGTGCTCAATACCTCATTAGAAATATCTATCCAAGCAATACAACTTCTTTTGTGAGAAACATCAGTCCATGGACACATGTTGCTCCCGGTTTTCCCAAAAAACGTCATTTAGGGCCTCAAAAAGACTCTGCAAGTTGAGGACCTGAAAAAATGCTAAAAATATTAAGTTGTGTTGAAATTGAAAAAATGAAGGAACTGAAAGAAATTATGGTGGGGGTCCAAATGGAGTAGGCAGGTGGCCACCAATATCCACCTAGATCATTAGGGCCTCAAAAAGGCTCCTGAAGTTCATGACCCGAAAAACTGCTAAAAATAGTAAGTTGTGTTGAAACTGGAAAACTGAAAGAACTGATGGTGCAGGTCCAAATGGAATAGGTGGGTGGCCACGAATATCCACCTGGATTATTCCTCCCTCCTTAGGCAGCAATGGTCCCCATTGCGTTAAGTTCCTCCATGAGAGGCAAATTCTGTTGAACTTGGTATTGGATATTTCTAGGATGTCATGGACCTGTTGGCGGACGTGTTAGATGCATTCAATAAATTTGGTTTCTTCAGATAGTACATCTATGGATTATTCTTGTGTAGTCGCATGAGGTATGGAAACATCAGGCGGCGGTGTTTCAGGGTCAGATCAATGGAGTGCTTGTCCTTATAGTGTAGGGGAACCTATGTGGGTGAGAAGAAAATGTCCTTGTATTCCTCCACGATTTTGACCATCTACTGCAGCCGTGGAGGGAAGCCCTGTTTCGAGGCTTTGGCCAAAATATTCTTCTTTCCCTGTGAGCGAGATGTCAGGAAAATAAATTTCCTGGTTTGGGAAACAACCTTATTGCGTTGTTTTGCAGTAGTCAAGGATATGCCAGGAGACGGTACTACCTCTGGTATCCTGTACAATTTATTTCCCAAAATAATAGCAACATAACAAGGCCTGGACTCATACACAATTTGTTGCCTCCAAAAGTATGGTTGGCCCAATAATACATCAGGTACATCAAGAGGAGCAACATCACATAATAACTCATCCATGAATGACTTGATGTTGTACGAAAGGCAAAACTATTGGAAGACGCGGATATCTCTCCCTGGGTGAAGCCATCCGATGGTATACGGCTACAGGTGTGCTATGGTCGGTAGGCCGAGCCGCTTGACGACCTCTACTGAAATGAGGTTCTTTTGGCTTCTTCTATCGAAGAGGAATTGCAGTTGAGAACCCTTCACCCACATCTACGAATGGAAGAGGTGCCCCCCTCCTCTGGATCCTCGAGATACTCCCTCTGGAGCCTGGTGGTGGAAACAATGGCAGTGGGGTCCACATCTATGATCTTCTTCCCTTTGTCATATCCCTTGTCTGGGATTTGATTTGGGTGCCTTCAGTTCGTCCACCAACAACTGTTTGGCCCAACACTCATTTGTGTTGTGAGTGGGGCTGTTATGAAATTCACACCACTTCCCCGTGTCCTCCTTTGGATTTGTGGTGTTTTTCTAAGTCACCCCACTTTGGATTTTCCCCATGGTCTGTGGTTCGGGGGCACCTTTCCCTGGCTCCAGATTTGTGGATCCAAAGTCTCGCTTCTTCTGCTTAAATTTCTGCTCGATCTTGGTGGCATAGCGATATGTTGTGCCAAGCGAGGATATGTAGAGGAACTCCATTTCCTCCTGAATGTGTCTGTGGAGATAGGTATGGTACTTGACCCCCAAATGTCTCTCTGAATCTTTAATAGCTAACATTGTGTGCTGGGTATGTAACAAATTTGTTTGTTCGTGCACATCCTTATCCCTTTTCTACCGCATTGTGGTCCATTAGATGTTCTTCTCTTCGTAGCTCCCCATGGGGTAATATTGTTCCTTGATTCCATATCAGAACAAATTCCAAGTAGGTTCAACCAAGAATAGAGATGGTTTTGTCTCATCCTTTTTCTCACTGTAGGTTTCCCACCAGTCTTTTACATGGGGGGTAGCTTTGAGGAGTGAAAAAATAATCTTTTCTTGGTCGGAGAAATCATGGACCAAGAAATACCCTTCCAGCAAATTCAGCCATCTATCTACGACGTCTACATCTATCTGGCCTTCAAATATAGGAATGTAAAATTTTACCTCTACCTTGAAGGGAGTGGCACCTCTAGAGTGGTTGTTGGATGCAGATGCGCCGTAGGTGGGCAGTCATCGAAGGATCTGAGCAAAGTTATCCATCATCGCGTTCCTTTGTTTCTTGAGGGCCTCCTTGAGCAATATTTTGATACGATCTCTTTCTCCCTCATCTTTATTTTCTTCCTCTATGGGATTTTTTCAAGGTTTGCGAGGTTGATCTTGCAAGGGTTCAACTAGATCGAGCCCTAACTCCTTATACCCTAACCTCGTTAGGGACATGCAAAAAAAAAAAAAAAACAATAGACCGCTCTGATACCAATGATCCAGATTTATGCAGGAATGTAATAAAATACAGAAATAGACATAAACACATAGATGTAGCGGAAATAATACTTCATTTCATTAATATAAAATAACAGAAATATGCTTACAGGTATAATGGAAATAAACTAGTTAGGGCACTAGTAGCTTATCTTTGAGAAGAGATGTGGCAGCTACAGGCCTCTGAACTGTATTACAATGAGTCTTGAAGGAATATTTATTGTTTAGAAACAATAGAAAACCCTAAACATCCAAAAACCTAACCCTAGGAGATGAAGCACCAAAACTATGGGCCCCGTTTGGGTAAATTGGTACATCAATCTTCCCGGGGACATAACTTCGGCATATGATCTCTTTTTTACACACTAAATACCTCGTTAGAAATATTTATCAAAGGACTACAACTTTTGATGTGAGAAACATTAGTCTATTTACCCACGTTGCTCCTGGTTTTCCCAAAAAGGTCATTTATAGCCTCAAAACGACTCTGGAAGTTTAGGACCCGAAAAACTGCTAAAAATAGCAAGTTGTGCTGAAACGGAAAAACTGAAAGAACCGATGGTGGAGCTCCAAATGGAATAGGTGGGTGACCACCAATATACACCTCGATCATTAGGGCCTCAAAACAGCTTCGAAAGTTCATGACTCGAAAAACTGCTAAAAATAACGAGTTGTGTTGAAATTGGAAAGCTGAAAGAACTGATGGTGTAGGTCCAAATGGAATAGATGGGTGGCCACCAATATCCACCTAGATCAGCTGGACTGCTAGCAACCTAAGACAGGGGAGACTAACAACCAGAAATAGGGGGAAGTGGTGACTAGAAACACGAATGAGAGTGGTGAAAGGGGAGGGTGGTGATGATAAATAGGGATGAGCAGGGTAAAGGGGAGAGCCTGATAATGAACAACTATATTTCGAAAAGGAAGAGAGTGAGAGCGAGTATTCATAGGCACAAAGGATGATGAGGGACTTGATGGCGAGGGGTAGGATATAATTCCATGCCTTGGGAAGAACAGAGGGTAGGTGAGGCTCCAAGTAACCCTAGTGGTTAAGAGGTTGTTTGGGTAGCACATTAGAGGGAGTGCCCGATTTTCTTTTGAAGACTTAGTACTCCTATTCATTAGATTTCATTTTATTGGGACTGTTATCATGAGACATTAGTGGGGAAGTGACCCTAGGTCTAATGTTCATTCTGATGTCCTTCGATATTATACTTTCCCATGATGATTGCGCAATCTCTTTTGATTGTGCTTTGATCAAGATCCTCACATGCCAACGAGAGTAGCCTGATGTGGCCTTCCATGCCTTCATTTGTGAACCTGTATGCCATGTTATTTCCCTTACGTTTGATTTTCTAGAATATTATTCCATGAGCATTGTCTATGTGTTCCTTAATTCGGTGTAGGATTTTTTTAGCCTCCAATTGTCGAAAACTTGCGTGGCACTTGTTCCCTTTTGTAACATCTTATAGGCTGGGGTTTCCACCCACGAGTCCCCCTCGATGATTAATGGCTATAAGTCTTGTGCTCTTGCAATTTCAATCTCGTGCTCTAGGGCCTGTAACTCTGCAACATTGTTTCTATAATGGCCCAAATTCCCAGCGTATATCCATATTATTTTTCCACTTGAGTTCCTGAAGGCCCCTCCAAATACAACCATTCTTAGATTACCTTTGGCCACCCCGTCGTAGTTTATTTTTATTATTACCTATTCCAAAGGTGTCTATAAATCCTGGTCCTTACCTGTGCCTAGAGCTCACGTAGTATATCTACACAAGGGAGATTTCATATTTAAAAGAGAAAGGATTCTGAGGTCGACAAGGGTGGGAGGAATTGAGGAGAGGAGGGGAGAAATATAGGCAACTAATTCCTTGATAGTATGTTTGATTAGGGACAATATGTTCTCCTCCTGCTTGTAGATGCCTCGAAAGAGCCTGGCATTATATTCCTTCCAAAGAATCCAAGAGATAACTCTCGGGATGAGATTCCAAGCATAGTTCACCTAAGGGTTGGAGGAGAAGAAGGTCCTGCAGTTCTCAAGGGTGTTGGTGATGGATAAAGGATCCCGATCTGAGTTATTGAAAATGAAATTTTCCCAATTCTACAAGTTGATGGAGGAGTTACATTAATTCAACATATGATACTTATTATCTTCAATTATTTCATGGAGGTAGTATTTGGAGGGGCTTTTAAAGCCTCTTTTTCTAAGATTTTCCCAAGTTAGAATTTTCCTTTTCATCGTTATCCATAAGAAGAGGGTAATTTTATGTCAGTGATTTCTTTCCCATAGGATTCGTCATTTGTGGTCGTGAGGAATTTGGTCATGGCCAGCCATGTATCTGTATGATTCCTTGAGGTTGAAATGCCCCGCAACATTCAACCCCCATCTGATTTTGTCTTCTCCTATGTCATTTTGTATGGGTATTTCATGTAGTTCTCTAGAGACAACCTGCCAAGCCTAGCCGATTGTTACAAGGATTCCAATACTGACTTACCGTGTGCTTTCCTTTGTCTTTCATTGAGTTTTAAATTTTTCTGAATTAATCCCTATTGAGATTCAATCTTTGATCTCGGGTATCCTCCCAGAAGAGGCCTTGCTCACCATTTCCTATCTCCGGGAAGTTGTGGTTCTATATAACTTTCTTATTGTCGCAGGCCTTGTTCCACAATACAGATCCTTTGATATTCACATTAAGTCTAATCAAGTCCTAGAGATGGAAGTTTGGGGTGTATTTTTCCTTCTAGAGCCGTTCCCAAGTGGTATTTTTATTTTCTAGCCAATGCCACCAGGTCTTAGCCCCTAGAGTATTTCCTAGAATTTACGGGTCTCTAAGACCAAGACCCCCTACGTTTTTCAGTTTGAAATTTTTTTCCCAAACAACTAGATCGCATTTTTTCTTTTTTCTCTTTACTTATTCAGAGGAAATTCCTCTGTATATATTTGATAGTTATATAGATAGATTTAGGAGCTTCCAGGGTGGAAAACATGTATTGGGGGATAACTTGCACGATTGATTTGACTAGGATCAGCCGCCCTACCAAATTTAGGGATTGGAAAGTCAAATTGGCTAGGTGTTTTCCCACTTTTGCAGTGAGTTATTCCCAATTGGATTTATCAAGAGGCTTGTCAGTTAAGGGGACTCGTATGTATTTGGAGGGGAGGCAACTTGTTTGGAAACCTAAGGTTCTTGCAATATTTCTCTGAATGGCTTGGGGGGTGTTAAAAAATAAAACCTTGGATTTAGCCAAGTTGATGGAGGTACCTTAGGATTCAGAGAAATATAAAAGGATAGAATTGAACGTTTGGTCTTCTCGAATAGTTGGCACACCGATGAGCATGTTGTCATCCACAAATTTTTGATGACTGGAAGATGGTGTAGTGTCATGAAGCTTAAGGCCAAAGAGGGAATTATAGGATGAGGTAGCTTCAATGGAGTGACTAGGGCCTTCGGCCATGATGATGAAGATAAAAGACAAGATTGGATCCCCTTGTCTCAAGCCTCTAGAGGGGGAGAAGGTTGGAGAAGGGGAACAATTTAGGAGGATCGAGAAGAAAGCTCTCGAGATCAATGCCATGATACATTTTATACAACTCTTGTGGAAGTCGAAATCTTCAAGAAATTTTTTCATATACTCCCATCAGATCTTTTTGAAGGCTTTAAACAAGTCCAAGGAAAATTTTAAGGATGGAAGTTTATCTTAAAGTTTAGAAACCTTGGCAAATATTACTAGTCCCTACTATGAAAATTATAAAAATTTTGGCGATATTTTTGTAGAAATATTTATATTTCCAATGATTTTATATTAGTAAATATAATATTTTGGTGATTTTTAAGGTAAAATAATGGTGTACTATAAAATTTGGGTGAATCATTTTAGAAGAAAATGGAAATTGGTGAATCTTGTTTTTTGAAAAAGCATGGAAATTAGCCCACCTGCGAATATTAGCCCCTAAAATTTTCCCTGAACAAGTGCAACTGCATCATCATTCTGGACTTATTTTGAGATTTTAGTGAGTAGACCATTTCATGGGAAAGGATGATGTTGTCTAAGAATTTTCTTCCCTCCACGTGCCCTCATTGATTGAGGGAAGTCAAGACGGGTAGCACTGTTTTGATTCACTTGGCAAGAATTTTTGAGATGATTTTGTAGATTACATTACAGAGAGAAATTGGTAGGAAATTCTCTGGATTGTCAGGCCCCTCCTCCTTGAGGAAGAGAGTTATAAAGGTTGCATTTAGGGATTTTATAATTTAATTTTGGATTCTTGATTCCTCCATGATGACATGAACCTCATTTTTTATAATGGGCCAGCTTGCTTTGAAGAATTTTGTAGTGAACCCATCGAGTCCTGGAGCTTTTCCACTATGCATTGACCACAATACTTCCTCCACCTCTTTCATTGAGACCTTTATTAGTAGCAATTTGTTGTGGTCCTAGTTGAGGATTGTTGGAATATGGTTGGTGATGTTCTGAATAGCTCTAGTCCTATTCACGTTTGGCTTAATTAGTAGATCTCCAAAATGTTGAGAGATATTGTTGGCAATTCCCTCATGCTTCTGGAGAAGATCCCCCTCTTTTTTTTATGGCTAGAATTATGTTTTTCCTTTTGTGTTGAATCATTGATTTGTGGAAGAAAGCAATGTTTTTTCCATGCATTTGAGCGAGTTCATACGTGATTTTTGTTTCCAAATTTTATCCTCTTGAGAGATTATCTCTTCCCATTATTTTTCTACCTTTAATTCTTCTTTATTTTTTTGGTGATCTGTGCCATTTCTCATGATGTCCTATTGTAGAGCATCCATTTTTCTCTTCGGGTTTTTTTTTTCCGTGAGGATATTGTGAAAATTTTCCCTCTTCCATCTCCTGATTTCCTTTTTGATGCCTTTCAACCTTTGTTGGAATTGATGCATCTTGTTCCCTGGTGAGACCTGGGGGTGTCCCGGCATTCCTTCATTCTCTTCATGAAGTTTGGATGGTCTAACCAAAAGGCCTAAAACCTGAAGGGTCTACTTTTTGGAACAGAAATAATTTTAATTTTGAGAGATATTGTCGAGTAATCTGAGCCTGCTTGGGGGGATACATACCTCTGTCTCCAAGGAAGATAATAATATGTCTTCTAAGAAAAGGAAGCGATCTAGATGAGAGGAAATTTGATTTGCTCCTCCTCTTCTGTTGTTTCAGGTCTGAATTCCATTGGAGGTTGGAATGTATATTAGGTTGAGAGTTTCAATAGAGGACTGGAAAGAAGCCGAGTCATTGTCCAGTCTATGGAGACCCCCTTTCTTTTCCTCTAGATTTAACGCCATATTAATATCCCCTCCTAATATCTTGAATGGATGGTGGATTGAGTCCAAGAGGGTACTTACCTCTTGCAATGTTTTGATCCTTTCCAGGGTCGTATGAGGAGCATAGACATTTGTGACATAGAGACTGTTGTCCATGCATATGATTCTCGGAACTATGGTGATTGAGGGCCTGGTGGCGATAGAAAAGGATAGCTCCATAAAGGAGCCATTCTAGATGGTTATAATACCTCTATTCGAGACAATAGCAGAGTTTGCAAGATGGTTAGATGATTTAAGACAAATAGTTTGGAGGAGACTAGTGTTCTTGAGATGCAATTTTGTTTCTTAGAGTAAGAGAATATCCAGTTTGTCTTTCATGAGCATGTTCCTCATGAATTTTTTTTACCAAGACCATTAAGGCCTCTAATGTTCCAGGAGGTGAAATTCATTTGAAAAGACAAGGAAAGAGAGTGAGGGCCTTTAAATTTACTTCATTGATGATTCGAGCCCCGAGTTCCTGGAGGAGTTGTCCGTAGTTTTCATTCCATTTTTTCTGTTTGTTCCTTTTTGGTTGTGTCTTTCTACTTCAATATTTTCCAAAATTCCCCAGTGCACATTGCCTTCAGGGACAGATTGTTTTAGACTTTGTTTCATTCATTCCAATATAAGATATTCTCCTTCAATTCTCTGTATTTTCTCTTTCGATACTGCATTTATGCCTTTTTTTCCATATTTCCGCAGTTGAGATGAGGTCCATTCCTTCCAGGGCCTCCTTGATCACGTGTTCTTATGGGGTAGGATCCATTCACACTGATTCCATCTCTGTGTCTTCTCGTGTGTGTTACTTTTCTTCTTGAGTGTTTTCTTCTTGTGTATCTCCTTGCTCACATTATGTTCCTTCGTGTTAATCTCCACCAACATCCTATGTACTGTTGATGTTGAAGAGTGGCTCTTATTGTTCTTTAACCAGAGCATCAAACTTAATTTGGTTATTGATTTGGGGTTGGTCTTGTTTTGGCTGTGATTTCATGGTGTGTTTTTTCTAAGGTGAAACATTTGTGAACCTTTGATCATCCCTTTTATTTTGTACATTCTCATTGTTTTGAGTTAGTTTAGTTTGTGGAAAATCCCTGTAGAGGTGTCCATGTTCGTGAAATTTCCTTCATATAAAGTGTATGTGATCATAATCTATACTTTGGAGCCATAGTTCATATGTGAATATTAGTTTAATCGCAACTCACAGAGCCCTAGAAACATCAATGTAGACACAAATACTAGCATAGGAGATACAATGTCATGTATTTATGCCTTCTAGCATTTTAATGTATTCTCCTACTTCGTCTCCCATTCCTTTAAGGATCTATGGCGCCTAGTAATCAATTGGTAGCGAATATAGTCTTACCCATATGGAGAATCTTGTGAATTCCTCCTTCTTTGGGGTGAATTTCTCCTTCCAGTATATCATGTATAACCCAACAACGTTGAGAAAGTATGGACCTCCATCAAATATTTTGTCATTTTCTTCCAAGAGGTTAAATATGACCATGAGGAAGCCTTTTGATGCAATTTGTAGCCTAACCTCTCCCTTTAGTCTCCATTTGTTTTGTATCCAAACATTTAGGGCCTTTTCTATTGGCCATGTTCCCATAAACTTACATATTACTACGTGCTCTTGCATGTAGTCCCTATATGCTATGACACCTCGATCTTGGATCTCTAGTGTTGTAATCTCTTTAGCTTTTGGATTACAGTTGTCTTTTTTCCCCTTTTTCACCGAATGTTGCTGATATGTCTGTGTCTTCCTTGCTTCATTTTTTCCCTGGCTCACAGTGTTTACGTCTTCAACCGTGTGTGGTTCTTTGGTATTATTGTTATCTTCTAGCCATTTTTTTCCCTTGTTCTCCAGTTCTACTTGTGGTGAAACATAGTCGCCAATGGTGGTTAACCTTATGAGGAAAGAGGACTCCTACTCCTTGGATGAGATAGAGATGTCATGGAAGGAGGGGCCACAAGGGCACCCTCCTACAGCCGCGATGACGGGCCAAGGAATGTGTAGTGAGTGATAGTCCAGGTAGAGTTGATATTAGGGTTTCTTTGCCGCTCCATCCGAACAAATAGCATATGATTTTCTACTATTGTTTTGTACTATCCTGTTTGTTGTGAAATGAATTTTACTTACAAACATTTCAAACATTTTACTATTTTGGTTACATCGATATTATGATGGTGTATATATATATATATATATATATATATATATATAATAGTAGCACTAGAGTTTGTTCTTGGAAATTATTTTTAATAGAATAAATGCACTTAAGTGGTTGGATTATTTCCTTGAAATTTTATCGGATTCTATATATAAAGGAATCATACTGTATACAAAAGGAATTAAAGTGATTTCATGCAAGAATGTAATATACTATTAAAATCATACAAAATCTTACAGAATAAACCATGAATAAGATGCTCTGCACACAAAAAAACAATAAGTAGTTTTCACATACGGAAGCATGGAATAGATAATGTGTTTATATGAATTAAATATTTCTAATATTTTTGTGAGTTTTACTTGGGAAATAAATTGGTTATGAGAAGAATTGTATGCTTATATTATTTTATGTACTCAATTATTTGACAAAACTCAAGTAATACAATTAAATACCTTCTATATTTCCAGAGTCCAGTAATCTCAGTTGAAAATATTAACCCAATAAATAAGTGATGTTAATATTCCTCATAATTGTACTAAACATTTCCAAGAAAAACAAAGAATTGAAGTATGGAAGAAATTTTGGTAACAAGATCCCTGTGCAATCTATAGACCTATATACAAGAAGGAGCAATTTGACTCAGTCAATTACATTTTTATCATAGTTTAAAACAAAATCTAAAAATATCACAAAAGTGACTTATTTAAAGGTTATTCAATACCGTGGATAGATTTAGTTTATTTAATTCTATAAGATCTAATTATTCCATAACAATGACATGTAACAGTTATATACCAAAAGTGCAACCTCCATAACCCTCTTACTGTCGTGTCATCATCAACCTCCTCCATTCCCTAATCAATGCCCTTTTCCCTAATCAACACCCATTCCCTCGAGATGATAAAATTTTTAATCATAAACTAAAAATATAAATTAAAAATTAAAATAAAATAAAAAAATAAAAAAATTACAAATTTAGAATTAAAATTAAAAATTTAATTTAATTTAAAATTTAAAATCGAATATATCTAATTAGAATTTAATATATCAACATAGTTAAATTAATATCTATATATTTAATATGTTGATATATTTAATTAATTTAATTAAATATATATGCCTTTTTTACTAAAATTAAATTAAAAATTAATTTAATATATTTAAATAATATCTAAATATATCAACTAAGTTAAATTTATATATTTAATATGTTGATCTATTTAATTAAATTAATTAAATATATATTCATTAAAAACATCCCTTAACATAATAAGCTCAAACTATTGAGACTCAACAAGAAAATTTCAACATCCTTGCCTAGTGCATTAAGCACCTACACTAGGGTGGGGCTCACAGTGCTATTTTTGGTGCATGTCTATTTTTAGTTATCCCTTAATTAGAATGGACAATAAATTATATTCTAAATCTCAAAATAACTTGTAATATTTAACTGAGAGTGATAAACTCACTTAGCTAGTGGATTTCAAGTTAGAGGTAGTTGGTGAGGCATGCGGAGTAATTCTAATTGTAACAGAGTGTTACACAATATTTTGTCACCGTCCCTGCAATCGCCATCCCGAACATTGGAGGACCATTTCAATCACCCCTGTGTACTGTCATACATTTCCATAAATGTCATTGCATCCCTTGGCATGTGAATATTATAACATCTGTTGATCATTCCTCAAGCAGACCTTCAAAAAGACATGATTTTGGGTCGGCGCTGGTTGGCAGTTATGGCCTCGTGCCCATGAAAAAATTAACAGTGAGCCCCGTGGCCATTTGCGCTCTATCTCAAAAGAGCACCAACGCCAAGATGCATTTGGAAAGTTTTTAAAATAGAAACGAAGCTTCCATGCTTAATAGCTTCATGAGCAGAGTCATCATGGTCTGTTTGACTAGATCAAGTCGAGTTCCTGCCTTTGTCTTGTTAGTTCTTACAATCACGCAACTCCAAAAAGGGATAGACCTCTCCTCCACCTTATGTGGAATCCTAAACCTTCTCCTCCTCTCCTATGAATTCTTCCTTCTCACGTTGATTCAACTAGCTAAACAGTCATAGCCATAGCTGGTGTGAAAGGAGCAGAGAAAAATCCATTGTTGAGAGAGAGTTTAAGCCCATTGCCTCATCAAGTCAAATTTTGAGCGAATGCTTGAGACGCGCCCGAGTGAACCCATTGAAGGAGATCTGCAATGTCAAGGCATTAGGTTGTAAGCTTCCTTTTCTCTATCAATAATACATGACTGGTTTATGGTTCCAACTTTGTTTCCATTTATAAGCAAAGTCTTTAGCTCTCCTTGACTAGCTGAATAGTTGTAGATGAATGTATATAATTGTATGTTGTCATCGTTTGTTTGATATTTTTGCAGGTGCGTAAACATCATCACCAACACGGAGCACAAGGCATAAAGACAAATATTGAAGGATCGTTGTCGCGTGCCACAAAAAAAGCATTGGATCGAGGTAGGATATCTATTTCGGTCCATCTTTCATTTATAGGCTAGGAATTCAAGATTCCACCATGTTCCCTTGTTGCTAGACCCACCCTAGGGCTAGAGGGATCGCCTCTGTATGTAGAGGGGATTTTCCTGCTCAACAAGTTGGTGACCATACTGGGCATCACTGTGTCTATCGTATCTCATTATTCATTTGGAATTTTGCTTTTCTATCTGTATTTGGTCATATTTCCATTTCTCTACTTTGTGTTTAGCTTATTTCAATGTTTCAAGCCATATTACCTATTCTCAGAGTGATAAGTCTGGTCTTCTCTCAGTTGTTTTTTCTCCTTTCTTGGGTTTCCTTACTCCTCGTTGTTGTTTTCATTACAGTCGTGTCGATTCACGTGGGTTTCCCGTGTTATGGGTGCGATTTCCCCTATTCACTGTGGATTATGGCTGAACAGTGGCGTTGAACCCTGCAGGTTTGGATTTAGGCCTCTTTCCTGATTTTTCCAGTGCATATTATCCTCTAGAGTGGTTTTGTCTCTTGGATTTTTCCACTTGTATTGTTATTGACTTCCTTGTCTCATTCTTTTCAGTTGATTTTCTCTCATCTGATCGGTGTGGCCTGCCATGCTAGGGTTTCTAGGTGTCTTTGATTACTTGTTAGGCCACATGTTCATTGAGCTTCTGAGCTGTGTATGAGTTGATTCAGTGTTTCAGATTTTCAACCTGTTGTCTAATTTCTTAGTTTTTTTCCTATTCTACGTGTTGTTGGATTGTCGAACTCTCATATTGGTGTCTGTTTGACCCTCCATCTATCACCTTGAGCATAGATCACATTTCTTATTGAGTTGATCTGAGAATCCTCTCTCTGCGTGAAGGAATGCTTGTCTAGCTTTGATTGTGTTCCATATTCGTTTTTGGATTGGTCTCTTCGTGTTTTGATCATTCCATTTGAGTTGCTCAAAACTAGTATTCATTTTGTCCTTTTGGTGTAGCAGTGCATTATTGCTTCTCATTCATATAAAAGAACAAAATGTTCTTTCTTTCTCTCTTTTTGAAATGAAAATTATTCTTTTTCATTCGTAGCTTTCTCATTTAAAAGTGAACAACAAGAGAAAATCCTTTCGTTTTCTACTTTGGCTATGTTAGTAGCATTAGGAAAAGTACTTCTTGCATTTGGTTAATTGCTGCTTTGTTGTGAACTCCTATCCTTCTCTAAGCTAGTTATTCATCAAATCATAATGATATTCTTTTTCATGTAGTTGTGCATTAGAGATTAGAGATCACATTCGTTAAGGCCTTGAAATAGAAACACAATTTCAAGATAAACTTTAAAATCAACTCAATCGACCTAAGGAAGCATTGAAACTTAACGCTCACACTTAGAGGTCTAGGCTAGTGAGGTGTTCTGGTGTCGTTAAGCCTAGTATTTGTCGCTCGCCATCTAGCATTAGAAAGCACTACCATGAACTTATGCTCCCTGAATCGTCGAGTATATAAAGGGAGACCCTCATAGGTTGCAATCTGATGCAACAAAACTGAAAATCTAGATCCCTAAGGAGAGATGGTATCATTGTAGCCGTGGCTCGGTCAATATTCCCTCTCTAGTTTATTTTCCTCCATGTGGTCTTCTTTCTTTTTAATTTATTTATCAATTTCGAAAAAAATTGACAAATAAATATAACCACAACTTTCGAATGTCAAATTATATCTCCCAGCTTATATATTTATCTCCGAACCTTATAACAAATGGTTAACCCTTCGGAAATTTGTATTACTATCCGATGCTCTTTAAATAAACGACCTTAATATATTTTGGGCCCATATATATATATATATCGCGGAGTTCAATGAAATACATAAGTTGTACCTCTTATTAAACTTCGGGCAAGTCCAGCGTGCGAACACCATTAGATAACAAGTCTCCAGATCGACGGCATATACGCATATCGCTCGGCCTCCTGGTACAAACGTTAACGTGCAATGGCACTCGGAAAAGTGGTTTTTGCGGTCCCACCATGTGCTACATGTCCACCATTCAATGGAATCGCTCCCCAACCAGGAAATACCACTCAACCCGCAAAAGCGGTGCGATATGGGAAATCCGCCTTTGTAAATCCACGCGTGGTTTTTTTAACAGTGACTAACCAAGGTTCATCCAAGGTTGCGCGATCCTTTTGGTTCCTTAACTCAGGTCAGGGTTCCGATAGTAAAACGAATTTGTCTCGTTATGAAGTGGGAATTATTCTATCATTTAAATAGAATTCAATGACTACAATAATATGCAGACTTCTTCTAGGAGTGGGGATTTATTCAACAGAAACTGTTCGAAAAATTTCGAGGGAAACAATAGACAGAGATATGCAGAATCTATACAACAGTACAACCCAGTAATTATGTGTGAACAGAGTTCAATCACCTCACAATTAAACAATCTCTTCACAATCAAGGATTCGAAACAACTCTATGGACAATGCATACAAAAATTATTCAACTGGAAGCAATTGTGAACACACATATTTTATTGCAGAATCTCTCTTCCCCTTCCTCTTCCTCTCTCCACTGCATCCGAGGAATACACATATATACATCAATATGACTCTTCGGTTCCTCTGAGAGGACTGCCCTAGAAATCAAAGTTCTAATTACAACTTATTCAAATAACTGAACTGACAGATGGATCAAATCCAACTATTCGACTTCTACCAATCCTAACTAATCTAACTAAAAACAGTCAGCTGAGGTGTTGACACCTAGCTATTACAATTCAAGGATTTTTAACCCTCCTAGCCACAACATGTGGAAAAACCTCCTACATTGTTGGCTAGTGTCTAATGCCCCTGCATCACAATCCTTTATCCATAGGAAGTCGAGTCTGCCACCCTGTAACCATGATACACTGAACACAGCATTCGGGGATACTTCCTGCATGTATGTTAATAACTTGGTCATTTCTCTTTCATTTGATCACTAAGGTGTATATTTCAGTTCAAAGGAGCTTGGTACACCCTCTTGCTTAGAGTTTTTGAGTAGTCATTTTGATCTTTCTGTGACTCTAAAATTTGAAAATATCATCGAGCACTTGTCCTTTCAAGCTCGTCCAAACTCAAAGTGACTAGAGTTACCTTTTTCCCTTTTCTCAAATCTTAAAATATGAAAAGGCAGAGTTTTGTTTTAGTGACATAAAATTAATTACCCATGAACACACGCCAACTAAAGTTATTTTCTTGGCTTGTTCATCAGTAATTACTTAGTGATTGGTATTAAATCCTCGAATTGGTGGTGGAACCACCAGTTTCGTCATCCCCTTCATTACCTCGTAGGGAAGAACCTTCCCCCGAAGTTTATTTGGATAAATCTGAGTTTGTTACGAATGTAGGCTACTGGCGTGCCATTATTCTGAGTGTTCAACCGCTTTCCACTTGATCTCCTCCCGAGGAACTGTTTGATATCAATTGGAAACCTCTGGATGCTTAGGCCTTTTTAAAGGAAGATCCCTCGCAACCGCCTGAATCACCATTAACACGTGCTTTACTTGCCACTTCTCGTCACCTTTTTTCTGACATCATGTCTTCATCCTACATGGATGCCACGAGTCCTATTACTAGTTAAGAGACTTATGCTTCTATGGGAGAATATCAGTTCCCTCCGAAGAATTTTCCTTATGTCTCAGGTAAGTCTTCATCACAGCCTTCATCTCTCCTACCTGGTTATCATTCGTTGAGTCAGATGATTTTTGGTGCTACATCTTTATGTCAGAATCTGATATGGTCAGGTACACTGGCTCCTTCTGATGGGTTGTTTGTATCAGGTCCATCTCCTTCGACTCCCCTTATGTCGATGATCGTTACATCTGTCCCAACCCAGCCCACTGTTTGTGTGTCTTCATCTAAACCTTCCACTAGTGGGATTTCGTCTTACCTCCATCTTCTTTTGTTCATGGGATGCTCCCTATTGATTCCATGATACCTATTAGACCTGCTGTGAATGGATCACAGCCTCACGTATCGGGAGTCCATCATCCTATTGGTAGTGTGCCTATCTCCTCTAATCCTATTCCTGGAGGTTTGATGTATGACCAGTATATGATGGCCATTCAACAACAAAATTATTCAACCCTGGGTTCCCAGAAGTTTCAAGCTCCCATCAATCCTCCACATTACTACGATGAGCATGGGAATCACATCTATTTACATGGGCCTCACCCGCAAGGTCCATTATATGGTCAAACCCCTCAAATGCCAGTTTAAACCAACCAGTTCACATACCTCCAGGGACAACCTTATGGTCCGCAAGGACAACCCTCTCATCTATAGGGCCAACCTTCGGTTTAGTAGGGACAACCCTACGGTCCTACTGGTCAACCTCATGTTCAACAAGGAGCGTCTTATGTTCCCTGGGGGAAACCTTATCCACTTCAGGGACAACCTTTTGTGCAACAGAACCAGCCTTACGTTCTGCAAAGCCCAACTTTTGTACATGAAGGTCAACCCTCTATTAGTCATCAGTAATTTTTTCTATTTTGTAGATGGCTAAATACTTGTCCTAGATTTCTAAAAACAAGATTCATGAATATTGTGAGTTTTAGAAATCTCACTGCCTTCATTATCCTTCAGATAATTTTTTCACTGTTTCGCTATTATATCATGTCATGGTCAGCTTACCACCCCTAGAGGACCCCTCATAGGCTCATGCCACTCATCTTTATCTTATTTTACCACCCATAACACCAGTTCTCTATTTTTACTTTACCTCACCCCTCCACTTGCCCTCTAATATTACCAAATAGCCTACTCCTTCTTATGATCACTAGATGCCTCATGCATTGATGATCTCAAAACTATCTCTGTAGGATTTTTAGATAAATCAAGTACATTGGATTTTGTATCTTCAATACATCAATTTGTCAAAAACTCTATTTTTCATGCTTGAAGACCCCAATTCAAACTTTCAGTCAAAGGACAAGTCAAAAGAGCCTCCCACTAGGTCACTAGAGTTTCATAAGTTGTAGGGTTATCTTTGGTTTTCTTAATCACTGTTCTTCATGTGCTAGAAGTTGAATCATATGTGAAATAAGGTCAGCACCTTTTTGTCCAAGTTAGATCAAGAAAATCTCCAAGGAGGACTACTTTGCCAAGGACAAAATTCTGCAAAAGGAAACTATGCATTTTGACATTTCTGCAAGAGTGTCAAGGTGGCTATCAGTAGAAAAAATTGGTAAGGTAGGAGGCCTACTCCTCATTAGAATTTATAATCAAGAAATAAAAGAAGAAGCAGCCTATGTTCAAGAAAAATTAGGGTTCCTAAGACTGATTGGGCCAGCAATGTGCCAACCAAGGAGCCAATGCAGAAAATCACATGGATAGAGGCACACCAGTACAACCAAGCATGAATTGAAGATTTTTAAAAATTATAAATGAAAAATGGAAAAAGGTGAGGTGAACTGGACAGAAATGAATGAACTTGAAATGGCTATAGAGAACTTAGAATACAACACCAATGATTCTTCTCAAACATCCCAAAAACCTAAGGTTTTGGAAAGATAGGCAAGGGGGGTGAAATGAAGATGAAGAGCCTCCATGGTGACAACAAACATAAGGTTTGAAGAGACTATTGTAGGTGACTTCTAGGGTTTACCAAGGTAACGTGTTTCACTGCCTCAAAGGGAAATAATGCAAAGAGTATCAGTATAAGGAAGGTCAAGCCTTAATTTTTAGTCATTTACACTCAATGATCAAAGGAATAAAAGCATAGGGTTGAGTTTCAAGATGAAAAGCCAAGCTGATCATGAGGTTTTTGTTATGTAACTGAAAGTGTCAAACTCCAAGAATGTCAAGAAGGTAAAAATCAGTATGACATGGCACCTACAAATGAGAAGTGGCCAAAAGGAGATATCATACATGATTGTGAAGACTATGGTACTTGTCAAAGATGGATTTATTATGCCTCAAGAAAATCAGAGAGAGGGGAAGAAATCATGTTTTCAGGTCACCCGCACTCATAAATTTAAAAGGGGGTAAAAACACGATTTCAACTTCACAATGCAAGCAAAAAGAGGTTTTGACAGTGCTAAGCAAGTTGCCACTAAAGGAAAAAGAGCCACTTAAAAATTTTCAAGTCACGTGCAATAAAAGACAAAGAAATATTAATGAAAAGTGAAAATAGACTAAAAACACATTAAAAAGTGGGTTTACAAGGGATAAATTTTTTTTAATAAGATTATAAAGAGTCATTTTGTTCATCGCTCAGCTCATTATGCACATGCAAAAGAGTAAAAAATCCTTCAAAGATAAATTTTTGAGTTTCAGTGAGAATCTGGGCAAGGTTACCTGGCGCTACGTGTTCGTGAAAGCGTTGGACTTACAGCACTCGGCGCTATGTGTTTGAGAGTTATCTCAGTGTAAAGATACACTACGTTTCACGTTCAAGTGAATGTGCTGCGCGTCCAGGCGGGCGCTACCCATTCGCCCAGGATCTCCCGGTAGACACAAAAACACGTTCACCGTTGCGCTCAGAGAGCCCGACAGGCCCAAAGGATGTTCAAGCGCTATGTCTAGGAGGCCCGACAGACCCAAAACATGCGTGGCACTACGCTCAGGAAGCCCGGAAAGCCTTCACGCGTGCAGGTACTATGCCCAGGAGGCCTGAAACCTGACTGTGCGTGCAGGTGCTACGCCTAGGGAAGAAACCTTCTTCCACTTGAAAAATTGAAAAAAAATCACAAGGGAGCACCTCCAAGCTGTATCCAAGGACCTGTAAAGAAATCAAAAGTTGGTAGGTGCATGCTTTCCTTCTCCTCCTATGAAATTCATCATTTTATGGTTAAAGGAAGTGGCTGTGAACAAGCAAGTGACAATGAGGGTGAGGGTGACAATGAATCAAACCAAAGTGAAGATGAGGGTGATGATGAGTTGAGCCAACAAGAGGCAGAAAACATTGAAACAGAAGGAGATTATAACAGTGGAAATGAAGAAATTGACAGTGTAATGATGAAGAATAATATAACATAGGCAGCATGAAGGAACTCAAAATTATCAAGTTGTCCAAAACTCTTCCTGCTCACATAAAACAAAGATATATTGTGATTTTTAAATAATTTAAATATGTGTTTGCGTGGGGGTATGAGGACTTGAAGTCCTATGACACATGAATTATTCAACATAAAATTCCTCTCAAGGAAAATCGGAAACCATTTAAACAAAAACTAAGAATAATAAACCCCGTCCTAGTACCTTTAGTTGAGAAAGAGATTAAGAATATGTATGATGCTAGGATCATAGTCCCTCTTGGGTACTCAGAATGGGTTTCAAACCTTGTTTCAGTTAGGAAAAATATCGGGGAGATGAGGTTGTGCATTGACTTTAGAAATCTGAACAAAGCCTCAATTAAAGATAACTATCCTTCGCTGAAAATGGATCATATATTACAAAGGGTAGTTGGCTCTAAGAGAATATCATTTATTGATGGATTTTCAAGTTATAATCAGGTACTAGTACTTGCAAGTGATCAATAGAAAACTTCTTTCACTGCACCTTGGGCCACATTTATGTATGCTAAAATTCCCTTTGGCTTAATGAATCCAGGGGCCACTTTTCAAAGCGACATGGGCATAGCCTTTTCAGAAGACACAGGTTACTTCATAGTCATTTACCTTGATGACATCACTGTCTATTCTAATACTGATGAAGAACACTTAGTCTACTTGAGGAAATTCTTTGAAACGTGTAGGAAGTATGGCTTATCTTCGAATCCTAAAAAACAATGTTTGGTCTTCAGAAAGGTAAGATCCTAGGACACATCATCTCTGAAGAGGGAATCAAAATAGACCCCAAAAGGATCGAAGGTATATTAAAAATCAACCATCCTAGAAACATAAACGAGTTGCAATATTTCATTGGAAAGATCAACTTCCTTAGAAGATTCATCACCAACCTTGCTGAACTCCTAAGGAATATTACAAACATGCTCAGAAAGGAGATAGGAGTTAAGTGGACCTTGGAAGCCAAACAGTCTTTTGAATTGGTGAAGCAAGCACTCACCCGAACACCAGTTCTAATTAGTCCTGACTTGACCAAGGACTTCTACATTTTCTCATTTCCACTCGAACACACCATTGCTGCAGTGTTGTTGCAAAAGAACATGATGGGGAAAGAATAGTCCATAGCCTTTTTCAGTAAGGCATTAAGAGATGCTCCCTTAAAATACAACATCATGGAGAAGCAAGCCTTTGCCTTGATCAAAGCATTGAAAGTTTTCCAATTCTACATTTTGCACTCTCATATCATTGCTTTTGTTCCACACCCAGTTTTCAAGGACATTCTAAATCAAGACCCTGATGGTAAAATGGGTAAATGGATTGCTATTATCTTAGAATATGATCTAGAAATCAGTCCCACTAAACTGATTAAAGGACAAGGACTATCAAAACTCATGGCTGAATCAAATTTCCAAGCACTAGACATGAATATGGTTGATGCATTAGAGGAACAGGAAGAGTTCACAGCTCCATACATTGAAGAAGTATTTCTGAATTCATCTTGGTATGTTGATATCTTATATGTGCTTTTTTATCTTAATACTCCTTATTCTTTATCAAAGACAAAAGCTATATTCTTGAAACAAAAAGCTTTAAATTTCTACATTTTAGATGGAGTCTTGTATTGGAAGAATTCTGGTTGCATGTTACTTAAATGTTTGCTTGAGGATGATGTAGATAAAATTATGCATGACCTACGTGAGGGAGAATGTGGAGGTCATCTCTACTGGAAAACCATTGCTAATAAAATCCTTAGAGCTGGCTACTATTGGCCCACCCTCTTCCTTGACACCCAAAAACTAGTTATGACTTGCTATAAGTGCCAAATATTTTATGGCAAGAGAAAACTTCTACCTTTACCTTTGCATCCTATCAGCGTTCAAGCTCCTTTTCAACAATGGGGTTTGGACGTCATTGGAGAGATTCACCCCACCTAATCTTCCCAACACAAGTGGATCCTTACTACCACTAATTATTTCACCAAGTGGATAGAAGCCATCCCTTCTAGTAATGCCATCGACTTAGTCATTATCAAATTCCTTGAGACCAACATCTTGTCCAGATTTGGTTGTCCTAGAGATATCATTACCGATAATGTTGTTGCCTTCAAGTCTAAAAGGATGGTTGAATTTTTCTATAAGTACCATATCACACTAGGGCATTCCATAGCTTATTACCCTCAAGGTAATGGGCTAGGTGAGTCTTCCAACAAAATTCTGATGAACATAATCAAGAAGCTCCTGGTACAGAACCAAAAATCATGGCATAGTAAGCTAGTGCATGCATTATGGGTTGATAGACTAACCCCTAAGAAGTCAACCAGTATGTCACCCTATCAGTTAGTATATGGCATGGATGTGGTTTTCCCAACATCCTTGGGAGTTCCATTCATGAATCTCCTCCAAGAAGTGCAATCAGAAGAAAATGACATGCAAAGGAGGTTGAACCAAACCATTCACTTGCAGTAGTCAAGAGAAGAAGTTTACAAAAGGACACAAGCAGTACAAGAAAAAATCAAGAAGATCTTTGACAGAAGGACCAAAGCCAATGATTTCCATACTGGAGACACAATTCTGAAATGGGACTCAAGGAGAGAAGACAAGGGAAAACATGGAACATTTGAAATTTTTTTAAAGGGTCCTTACATCATTCATTCAACTAGAGGTAACAATGCTTTCTTTTTACAAGCGTTGGATGGAGTGAAGTTATTCGAAGGTCCTGTCAATGGAAGGATGCTCAAGCACTACTATTGTCAAAATTCCTATGTTTGAACCTTCATTCATTTTACATAACATTGCCAGATGAAAAATCAGTAAAACTAAAACACAAAAAAAAGAAAGAAGAAAAAAGAGGGAAAATTTAAAGGAGAGGTACAACCCAATATCCAAAAAAGAGTACTGATGAAAGTGAGAAAGTCTAAATGCCACTACTTGTTAAGAGAAAGAGTCTTGTTTAGTCATCTAGACTAATCATGGCTGCAAATGTTTTGAATAACTGTTGTTAGGTTCGTGAAAGAAGGCTTGTCAAACCATTTAATCTTGACTTTTTAGTAGGAATAGATTAGGAGGAAAGATGCAGGTTCTTAAAATGCTCAAATCTGAACCAAAGGGAAGATAGGGATGACTAACAAAGGATGAAAAACCCCTCATACTTTCTAGTTTTTTTTGTACAGAAAAAATGTCTGTGTGCAGCTTGTCCCAATGCCACAGTGCATGGTGAATCAGATTGCTTAGTCCTGGTTCAAATCATGTTTTCAATTTCATGTCAATAGCTTAGATAATAAAGTGTGTCAAAAAGCCTAATCCTGACAGATGAATAGTCTAGGTAGAGAATAAAAGAGTTCACTAGCATAATCTGAACTCTTGGAAGTGATAAGGTTACAAGTAGATATTTTGTTTTTCTTTCAAAAGAAAAAAGAATGTCAAGGGTTTTCCAATCCAAGTGCACCCACAAAAAGAAAAAATGATAGGCAAAGGTATGCTGGGTAGGTATAGATGAGGTTGAAGTAATCATGTTTTTCAAATTCTTGAGACCATAGCTTCAAGAGAAACATCAGAAAATGAAAGAAGAAAAATATGCTCAATGGATGAGGTATTGGTCTTCATAAACTTAGAGATTTGATATCTAAATTTCTGGACACCTCCTGAAAAGGAGTTGCCCTCCCCAAGTGGAGCCAATGTTAGTCATCAGTAATTTTTTCTATTTTGTAGATGACTAAATACTTTTCCTAGATTTCTAAAAACAAGATTCATTAATATTGTGAGTTTTAGAAATCTCACTGCCTTCATTATCCTTAAGATAATTTTTTCACTGTTTCACTATTGTATCATGTTATGGTCAACTTACCACTCCTAGAGGACCCCTCATAGGCTCATGCCACTCATATTTACCATGTTTTCCCACCCATAACCTCATTGCTCTGTTTTGCCTTTGCCTCACCCCTCCACTTGCCCTCTAAGATTACTAAACAGCCTACTCCTTCTTATGCTCACCAGATGCCTCAAGCATTGATGATCTCAAAACTATCTCTGTAGGCTCTTTAGATAAATAAAGTACATTTGATTTTGGATATTCAATACATCAATTTGTCAAAAAATATGTTTTTCATCCTTGAAGACCCCAAGTCAAACTTTCAGTCAAAGGACAAGTCAAAAGAGCCTCCCACTAGGTCACTAGAGTTTCATATGTTATAGGGTTATCTTTGGTTTTCTTAATCATTGTTCTTCATGTGCTAGAAGCTGAATCAGATGTGAAATAAGGTCATCATCTTTTTGTCCAAGTTAGATCAAGAAAATCTCCAAGGAGGATTGCTTTGCCAAGGATAAAATTCTGCAAAAGGAAACTATGCATTTTGACATTTCTGCAGGAGTGTCAAGGTGGCTATCAGCAGAAAAAATTGGTAAGGTAGGAGGCCTCCTCCGCATTAGAAGATATAGTCAATAAAATAAATAAGAATAAACCTATGTTCAAGAAAAATCAGGTTTCCTAAGACTGATTGGGCCAGCAGTGTGCCAACCAAGGAGCCAATGCAGAAAATCACATGGATAGAGGCACACTAGTACAACCAAGCATGAATTGAAGATTTTTAGAAATTATAAATGAAAAAGGGAAAAAGGTGAGGTGAATTGGATAGAAATGAATGAAATTGAAAGGGATATAGAGAACTTAGAAGACAACACTAATGATTCTTCTTAAACAACCCAAAAACCTATGGTTTTGGGAAGATAGGCAAGGGGGGTGAAATGAAGATGATGAGCCTCCATGATGACATCAGACAGAGGGTTTGAAGAGACTATTGTAGGTGACTTCTAGGGTTTACCAAGGTAAAGTGTTTCATTTCCTCAAAGGGAAAGAACGCAAAGAGTATCAATATAAGGAAGCTCAAGTCTTCATTTTTAGTCATTTGCACTCAATGATCAAAGGAACAAAAGCATAGGGTTGAGTTTCAAGATGGAAAGCCAAGCTGATCATGAGGTTTCTGTTATGTAACTGAAAGTTTCAAACTCCAAGAATGTTAGGAAGGGAAAAATCAGTATGACATGGCACCTGCAAATCAGAAGTGGCCAAAAGGAGATAACATACATGATTGTGAAGACTATGGTGCCTGTCAAAGATGCATTTATTATGCCTCAAGAAAATCAGTGAGAGGGGAAGAAACCATGTGTTCAGGTCACCCACACTCAGAAATGTCAAAGGGGGTAAAAACATGATTTCAACTTCACAATGTAAGAAAAAAGAGGTTTTTGACAGTGCTATGAAAGCTGCCACCAAAGGAAAAAGAGCCACCTAAAAGTTTTCAAGTCACCTGCAGTAAAAGACAAAGAAATATTAATGAAAAGTGACAATAGACTAAAAAAACATCAGAAAGTGGGTTTACAAGGGATAAATTTGTTTTCCTCAGACTATAAAGAGTCATTTTGTTTATCACTCAGCTCATTATGCACATGAAAAAGAGAAAAAATTCCTTCAAAGAGAAATTTCTGAGTTTCAGTGAGAATCTGGGCAAGGTTACCCAGCGCTACACGTTCATGCAAGCGCTGCGCTTATAGCACCCAATGCCATGCGTTCGGGAGTTCTCTCAGTGTAAAAATACACTGCTCTGCGCGTTCACGCGGGCGCTACCCACTCGCCCAGGATTTCCTAGTAGACACAAAAACACGTTCAACACTGCGCTCAGAGAGATTGACAGGCACAAAATACATTCAAGTGCTGCACATAGGAGGTCCTACAGGCCCAGAACATGCCTGGCGCTGCGCTTAGGAAGCTTGGAAAGCTTGCATGCGTGCAAGCACTGCGCCCAGGAGGCCCGACGCCCGACTGTGCGTGCACGCGCTATGCCTAGGCCAGAAACCCTCTTCCACTTGCAAAATTGCCAAAAAATCACAAGGGAGCACCTCCAAGATGCATCCAAGGACCTGCAAAGAAGTCAAAATTTGGTAGGTGCATTTTTTCCTTCTCCTCTAGTGAAATTCATGATTTTATTCTTAAAGGAAGTGGCAGTGAACAAGCAAGTGACAATGAGGGCGAGGGTGACAATGAATCAAACCAAATTGAAGATGAGGGTGATGACGAGTTGAGCCAACAAGAGGCAAAAAACATGGAAACAGAAGGAGATGATAACAGTGAAGGAAATGAAGAAATTGACAGTGGAAATGGATTAAGCAATGATGAAGAAGAGGTCAGCAATGAAGCAAAAGACATGGAGGTGGATAATAATGAGGTTAAGGTAAGTGAAAAAGCAACAGAAGATGATCCTAAGGACAATAGTGAGACTAGGAGCCTTGATAACAGTCAAAACAATGAGGCTCATAGTCATGACAGAGATGAGGAAAAAGATGAAGAGAGAAGCCAAAATGAAGATGATGACTATGCAGAAAATGAGGAGGCTGAAGATAGCATGGACACTAATGAAACAAACATCAGTGAGGAAGTGCGCAGTCATGATAGTCATGGAAACAGTCATGACAGTCATGAAAACAGTGAAGAGACTAAAAGTGAGGTTGATGTTGAAGGCAAAGAGTTAAGCAGTAGTCAGGGTGATGAAGAAGAATACATGGAAACAAAAGATAGCAGCCATAATTAAAACACCAAAATGAGCAAAGGAAAACCTTTTTCATTTGTATACCAAAGAGGGGAAAGGCATGCGTTTGCTGCCTCAAAAAGGCAAGGGGCCATGCCTTCCACTTCCACTAAGCCATTAGATAATTTAGGCAAAGAAAAGGTAAAGGGAGAAGAAGGAGATCAGCAAGAGGTTGAGAGAGAGTTTGAAATCATCCAAGTTGACAGTGACGAAGAAAATGAAGCAAGGATCTCAAACTTGCTCCTCCAAAACAAAAATTCCCAAATCAAAGACTTGGAAGCCAAGCTGGCTAGAGCTAAGAATGTTATTCATTTTTATGAGATGGAAAACAAATAGATGAGTGGACAAAATGCCATCTATGAGGCCAGGGCTATTAGAGCTCGGAAAGAAGCTTAGAGAGTATAAGTAAAGATGGAATAATTCATGGGAACCTATGAGGAAAGTGAGGATGAATAAGGGCAGTCTAGGAGGAGACCAAGAACCATGGGTTAGAAGAAGGCCTTGGCAAAACAGAGAGAAAAAGAATCAACCTTTGCAAGGCAAATCCCTCTAGATGAGATTCTTGCCATGGAAATAGAGCATGACTGGGAGCCTTGATTAGAAATAGAAAACACACACTTAGAGGCTAAATTGGAGAAATCCAATAAAGATCTTGATCTCCAAAGGAAGATGACCAAGCATTATTCCCAGAGAAACCAAGTCGCAAGGGTAAGCTCAGAAAGGCCCATGCCAAAATACAAGCTATCAAAGGGGAAAAAGACAAAGAAAACCCTGGAACCTTGGTTGAAGCTTCTCTACAGGCCTCTCAAACCCCATAAGGAATACATCCACCAATTTTGAGAAATTTTTGAAAATTTGGAGGCCTCTAAGTGCAACACCCTTGGCCTTACACTTTCATCTCAGGCATCCTCAAGAGGAAACCTTTGAATTTTTGGAATCCTCACATCAAGTATAGTATTCTCAGCAATTTTCAGAGCATTTGGAGCATTTTTGACCCCTCAAAAGGCCCAAAAACACCTCAATTTTCACCTTTCTGCCTCATTTTTAGGCTTGGCATTGCGCCTATAGAGGTTTTGGTAAATTTGCCTTTTGGAATGGTTAGTGGAGCCCAATCAGAAATCCAAGGGCAGTTTTGGAATTTAGACTTAGCAGGCTTTCCAACGGGCCATCACGGGGCCAATTCCGACATTGGGAAGGTCATCAAAACTTGGCTGCAAGTGGACCCAGTTTTGCCCATGCAGGTGCTATGCGTTCAGACCTCACTTTGTGTTTTTGGCCAAAAAGTCCAAAAAAGACACTAATTAATGGGAAAATGATATTTTAGTGTTTTTTGAGGCAAATCACTCCAAATTTAGGTGCTCGAAGTTATTTTTGCATTTATTTCATGAGATATTTTTTTCCTTTAGCCTTGCATGGTCTCTTAGGCATAAATGACATTTATGGATGATTTTGACATTTTCAAACCCTAGTTAGGGTTTTCGACCTCCTTTTCTAGATAAATAGAGCATGAGGGCATTATTGTAAAAGGTTGGCATTTGATTACTCTTTGGAGCAATACATAGTTTTTGGGAGGTTGAAGAGAAATTGGTGTTGTAGAATTTATGGATAGCTTGTTTTGCTTGATGATGGAGAAGGCTTTCTTGGAGAATCCCTGAGCTTGGATAATGGTGACATGATTCTATTCATTTATTGTCTTCTTATGTATCATTGTGTTTCATCCTTCTTTATTGCAGTAGGACAAAGATTTTAGACTAAGAAATGTTTCCAAAGGCACCTTAGCTCTGTTTGTTCTTCACTGCCTCTATGTTTTCCTCTGCTAGGTTAGTTTAGAGAATTATTAGTTTCTCTCTAGACCCACCCAAGCTTGTTTATCTTATGAATGGTTAAATACAGTAGATATCATAGATGTTTTATGGTTATCCCTTCTTGTTTGATGTCACTAAAACACTGTTCCTGAGATCTTTCTCTGAAGTACCACTAATTAGGTTTGCCAAAGAGGCTATGTTTCGATCATACCCTTTGTCCATTCTTGAAAGGTTGATTTGAAGATATTTATGGCTATGATCAATGATTTTTAGGAATACCATCTTCCTTTATTAAATTTATATGTTTATCTTAAATGTTTTTTCTAACCTTGAAGGTGAAATAATTAGAAGTTAAATGAGTTTCTCGCCTTCTATAGTTCACTGGATTGTTTGTCTTAAATGCTTATTTTCTTGAGTTGAATCAAAGAGTTACTGGTTTTCCATGTATTATGATTATTTCTTTATGCTAAATAGTGTTGAAGTCCCTTTTTGTTATTGTATTTGACAAATGATTCTTAATTTCCCTTTTCCCTAATTTGTTCACAAACTTGGTGTTGATCTCATCTCAAACAAACATTGAAAATCCACTAACCATGCTAGATTTTCCCTGTGACGCACCCTGATTCATTGTTGAAATTTCCATGACTTTTATAGACTCCATAGCCCAATGACTTAATGATTTACTCACTCCATATATTCTACTTGATCATCTACCCAACCAAAACAAACACACAAACCCTACACTTAACAACTAGCCTAAAATCAAACCTTAAAAGAAAACAAGTTCACATCATTTGCACAAATAGAGAGAGCCCTCTTTGAGTCCAGGAAGGCTAGGTCCTAGGACTCGAAAGGCTGGTTTGATGTTACCCTTGTTCATTTTTTCTCACCAATCTAACAAATTGTGGGGACATAACATAATGGCGATCACGGTGGGACCTTCTGAGTAAGTAACAAGCTTATACATCCTTAGAAAATTCAGAAGCCCTTATCACACAATATCTATTGATTTATCACCAGCGAATCACCTAACATAAATGGAAATCAAGGTGAGAGATTTCTAAGTTAGTGACAATCTAAGTATTCCTTAGAACTTTAGAAACCATTATTAAATCATAGAGAACTCAAATTGTTAGCCAATAGTAGAATCTAATTGTCTCACCATTCTAGAAAAATGATTACTCAACTGGAGGACACCCATAGAAACCTTAGGGCTACATAAACGAACTCAGAAAACCCCAAAAAACATCCCTATATTGGTTTTTTGTCAATTATTGGTGGTGGATCATAAATACATATCCTAAAAACAACTAAAAACATCCACCTGGCGACTCCACTAGCCTCCAGTAGGCCTACTACTTCACTAGTTCTCATTAGAATCCCTTGGGATTGTGTCAAATCAACCCTTATAAGTTTAGAGGCCTAGTCACAAACTGTGTGAGTTTAGCAAACACTAAAAGAGGTCAGCCTTCTGAAAACAATCCTAAACTTTCAGCCTCTCTACATTTTGAGTTTGAAATCCAGCTTCATAAAGATCAGTGCAAGATCTCATCTGGACCCAAACCCTCCTACTATACTTGATGACCCAAAAAATATTTTGTCGCAAACTTCTAAAACTGAAAATTCAACTACCACCGGGACCATTCATAGAGAAATTTTTATCCTTGAACATCTTACAGCCTTGCAAGATCCCCAGTTTGACTTGCACCATATAAGAAACCTTTTTAGAACCAAGTCACAAAGTGGGATTGACCAGACTAACCTTGAGCCCATAGATTTGCAACAGAGTTCTAGTAGAGAAGCCTCTCCTTCCACTCCTCTTGACTT
The DNA here is from genome assembly GCA_034641835.2 of Pinus albicaulis. Taxonomy (NCBI): domain Eukaryota; kingdom Viridiplantae; phylum Streptophyta; class Pinopsida; order Pinales; family Pinaceae; genus Pinus; species Pinus albicaulis. The sequence continues at coordinate 60,698,628 of CM076579.1, read as the reverse complement.
TCAGCTTCTCCATCACTTTGGCTCTTTTCATATCAAGTCTACTCAAAATCAATTTGCTGGTCCAAGTACCTCCACCACCCCCATCCACACATCCACTGTGTAAAACACTCCACTTCATCCTCCACCTCCTCTCACAAACCCTCCCCTTGTAAATCCTCCTTGGATTCCATTAGCTCCCATCATAGCAGCATGGTATGCCCCCGTGACACTGCCACAACCTTTGTTACCTTTTCCAAATGACTACCAATCCAAAATCCCTCACTTCACTGGAGATGAATCTACCAGTTCCCAACAACATGTAGATAGGATGAATGATGCCTTTAACTACATGGAATTAGAAGAGGAGACCATAAAAATGAGGATATTTTCCCAAAGATTAAGAGGAGAAGCTAAGAAATTGTTCAAAAGCTTCACTGCTAACAGCATACATGATCTCCCTTCCCTCTACCAAACATTCATAAGAAGGTGGGAAATTAATAAAAACCCTCTCCAAATCCTCTCAGAATATAACAACCTTAAGAGAAATGTCGGGAAAAGTGTCCAAGACTATTGCACTAGGTTCAATAGTGTGTATAATGCTCTCCCACCTCACATAAAACCCCCACAAGGCCTAGCACTAGTAAAGTTTTCAGAAGGCTTTGATCCATACATGACCTACCAATTGAGAGAGAGAGACCCCTTAACTTTAGAAGAAATGCAAAGGGGAGCTGTGAGTGCACAGGCCAACCTGATTGAAAATAGGGCTAGGATGAGGTCAAAAAAGAGGGTTACCTAAAAAGATGAAAATATGGCCTCAACCTCCTGATCTGATGCCAATATTGATAGCCTAGTTAGAACAATGGAGAGAATGATGGAAAGGATAAACTTGAGTGAAAGAACACCTCTTAGGGAAAACCAAGAAAATCCCCAAAACAGAAATAGGAATCCAAACTTCATAAGAGACCCTCCCCAAAACAGACTAAGAGACAATGACCAACAAATTAGGCTGCCATTCTAAGACAATTATGTAGATGAAGAGGGAAGAGAGGCTGAAGAACCTGAAGAAAACCATGTAAAATTGATAGGTTCTAATAATGAGGGTGATGTTTTTCTCATTGAAGAAGAAAAAGGTTTATTTTCCTCAGATCAAACTGAAACAAACTATGAGGATTCTGAAGAATACCAATTAGGATTTGAAAATGCCATAATGGAGGTCCATAGGAAATATGACCTTAGGAGAAAAAAGAACCAAGAAGCCTCCAAGAGAAACCAAACAGACACTGTTGTTAGGAAAACCCATGAAAATACTCCTAAGAGGACAGAATACAGTACCAACACCATGGCTAAGAAAACTGATCCAAACAAAGACAAAATCAGCCAACAAAGTGATAACCCAAGCTGCCCTATTGCATCTACTAGTGGCCCTGAGAAAACTCTTTCGTCCAAAGTCCCAAATCAGAATCAACAAACTAAACTTGTAGAAAAAATTATGGCTGATAAAACTGATGTAAATATGCCCAAAACACAAATACCTTTCAGGTTTGAAGGAGAGATTGCTAAAATCAAGAGAACCATACCTCTCACTGAACTAATTACCTAAAATATGTACAGGTCCCAAGTTTTGAAAGTTTTTAACATAGGGAATAATACCGAAACTCTAAACTTCTTTGACAACAACACACTTGTTTATTCCATTCATTCATACCTTGACTCATTTATCTTGTTTAATGAAGATGACATCATTGAACAGGTAAATGAAATTGAAACAAATTTAGACATACCACAATAGCCAAACCAGACACCGAATGAAGAATTCCACAACCAAAACTCTAGCAGCCCTAAACAACAACATAATGGCAAATATGAACTAGAAACACTTTGGAACATCAGCTTTGATGGATCTTGTGGAAAATATGGTTTAGGAGTCGGTGTCTGGATACATAACATAAATGAAGTCCATTCCTATGAACTAGATTTTCAATGCACTAACAACATTGCAGAACACGAGGCTCTCCTCCTTGGATTACATTTGCTAAAAAACATAGGAGCTAAGAAAATCTTAGTCCAAGGAGATTCAAAATTGGTCATTAGGAAAATCAAAGGGGAGTATTCAGCCAAGAATCCTAGACTAAGAGAGTATAGTAATGCTTCCCTAGACCTCCTGAAAACCTTTGAAAAATATGAACTCACTTTCATCCCTAGAGCTCAAAACAGCCTTGCAAATGAACTTGCCTTTGCTGCTAGCAATTGCCAAATACCCCATGCAAATGAACAATACACTATCAAAATAAAAAACCGGCCTACAGTACCTAAAAATGAAAACTATTAGCAAGTTTTTGAGGGTGATAAAAAAATTGATGACTTTCTGCAATCTAAGAACGAATTTGCAATACTGGAACCAAGATTAGGGCATGAAGAAGATTGTTTTGCTGAAGAACAAGCCCACAAAACAGAGCTGTCCTCTACAACTGATATAAATCTGCTTGGACATCCTTATAAGGAAGAATTGTTTGAAAATCTAGATCAAAGTGACCTTGAGGTTTTACAATGTAAAGATGATACATTACCAAGGGGCCTTACACCATTAGAGGAGCTATTCGATTTTAATGATGTGGCTAAAAAGCCAAAGATGGAATCCACTGAGATTAATGTATAATAATATAACATAGGCAACATGAAGGAACCCAAAATGATTAAGGTGTCCAAAAATCTTCCTCCTCACATAGAATAGAGATATATTTAGCTTTTTAAATAATTTAAAGATTTGTTTGCGTGGGGGTATGAGGACTTGAAGTCCTATGACACAGGAATTATTCAACATAAAATTCCTCTCAAGGAAAATCAGAAACCATTCAAACAAAAACTGAGAAGAATAAACCCCATCCTATTACCTCTAGTTGAGAAAGAGATTAAAAAGATGTATGATGTTGGGATTATAGTCCCTCTTAGGTACTCAGAATGGGTTTCAAACCTTGTGTTAGATAGGAAAAAGACTGGGGAGATTAGGTTGTGCATTGACTTTAGAAATATGAACAAAGCATCCCTGAAAGATAATTATCCTTTGCCCAAAATGGATCATATATTACAAAGGGTAGTTGGCTCTAAGAGAATATCATTGCTTGATGGCTTTTCAGGTTACAATCAGGTACTAGTACTTCCAAGTGATCAACACAAAATTGCTTTCACTACACCTTGGGGCACATTCATGTATGTTAAAATTCCCTTTGGGTTAATGAATGTAGGGGCCAATTTTCAAAGGGCCATGGACATAGCTTTTTCAAAAGACATAGGTTACTTCATAGTCATTTACCTTGATGACATCACTATCTATTCTAAGACTGATGAATAACACTTAGTCCAATTGAGGAAAGTCTTTAAAAAATGTAGGAAGTATGGCTTATCTTTGAATCCTAAAAAAACACTGTTTGGTCTTCAAGAAGGTAAGCTCCTAGGACACATCATCTCTGAAGAGGGAATCAAAATAGACACCAAAAGGATCGAAGGTATATTGAAAATCAGCCATCCTAGAAACATAAAGGCGCTACAATATTTAATTTGAAAGATCAAATTCCTTAGAAGATTCATCCCCAACCTTGCTGAACTACTATGAAATATTACAAACATGCTCAGAAAGGAGATAGGAGTTAAGTGGAACTTGGAAGCCAAACGATATTTTGAACTGGTGAAGCAAGAACTCACTCGAACACTAGTTCTAATTAGTCCTGACTTTACCAAGGACTTCTACATTTTCTCATTTTCATTCGAAGACACTATTGCTGCAGTGTTGTTGCAAAATAACATGATGGGTCAATCACAGCCCATAGCCTTTTTTAGTAAGGCATTAAGATATTATCCCTTAAAATAAAACATCATGGAGAAACAAGCCTTTTCCTTGATCAAAGCATTGAAAGATTTTTGAGTCTACATTTTTCACTCTCATATCATTTCTTTTGTTCCACACAAAATTTTCAAGGACATTCTAAATCAGGGCCCTGATGGTAAAAGGGTAAATGTATTGCTATTATATTAGAATATTATCTAGAAATCAGACCCACTAAACTGATTAAAGGACAAGGAATGGAAAACTCATGGCTGAATCAAATTTCCAAGCACTAGACATGAATATGGTTGATGCATTAGAGGAACAGGAAGAGTTCACAACTCCATACATTGAAGAAGTATTTCTGAATTCATCTTGGTATGTTGATATCCTATATGTGCTTTTTTATCTTAATACTCCTCCTTCTCTATCAAAGACAAAAGCTAGATTCTTGAAACAAAAAGATTTAAATTTCTACAATTTAGATGGAGTCTTGTATTGGAAGAATTCTGTTGGCATATTACTTAAATTTTTGCTTGAGGATGATGCAGATAAAATTATGCATGAGCGGCATGAGGGAGAATGTGGAGGTCATCTCTACTGGAAAACCACAGCTAATAAAATCCTTAGAGCTGGCTACTATTGGCCCACCCTCTTCCTTGACACCCACAAAATGGTTATGACTTGCCATGAGTGCCAAATTTTTTATGGCAAGAGAAAACTTCTACCTTTACCTTTGCATCCCATCAGTGTTGAAACTCCTTTTCAACAATGGGGTTTGGACTTCATTGGAGAGATTCACCCCACCTCATCTTCCCAACACAAGTGGATTGTTACTGTCACTGATTATTTCACCATGTGGATAGAAGCCATCCCTTCTATGAATGCCACCGAATCAGTCATTATCAAATTCCTTGAGACCAACATCTTGTCCAGATTTGGTTGTCCTAGAAATATCATTACCAAAAATGTTGTTGCCTTCAAGTCTAAAAGGATGGTTGACTTTTTCTATAAGTACCATATCACACTAGGGCATTCCAAAACTTATTACCCTCAAGGTAATGGGCTAGATGAGTCTTCCAACAAAAGTCTGATGAAAATCATCAAGAAGCTCCTAGAACAGAACCAGAAATCATGGCATAGTAAGCTAGTGCATGCATTATGGGCTGATAGAATAACCCCTAAGAAATCAATTATTGTGTCCCCCTATCAGTTAGTATATGGCATGGATGCGATTTTCCCAACATCCTTGGGAGTTCCATTCATGAAGCTCCTCCAAGAAGTGCAATCAGAAGAAAATGACATGCAAAGGAGGTTGAACCAAACCATTCACTTGCAGCAATCAAGAGAGGAAGTTTACAAAAGGACACAAGCAGTACAAGAAAACATCAAGAAGATCTTTGATAGAAGGACCAAAGCCAATGATTTCTAGATTGGAGACACAGTTGAAATGGGACTCAAGGAGAGAAGACAAGGGAAAACATGGAAAATTTGAAAATTTGTGGAAGGGTCATTACATCATTCACTCAGCTAGAGGTAACAATGCTTTCTTCTTACAAGAGTTGGATGGAGTACAGTTATTCGGAGGTCCTGTCAATGGCAGGATGCTCAGGCACTACTATTGTCAGAATTCCCAAGTTTTAACCTTCATTCATTATACATAACATTGCATGATGAAAAATTAGTAAAAAAAAACACAAAAACCAGAAAGAAGAAAAAAGAGGGCAGATTTAAAGAAGAGGTGCATCCCCATATCCAAAAAAGAGTACTGGTGAAAGTGAGCAAGTCTAAATGCCACTACTTGTTAAGAGAAAGAGTATTGTTCAGTCATCTAGCCTAATCATGGCTAAACATGTTTTGAATAACTGTTGTTAGGTTAGTGAAAGAAATCTTGTCAAATCATTTAAGTTTAACTTGTCAGTAGCAATAGATTAGGAGAAAAGATGTTGGTTCTTAAAATGCTCAAATCTAAACCAAAGGGAAAGATAAGGATGACTAACAAAGCATGAAACACAACCCTTATGCTTTCTAGTTTTGTTTGTACAAAAATAATGTGTGTGTGCAGCTTGTCCCGATGCCACAACCCATGGTGAATCAGATTGCTTAGTCCTGGTTCAAATCATGTTTTCAATTTTATGTCAATAGCTTAGAGAATAAAGTGTGTCAAACAGCCTAATCTTGACAGATGAATAGTCTAGGTAGAGAATAAAAGAGTTCACTAGCATAATCTGAACTCTTGTAAGTGATAAGGTTACAAGTAGATAGTTTGTTTTGTTTTCAAAACAAAAAAAGAATGTCAAAGTGCACCCAAAAGAAGAAAAAATGATAGGCAAAGGTATGTTGGGTAGGTAGAGATGAGGTGGAAGTAATCATGTTTATCAAATTCTTGAGATCATAGCTTAAAGAGAAACATCAAAAAATGAAAGAAGAAAAATATGCTCAATGGATGAGGCACCTCATGAAGTTCTGGACACCTCCTGAAAAGGAGCTTCCCTCCCCAAGTGGAGCCATTGTTAGTCATCAGTAATTTTTGCTATTTTTTAGATGACTAAATACTTGTCCTAGATTTCTAAAAACAAGATTCATGAATATTGTGAGTTTTAGAAATCTCACTGCCTTCATTATCCTTAAGATAATTGTTTCACTGTTTCACTATTGTATCATGTCATGGTCAACTTACCACTCCTATAGGACCCCTCATAGGCTCATGCCACTCATATTTATCCTATTTTCCCACCCATAACCTCAGTGCTCTATTTTTCCTTTGTCTCACCCATCCACTTGCCCTCTAAGATTACCAAACAACCTACTCCTTCTTATGCTCACCAGATGCCTCAAGCATTGATGATCTCAAAACTATCTCTGTAGGCTCTTTAGATAAATCAAGTACATTGGATTTTGGATCTTCAATACATCAATTTGTCAAAAACTTTGCTTTTCATGCTTTAAGACCCCAAGTCAAGCTTTTAGTCAAAAGACAAGTCAAAAGAGCCTCCCACTAGGTTACTAGAGTTTCATAGGTTGTAGGGTTATCTTTGGTTTTCTTAATCACTATTCTTCATGTGCTAGAAGCTGAATCAGATGTGAAATAAGGTTAGCACCTTTTTATCCAAGTTAGATCAAGAAAATCTCCAAGGAGGATTGCTTTGCCAAGTGTTAGTGTCAGTCTTGTCATACTGCCATCAGTGATCAAATTTACCTTTTTGAAATTGCATATTAGGAGTCCCATACCATAAATTTTCATCATTCCATTAGGTCATGGATTCATTGATGGTAGTGGTCTTTCATCAGTTTTCCCTCATGTGAAACTTGTTGATTCCCCTCTCTATGGTCTTCAGTCATGAGTCACTTTCACTCTGTAAGTCATGTTAGTAGGTCATAGGATTGGTCTCATTAGGTTCTAAGGTCTCATCATCGTCAAATTAATGAGTCAAGTGTCAATAAATATCAGCAAGGTCATGAGGAGGTCAAATAAACTAAGGCACAGTATCTAGAAAGATCAAAGAAATGTTTCATTGAGCTTGATGTAATTTTCACCTCAAAACATGGTAAAACATGGTACTTTTCTTTTATTATCATCTTTTATGTAATTTTATGTCTTCATATGTAATAAGTTGCACTTCGGAAGCTGCTATCTCCACAAAGCCACCACCCTGCCTTTTAGAGGTGTTTTCCACAGCATTCTTAGTGTAAAATAATGCTCTAGGTATGTCCATCAAAATGAGCCCAGAAAGAGCTTTCCAACGGTATATTATACTCTCAAAACTAACTCCTGGATTAGAAGATATGCCTAAGTGAATGAAAGCCACTCAAAAGCCAAACCTTACCCCCCCCCCCTTTTCTCATTTGGTCCGTTAGAATTTATAATATAATCTTAAAGTTTTCAATCACAACCCTTTCCCCCAATCCAATTGCACCATTTAAATCACAACTCCCAATTGAGTTACTCCCGATTGAGTCAACTCCCGATTCACCCTTCCCCAATTGCAAATCCCCGATGTGATTCATCGCAAGTACCCTCCTTCTATCTAATCACTTACTGCATTCCCTTGTTCCTATCACCCGATTGCATCGCATATTTTATTTCCAGCACTTAACCCTGCCTCTGTCTTCCCACCGATGCGATTGATCGCATATCACCAATCGCAATCGGAAAATTCCATTATGTAATACACCCGCTCCCACTCCGACTTGCGATTACGATTGGCGTGGGTCCCACCTTAATCCCTTCCTCCTTTTTCAAACGAAAATGGTTTTTCCTTTTGTAAAAGTGCAAAACTTGTTTTAAATTCATTTTAAAGGGCTTTCCCCATTACTCCTTCGGCTTATCCTTTACCCCCATCGCATTTCTTCCAATGGCATCGCAAGTTTCGTCGCATCATTCCAATGCACCCTCCTGCTGCGATTCCTGATTTGCGATTACGATTTCCCCTTTTTCCCTATACACTATCGCATCATAGTTTTCAATCGCATCATTCTAAAACACCTTCCCTCCCTTTCGATTATGATTTGCGATTGCGATTTGCAATCGCATATGGGCCCACCATCCTTTCCTTTGCCTTTTTTCACCCAAAAAGGAATTTTTCTTCATTAAAGGGAAAAATTTTATTTTTATGGTTTTCGAAGGTATTTTCTTCGATAGTCAGTTTTTCTTCAAAGAAGTAAAGACAGAGACAATGGTTAAAGGTCGAGAACTAATTATAAACCAGAGACATTTACAACAAGCGATGAAAAAGGGATCCGTTCTTTGAATTTCCTATTTTCATTCATTGGGTGTAACTACAAATCCTCCAGATGATCAAATGTATTTTTTCTCCTTCTTTTCAGGGTTAGATTATTGGTTTTCTTCCTATGTTCAGATTTCGGTTTCTCAGTTGGTGAAATAGCTCCTTTTTCTATGGATCTACTCCCCTCATTTTTTGCTTATTTAATGTAATTTCTTCATCATTTGTAAGGGGGAATAAAGTGTGGAATTAGTTGGAAATATTTGAGGACGCTTTGTGCTCCATTTGTAACAGTTTGGCAGGGAATTAATAAGAAATGCAGCTCTGATTTGTGGGATCCTTATGGTATGGATTTTAGCATTGTTCTTTCCTTTTTGTTCATATGTTAATGGTTATGTTTGCCACTCATTCATTCATATCTTTGGTTGAATGCTTTCAAGATAGATAGGTATAATCCATTGTATAATGCTCTGGCTTGGGAAATCATTCAATGTTCTATGTTTTCTGCTGTTTGAAAAGAATCCATCTCCTATGCCCTTTTCAGCTTCTCACCAGTCTTACCATTCCATCATTATTTAAACTAAATTGTTAAAAATTCTTGCCTACCTTGCCCCATGAAATACCCTGTATCTCTGATTTAATTCCCCACATTCAAACTGCCCCATCTGCTCCATACAACCCTAAAAATTTATAAAAACATTTCCAATTATTATACCTAGCCTAAATTCATTTTACAGTAATACTTCATTGAATATTTTTCATGGAGAGAGCCCTCTTCTGACCTTATAGGGCTAGCTACGAGGCTAAGCATGGTTTGAGGTTACCCCGATTTTCCTTCTTTCAGCCTAAAGTTCAAATTAGGTGCTAATGTTTCTGGCGACTCCACTGGGGACTTTTAGCATAAAAGACTGATCACCCCAGTAATATCTTTCATATAGATTCTTGGACTCTAGATGATGATGTTCAGAGTTTGCAAGGCTGAAAATAAAACATTGTAAAGTAGAAAATCAAACACACTGGCTTCAAGGAGATACAGAAGGGCCAATCCAGATCCAAATCCTCCCCCTGTGTTTGAAAATCCTAATCTCATTCCAAGGATAATCAGAAGACAAGAAGGTTCACTAAGCCCTAGACCTATTTTTAGATCCCATACTTGGCCTAGTGAGTGGTTTTTTGTAGAAGACCTCCCTTTTGATGAATTTTTTGAGCTTTCTTTGTTCAGAAGTAAATCTAAAACTGCACTTGATGACACAGTTTTAGATCTAGAATTTCTTGTAGATCTTGAAGTTCAAAGGGAAAACACATCAGTTGATGATTATATTTTGAATTCCCCTCAGACATATATCACTGTAACCAATATCCCTGAACCATCAGAGTTATCAGAAACAAAATTTCCTCCCCCTAAATCATCAATATTTCCATCAGTTTCATAAGTCAATTCTTAGATTTTGACTCCTCCATCAACACCTCCCTTGAATCCTAGTAGCACAAAACCTATTGTAAATCCACCTCGAGTCATGGCTGCCCGGTATTCACCCTTGGTTTTACCTCAAAATTTGAATGATATGCCTGTTGATTACCAAAGTAAAATACCTATCTTTGATGCCACTCAAAGCATCACAGCCCAACAGCATGTTGATAAGATGAATGACTTTTTTGACCTTCATGAGGTAGAGGCAGAAAATGTAACCACAAGATTGTTTGTCCAAAGTTTTGGAGGTGAAGTTAGAAAATGATTTAGAGCCTTACCAGCAGGCTCTATCCACACTTTGCAGGAGCTACATAGGCAATTCCTAGACCAGTGGGAGGTAAAGAAAAACGCACTCCAAATCTTGCCTGAATATGAAAATATTAAAAGGAATGTGGGAGAAACTGTACAGGATTATTGTGTGAGATTTAATGCTATATATAATGCTATTCCGGCCAATCTAAAGCCCCCTATGGGATTAGCTCTGCTCAATTTTCTAGATGGTTTCGATGTTGATATGGCATATCAGCTACGAGAACAAGATCCTACCACACTTGAAGACATGCAGAAGATAGCTGTGAGTGTAGAAGCTAATTTGTTGGCCAGAAGAGCACAGACGAAAGTAGAAAAGAGGGTAACTGTGAAAGAATAAGCATCCCCTTTAGACAAAAAGATGGCTACTTTGATCCGAACAATGGAAAAGATGGTTGATCGGTTGACTATTTCAGATAGACCTGAAGCACAAATCAGGAATCCAAACTTCAGAGGACAACAGCAGCCCCAATTCCGAATTAAGCAAAGAGAACATAGAACGTAGGACCAAGCAACGCCACAACAGTAGAACATAACCCCTTTGCAACAAAATTATGTTCAGGGAATGGAAACAGATGATGATGATGATCCTGTAGTTGAAGCCAATCATTTCTTCACTACCAATGGTGCGCCCATCTTTCTCATAGAAGATGAATAATATACAGTGATTACATAAATTCGAAAAGATGAAGATTTCATATTGGCTAATGATGCAGTTTTAGATGAAGAGTCTGATGATTATCAAAGAGGATACATGAACGCTTTGTCAGCGCAACAGAAACAGTATTTTTTGAGGAGCAAAGATTTGCCAATCAATCCCATTCATAAGAGAAAAGAGCTGCAATCGAAGAATGACTCCTCAAATACTCAAAGGAAAGGGAAAGAGCCTGCTAATCCCTCTCCCAGCAAGGAATCCTCAGCAAATGAAAAGAACCGGCATAGCACAGCAAAGGAGCAAGTCGAGAAGAAAGATCCTCCCATCAAAGAGGTAGAAAAATTTCCTTCTTTTAATTTGGAAAATGAAATTGCTAAGCTGAAGGTGTCCATGCCCTTGACTGAGTTGGTGAAAAATAGCACTTATAAACATCAGGTGTCTAGAATTCTGCAAATAGACTTTGTATCAGATATGGTAAATGTTGAAGATGATTACCCTGAACTCATTTTTGGTCCAGCCATAGAAGGTCAGTCAGAAGAAAGTGAAGTCCCTCCCATCTACCTGAGTCTTAGATTTCATGAGTTCATTCTACATAATGCTATGTTGGACTCAAAAGCCTCACACAACTTGATGCCTAAGGACTTTATGGAGAAGTTGGGTCTTGATATTACCCACAAATACCATGATTTATATTCCTTCGACTCTGGTAGGGTCCATTGTATTGGTCTTATCAAAGACTTGGTACTATCTTTAGACCAAATCCCAGCCAAGAATGTTTTGATGGATGTAGTTGTTGCCAATGTTCCACCACGGTTTGGAATGATTTTGTCCAGGTCATGGGGTGCAAAACTCAAAGGAACCATACAGCTTTACTTCTCTTATGCCACCATTCTTGTGTTCGGTCATCTGAGAAAACTATATAGGGAGAAGAAAATTAAATACATGATCACTAGCAAAGAGAAGCCAGTTAATCATCCCATTAATGTAGTCCACATAGATCTGGAGTCATTTGTATTATATTCAGATGGTGGTTTGAATGATGAAAATGTCCAGTTGGTAGAAGTAGATGAGATACCTGAAATTTCAGATAATTTTAGGAAAGTCCTTAAACAGGAGAAAGATAAAGAAGCAAGCACTTCTCAGCTTCCTGCCTGGCAGCAGTAAAAGGACAATGAACAATAGGAAAAGGTAGAAATCAGTCGAGACAAAGTGGAGAAAGAAGCAAAATTTCAGCATCTAGAAGAAGAAGAAGAAGGCCTTGGGAGCATGGACTTTTATGGGGATATTGGCAAGGACGGTGCTGGCATAGAAATATGGATTCGGAGCCCTGTTTCCCAGCCTGAAAAATTTCCTAGTAATGTTAGAGTATGTGCTTACAAGTTGGCTTTTGACTTCTCTAACAATGAAGCAGAGTATGAAGCTTTGATTGTAGGTCTAAAATTTTTGAAGAATTTGAATGCAAAGAGGATTTCTGTCTATGGAGATTCAGAGCTGATAATCAAACAGATAAAAGGAGAGTATCAAGCAAAACATCCACGATTGAGGGCCTACAGAAATGCAAACCTATACATCTTGAGGAAATTTTCTGAGTACACTTTAACAGCAGTACCCTGAATGCATAATCTTATTGCAGATTCTCTTACCACTACAACAAGCAATTTGAAGATTCCAATGAATTCCAACAAAAAATTTGAAATTTATGTCAAATTTCGGCCTGTTGTTTCAGATAATTTGAGGTATTGGAAAGTGTTTTGGGATGACAATGAAATCAATGATTTTTTGCAGAGTGAAGGAAAATTCAAAGATACTCCCATAGAGGGTGACTATGAGGTTGATGATCAAGAAATCGAAGCAAATCAGATGGACATATTGCAGCTAAAGGACAATGTAATTCGTAGAGGTCTCATACCTCTAGAGGAGCTTTTTGATCAAGATGATGTTGCAAAGAAACCAAGCTTGGTGCCTACTGATAAAGGAGTTGAAGATGTTAATCTTGGAACAGCTGACAAGCCTAAGCTTGTGAACTTATCAAAGGCATTGACCCTTGAGGTAAAGGAACAATATGTTAAATTGCTTTCCGAATTTTCTGATGTGTTTGTGTGGGATTATTCAGATTTGAAGATGTATGACAAAAATATAATTCAGCATACCATTCCCATCAAGTTGGATCAGAAGCCATTCAGATAGAAGTTGAGAAGAATCAACCCAAAGCTGCTGCCATCCATTGAAAAAGAGGTAAACAGATTATATAAGTCTAGTATCATTGTCCCAATTAGATTTTCTGACTGGATTTCAAATTTGGTCCCGAAACGTAAAAAGACAGGAGAGATAAGGTTGTGTATAGATTTCCGGAATCTGAATAAAGCATCCTTAAAGGATAACTATCCACTTCTGAAGATGGACCATATTCTTCAGAGAGTAGTTGGAGCATCAAGGATGTCACTACTCGATGGCTACTCAGGCTATAATCAGATCTTGTTGCATGAAAAGGACCAAGACAAAACTACTTTCATAACACCCTGGGGAACCTTCCAGTATGCCAAAATGCCATTTGGGCTAAAGAACGCTGGAGCCACTTTCCAGCGAGCAATGGATATTACTTTTTCCAATGAAAAGGATGTTTTTCTTGTCGTTTATTTGGATGATCTAACATTGTTTTCTAGTTCTGATGGTGAACATTTGCACCATTTGAGGGTTTTTTTTTAGCGATGCAGAAAGTTTGGGATTTATCTCAACCCAAAGAAAAGTATGTTTTCTATGGATGAAGGCAAGATGCTGGGGCATATCATCTCTAAAGATGGTATCTACATCGAACCTTCAAGAGTAGAGGAAATTCAGCACATAGACCTTCCACATAATAAAAAGGAGATTCAGGCATTCAATGGTAAGATGAACTTCTTGCATAGATTTATACCTAATTTGGCTGACAATTTAAGAGAAATGACTAACATGTTGAAGAAGGATAGAACTGTCAAATGGAGTGAGGAGGCTATCAAGTCATTTAATCTGGTAAAGTTTGCTCTGTCCAATGTCCTAGTCTTGATTAGTCCTGATTACACTCAAGATTTCATTATATTTTCATTTGCATCGGAGCATACTATGGCTGCGGTTTTGATGCAAAAGAGAGATCAGATTGAAAAGCCAATTGCCTTCTTCAGTAGGACCATTCGAGATGCTACTTTGCAGTATAATATCATTGAGAAACAAGCATTGGCCCTTATAAAAGCATTGAGGGATTTTAGAGTGTACATTCTGTATTCACATACTATAGAATATGTTCCTAATGCAGTAGTAAAAGATGTGTTGATGCAAACTGATCCAGAGGGAAGAAGAGGTAAGTGGATAGCAGCAATGTTGGAATATGATTTGGAGATCAAACCCGCAAAGTTAATCAAAGGACAAGGTTTGACAAAGCTAATGGCCCAATCAAACCTATGTGCCCTGGATATAAACCTCATAACAGCAATATCAGAGGATGAGGATGAAGGTTTGCTTGTTCCGGTTTCAGACATTTTTCTAAAATCCCCATGGTATTCAGACATTTTTTATGTTCTTCAACATCTTTCACCACCTCCTAGGATGTCTAGAAGCAAAGGTAGATCACTGAAACTTAATTCTGCTAAATTCTGTATTTTAAACAGTGCTCTTTATTGGAAAGATCCAGGAGGTATTCTGCTTAATTGTTTGGTTGAAGATGAGGCTCAGCAGGTGATGCATGACTTTCACAAAGGTGATTGTGGTGGTCATTTGTTTTGGAAAACAACAGATAATAAAGTGTTGAGAGCAGGATATTATTGGCCCACTTTATTTTCATATTTTTACAAAACAGTGATGAGCTGCCATGAGTGTCAAGTTTTCCAAGCAAAAAGGAAACTACTCCCTCTTCCTTTGAAACCAATTTCAGTAAATGCTCCCTTTCAGCAGTGGGGACTTGATTTCATAGGGGAAATCCATCCCGCATCATCAGCACAGCATCGATGGATCTTGACAGGTACAGATTACTTCACCAAATGGATCAAGGTCATTCCAGCAAGGTAAGCCACTGATACGGTAATAATTCAATTCTTAGAATCAAATATCTTGTCTCGTTTTGGTTGCCCTCACAAAATCATAATAGATAACGCAACAGCATTTAGATCTAAGAAGATGGTGGAATTCTGCGACAAATACAATATTGTGTTGGGCCATTCAACAGCATACTACCCACAAGGCAACGACCTGGAAAAATCATCAAACAAATCTCTGATAAACATAATCAAGAAAATGTTGGAGGCAAATAAGAGGAACTGGCATCGAAAGCTCATCAACGCGTTATGGGCAGACAGATTCAGCAGCAAGAAATCCATAGGTATGTCACCGTTTGAATTGGTTTATGGTAACGATGCCGTTTTCCCCATGTCACTCACAGTTCTGGTCATGAGATTATTGCAAGAGGCTGGCAGTGAAGAAGATGATAATCAGCGAAGGATCAATCAAATGATCCACCTTCAGCAGACAAGAGAGGAAGTTTGTCACAACACTATTCAATTGCGGGAGAAGATAAAAAAAATCTATGATCGTAAGACCAAAGCAGAAAATTTTTAGTTGGACGATGTGGTGTTGAGATGGGACGCACAAATTGAGGACAAAGGGAAGCATGGTAAGTTCGACAACCTGTGTAAAGGACCATACAAGATTTCAGCATACAGGGGACAAAATGCCTTCTTGCTCTCAGAGATGGATGGCCAAGATTTCCCTGGAGGACCAGTGAATGGTAGGCTTTTGAAGCACTACCACTATTGAAGATAATGGACCGAAAACTATGTCACAATCATTGTATATACCATGTTATTTTTGGTCAGATTTCAAAGTACACAGTCATTGAAGTTTGGGGCCCGAGGTGAAGGCTATAAAACTTAAATGATATGTGTTAAAGTTTGGTTTTAATTTAGTTTTCATTCTTAGTTTTGAGTCAGAGTCAGTCTGCATTGTGTCATTTTTCAATATTTTGACCATATTTGCCCAATGGATAAGACTACTTGGTCTACGGTGTTCTTGGCACCTCCAAGGAGCTACCATCCCCATTGGAGCCAATGCTAGTGTCATTCTTGTCATACTGCCATTAGTGATCAAACTTACCTTTTTTCATTTGCATATTAGGAGTCCCATACCATAAATTTTCATCATTCCATTAGGTCATGGATTCATTGATGGTAGTGGTCTTTCATTAGTTTTCCCTCATGTGAAACTTGTTGATTCCCCTCTCTATGGTCTTCATTCATGAGTCACTTTCACTCTGTAAGTCATGTTAGTAGGTCATAGGATTGGTCTCATTAGGTTCTAAGGTCTCATCATGGTCAAATTAATGAGTCAAGTGTCAATAAATATCAGCAAGGTCATGAGGAGGTCAAATAAACTAAGGCACAGTATATGGAAAGATTAAAGAAATGTTTCATTGAGCTTGATGTAATTTTCACCTCAAAACCATTTTTTGAGGTGAAAACATGGTACTTTGCTTTTATTATCATCTTTTATGTAATTTTATGTCTTCATATGTAATAAGTTTCACTTCGGAAGCTGCTATCTCTACAAAGCCACCACCCTGACTTTCAGAGGTGTTTTCCATGTCATTCTCAATGTAAAATAATTTCTAAGTATTTCCACCAGACGGAGCCCGAAAAGAGCTTTCCAACGGTATATTATACTCTCAAAATTGACTCCTGGATTGGAAGATCTGCCTAAGTGAATGAAAGCCACTCAAAAGCGAAACCTTACCCCCCCCTTTTCTCATTTGGTCCCTTAAAATTTATAATATAATCTTAAAGTTTTCAATCGCAACCCTTTCCCCTGATCCACTCGCACCATTTAAATCGCAACTCCCAATTGAGCTACTCCCGATTGAGTCAATTCCCGATTCACCCTTCCCTGATTGCAAATCCCCGATGCGATTCATCGCAAGTACCCTCCTCCAATCCGATCGCTTAACGCATTCCCTTGTTCGGATCACCCGATCGCATAGCATATTTTATTTCCAGCACTTAACCCCGCCTCCGCCTTCCCACTGATGCGATTGATCACATATCGCTAATCACAATCGGCAAATCCCATTACGTAATACACCCACTCCCACTCCGACTTGCGATTGCGATTGGCCTGGGACCCACCTTAATCCCTTCCTCCTTTTTCAAATGAAAAATGGTTTTTCCCTTTGTAAAAGCGCAAAACTTGTTACAAATTCATTTTAAAGGGCTTTCCCCATTACTCCTTTGGATTATCCTTTACCTCCATCACATTTCTTCCAATCACATTGTAAGTTTTGTCGCATCATTCCAGTGCACCCTCCTGCTGCGATTCCCGATTTGCGATTGCGATTTCCCTTTCTTCCCTATACACTATCGCATCGCAGTTTTAAATCGCATCATTCTAAAACAACTTCCCTCCCTTCTGATTACGATTTGCGATCACATATGGGCCCACCATCCTTTCCTTTTATTTTTTTCACCCAAAAAGGGTTTTTTCTTCATTAAAGGGAAAATTTTCATTTTTATGGTTTTCAAAGGTATTTTCTTCGACAGTCGATTTTTCTTCAAAGAAGTAAAGACAGAGACAATGGTTAAAGGCCGAGAACTAATTATAAACCAGAGACATTTACAGCAAGCGATGAAAAAGGGATTTGTTCTTCGGATTTCCTATTTTCATTCATTGGGTGTAACTGCATATCCTCCAGATGATCAAATGTATTGTTTCTCCTTCTTTTTAGGGGTAGATTGTTGGTTTTCTTCCTATGTTCAGATTTCGGTTTCTAAGCTGGTGAAACAACTCCTTTTTTTGTGGATCTAATCCCCTCATTTTTGTCTATTTAATGTAATTTCTTCATCATTTGTAAGGGGGAATAAAGTGTGGAATTAGTAGGAAATCTTCGAGGACGCTCTGCGCTCCATTTTCAACAGTTTGGTAGGGAAATAATAAGAAATGCAGCTCTGATTTGTGGGATCCATGTGGTATGAATTTTAGCATTGTTCTTTCCTTTGTTTTCATATATTAATTGTTATGTTTGCCACTCATTCATTCATATCTCTGGTTGAATTCTTTCAAGATAGATAGGTAGAATCCATTGTATAATGCTTTGCCTTGGGAAATCATTCAATGTTCTATGTTTTCCACTGTTTGAAAAGGATCCATCTCCTATACCTTTTTTAGCTTCTCACCAGTCTTACCATTCCATCATTATTTAAAATAAATTGTTAAAAATTCCTGCCTACCTTTTCCCATGAAATACCCTGTATCTCTAATTTAATTTCCCACATTCAAACTGCCCCATCTGCTCCATACAACCCTGAAAATTTATAAAAACATTTCCAATTATTATACCTAGCCTAAATTCAGTTTACAGTAATACTTCATTGAATATTTTTCACGGAGAGAGCCCTCTCATGACCTTGTAGGGCTAGCTACAAGGTTGAGCATGGTTTGAGGTTACCCTGATTTTCCTTCTTTCAGCATAAGGTTCAAATTAGGTACTAACACCAAGGACAAAATTCTGCAAAAGGAAACTATGCATTTTGACATTTCTACAGGAGTGTCGAGGTGGCTATCAGCAGAAAATATTGGTAAGGTAGTAAGCCTGCTCCTCATTAGAAGATATACTCAAGGAAAGAAAGAATAAGAAACCTATGTTCAAGAAAAATCAGGGTTCATAAGACTGATTGGGCCAGTAGTGTGCCAACCAAGGAGCCTATGCAGAAAATCACATGGATAGAAGCACACCAATACAACCAAGCATAAATTGAATATTTTTAAAAATATAAATGAAAAAGGGAAAAAGGTGAGGTGAATTGGACAAATGAATTAACTTGAAAGGGCTATAGAGAAATTAGAAGACCACACTATTGATTCTTCTCAAACAGCCCAAAAACCTAAGGTTTTGGAAAGATAGGCAAGGGGAGTGAAATGAAGATGATGAGCCTCCATGATGACATCAGATAGAAGGTTTGAAGAGACTATTGTAGGTGACTTCTAGGGTTTACCAAGGTAAAGTGTTTCACTGCCTCAAAGGGAAAGAATGCAAAGAGTATCAGTATAAGGAAGGTCAACCCTTCATTTTAGTCATTTGCACTCAATGATCAAAGGAATAAAAGAACAGGGTTGAGTTTCAAGATGGAAAGCCAAGATGATCATGAGGGTGTTGTTATGTAACTGCAAGTTTCAAACTCCAAGAATGACAGGAAGGGAAAAATCAGTATGACATGGCACCTACAAATCAGAAGTGGCCAAAAGGAGATAGCCTACATGATTGTGAAGACTATGGTATTTGTCAAAGATGGATTTGTTATGCCTCAAGTAAATCAGTGAGAGGGGAAAAAACTATGTTTTCAGGTCACCCAATCTCAGAAATGTCAAAGGGGGTAAAAACATGATTTCAACTTCAGAATGAAAGAAAAAAGAGGCTTTGACAGTGCTATGCACGCTGCCACCAAAAGAAAAAGAGCCACTTAAAATTTTTCAAGTCACCTGCAGTAAAAGACAAAGAAATATTAGTGAAAAGTGACAATAGACTAAAAAAACATTAGAAAGTGGGTTTACAAGGGATAAATTTGTTTTCCTACGACTATAAAGAGTCATTTTGTTTGTCACTCAGCTCTTTATGCACATGCAAAAGAGTAAAAAATCCTTCAAACAGAAATTTCTAAGTTTCAGTGAGAATCTAGGCAAGGTTACCCGGTGCTACACGTTCGTGCAAGCCCTGCGCTTGCAGCACACAGCGCTATGCGTTCAGGAGTTCTCTCAGTGTAAAAATAAACTACTCTGCACATTTGGTTGAACATGTTGCATGTTAAGGTGAGCGCTACCAATTCGCCTAGGATTTACCGGCAGACACAAAAACACATTCAGCATTGCGCTCAGAGAGCTCAACAGGCTCAAAACACATTCAAGCGTTGCGTGTATGAGGCTTGACAGGCCTAGAATGTGCCTGACGTTGTGCTCAGGAAGCCCGGAAAGCCTGCATGCATGCAGGCGCTACGCCTAGGAGGCCCGACACCCGACTTTTCATGCACGAGCTACGCCTAGGCTAGAAATCCTCTTCCACTTGCGAAATTGCCAAAAAATCACAAGGGAGCACCTCCAAGCTACATCCAAGGACCTGAAAAGAAGTCAAAAGTTGGTAGGTGCATGTTTTCCTTCTCCTCTAGTGAAATTCATGATTTTATGCTTAAAGGAAGTGCTAGTGAACAAGCAAGTGACAATGAGGGTGAGGGTGAGAATGAATCAAACCAAAGTGCAGATGAGGGTGATGATGAGTTGAGCCAACAAGAGGCAGAAAACATGGAAAGAGAAGGAGATGATGACAGTGAAGGAAATGAATAAATTGACAGTGGAAATGGATTAAGAAATGGTGAAGAAGAGGCCAGCAATGAAGCAGAAGACATGGAGGTGGATAATAATGAGGATAAGGCTAGTGAAAAAGGAAAAAAGATGATCCTAAGGACAACAATGAGACTAGGAGCCCTGATAAAAGTCAAAAAAGTGAGGCTCATAGTCCTAACAGAGATGAGGGAAAAGATGAAGAGAACAGCCAAAATGAAGATGATGAATATGCAGAAAATATGGAGGCTGAAGACAGCATGGACGCCAATGAAACAAACATCAGTGAGGAAATGCGCAGTCATGAAAGTCATGAAAACAATGAAGAGACTAAAAGTGAGGTTGATGTTGAAGGCAAAGAGGTATGCAGCAGTCAGGGTGATGAAGAGGAAGACATGGAAACAAATGATAGCAACCATGATTAAAACAGTAAAATGAGCATAGGCAAACCTTTTTCATTGGTATACCAAAGAGGGGAAAGACATGTGTTTGCTGCCTCAAAAAGGCAACGGGCCATGCCTTCCACATCCACTAAGCCACTAGATAAAGGCAAAGAAAAGGTAAAGGAGGAATAAGGAGATCAAGATGAGGTTGAGACAGATTTTGAAATCATCCAAGTTGACAGTGACGAAGAAAATGAAGCAAGGATCTCAAACTTTCTCCTCTAGAACAAAAATTCCCAAATCAAAGACTTGGAAGCCAAGCTATCTAGAGCTAAGAATGTTATTCATTTTTATGAGATGGAAAACAAATAGATGAGTGCACAAAATGACATCTATGAGGCCAGGGGTATTAGAGCCCGGAAAGAAGCTCAAAGAGTATAAGTAAATATGGAAGAATTCATGGGCACCTGTGACGAAGGTGAGGATGAATAAGGGTAGTCTAGGAGGAGACCAAGAACCATGGGTTTGAAGAAGGCCTTGGAAAAATAGAGAGACCAAGAATCAGCCTTGGCAGAGAAACTCCCTCTAGATGAGCTTCTTGCCATGGAAATAGAGCATGACCGGGAGCCTTGATTAGAAAGATCAAACATACAATTGGAGGCTAAATTGGAGAAAGCCAATAAATATCTTGATCTCCAAAGGAAGATGACCAAGCATTATTCTCAGAGAAACCAAGTTGCAAGGGCTAAACTCAAAAAGGCCCATGCCAAAATACAAGCACTCAAAGGGGAAAAAGACCAAGAAAACCTTGGAATATTGGTTGAAGCTTCTTTACAAGCCTCTCAAACCCCATGAGGAAGACATCCACCAATTTTGAGAATTTTTTGACAAATTTTGGTTTTTGCAAATTTGGAGGCCTCTTAGTGCAACACCCTTGGCGCTATGCTTTCATCTCAGGCATCCTCAGGAGGAAAAATTATCATTTGTATAATCCTCACATCAAGTAAAATATTCTCACCAAATTTCAGAGCATTTGGATCATTTTTTACCCCTCAAAAGGCCCAAAAACACCTCATTTTTCACCTTTCTACCTCATTTTCAGGCCTAGCGCTACGCCTAGAGCAGTTTTGGAAAATTTTCCTTTTGGAAACCCAAGGGAATTTGTGGAAATTAGACTCAGTAGCCTTTCTAACGGGCCATGATGGAGCCAATTCTGACATCGGGAAGGTCATCAAAACTTGGCTGCAAGTGGACCCAATTTTGCCCGTGCAGGTGGTATGCGTCTAGACCTCATTGTGTGTTTTTGGCCAAAATGTCAACAAAAGACACTCATTAATGGAAAAATGATATTTCAGTGTTTTTTGAGGAAAATAACTCCAAATTTAGGTGCTAGGAGTTATTTGTTCATTTATTTCATGAGATATTTTGTGCCTTGGGCCTTGCGTGGTCTCTTAGGCATAAATGACATTTATGGATGATTTTGACATTTTCAAACCCTAGTTAGGGTTTTTTCCCTCCTTTGATAGATAAATAGAGCATGAGGGCCTTATTTTAAAATGTTGGAATTTGATGACTCTTTGGAGAAATACATAGTTTTTTGGATGTTGAAGAGAAATTGGAGTTGTGGAATTTGTGGATGGCTTGTTTTTCTTGATGATGGAGAAGGCTTTCTTGTAGGATCCCTGAGCTTGGTTAATAGTGATGTGTTTCTATTTAGTTATTGTTTTCTTATTTATCATTGTGTTTCATCCTTATTTATTGTAGTAGGACAAATTTTTTATACTATTTTCAAAGGCACCTTAGCTCTGTTTGTTCTTCACTGCCTCTATGTTTTCCTCTGTTAGCTCAGTTTAGAGAATTCATAGTTGCTCTCTAGACCCACCCAAAATTGTTTATCTTATGAATGGTTCAATAAAGAAGATATCATAGATGTTTTATGGTTATCCCTGCTTGTTTGATGTCACTAAAACACTGTACTTGAGATCTTTCTTTGAAGTACCACTAATTAGGTTTGCCAAAGAGGCTATGTTTCGATCATACCCTTTGTCCAATCTTGAAAGGTTGTTTTGAAGATATTTATGGCTATGATCAATGATTTTTAGGGGTTCCCTCTTCCTTTATTAAAGCTATATTTTTATCTTAAATGTTTTTCTAACCTTGAAGGTGAAATCACTAGAAGTTAAATGTGTTTCTCGCCTTCTATAGTTCACTGGATTGTTTTTCTTAAAATGCTTATTTGCTTGAGTTGAATCAAAGAGTTACTGGTTTGCCCTGTATTATGATTACTTCTTTATGCTAAATAGTGTTGAAGTCCCTTCTTGTTAAAGTATTTGACAAAGGATTATTAATGTCCCTTTGCCCTACTTTGTTCACAAACTTGATGTTAATCTCATCTCAAACAAACCTTGAAAATCCACTAACCATGCTAGATTTTCCTTGTGACACACCGTGATTCATTATTGAACTTTCCATGACTTTTATAGAATTCATAACCCAACGAATTAAATATTTCCTCACTCCGTCTATTCTACTTGATCATCTACCCAACCAAAACAAACAAGCAAACCCTACACTTAACAACTAGCCTAAAATAAAACCTTAAAAGCAAACAAGTTCACATCCTTTGCACAAATAGAGAGAGCCCTCTCTGAGTCTAGGAAGGCTAGGTCCTAGGACTCCAAAGAATGGTCTGATGTTACCCCTGTTCATTTTTTCTCACCAATATAACAAATTACGGGCACATAACACCCTCTACTAGTCTGCTGGGGCAACCTAGTCTTCAGGGGAAACCTGGCTCATCTCAACCATCAGGTCAACCTTTACCCTAGGGGCAGCCTGGTGGATCTCAACATTCAAGTCAAACTGCACCCCAAGGGCAGCCTATCCAACCTTAGTATCCAGGTCAACCTGCACCCCAAGGACAGCCTGTGCAGCCTCAGGGCCCACCTTTCATTCCTCAAGGCCAACCGATGGTTTCCCAGGGTCAACCTTTGATGGTACAAGGTCTGCCCCAAAGCACTGCTTACATTCCATAAAAAAATTCGTATGCTACTTAGGCAAGACCTCAGTGGTTCGCTCAGAATCAGTATCTTGGTACTCAACTGGTGTATGGGAAGAATTATCAAAATTATAACCCCTATGGACAAAATCCTCCTGGACAAAACATATGGGGTCGAAAATTCTCCCAACCTGGTTGGAATCCTAATACTAGTCTCTATCAAAGGCCTGTAATGCCTTTCAATCCACAATCTCCCTTCCTTGCTATGCTAGAACTGCCCGATATGTCGAAGTTAACAAATGATGCTATCCTTCATAACCCATATTGGCCCCCAGTTCCTACCAAGATCGCTAGCGATTTCCCCAAATTTGAAGGCAAGTTCGGAGAAGACCCCTAGGTGCATGTTATGAAATACCATCTTTGGTGCTCCTCTAACTCTTGGGTTGATGATTCAGTTCTGTTAGGGTCCTATAATAATAGGGTTCATAAAATTTTGAATTTACTTTGATAGTCTTGTAAATATGTACATACCTTGCGTTCTGCAAGTTGTTTTCCCATTTTTTTAAAAAATGAAAAATAATAAAAAATCAAAAAAGAGGGTAAAAAGTCCTAAAAGAAAGATCAAAGGACTTAGAAAAAATATAGACCCCAAAAGAAAAAAGAGATAAAATAAGACCTGAAAGTGAGCAAGTCCAAATGCCACTACTTTTACTTTTACTGCAAGAATAATGATTATGTGCAGAGTGTCAATAAATGCCATAATTCATGATAAGTTAAACTGTTTAATCTTAACTTTTCATGTTTTCAATTTCATGTTTTAGATAGTGAATAAAGATTTATCGAACAGTTTAAACTTGATAAATCAGTAGATTGGTAGAGAATAATGAGGAGCTCAACAGTTTAATCTGAGCCCTCAGATGAAATAAGGTAAAATTAGATAGTTTTATGCTTTGAAAGAAAAATGTTTTAAGGTTGCAAGCCTAAATGAACCTGCAAAAATGAAGAAAAAATGTTAGAAATAAAGCTGGGTAGGTAGAAAATAGTGGAGAAAGCATGTAATAAATGATCATCAGGAAAAATCACTAATTTCCCCTCCTCTATAAGTATTCAATATTTTAAAGCTACCAGTGAAACAAGCTCAGAGCATTTCTCTAACTTTTGTTGGGACTGGACCGAAGGCTCAATGACTAATCAGTTAAAAATATTGAGTTCTTATGTTAAACCCACATTTATCATCATTCACCCTTCATTCATACATTAAAACCCCTTTTTCCTAAGTAAAGAAACATTCTTACTTAGTAAAGCTAAATCCCAAATAATTGACTTCATCCCTTCAAAAGCATTCATAAAACCCTCAAAATCACATTTATCCTAAGTATTAGTGAAGTAATATAAAGATGAGCAATGCTTTAATTTTTACACTTTACTTAGAGATAACATGTATTTTATTTTACATTTCACTACCCTTTCACATTAACTTTTAACATATTTTTATTAAAACCCTAACTATACCCTCCCATAGTTATTAATTCCCCTATATTTAAAATACCCCAAAAACCCATTATTTTAACGTTTAAGACCAAAGTCTATTATCCCCACGTGCATAAATAAAAATCCCAAACTATAAGCCCTTTGGTATAAACCTATTGTTATTGAAATACCCCTCCACTATAGTTTTGAAACTATTCAAAGAGGTTGAAAACTATATAATATATTATCGCGCCTGCATATGTTTTTATTAAAACATTTTATAAATGTTTTGAGTTAAAATGTATTATATCCCCCCCCCCCCCCCGCCATATTATATAAGCATAAAGGATTAAGCTTTATTAAAACACACTTTTATAAAGGTTAAATTCCTTTCCGCTATGTAAAATTAAACCCTTGCTACCTATGCATAAAAGCCTACTCCCATATACATTGATTAAAACATTATATATATGTTTTAAACCTTATATCCTCCACCACATCTTAACCCATACGCACACATATATCATCCCGGTCCCACATCTCATTTCAATGCAACTCCCGAAATAATCTTGACCATTCATGTTCAACCTCCAGATCTGACGGCTGATACATGATATTGCATAGAATAGATGTGCAACCATCCAAATGCCAAAGCTGCACAAAATGGGTGGTTTCCCATTAACCTCTCTCCTCCACATGGCTTTTCATTACTGGATCGTGTGGGTTGAGTCTAAAACCATTTACCACCAAAAACCTGCGCGATAACCACCAGTTTTATATCAGTTGAAATCCCGAAACCGCTCCTCTCGCCTGATGTGACCCGCATTCAATTCCAGACTAAAACAATAAAAATGTTTAATAAAACCTTTGGTAATGCATTTATCCATTTATATTGCACATTTAAACCACTGCATTTCCTCTCCCGACTATGAAAAACCCTGTTAAAGCCCCTTGTTTGCCATTTTCAGGCCCAAAACCTCCTGGATTTACTAAGTAAACCTTTGAAGATTGCTGAGGAGCCGCGCCTTGCTCCAGATAAGCAACTGAAACCATCAACTCAACCAGAACCTCATAAACTCTTCCAAAGACGATACCTACAACACAAAAGGTATTTTTCTAGAATTTAAACTTGCAAATCAAGTTGAAAAACATTTTTAAAGAAGGAAAACACAGTTGAAGCTTGATTAAAAAGCTGCCAAAAAGTCCCAAAAACAAGCCAAACTTTGGCAAATTTTTCCTAGAAACCCTTTTCTCTGTTGCGCACCATTTTTTAATAAATTTGTGAGTTTTTCACAGTTTAATGGTCTACTTTAAGCTGTGAAACAAGCCAAAAACCCTCTACAGGTACCCTAAGCCTCTGTGATCTTTTCAAAAGAGTTTTTAGCCCAAATTTCCATCAAAAAACTCAAAAAAACCCTATTTTCTGTTTTAAACTAGTTCTAAAGCTTCTAAACCTTTTTTAAAAGCCTATTTGGAAAGAAAGCCCAAAGAAAAAATCCATCCTTAGCCAAATTTGTCCAAAAGATCCTCTTCTAAAGTAAATTACTTCTGCAAATTGTTTAAGTTTGCAGAAGTAGCCCAAAATGCCTAAAAATCAGAGTACAAACAAGCCTAAAGGTTCAAAAATACCTAAACCAACCCCTGCTGTCACTTCTAAGACTGCCATAGTGGTAAATCCTCTTCAACCACCTATAGTTGATGTTGAACATATCCCCCTAGTTGATACTGATTACAAGATAGTTGATCCTATTATGGAATTTAACTTGATAGAGATCCATAACTAGTGTTTTGAAAATACTTTAGATAAGGAAGAAGAAATACATATTTGGGAATCCAATTTGCCAAAATATGTTTTTCCATTAACTCACCTAGGCCAAGAAATTATTAGATTATGTCAAAAATATTATGTGCTAGATCAAAGAGCCATAATAAATGCTGACAAATAAATAATTTGCACTATCATAGTTCAATCTATCAATCAGATGTTGCAGCTTCAGCCTAACTCCCAAGAAGTTCCCTTATCCATAGAGGCCTTAACCCAGCTGTATATTGGCCTAGACTTTCCCAAGAGATTCATGATTTTCCAGACATTCATGCCTTCACATGTAGAAATTCCAAAGATAAATCCTCCATATTCTACTGAAAAATTCCCTAAAGGTTCAAGACATATAATCTCTATGCTTTCCTTCATCCTTGGATATTTTACTGCTGAGCATACTGATGAATCCATCTTGGGGTTCTTATCCACCCTTACCCCAGGGCAGCCTCCATCAGTAATTTTAACTATGCTAGTTTCATTGCTGATAACATCCATTATCAGTTGACCAATTTTCCTATTGAAGGAGTATTCAGATATACTTCTTTCCTTTTTCATATTTTTCTATATTTCCAATCATATAGATTTCTAGTTACTTTACAAAAACTTGACACAGAGGGGAATCCTCTATCTATTATCTTTTGGACTACATTTCTCAGAAAATAATGCACAGATTTCACATATTCATACTTTTCAGAATTATTTTTTCATCGAGGAATGAAAATTTTGACCAAAGCAGAACAACCAAGAATTAATGAAGAAAGGAAAAAGATTTTGTAGTTGCCAGAACAGAGTAAGGTTGGTGTTTGGTACCTTTCTGAGAAGCATACTGAAATCAGAGTATTTGGGGCAAACTTCTTACCTTACAAGTTACCTAAACATGTCTCTATGAGGATCTTTGCCTTGGAGCATATCAGGCAGATCCTTAATTCTGATTCTGTTAATTTCAAGGCAGCTAAGAAGAAAACCCAATTCAAGTTAAAGAATCAAATAGGGCCATTCATATACAACCACAGAGATGCAGAGAAAGAGGTAACTAAGAAATGGTTGGAATTCATATTTGAAGAAAGTTTCCCATGGAATTATGATCCACAAGGGATCTTGAGTAAACTAAGGGTAAAATGTAAATTAACACCCCTGATCCATGAATCAAAACCAAAAATAGAGAAGTTTGCTAATCAGATTGAGTGGGTTGAAAACACTTTAACAGATGCAGTGAACCAAAGGGATACTAGTCACACTTTGGAAGTTTCCAAACAGCCAGAGACATCCACTAAGAGAATTAGAGAAGAGGGAGTTTATACAGTATAAACTACAATTGAGACCAAGTTTAAGATAATCTACAACAAAAAGCCCACGCTAAGCTCAGTTGGTAAAGAGAAAGTGACAATTGACATAGATGATACAGGTGCACTAGAAACTAATGTTGATACTACAACAGTCATCATAAATGAATCAACTCCTAATATTCAAAATGAAGAACAGGTCAACAATGAAGATACACAGATAATGGAGAGACAACAAAGCATGGAGGCTTCTTCCTCACAGTCAGCTGAGGAAAATGTAGAAATTTGAATAAATGATATATTATTCACTGAGATTCTCCTGATCACACACTATTTTAACTTCATGCACAATACATAATCTCTTCTACCATTGAGCATCAATTTCGGAAATAAAAGCAATCGCATGCGCACATTAAAACAATAAACAATCACACATATGAACACAGTATTTATGGGAAAGATTAAAGCTGAAAACCCCTAACTATTTGTATATTATATGTCATAGAGATCATGTAAAAATCATTATACAAAGCTTCTCACAAGCTCTTAGTATAATCTCCAATTGCTACACACTAATCAAGCCCCGATCTAGCAAATCACATGCTCCAATCTGTGCCACCTGATAGTCTGCCTCTACTGTGCAATCACTGCTGAAGAATGACTCTCGATAAATAGTGGCATCCACTACCTCTGTTGATGTAGCATCCTTTTTCCTCCATCCACCAGGAAGAGGAGTGTCGATAGGCTTGCAGCCATGCATGTTGAAATTCTCCAGTATCTCCCAGGCATACTTGCCTTGAGACACAAACAGTCCATCACTGTGCTGCCAAATTTCCAATCCCAGGAAATAATGAAGGAGGCCTAAGTCCTTCATCTCGAACTCTTTTGCAAGATCAACCTTGCATGAGAGTATCAACAGTTCATCACCTGTCAAAATCAAATCATCTACATAAAGTACAATGATCAACAACTTACCCTCCACCACAATCTGGTATAGGTTCAGATCTGCCTCACTCTTAGAGAATCAAAGTCCGGTGAAATAACTATCTATTCGTGTGTACCAAGCACGAGGTGCTTGTTTCAACCCATACAATGCTCTCTTGAGCCTGCACACATGTGACTCGCTGCTGAAGATCTCGAAACCTTCAGGCTGCTCTATGTACACCTCCTCCTCAATCACTCCGTTGAGGAACGCAGTCTTCACATCCATCTGATGAATGTGCCACCCCATCTGCGCTGAGAGAGCAAGGATCGTCCGTATGGAAGAGTACCTTGCGACAGGTGCAAAAGTCTCCTCATAATCGATCCCCTCAATTTGTGAAAAGCCACGGGCGACAAATCTCGCCTTGTACTTCTCCACACTCCCTGGCCAGCCGCATTTGCTTCCACTTTGTAAATCCACCTCAAACTCGAAGCATCGATCTCCCTCTGCCTTGGGACAATCTCCCATGCATTGTTTCTTATAATCGAATCATGCTCTTCCACCATGGCATCTACCCATGCAGGGTCCTCCACAGCTTCCTCAAAATAGGATGGCTCCGTCACGATACACTTGCTCATAAGAGCCATGTGATCTGCAGAAAATTAACAAGTGACTATCTCTATCTCGCAGGCCGTGGATGTAGGTGCTCCTACAACCTTCTCACCTTGTCTGCACTGTGTCGCCTTCATAGTGCGCTTCCGCCTCTCGATGAGCTGGTGCCGCATGAGTGGTCTCTTCCACTTGTGAACCTCCTCTCAGGCCGATCCATGATCCAGAGACCTGCCCTTCGGCGACTAATAGCTCCTCATCTGCATGCAAGTGTGGCTCCCTCTCAAGCGAACACTTCATGGATTTCTCCTCATGAAATTTGATATCCTGTCGCACAACAGTCTTGCGACTGTCTTACACACGATAGTTGTGGGGTGTATCATTGTACCCCACAAATATCCCAACCTCTACGGTCGGCTCTAGCTTCTTCCTGGCATCCTTAGTCACATGAATGTAAACAGGTGAACCAAAAATCCTCAAATGGGAAATATCAGGCTTCTTACTAGAAAATGCCTCCTTGGGTGTACTCATGCCAAGTATCCTGTGAGGAAAATGGTTCTGCACATATACTGCAGTATTGCATGCCTCAGCCCACAAGTGTATGGGAAGGCCCTGATCATGCAACATTTCTCGTGCAGCACCCACGATCGTTCTGTTCTTCCGCTCAGCAACCCCATTCTGTTGTGGGTTATGAGGTGCTATGAGCTCTCTTCGAATTCCTTTTTCACTGCAAAAGTCCTTGAATTCGCCAAAGATGAATTCACCATCATTGTCGCTCCTAAGAGCCTTCACCTGCTTCCCCGATTCTTTCTCAACCAATGCCTTGAAATCACAGAACTTTGAGTATGTCTCACTCTTCTTATGCATGAATAAGACCCAGCACTTCCAATAAAAATCATCAACAAATATCACATAGTACCTATGCTTTGCTGTCGAAGCTACTGAGAAAGGTCCACACACGTCTGTGTGAATTCTCTCAAGGATCATCGTGGCACGAATATCCTTCTCGTGAAAGGTGGCTTTCACAAATTTTCCCAAGGTACATCCCTTGCACTGATCTGACTACGCAAGAGTACCCTTAGGAAGCCCAGTATAAATTTGTTGCAGTATCTTCAAAGCTCCATGGTGAAGGTGGCCCAATCTTCGGTGCCACAGCTCGCCATCATCTCGGCTCACCACTCCTTCTGCCTTGCATGCCATTGCTACGTAGCCATCTACCTACAATTTATAAAGGTTCTTAACTCGAACCCCTATCCTCCGAGTTTCACCATTTTCCTTACTGCGCAGGAAAGCCTTTCCCTTGCTAAAGACAACATCATATCCCTTGTCTTCTAACATCACCACAGATAAGATTCTTCTTAAATCCTGGAAAATGCATCACTTCCTTCAATATGAAGGGTTTACCAGACTCCCTCTCAAAGGAAATGGTATCGATACCGGTCGCACTGTATCTACCATCATTGCCCATCTCGATGTGCACTCCAAGATCTTTCTCATCCAGATCAGTAAACAAATCTTTATCTCCTGTCATGTGAAAAGACACACCATTGTCAAGAAACCACACTGAACCCATCATACTTGAGACCAAGCATGCGATCAGTGAAAAATCCAACTCAAACTGTGACGCTAAGGCCTCTCCAGCTGCAGATCTAGTAGCCTACTTATTTTTCTTCTTCTATGGAAAACTAGTGGCGTAATGTCCGTGTTGGTGACAGTGAAAGCACTTCACCTTGGACATGTCATGCTTCTTGCCTTTCGCACCAGATTGAGAAGCATTCTTCTTGATCTTCCCCTTCCTTGATTTGGCATCCAAAGCACAATTTTCTTCATCTAAGTTCTTTGATGAAGATCCGTCCCTGGTACTTCGCCTTATCTCCTCTTGCACAAGATCTGACCAAAGTCGCTCCCATCCTGGCAATTTCTCCCGACCATTGATAGAGTCCTGATAGGAATCCCAACTCTTTGGAAGCCCAAGGAGAGCCAAGCTCACCAAGTCCTCGTCATCTACAGTCACCCCCACACTTCCCAGCTCATCCCTGCATTGGATGAACTTCATTAGGTAGTTGGGCATATTGTCGCCTTTCTCCATTTTTATGTTCCTGAGTTTATCCTTGAGAGCCAACTTCCTCTGGTCGCTCTTGCTTTGGAATAAATCTGTCAATGCTTTCCACATCAAAAATGGAGAAGCCTTACCATGAAGGCTGGACACTATGTGATCCTTTACACCTTCCAATAGAATTCTTTGACACTTTGTTGTCTTCTTTTGTCATGTGTCAAGTGCGGCAGCATTGCTAGAAGCAGGTTTTGAAATTTCTGCATCTATGAACTCCTTCAACCCATTGTCATCCAGCACTGCCTCCATCCTATCCTACCATGTAATATAATTCGAGCTTCCCTCAAGGGCATACTCCAATCACAATCCGTTGAAAGACATCTCAACTTCGACACCAAGAAAACACTGCTGCAAATTCGAATTCCACCAGCTCAAAACGCAATCGCTTCAATGTTTAGCAATTTCTCCAATGATCAATATCGCTCTGATACCATGTATAAATTTGAATAAATGATATATTATTCACCGATATGCTCCTGATCACACACTGTTTTAACTTCATGCACGATACAAAATCTCTTCTACCATTGATCATTAATTGCGGAAATAAAAACAATCGCATGCGCACATTAAAACCATAAACAATCACACATATGAACACAGTATTTATGGGAAAGCTTAAAGCTGAAAACCCCCAACTATCTGTATATTATATGTCATAGAGATTATGTAACAATCATTATACAAAGCTCCTCACAAGATCTCAGTATAATCTCCAATTGCTACACACTAATCAAGCCCCGATCTAGCAAATCACATGCTCCAATCTCTGCCACCTGATAGCCTGCCTCTACTACGCAATCACTACTGAATAATGGCTCTGAATGAACTCGAATTGGTCCAGCCTTGCTCACGCAATCCTCATTGGCATCTCCAATCACTGGTTGTTGCAAATCATGCAACAGTATAGTCACAACTGATAGTCACGCTGCTCTTTCACCTACCTCTTCACTGGTCTCCACTGAAACTGTCCATGCACTGTAGTTAACTGATGTATTATTTTGTTGATTAATTATTTAATAATTAGTGAATTAATTAATAATTAATTCACACCACTCTCACTAGTGTATCAATCAGTTATACTAGATACAACTAGCTCAACTATGTTTAACTCAGTTAAACTGAACACAACTCCATCAACTAGCTCCATAAGTCCACCAAACTCTATCACATGAGTTCTAACTAAAGTATCCATGCAATAGCTCCACTTAACCCTCAGGAATAGTGTAATTCCTTCTGTCATCTCCTGTGCCACATCTGTGCACTTAACTGAAGTGCTCCAAGAGAATAAGATAATGTTTATAGTTTAGATATTATTAAGAGCTAATAATATTCGACATATCTATTTTTAGACTGGAAATCTAAAAATAGATTTCGCCCAATATGTCTAAAAATAGAAGTCCATCTATTTTTTCCGACTTGACCAACCATCCACAAATAGCATCCTACAACTCATAGAACATGATCGACATGTCTAAAAATAGACATACTCTAAAAATAGACTTGCGCCAAAAATAGCCTGCGGGCCCACATAGTGATGGCGACTTCTTTCCACTAAGCTCATCATCTTGTTGCAATCTCAACAGAAAAAGACTTGGATATTAAAGATAAGTATAAATAGATCAAACTAAAGAATGAAGAAATCAAAACTGAAATTTACTCTCAGTTTTTGAAGTAAAAGCCAGGTAATCAAAATAGATTTCTATCAGCCTTTGACTACTCAAGTAAAAAGCTGATTATGTCATTCTTGCAACCCACAGTACCAGTGCCAAAATCAGTTGTTGATTATAAAAAATTGGATCTTGAAGTAGTTACTGATAGTATTCATGAACTAGATTAGATAGAATTTCAGAGGCAAAGCTTAGAGATGTTATACTCTACTGTGACAACAAAGTCCATGAGTGCTCAAAAACTCCAAAACACCATCTTCAACATGCAAGGTCAGATGAATATGGACAAAGCCTCATTATATGACAAAGATCTAAGGATAAAATCCTTAGAAGAATTAGTTTTTCAGGTGGGATATGATCCTGCTAATATCAAAGTAGCATAATTCTTGATAAAAAAGAAGAATGAAGATATAGCAGCTTTGAGGAAACATCTCAAGCTTCCTCACAGTGAACATCCTCAAATAAAATAGATCATACAAGAATAGAATGAAAAATATGACATGATGAATATCATCTTACAGTTGATAGCCTAGATTAAAGAGATGGAAATACAGATGGACAAGCTTGTCCAAGAAAAGGAAACAGTGAAAGAACCAGAGATTCCTAGAGTCATTCCAGTTATCACTACAATAGTGCCTTCAACTTTAGGTGAACAATTGGCACCCAAAGAGCCACTGGCCACTGCAGTGCCAGTGAATTCTTCCACAACTTCAGCTATTGAATCCTCTACAACAGTAGTGCAGCCTACAGATGAAGCCAACCAACTAGTGAAAGAAATTGAAGAGATGTATTTAAAGACTAATGAGATAAATAGATTGATAAAAATGGTAGAAAATATAGAGAATTTAAATAAATTAGCTTAGATAAATGCTAAAAACCATGAGTAGAAGGCCATCAGATTAAGTGAACAACTGAAGAAATTGCAAGATGAGTTAACCTTGACAGAAAAAATATCATACATAAAAAATTACCTTTGGAACATATAATTGAAGCCATCCATGATGTGTGGCCTTCAATTCAGGTAATTTATGAGCAAAGAGAGTTATTACTAGTAGCACAAGCAGAAATTCAAAAGACACAAGGTGAATTAGCTGATAAACTAGAGCAAGATGTAAGGCTTATCACTCTCCTTAACAACAAGAATAGACAGGAGTTGGAAGAACTCAAAATCAATGATAGGACAACAACTATCCTAGAAATTAGGAAAGTCAGTACAAAGAGAAATTTAATGAGGCAACTTGAAGAGAAATGTGAAACTATGAATACTGCCATAACCAGATTCATGGTTAAGTTCACAAATTTAAGGCAAAAAGGACTACCTGATATTATGGTTCTTAATGAAAAGATGATGCCCCGGAATGACTATGATAAAAATATAAGAGAATTTTCCAAGGAACAGGTAAATAAGCCGCAATGACAAGGCATTCCAACATGGAAAGTCTTATTGAAAAAGTTTGAAGACTTATTTTACTTGCAACATGAGATCAAACATTTTTTTGTCATCAAGCCAACATTTGCTAGATATACTGAAGCTAATGAAAATTTTAGGAAACTAAAAAATATATGAATTCCTAAGAATGAGGATTGGCAAGCACTTATTGATTTATTATGAAGAATAAAAGACAAAAAAATGAAAGAGGAAAAATATGTTTGCTGATTTCACTATCAAAACAAGTTTTACAGCAGTAAGGCAGTTTGACTGAAGGTTAAAGAGTATCAGTGAGAAAGAGTATCAGTGAAGGCAAGTCAGATTCCAAAAAATATCTAAGAGCCAGCAAGGAGGACACATAGGCAGCCAATAGCCTCTTATCATCAAAACAATTCTATTTCTTTTGGATAAAATAGGATAGCTTGCTGATTTGTTAAGCAGCTGTCCCTATTATTATTGTAAAGATATTTTATTATCATAAGTTAATTCCTAGAAGTTTTATAGGATATTTTGTAAGACATTATGTATAAATACTTCAACTTTAGAAGTTTTTTGTGTGGAATAAAATTTCTGGAGATTATTATAGTCATTTATGTTGGACATTGAAGGCTTTTTGTGTTTTGAATTTCAAGTAGAAGGCTGGATCAATTCAATTTCCATCATAATTCAGGATCCCTGTGATGAGCTATCTGGAGTGAAGTATTTCCTTACTTGTCACTGTTTCCTTTCTTAGTTACATGCATCCATATATGTTTATTCTAAATTTGAATGTATAACTAGGAGTATTACTATAGGATTTGTTAAAAGCACCCTGTTTTTAACTAGTCATCATTTCTATGTTTTCTTTTGATTTCTGGTGTAGGGAACCCTTAATTTCTCCCTCTCCCGTTTGACCTCTTCCTACCATTTTCAAAGACTATATTATTGTTTTCCGTAAATTTCATGACTGTCAAATTTACCAGCATAAGATGTGCACGCCACCCACTCACCTTCATCCCGTCATTACTGTTGGTCCCTTTGCAAAGTTGGGCATCGATTTTATAACCTGTAACCCTCACTCAGCTGGGGGGAATGCTTATATTATCGTAGCCATGGAATAATTCACCAAATGGGTTGAAGCAATGCCTACACTCATAGCTGACGGTAAGATGGTTGCACAATTTCTTTTCAATCATGTGATTACCAGGTTTGGTGTACCTCAAGCCATTTTCACTAATCATAGCTCTCATTTTCACCATTATATGTTGGCTGAGTTGACTTCTAAGTTGGGTGTAGGTCATGACAACTCAATTCCGTACTACCCCCAGGCCAATGGCCAGTTTGAAGTTGTGAACAAGGTTCTAGTCACTATGCTTCAGCGTACGATTGGGATGCACGAGTCCAATTTCCATATGATGCTATTTTAAGCTCTCTGGGCTTACCGAACCTCGGTGAAGGATGAAACCGGATTTACTCCATTCCATCTTGTTTATGGTCTGGAAGCTACCCTTCTGAATGAATGCAAAATCCCTTCTTTCAAGATAGTTGTTGAATTACTGCATAATCCCTTGCCAGAGGAGCAACGTCTTCTATATTTTGAGAGGTTAGATGAAACTCGCCGCTTTGTTGCTCTACTCATAGAAGCATAGAAAAAGCGGGTCAAAGCTCACTTTGATCAGACAGTTTCCCCTCATACCTTTATATAATGAGACCTAGTCCTCTTATATGACCAAGGTCATGATGAGCATGGGGCAGGAAAATTAGAACCCATGTGGCATGGGCCCTACATCATTAAGCGTGTTTTGCAGAATGGGGCCTATGAGCTAATTGACTATCAAGGCTATCCTTTGAATGAGCCCATAAATGGGCTGTACCTTAAAAAATACGATGCATGAGTTTCTCGTGCATTTTCTTTTGTACATAAGTGTTTTTTTCATTTTTATACATTTTTTGGCTTGGTATGCTTTGTGAGCATTTTTTCCTGCTTATTACGTTGTTATTTACTATGCAGATGTTTGTTACTCCTCATGTTGGCTTTGTGGATGGTGCCTCTCGCAGTACCCAGAATCTGTCTTCTACAACCTGGGTAGTTTATGATCCTAATGGTGAGTTGATAGAAATTTAAGGTATTTTTCTAGGACTAACAACCAATAATGTCACTGAGTACAGTGCAGTCATTGAACTCTTAACTAAAGCCATTTCTCTCGACATTCATGTATTAATTGTGAACCTAGACTCTTAGCTTGTTGTTCTCCAGCCCAATGGGCATTACTCTATTAGAAACCCTCAAATTTTAAGTTTGTATTTGTGTGTTCGTTTATTAGAAAGGAATTTTGATTATATCACATATCAGCATATTCCTAGAAGAATGAATGCATTAACTGATGCAGTAGCCAATATTGTATTAGATAGACATTTGCGAAACTTGTAAAAGAATCATCATCACATAATAACATTTAGACAGGAAAATAAGCATATATATATATATATATATCGATTATTTGCATCCACATGCATCATAAGTTAAAAAATATGTTTGTTTTGGTTACATACCGAGACATCATGTCCCTCAAAAAATATGCAGAAACAAAACCTAGGCATCTAATCAGCATGGTGCTCATGATATCATGTCACTTCATGCACGATCCGTCACAATAACCAGTGGATGCGGTTAGACACCCCTGCAATGTGCCTCTGATATGCACGAGGAACATCCTCGAATCTCACGTAATTTGGGATCCCGCCTGTGAGTCCCTCCAAGTTGCGCGTGATCTATTCTTCCTCGCTTCTCACACCTTGAGGGGCTGCCTCGAAATTGCGTGGGACCCTCCGTACTATGGGGGACATCCCTGCAAGTATCTCGAGGCAAACATCTGCAATGCATGGATAAATATTAGAACATATATAAACAAAAAAAATCATAATAATCATCAAAATAAAAAAATGAGTTTTTACCCAAAGCTTTATCCCAGTCCTCTCCTTCTCGAAGTGGAAGGTCTGAGTCACCCATGAAATCGGTGCCGGTGTATGGCCAATCTTCTACGACAATGAGTTTTCAGCGGAGCCAGTCAAAGAATTTCAGCTTCCATGAAATATGTTTACCACCTCCTGATCAAAGCATCAACTCCACCCAACAGACCATCCGTGGCTCTCGTGTTGGTGGTGTAGGTACTATCACCTCCTAGAGCTGGAATAGCAGAAACCGTTCTAGGATGAAAGATATCAAGATGGAACCATATCCAATAAAATTGAGCTTTCCGTTCTTGCACTTCGTTAACTCACGCTTCAATTTGATTTTTACGGCTTCTACCCAATTGAAAATGGTTGGAGCCATGAAATCCAAGACAAGTTGAAGATGCATCTTTGTATATTCATGAGCAGCCTGAGATCTAGTGGCTCATGTTATAGTGTGTAGCACCACTCTTAGGGCCAAATCAGGTATTGTATGAATATCCACTTTGCTGCTTTTTGATCCTTTCTTTGCTCTTGGGAAGACTTTGTCCATTAGCGTACCCATGCTCTTACTAAGGGGCTCGGTGCCTATTAGGATCAATTTTTCTCCCCTTCGTGAAAATCCAATGATGAAATAAATGTTGGAGACTTCTATCTCCAAATCTTGGTCATGAATCATGAACCTTTCTCGATCAGTGTCCCACACACTGATCAAATACTTTAAAAGTCCAAGCTGAGCTTGTAGACACGATGTGAGGAAGAATTTCAAGAGCCCATAATTTCTCAGGGCATCCATACATGCTTTGTTTCCCATGGCTTGTTCATCTTCCTCCCTGTGTTCTCATTCTTTCCACTCTATGACCATTTTGGGTTTAATTTCCTGAAAAAAGATAATTGAGGCTCTCATTAGCCACATGATTATTTTTTGAATCATTTAAACTGAGCGTTTTAGGAGAAATTTTGTGTGTTTATTGGCCGCGGCATGTGGCGCTACTGTTTTACAAACAATGGTGCCGATTGGTGCCTCATGTTTGAAATTTTAGGTGGGTTGGCATGACTCTATGCCAAGAACCCGTGCCGACCGCCCTGACCAACCCATGACAAACTTCCCCCCAAAATGCATCAAAATTTAAAATGTAGGAAATTAAAAATAGTTTAAAATGCAAGAGAAGATGAGAGCTCTTACTCAGAGAAAGAGGATTTTCAAATGACCTCCTGGATTGCCTACTGTCAGTTCTACAAGTTTACAATTAAAAATGGTAAAACTCTCACAAGAAAGTGAAAAGGTGAAAAGTAATTTTTTTTACTATCTCCATCATTTATAACCTTTTCAAAACCCTAATTAGGTTTTAAAGCTTGATTTTTTATTATTTTATTGTTTTATCTTGAGAAATGGGTTTTAATTTTGTTTCCTATGCAGCAACAGGTCCTAGACGGTGACGATGAAGCAACGATTTGTATTTTATTACTTTTTTAGACTCAGAAAAAACACGAAAAATTCACCCCCTAGAGTCATCTTTCAACTCTTTTCTGACTGTAAAAAATTGAAAAGATTTTCGAGACTCTTGTCATTTTGAACTTGTTAAAGGCTGTAAAATGCCATCAACCCAGTATAGGTTTACCCCTTTTTCGGGTTGGGACAAATTATTTATGAAAAAGGAATACCTTAGTCGAACATGGCAAAGAGGTTCTCCTAGATATTATTTTGTACCTTTTCAGATCTGTGAGACTACCTATGAAAAGGGGCCTACGAGAGTTTCCTTTTCCGCTTCTTTTCAAACTCTCTAAACATGAAAAGACGTCGATTTTTTCCCTTGTCAAACTCGTTAAAACTAATGACATTGAGAATCGTCACCATGAAGTTACCGAGTTCCTCCTTCCTAGGGCTTGTAAAATGTACTAGGGTGGATTTTTCCGAAGGAAAAACTTATATGACAAGCATATGCTATCCCCTTCAAGCTTGTTTCCAAAAATAATTGGGTTACTCACCAGAAATGGTGGGAGAAAATGGAACTGGTTCTCAGTTGTTTCGGAAGTATGTAACTCTTGAACATGACAATTGTTTGTAGTTCATATCGAGTTAGGGATATCTCACATTCGTCATTTTGCCTCCATGGTTTTGGGTTATCTATTTTGACCTCTCATCTGCTCTTTTCCATGTCACCATGATCTAAGATCCCTTGATATCAAATACTGCTAAATTTTGGAGTCGTGTCAACAATATGTTCAGGAGAAGTTCCTTCTACAGTTTTCAACCCCTGATCCTCTGTACAATCCTCATTCACTATCATCTTATTCCTCTATCTCGTGTCAATGATGTGGGAAAAATTATGGCCCTCCTTCGACCTGTCACTTCCTATCGACTTCAACTCATTATCCAGGAAGCCGATCTAGAGACTCCCTTCTAGTATCTTAGAGCTTGCATGCCTCAATGGCAAGTTCTTCGCATTCGATGACAGGTTTTCATCAATGGCCTATGATCGAGTAATTTGTGGTTGTACGAAAAGCTCATTTTTCACATTCCACATATTGTACCCATTGTACCTTGAGAATCATTGTCATTATTGGTGGTTTCTCTTGCGCATGTTAAAAAATTGCATCATTGGCTAGTAATCAAGTGATTTTATTGCATTTTCAACTTCAGCTCATTCATTCCCATGCTTGAATTTGTACTTGTTCGGGTTGAGATGGAGCGCAAGACCTTATGTTTTGTTTAATAAAATCTAGGCTGCAGGAAGATTTGGTTTATCATGACTGTATGCATGACTCTTCTGATTGGATGGTTGCGACCATGCTTGAGTCTATTTGAGGATCTTTTTCATTTGATGGCTACGTCGATACCTTGGATCTTGTTGTATGTACTCTATTATGGATGGTTGAGCCCATACCACATATTCATGTATCAAAGATATCATTTTTACTTGTTCTTGCAGGTTTTCCGACGACGGTGTTTTGGTTTGGGCATGTTCTCATAAATCATTTCACCCCTCCCTCTCTCTCAGACTTCATGCTTTAGGGGGCATCTGTTACACAATATTTTGTCACATTCCCTGCAATCCCCATCCTGAACATTGGAGGACCATTTCAATGACCCTGTGTACTATCATACATTACCATAAATGTCATTACATCCCTTGGCATGTCAAGATTATAACCTCTGTTGATAATTGCTCAAGAAGACCTTCAAAAACACATGATTTGGGTCGGCACTGGTAGTTAGTTATAACCTCGTGCCCATTGGCACTCTATCTCAGAAGAGCACCCGCATCGAGCTTATTTTGGAAAATTTTTAAAATAGAAATGAACCTTCCATGCTTAACAAATTCGTCAGTAGAGTCATCATGGTTTGCTCGACTGGATCAAGTCAAGTTCCTCCATTTGGCTTGTTAGTTCCTACAATCGTGCAACTCCCCAAAGGGATATACCTCTTCTCCACCCTATATGGAATCCCAAACCTCCTCCTCCTATCCTAAAAATTCTTCCTTCTCACATTGATTCAGCTACCTGATCAGTCATAGCCATAGCTAGTGTGAAAGGAGCAGAGAAAAATCCATTTTTGAGGGAGATTTTAAGC
Source organism: Pinus albicaulis (assembly GCA_034641835.2). Taxonomy (NCBI): domain Eukaryota; kingdom Viridiplantae; phylum Streptophyta; class Pinopsida; order Pinales; family Pinaceae; genus Pinus; species Pinus albicaulis. The sequence continues at coordinate 60,657,127 of CM076579.1, read as the reverse complement.
CCATTGCCTCATCGAGTCGAATTCTGAACGAATTCTTGAGACATGCCCGAATGAACCCATCGAAGGAGATCTAAAACGTCAAGGCATAAGGTTGTAAAATTATTTTTATTTATCAATAATACATGATTGGTTTCTGGTTCCAACTTTGTTTCTATTTATATGCAAAGTGTTTAGCTCTCCTTGACTAGCTAAATAGTTGTAGATGAATGTATATGATTGTATATTGTCATTGTTTTCTTGATATTTGTACACGCATGTAAACATCATCACCAACACACAGTGCAAGGCGTAAAGACAAATATTGAAGGATCACTACCATGTCCCACGACAAAAGCATTGGACCGAGGTAGGATATTTGTTCCAGTCCATCTTTCATTTATAAGCTAGGAATTCAGGAGTCCAACATGTTCCCTTGTTACTAGACCCACCCTAGGGCTAGAGGGATCACCTCTATCCATAGAGGGGATTTTCCTACTCAACATAGTGTTCAAAGTGTGGCGGTGCATTAGTTAATGTAGGTTGTAATCAGTTTAACTCAGTTAAGTGAGTTAAACTCAATTTTTCTAGTTGTAACTACTTGATACACTAGTGAGAGATCAAGTGATTTAAATATTAATTAATTCACAATCAGTGATCTCACATGAAACCGAGGATTTACTGTTATTAGCTGCATGCATGTCAGATCCAGTGGAGACCGAGTTGAGATCTAGGTGAAAGGGAAGTTGACTATCAGTTGTAGAATTATTGGGTTGTACACATGTAACCAAAAACCCATTGGAGTACCCATGATACTTGCACAGTCAGGAAGGCCATAATTCCTATCTTTTAGGGATTTCATCCATCAGGGATCACGCAAGAAAGGAGGGATGTCTGGAGGCAGGAAATTGGCGAAGTATTGGTTAGTTTTATGTATGAGAGTGTGAGACAATTAGCTGAGTACTTGAGGGCTCTTGTGAGAAGAGTTTTGTATGTAATTGTTTCATTATCCATGATGAATATAAAATATAATATAGTGGTGTTTTGAGCAGCAATATTTCCCTGGGAAATTATCTGTGTTGTGTGTGATTTGATTCTTCTTTACTTCATGTGATTAGTGATTGTGTTTTTTAATTCCGCAAAATATTTGTAGAAGCGATTCAGTATTTAAATTTAGTACATTGTTAGATCAAGTGAATCCAAGATAAACATGTATGTTGTATAATTTATACATGGTATCAAAGCACAGGAAATCGTAGAAGTGAAGTAGGAGTAGAGTTTGTGACTGGATAAAATTCGAATTTGCAGAAAGACTTTCTTGGTGCTAAAGCTGATTCAAGATCGAAATGTCTTTCAATGGCTTGAAGTTGGAGTATGAAATCGAGGGAAGCTCAAAATATATTGCTTGGAAGGATAGGATGGAGGTAGTACTCGAAGACAATGGCTTGAAGGAATTCATTGACAATGATGTTTCTAAACCCGATGTGACAGATACTGCAAATCTTGATGCATGGCAAAAGAAAGTGGCAAAGGCGAGGAGGATCTTGTTGGAGGGAGTATGAGACCACATTGTCTCAAGCCTCCATGGGAAAGCCACACCATATGAAATGTGGAAGGCTTTGACAGATCTATCCCAGAGCAGTAGAAACCATAGGAAATTGGCACTCAAAGATAAACTCAGGAAGATCAAGATGGAAAAGGGAGACACCATTCCAAAATATCTAATAAAGTTTGTTGAATGCTGGGATGAATTGAGGAGCGTTGGAATAATAGTCGTTGATTATGATTTTGTGAGTTTGGCTCTCCTAGGACTTCCTAAGAGTTGGCACAGTTATTAAGACTCTATCAATAGACGAGAACAATTTCCATATTGGGAACGACTATGGTCAGATTTGGTGCAGGAGGTGTTCAAACGGAACATCAGAGATGGATCTTCATTTAGGCATGAGGATGAAGAGTATTTTTCTTTTGTTTCCAAGGAAAAGAGGGGGGGGGGGGGGGGGAAGAAATTCCATTCCGAATCTGAGTCCAAGAATGGAAAGAAGCAGGACATGTCCAAGGTGAAGTGTTTTCACTGGCACAAACATGGACATTTTGCTACTAACTGTCTGCAAAAGAAGAAGAACAATAAGGTTTTTGGATCTACAGCTGGTGAGGCTCTTGCCTTGAAATTTGAGCTTTACTTCTCATTGATCACATGCATGGTGTTAAGTGCATTGGGATCTATGTGGTATTTGGATAGTTTCGCTTCCTTTCACATGACGGAAGACAAGGAACTTTTCAGTGACTTGGAGGAGAAGGATCTCTAGATGCATATCGAAATGTGGGATGATGAATAGTACAGTTCTATCGGGATTGGTATTATTACCTTTCAGAGACATTCGGGTAAACTATTTCAATTAAACGATGTAATGCATGTACCAGGTTTGAAGAAAAATTATCTTAGTCGCAATGTTGGAGGATAGAGGCTATGCTTTTGTTTTTAGTGAAGGAAAATCTTTCCTGTGACATAAAACAATAGGAAAAAAAATAGGATAGGGATTCGAGTTAATAATATCTACAAGCTAGAGGTAGATGGATGCACAATAATGATGGGCAAGGTGGACAAAGTGGTGAGCCGGGATGAGGGTGAATTATGGCACAGGAGATTTGGCCATCTTCATCATGGAGCCCTGAAATTGATGCAGCATATTTCTAGTGGAATTCCAATGGGAACACTTTCTTAGTTTGATAAATGCAAGGGGTGTACAATGGGGAAGTACATAAAGGCCACCTTTCATGAGAAGGAGAATCGAGCTTCAGGGATCCTTGAGAGAGTTCATAGAGATGTGTGTGGAACATTCTCTATTGCTTCGACAACAAAACATAAGTACTATGTAATATTTGTTGATGAATTTTCTCATAAGTGTTGGATCTTCTTCATGTAGAACAAAGATCAGACATTCTCTAAGTTTCTTGAATTTAAGGCACTGGTGGAGAAAGAGTCGAGGAAGTAAGTGAAGGCTCTTAGGAGTGATAATGGTGGAGAATACATCTCTAACGAATTCAAGAACTTTTGCAGCAAAGAAGGAATTCAAAGATAACTCATAGCACATCATAACCAACATCAGATTGTGGTTGCGGAGAGAAACAACAAAACGATTGTGGGTATAGCACGAGCGATGTTGCATGATCAAGACCTAATAATGCATCTATGGGTGAAATCATGCAACACAATGGTACTGTGTAGAATCGTTGTCTTCATAGGATACTCTGCATGAGTACACCTGAAGAGGCTTTCACTGGTAAGAAACCTGATGTTTGAGAAAACACCGGTGCCTGAAAAGTATACCTCCCTCGTGGATATGTATTAAACAAACACCCCAAGAATTACTTTTAAGGAACCGTACCAGTGTAGGAAATTTTTTTTTATAGACCCGGTGCTTTTATTTAAATTTACAACATTAGTGCTTATGTATTGTAAAAATGCACGAGTGCACTACTAATATAAAAGTAACTTATGTTGTTAATTTGAATAATACACTAGGGGTGGAAAAAATATTTCAGACCAGTGGGGTGGAAAAAGATTCATATAAATTAATTTTTTGTTACTGCATTTGTATATGATGTTTGGATTAATTTTTTGTATCATCAAATTTCACATCTCTTCATTATAGTATTTAATAATCCATATATATTTAATGAGTGGTGTAACATTTCACAATGACATTGGAAAACACAATAGAATGAATTAAAATGTATTTTATTATATATAAATAAGAGGTTATTTTTCATACAAAATGGGATAGTTATTGGTAACCCCTCGTCTCTCAATTGGGACACTATGTCCATTACATTAAACAAAATGTCTAATTTTTAAAGACAATTATTTCAAAAGATACAACAACATGCATTGATATCCAAATAGATCATCATTCTTCACTGGAAATATTGTCCGTACTACTCAAGCTACATCCATGACTTGGGTTATTTGGACAGATGTTTTGTTGATTACATTGTTTGTTTTCATCTTCTTCTTGTTTGATTTGCAAACATAAAAATAAAGTGCAATGAGTGTATCTACATTGATGAGAATAATGAAAGTTGAAATAACTAATATACATCAATGTAAATCAAATAGAAATGTACCATAGCAAGAAGTGACTCATGAACTGTACACATTGCTTCAAAATCAAGTCTCATGCTTTTTTGCAACTACTCTTCTGTTGGCATAGTTTCATACTTTATTCTTGCAAGTTTTATACCCCATAATAAATAATAGATTTAATATAACAATGAAGATAATAAATCCTACATCATGTATGGTTGATTACTTACGAGATACAACTACCATGGAGGCAACGTTGTTAGATGCATTCTAGAATGATGAGATAAGGGATGATTCTCATATCAATGATACCTTATTTGAAATACTAACATATACTTCCACCACCCCTCTCTTTGGAATTGACATCCAATCAAATTCTACCCAGTTGGGGACAACGATGTTACTGTACAAATTGAAAGCAAAGTTTTGCATGTTACATGCATTTTTCTAGGCAATATTAAGGTAATAGACCATGATAAGTTCCATTATATTTTGAGATTAAATATTGTCACACAATCAAAATTAAAAATGGTCGATTTTATGAATGCTAAATATTGAAAATGTACATTTATATTTCCCACCAACAGCACGTTATTCAAAAATAAGGTTATTCCGAGTTATAATCCTTTGGGATATTGGTATATATATTAACGCATTTATTGACACAAATAACTATCATATATACCAACACACACACAACCACACATATAAGTATATATACTGACATATTATTCTTATATATTCTAGCATATATATTGATACTTATACCTAGTATATTTACGAGCACACATATATTAAATACATGTTATCTATGTATGCTATTGGTGGTCCTCATTGGGAATGTTTGGAAAATGAGGATATCTAGCCTTTAAGTGGAATATGGTTTCTCCTGAAATTCCTTGGATTGTAGAAATGGGTCTCAAGGCCTTGCCAATGGGCATGGGAGTAAAATAAGGCCCTTAGGCTCTAAACAAAGTCTCGAGGGAGCAAGGGACATGAATAAGGCCTCAAACTACGAAATACACCTTGTATAAGATATCATAATTATTAACATGGGATATGGGTATTGATATGGGGTTTTGTGCACTAGGGATAGTTTGAAGCTTTGTGAAGTAGTGGTGAGTTTGACACCATGGACAGGGAAGAAAATAAGGGACACGAACTTGAGTTTCTTAAGCTAAATGGACATGATTAGGGCCATGGACCCAACATGGATTATTTAAAATTTATATTTTTCATAAAAGATTGATATGGACATGATTAGGAGTTTTTTCATAGTGGGGACATGGGTATTTGGGCCTGAAGCAGCTAAGGGCCTTATCATCCTTGGGTTCCCACTATAAAATGGTTTTTTTCTATTATGATTTGGCTAATTTTTTCACTTATTATGTGTAGTGTTCCATAACACACATATATATAATTTAAAATAGGTTTAAAAATATTATAAATGTAATAAAATATATTAAAGAGACAAGTAAGATGATATATGTGAAATATACCCGTCTATTGTGATAATTAGGGGAGATGTTGGCATCATAGTTTTCATCCAAATTGAGGAACATTTTTGGAATTATCTTTAGCTATCCACCCAATATTTCATAAGTACTTATGGATTATCAGGTGATCTAAAAGGAGTGTATTAGTTCTGCTGTGCTAAGTATCATTTCAATTAAATAAACATGTACAAATTGTCTGCATACATTTGCTTAAGGTATGAGAGTTTTATCCATGAAAATTAGATGAATTAGTGAAATTTAAGCATGTAAGAAAGCCTTAAAAACACTGAATAGTAGTGCATAATAGAGAAAAAAATTCACATATAAGTTTTACACAGTAGGCATGATGAAGCAGTTCACCCCTCCTGGGCTACATTTGCTAGTCCAGCTCCCAATGGCATGTCCCTCTTTTTCAATATGCTCAAAATTGTAAATTACATATCTTTATAGGCCTCTAATCGCTATTTTCTCTGCACCAATGGCTCCAGAATGCTCAAATTATTCTGGGTAGACTCTTGTTTCACCAACATTGGTCGAAAATTGACCTCCCAATGCATTTTTTCCAATGACAGCTAGAAAAGCTCCACCAAATGTGGAGACTGGCAATGAACTACAGATAAATTGATGGGTTAGCCCTAAACTTAGGGCGCGCTCCAAATTTGGCAAGAAGTTAAGTCCTGGCATTAACTATGAGTGGCGGGGTGGTCACATGCCACCCTCGCTGTAACTTTTGCTAATCGTTTGAATGACGCTGCATATGCTGGAACCGAGAGTTCAGGTTCTCAAACCTTATCCGTCACAAAAAAATTTGAACCCGCCATGTGAATTTTCATTAGAACTCCCGCCAGATGTATTGGAACCTGGAGTTTGATGTTTGGCAACCTTAAAAACCTTCGCATTTAACTTTAAAAATCCCACCATGTGATCAGAGTTGGAAACCCGCCGGTGGTTTAACTTTGATATTGCAGTATAACACGAAGCCACGGTTCTAGCGCTAGGGTCACATGGGAGGGGCAGCTGGCCCTTTGAGGCTGGCCTCCCAAGCCCTCGGCGTGTTTTTTAACAAACTTTAAATATGTCTTCACACCATACTATGTTAAGAAACATGTATAGGTGGATTGGAAAATGGTTTTGCGGGCAGATAGGAGGTGGCAAGTTCGACCCCCATCGACTCCACATAAATTTTACCCCACTATTGTGAGGACACGTGGCGGCCTGTGGGCTTGCCACGTGTCACTCAATCATTCGTCCATCCATAAACACATCCAATGGCCAAAATAAACTTCCGTACCATCAACATCCAACTACCCATAATGTGCCACGTGGTGCAATCATATTGGCTCAGAAGAAAATGGAATATTCCAAGAATATCCCACTGATTGTACTTACAAGCTCACTAGGCATCCAATCACCAAAATTTTGTTGTTTGGGAAAATGAACAAAATGCAATATCTTCCTCATGTGACATCGATTTTTTGAACCGTTCTTGGCACCAGAATCGCAATGACGAGACCTTTCCGGTCGCTCAAGTTCGGACCTTTTTCGAGCACTTTCATTTTTGAGCATATGACTTGATCTCTTGATCACACCTCCTCATTGGGAAGTTCACCAAAATACATTAATTACATGTTCATAAGACGAGGGAACAACTCCCTCACCTTTTCCACTTCCATCCATCTTGCCTTACTTGGTTTTCTTCCCTTGAGCCCAATCCGAAGATGATCATCACTTCCTCTTTTATAAGTGTGTGTCCCCCTATCAAGGATGGAATCCTCCTTGAGCTCATCCATAAATTCTAGCGAGAAATCTTCTATTGAGGCAGCTAAATGTCACTCCCTTGATCATCAATCAATGGAGGCTCATACAAATGTTAATTCTCCACATTGACAATGGAATACATTTTCATATATTAAGGCAAGTCAAGTTGAAATGCATTATTACCAACTTGTTTAATAATCTTGAATGGACCATAATGAATAGGCTTGAGCTTTTTACCTTCTCCTTGCATCCTTTCTTTGCTTATGTGCAACCATACTTTGTCTCCTTCTTGAAACTTGTGATCAACTCTATGTTTGCCATGCCTCTCCTTGTACTTGCTCTGACTCTTCTCAAGTTGTTCTTGAACTTGATGATGAATAACATGAATTTTATCAATGAACTTTCGAGCCTTGTCAATATCACTATGCCCATCAATTGCAACATCCTTCTCATAGATGAAGTCTACTCGCGATTTTAGCAAATACCCAAAACAGGCTTCACAAGGTGAAGTATTTGTAGAAGAGTGATTGGCCTGGTTGTAAGTGTGATGAACGTAATGCAATTTTTCATCCCACAACTTGGGATGCTTGCTGCAATACCATCTCAATAGATGCACAATGGTTTTTTCACCACCTCAATTTGGCCATCAGTTTGTGGATGAAAAGTAGTACTATTTTTCAACTTTGTGTCCATCATCTTTGTTACACATTATTTTGTCACCATGACATTTGACTGTCCATATAGGTCCATCAATACCTATATTGTGCTCCCTTAGAATTCAAAAACCCTAATTTTCCCAAACCAAGTCTTGGAATTGGAGAAAATCTCATTAAAACCCTTAAAAGTCTAACTCTGCACTTTTCCTATCCCTTTCCTGCAGGTCTGTCGATATTTGTTCTATAGCCCGTGGCAGCTCTCGCACATTCTAATTATAAAACCTGCAGACCCCCGTAAAAAGTAAAATAAAGGAAAAAGTAAGTTCTAGAAGCTCAGCTGGTCGAATATTCTCCCAACTGGAAGATTCTAGCAGCAAGATCAGTTCGAGCTTTATCCCACCACTCATGGAGATTTATCCCTCCATTCATGGAGCTTATCCCTTGGTCTATGGAGCTCAAATCCCTTCATGAGAGGAATCCATATCCCTCTTCATGGAACTAAAACTACCTCCATTTCCCTATAAATTGAACTCATGTTTCAGTCTCAAAGGTAGATTGTACCTAGTATATGGTAATTGCTGAAGAAATTCTGAAGAGAGCATACTCTCTACACTAGTTGTTGTTGGCATCAGAATGATCACACCCTTATGTCCATAACTCCATGCTGGTTCAAAGAGAGTAAGGCTTGTCAAACTAAAGGAGGAACGATTTTTAAGGACCGCAGGAGAAACTTCTATGAAATCAAGTCATCAAGTTGTAAAGTTATTCTTTTCATTCAAGATAATACATATGGATCTTTTTTTCTCATTGAGTTGTTATTGTGCTTATTTGAATAATTCAAAACTTAGACTCCTTGATCACTAAGTTAGATTATCTGTTCTTAATTATTATATGTTGCAGGTGCTTTTAATTCTTTTGTCTGTCTTTGATTGCAGGTTCTACTTACTGAAGAAGCCTCTTTGGAGCAACTGGATAAAAGACTGCATCGAACATTAGATTTCAAGGTAGGGGTATGTCCTCTTTATTTGTTTATAATAATTCTGAATTTCAAATAATCTAGATAAAATGATTTACAAATGGATGTTTGTTTCTAGCTATTCGTAGAATACTAGGGAAATCACTCTGGTCCGCAAGAGGGATTAATCCACATAAAAAAATGGCGAATCTACAGGGGAATAGAACTTAGTTTTATTTCTTTATTTTCAGTTTGAATTTTGAATTTTTTCTGATTTTGACTTATCTGAGATTGGGTTGGGTAGATAAATTTTAAGAATCCCTAGAAAATAAAAGTTGAATATTTATTTTTTCTGTACTTTTCCTTGCCTCCGCAATTTTCATTTCAAAACAGTGGGGTAGCCTCCGCAGTTTTTAGTTCAAAATAGTGTCGTATCACTCCGTTCTCCATTAGAACCTGCGGACCTGTGGAAATGTTTTGAAAAAGTTAAAATTTGTCTTTTTTAGAGCCAGATAACCTGATTCTTCAAGTTTGCCCTGATCCATTTACAGTCTCATCAATCTCTGTTAAGTTAATTGGATGTTCTGAATATTCCTTTTTAAGAAATTCTTAATTTTATTTCCTTTGTTCATTACTTGGAGGTTTTTCTCAGTCTCTTAACAATTTTGCATCTTTTCCTAAATTGTGTCTGAGTGTTAGTCGCCTTTGAGTGTTTTTATTTTTTACCTTTGGAATTCTCACCCAATTTTCTTTACTTGCAATTGATTGGTTCCTTACATTACATTAGTGAAGGATAATAGTCTTGTTGTTATTTTGTTGATTTTGAATCATCTTGTGTACGAGAATTCTCTTGCATAGTTAGAATTCTCATTTTCTGAATATGAACGAAAAATGTGCATAGATTACATTTGCATTCTTTTCAAGTGAATCATGCATAAATTACAACTCCATAGTTTACATTCTAGAAAAATCAATCATAGATTTAGATCTGTTTCTTTGATTTGAATTTACAAGTTTTTATGCTTTTTTAAAAACAAAAAAATAAAAATTTGAATTGATAAGCATTAGTTTTTCTTGATGAAATTAGTGCATTAGATAATTTGTTATATTTTCTCTTATTTATAAATTTTTACATTTTTGGAAGTGAATGGAATCTCTCTCCTTACTTTAGTTAGGATTCATCGAATTAAAAATATTACATTATCATATTCGATTACATTCAGATTTGGGTCACGTCAGAACACCATTGTTTCATATCCATTTACTTTTTGAGTAATAACAACCAAATAAGACAGTGCTTAATAAAATTCATCTAGAAAGTTTTACATTTTCTAGGGCTCTTTCCACCAATCTAGCTTAGGCTAGTGCCTTGGAATAGGCTGTAGTTAACTTTCCAAAGAAACTAAACAAACAATACCATCTTGCGGTAGGAAAAATCCCAATTGTTGCAATTGTGCTCTCGGAAGATCTTCTTAAAAGAGTCAAGCACGAGATCATGTCAGACCCAGTGAAGTAATCATACCTATCTCATTGTAAAATATAGAAGATGTGCATGTAATACAAATGTTAAACCTTAGATTAACCATTTTCGAGGAGCCTGGGGTTAGTTGTTGGAAAACCTTGGATTTACCATGTCAATGAGCCTTCAAGGGGATTGAGCTTGATACTCTGCCCTTGCGTGTATATCGGATCATAGATTGTTCCCCCAGGTGCAATTGTCTTAGTTAGTGACCTTAGTGGCCATAATCTTCAGGATTTTTCCCAAGGTGACGATGGAGGGAAGGTCCCACTGTACCTGGAGCAGACGTTGACTAGACTTACTTGGAATTTCCGGAGGGTGCACTTCACTTCGAGATGGCATAGTGGAGGTACTTCAACCAATCTGTTTCATTAAGCAGGTTGTCAGGGTAAATTTTCCAACCACCATTTTTCCACATTAATTTCCGTGACATTGGATTTCATCACCAACTAGTGTTTTTATTGTGGAAACATATTGTTTGTGTGTGGTTTGACTCTTATATTTGATAGCACATGTTCATATGTTTGTTTTTACTTTTAGAGACCTTAGGTGTGGATTGTGAATTTTAATTGTTAATATTTTTAAATTGTTAATAAAATTCACTAAATTTGAATCTAATGGAAACTGTTCTGGAATTTACCAACGAAGGAACCCCTCTTAATGAGAATCCTAGTAATTTTCCTTGCTTTAGAAATGTTGGCCATCCTTATATGGCTACTTTTTCATTACTTGGATTTACAATATGTTTACCGGTATGGTTATTTTCAACTTCGTTGACCTTGAATACTCAAATTTTTCCACCTCAACCAGATGCTTCACCTCAACAGAATTCACCATCTCAACATCAACAACCTCATGTTGAACCTTTAACTTCTTCGCCCAACATGTCTTCCTCCATTCCTTCTTCTTCGCTTGGTAAAAACCTTGATGCTAGTAACCAGGTGGCTAAGAAGAAGAAGAAGAAAGATTAGAAAGAAGTCAACCAACCAACCATGGATGTAAGTGTTAGTAGTGTGGAGGAAACCTCCACCATGCATCATAAACCCAAATTCCCTTGCAAAATTTGTAAGGGTGACCACTCCCTTATCAATTGTCCTGGTATTCCTAAGGTCTTGGAAGTATGGTCAGAAAAATCTCATAAACTTATTACTGATCCATCAACCAATGATTGTCAGGTTCTTGGGAAAAAGGGTAAAGTTAGGTTTCCTTGTAGGTTATGCAAAGGGAGTCATCAAACTCACATTTTCCCTCACATGGATGAAGCCTAAAAATTGTTGGAAAACCTTATTATTCCATAGCAACAACATCCAACTGGTTACCATAAACTTTCTCCCAACCTATCGTCATTTGACAGAGTGATCGATCTAATTCCAATTACAGTCAATCCCGCTCTTCCATTGAAGAGTGAAACTCATATCACTCAAGTTGATGATCCATTAGTTGATCAAGAGGTCAACTTGATTTCGCATTCGATCGATCCCACTCTCCCTGTATAGAGTGAAATTCATACTGCTCATGTTATTCTTGCTACATCATATTCTTCTACACATGGGGGGATTTCACTTGTTCCTATAGAACCCCCTCCAAGTACTGTGGCCTTTTAATTAGATTCGAATAGACTAACAGAACCTCGTCTTCCTTCCTCCATCCCTTTCCAAATCATTGTGAAGGCTTGTGGTAAGAATCTGCATCGCACAAATGTTGATGAAGGTGCTTCTATTAGTATTTTCTCCTCAACTATGTGGAAAGCTTTGGGTTCACCTCAACTTGTGCCTATTACACAGAATCTGTCAGCTTTTAACAGAACCATTAGTGAACCTTTAGGGATCCTTCCAAATTTTCCTATTACCTTGGAAGTAAAAACTATCTTTATTGATTTTATGGTAGTCCGAGGCCCCTTAGATTTTAATTTTCTCCTTGGGTGAGACTATTTATATGCAATGAAAGATGTCTTATTGACACTCTTTCACATGATGTATTTCCCTCACAATAGAAACATTGTAACTATTGACCATCTTTCATTCGTTAGTCTTGATTCGACTACCAATAATCCAACATCCCTGAATTGTCCTGATACGGAAGTGGTATCTACCTCGCTACGGGTTAATTATGTGGCAACCAGTCCCATGTTTTCAGTTACCGATGCAAGCGAGCCTCTCACTGTTTGCTCGAATTCCTTTGACTTAGATCTGATAATTAACATGGAAAACCCTATGGGATTATTTGAACGCGATGTTCTTATCCCTATTGCGTCCCTTGACATGTGTTCCTTCCATAGAACTATTCTTCCATCTGATGAAGACCTCTTGGAAGCCATGATCAAGGAGTGTCCCTTGACATGTGTTTCTTCTAGTTGGAAGCCATGAAACAGGCCCTTATGAGGATAGTTCTTTACCTGTGTCAACCTCGTTAAAAAATGAATCAGGTAATGAGGATAGTTCTTTTCCTGTGCCAACCTCGTTAAAAAATAAAACACGTCACCATGAGCATAGTTCTTTTCCTGTGTCAACCTCATTAAAAAATGAATCAGGAAATGAGGATAGTTCTTTTCCTATGCCAACCTCGTTAAAAAATAAAACAGGTCACCATGAGGATATTTATTTTCCTGTGTCAACCTTGTTAAAAAATGAACCAGGGAATGAGGATAGTTCTTTTCCTGTGTCAACCTCAATAAAAAATGAATCAGACAATGAGGATAGTTCTTTTCCTGTGCCAACCTCGTTAAAAAATAAAACATGTCACCTTGAGGATAGTTCCTTTTACTGTGTCAACCTCATTAAAAAATGAATCAGGTAATGAGCATAGTTCTTTTCTTGTGTCAAGCTCATTAAAAAATGAAACAAGGTTCAATGAGCATAGTTCTTTTCTTGTATCAAGCTCATTAAAAATGAAACAAATCCTCTCCTAATTGACTTGAGTCTTTGATTAGGTCTTACAAGTGTCAAGTCGAGTCTTTCATCTAATCTCGTAAATGAACCTTCATTCCATCCACCTATTAGTAACTAGTAGTCCACTTAGGTGAATGAAATGAAGCTTGGGGGGTAAATGCTCTTGAAGGTTACACTTGGGGGGCATTGAAACTTATCTTAAGCATGATTTTTTACTTTGTTTAAAGCTTGTGTAAAAATGAAACAAACCACTTTCAAGCACAATTTTCCTACGTTTCAAGCTTGTGTAAAAATGAAACCACTCTCAAGCATAAATTTTCCTATGTTTCAAGCTTGTATAAACATTAAACCTATCTTGAGTCCATTTCAGTTATGATTTTCAAGACTCATTAAACTCATGAAAATCCCGAGATTATTTTTCTATCTTTCATTCTCGTAAAACACATGAAAATACCGAGTTCTTTCCATATTTTCCTGCTTGTAAATTAAATTGAAAGTTGACCAATTGAGTATACTTTTATCACTTTTTATGGGTGTCCGCAGGTTTTATAATCAAAAGGTTTGAGAGCTGACACAAGGTATAGAACAAATATCCGCAGACCCACAGGAAAAGGCTAGGAAAAGTGTGGAGTTAGACTTTCAAGGTTTTTAATGAGATTTTCTTCAATTCAAAGATTTGGTTTAGGAACATTAGGGTTTTTCAAGAGAACTATGAGGATTAATCCCTCTCATAGACAAGAGCGATCTCACTAGTATTCTACGAATAAATAGAAACAAGCATCCATTTGGAAATCGTTTTCTCTATATTATTTTCAATTTAGAATTATTATAAACAAATGAGGAAATCTTGAGGATAGTTCCTTTTACTTTGTCAGCCTCATTAAAAAATGAATCAGGCAATGAGCATAGTTCTTTTCTTGTGTCAAGCTCCTTAGAAAATGAAACAAGGTTCAATGAGCATAGTTCTTTTCCTGTATCAAGCTCATTAAAAAATGAAACAAGTCCTCTCCTAATTGAGTCGAGTCTTTGATTAGGTCTCGTAAGTGTCAAGTCGAGTCTTTCATCTGATCTCATAAATGAACCTTCATCCATCCACCTATTAGTAACTAGTAGTCCTCTTAGGTGAATGAAATGAAGCTTGGGGGGCATGTGCTCTTACAGGTTACGCTTCGAGGACATTGAAACTTATCTCACGCGTGATTTTTTTCCTTTGTTTTAAGATTTTGTAAAAATGAAACAAACCTCTTTCAAGAATAGTTTTCCTACATTTCAAGCTTGTGTAAAAATGAAACCACTCTCAAGCATAAATTTTCCTATGTTTCAAGCTTGTATAAAAATGAAACCTATCTTGAGTCCATTTCGGTTATTACTTTCAAGACTCATTAAACTCATGAAAATCCTGAGATTATTTTGCTATATTTCATTCTTGTAAAACACATGAAAATGCCGAGTTATTTCTATCTTTTCCTCCTCGTAAATTAAATTGAAAGTCGACTAGCTGAGTATACTTTTATCACTTTTTCGGGCTCTTGAAAATTACGAAAAAGAGAAACCCTCAAATTCTCTTTTAAGCCAATTTTAGACTCTCTAAACATGGAAAGATCACATAGTACTTGATTATTCGAAATCGTTAAATTAAATGAACAGTTGTCCCTTCAGTATAAGTTTACCCCTTTTTCAGACTGAAATGGACTAATTATGAAAAATGTATACGTTGACTAATCATGGTCAAGAGTTCTCTCCTGCATTATTTTATCCTTTTTTTGGCCTGAGAGACTAAATTTACGAAAAAGAACAATCATGGAGTTTACTTATGTTTTTCTTCTGACTCCCTAAAACTGAAAAACGCTGACTTTCTTCTATATTGGACTCGTTAAAATTTAACATTAAATGACCTGTTGATTACAAACAAGACCAGACCACTCCTTCTTAGGGTTCAATTTTAATAGTAAGATGGACTCATCCGAATGATGAGCTTACACAAACAAGCAAATGTTATCCTCCTCAAGCTTTTCAAAAAAAGAGAGGTACTTGCCTGTAATGGTGGGGGAAAAAGAGAGAAAAATAATCCAGTTGTCACCCTTGTTTAAAAAGCAGCATGCCACTCTTCAACACGACACTTTGTCACACTTGTACCTTGGTTGGGAAATCCTTTGTCTAACAGTTAATAGAACCACATTGAAAGTCTTCAATCATTTTCTGGGTATTATCTTTAGGTCAATTTCTGCCAAACCATATACAGTGTCATTATGTGTTCAAGAGACAGTTCAAATAAACCATTCATTGCAAATATTTGTCTCCATTCACGTTGACAATCCCTGAGTCAATCCTTGCAAATATTTCTTCAAAACTTGCTCTAATGATTTCGTGTCGTAGGCTTTCCTACGACGGGTCACTTTATATCAACGACAACTCATCATCTAGAAATTTGATCTAAAATCCTATCAGTACCTTGGGATCCACATGCTCTAATGGCAGGTTTCTCACCTTCGATGACAGGTTGCATCATTGACCTTCGATCGAATTATTCTATGAAGTGTTCGACTGCAAATCATTCATTCACACATCATATATTGTACTAGAGTACTTTGAGAGATATTTTCATTATTGGTGGTTTCTCTCACACTTGTTAACATTTTACATCATTGACTGGTAATCAAGTGGTTTCTACCATGTTCGACTTCGACATAATCAATCACATGGATAAAATCGTACTAGTTCGAGAAGCAGAAATCAAGACCCTGGATCTAGTTTCTACCATCCATGCTATGAGGAGTTTTATATTCATGATACAATAGACTACTTATGACAGATGTCTGTGCCTATGCTATGTCTACTATTGATGTAATGATTAAAAGCATTTCTATAACAGAACATTTAGTTAGTTTTGATCTAATTATGGGAATGCCTACCTCAGCGGTGATCTATATATATATATATATATATATAGATGTGTGTGTGTGTGTGTGTGTATATATATTCATAGATATGTATATATATACATAGATATATATATATATAGATATATATATATATATATATATATATACACACACACACACACATATATATATGCTTGCATTGAATCTTTTTACAGGTTTTCGACCGGTGTGTTCGCAATCCAATCCTCGGAATGATAAAGCACTTCACTCTTCAAGAACAACCTCAGACTTCGTAATTTAGAGGGCAATCTGTTACACGTTATTTTGTCACCATGACATTTTGTTGTCCATATAGGTCCATCACTACCTATATTATGCTCCTTTAGAAGTAAAAAACCCTAATGTTCCTAACCTAAGTCTTGGAATTGGATAAAAGCTCATTAAAACCCTTAAATTTCTAACTCCGCACTATTCCTAGCCCTGTCCTCTGGGTCCATGGATATTTGTTCTATAGCCTGCGAAAGCTCCTGCACATTCTGCTTATAAAACCTATAGACCCCGGTAAAAAGTCAAATAAAGGAAAAAGTAAGTTCTAGAAGCCCAGCTGGTCGAATATTCTCCCAACTAGAAGCTTCTAGAGGTACGATTAGTTCGAGCTTTATCCCTCCACTCATGGAGATTTATCCCTCCATTCATGGAGCATATCCCTTGGTCTTGTTATCACTCAAATTTTCCTTGAAGTTGTTGGAAGAGGAAAGGGGTCCGAGGTAACCACAAACCAACTTTTAGGTACAGAATCTAGCCAATCTGTACCCAGAGAGGGCTCTCTCTATAAAATTTAGCTTTGTTTTAGAAGATGTTAGGCTATTTATAAAGTCCAAGGGTTTTGTTTGAATTTGGGTGGTGGAATTCAATAGCAGAGGGCAAGATTGAGTATTTTAGGCCATTGGGCTAATGTAGTCAAAATAAAATGGCTTAACTGCATTAAGTTTCTTAACAAAAGATGGTTTCACAGGGCAAGATAATCAAACAAGGAACAATCGTAGACCTACAGTGAATGGGATGGAATCAAAATGGATAAAGGGAAATTAAGAATCCTTCAACACATTTATAAGAGGGAAAATTGAGTGATTATTAATAAAGAGAAATTAAGTATTCTTTACTAAATAATCAAAAAGCATAAACTAGAAAAACAGGAGCAATTAAGAATTCATTGTTTAAACCAGTTTAGAAGAAAACATTTAGAATAACAATGACTGAAATCAAATTACACTTAAGCACTTTTTGATTTATTTCTTTTCATTAATCATTCAGAAATGAACACAACTGATATAATAAACAAGTATAAAACTTCAAACATAAGAGAGAGATGACTTATTGATCCGTAGTCTGACACATGAATCCTGTAAAAAGTCTTTAGCATCAATTTCTCGTCCAGCCAGTCTCACAAAATTTCTCCAACAGCACTTTATTCCAAAATGGTCAATGTTACAGCAAAGTCTAAGAATCCACCCTCAATACTTCGATTGAGGGAGTATTTATACAAAACATTATAAAAAATATCTCATAACAACTTGAGATATAATCTAGGATGAATCATAAGTATTTTACAATAAACTAGAGATAGATGGTCTCGTAGATAAGAGAAATGATAACTGATGTTGTGTTGTTTCCTTCTTTTGAGAATATGTTAGAGGCAGGCCCTATGATTTGGCTTGTTGTTGTCCTCTTTAGTAATTCTATGCTGGCTGCTCCATTTTACTGATACTCTTTAACTGCACCGATACTCTTTAACCTATGTTTATCCTTTTATCCTTCTTTATCATGACTTACTGTAGTACATAATCAAAAATAAATGTAAGGATAATTTTACAAAAGTTCTAACATGTCTTCCCACCATTTATCTTCTGGTATTCTGGTCCTTTGCAGCTTTCTCAGAGTTTCATCTGTCTCTGTATATATAAAGAAAGTAGGTTGAGTTGGGAACAAATTATTTACCTCATGCTCGAGATAAAACAAATTTTCCAATCTGTCATGAAGATTTTTTCCTGTAGGCAATGTTGCTGTTGATGAACTAGTTGAGGAACTGGCCTGATTGTCAGCATGCTTGTCCAATTTCTCAACATAACTTTCAAGGTCCATCAATTTATCCTCTGAAACTAAAGGACTGGGAAATCCTTTATTCAACAAAATATCAAATCTTTTTCTGAAGGCAGTGATTTCTTCTTGCATATCAGAGCATCTTCTTTCTAAATTCTGCATCAGAGTTCTTTTGGTAAAAACTCTTTTTATTTCCAAAATTGTTCCTGTCTTGTCCTGAATGCAAAGTTCTTCAAGTTGATGCTTGTTTTGGGTGTTCAAGAAATGTATAAGATTATTGGCTTCTTCAGGCATGTTTCCCAATTCTTCTCTTGCCTTTAGGACTTCTTCCAGAGCCAATTTGACTAAATCATTCTGTTCATACATTATTTGAATTGAGGGCCAGACATCTTTTATTGAATGGATGATGTTGTCCCAAAGAATTTCATTTATTTCCTTTAAAGGCTTCTCCAGTGTGAGATCCTTCTCCAATTTGTTAACCAAATTTTCTAATATGTTTACCTCCCTTGTTTTATCTGCAACATTCATCTTCGAGAGATCATATTTTTGTTCTAAACTGGTGAGTTGCACCTTTGTTCTCTATAGCTCTGTCACTTGGAGTTTCAATTCCTCCATTGACTTTATTAATTCTTCTGTACTTAAATTGGAAGTATGTACCTGTGACAATTCTGTTGGCTGACCTGTTGTAGATGTACCTGTAATTGCTTCTGCTATAGATGCTGGAATATTAGGTTGCTTGTCTTTCAATGCCTTTTCAAGCTCTTTTTCAGTTTCATTAAGTTGCTCATTCAGTTTCAAGAGCAAGTCCATTAATTCTTCTTCAGAATTTAGCTTCATGGTTTCTGCAGTCTATGGATGTCTTCAGGCTGGTAATTTCAGTTGTTTTCTCAAGGCTGCAATATCATCATATTTTTTCTTGATCAATGATTCTATACCTTTGACATCCTTGGGATTATGACCCAATCAAATAATGATTTCCTCCAAAGTCTTTATCCTGTTGTCCTTAGCCTGAGAAGAGGCTTTCTCAAGACTTAACTGAGCATTAGTATTCTGCAAAGAATCCTGCAATTTATGGGTCATCATTGATTTATCCGTCAAAGTAGAATAAATCATTTCACCTATCTTTTTATGAAAATCAATTTGATCCAAAGGATGAATATCCTTTTCCATCACTTCAAAATTAGTTCTGATATAATCTGCAGCTATTTGAGGTTGCTGCACTTTGGATTTGAAGTGACTCATTATCATTTTTCCCTGTTGAATGTCATAGGCTGACATCAATATTTGTTGATTCTTAGGAGCCATGTTCAAACATTGATTGTACACTTGAATTCTGAGTGGATCATTTATAGCCTTTATATTTATGAATTTTCTTTTAATGTCCTAGGCATCTTTCACTGGTGGTTTGAAAGATGATACTTCTGCACTTTGCTACCTTTGCATCTCTTTTCTCTATAAAGTAGTGGATGTCCCACTGATTGCACCTGCTTGTTGACTACCCAATAATTCTTGCATCTGACTATCAGGGATTTCGTGAACAGATTCTACTTCAGGAAGAGGATTCAATTTTTGTCTTTTAACATCAGGCTGTTCTGAAGATTCACTGACAGGAGTAGCTGCTTCAGCATCTCTCTTTTTACCATTTTCTAAATTAAGAGGAGTTTGTAAAATTTGCATTTCTGCCACATTGGTCTGAGTAGGAGAAATATGTACTTGACCCTGTTCTTTAGAAGTTTCAGGTTGTTCTGTCATTGTAAATTTCTCTGTAACTTGTATGTCAGCCTCTTTCTCCTTTCC
The DNA here is from genome assembly GCA_034641835.2 of Pinus albicaulis. Classification (NCBI taxonomy): domain Eukaryota; kingdom Viridiplantae; phylum Streptophyta; class Pinopsida; order Pinales; family Pinaceae; genus Pinus; species Pinus albicaulis. Next base: position 60,637,013 of record CM076579.1, on the reverse strand, counting down.
TTTAGATGCTACTATAGCCAATGCACTGATTTCCTATAAATTTTGTTGGGAAGCCCCAGCCGAAGAAGAACCAATACTTGGTATCTGCACCTGTCCAGAAGAGTCTAGGTCAAGTATTTTTTCAAGGTATTTTATTACATTTTCAACATTGACCTGCTCACTATCTTGTTCTATCAATGTCCCTTCCATCCATTCATCCATATTGGCATACTGTTCAATTTTTGGGATTCTTTGATGAATGCATGGTGATAGTTTGTTTTTCATTCTTCTATCATAAATAAAGCTATTTGGGTCATAAGGTACCCAATAGAAACTCTTTTGTAATTTGAAATAATCTTCTAATATTATTTCAACTTCTTTTCCAGCATCTCTAGAGTTACAAACAAAGGGAGCTAGCTGACTTTTAATCCTGATTTGAGCCTTTTTCTTTGCATTACAAAAATGAACTATATCTAAATTGATCATCTACCTGAAATACTCTAATGCAAATATTCTCATTGGGACATATTTTGGCAACTTGAATGGGCATAGCTCACATCCATATATTCTGATTTATGTGTGATTCCGGTATAGGTACCAGTCACCTATCAGGTATTGCTTTGAGAGATGAAGAATTTTCTTAATTTCACTATTGACCCTAGGAGGGGAAACTCCTGTTAACAAGGTGGTTGTAGGGTGTACAAATAGGTCGATAAACTCATTGTATGAATAAGGAGAATTAGAGGAATTATGAGTGATGGCAGACCAAAAGATCACAGGCCTAGGATTTCCTTTGGCATCAAGTTATTTGGCATAGAAAGGGAAACTCTCTAATTGGTAATAAAGCATGAGATGATAAATAACAGAAAAATACTTGAACACTCTTTCATTCTCTAATCTCATGAACTGATCATGGATTTTATCTGCAATGTAGGAAGCAAAATCATACTTGACAGCAGGGGGCTGTCCGGGGGTAAAAATAGACAACAATACTAGGGTTAATTGATCAATGTATTCACTAGTATTGAAACCCATTATAGAGGATATCATATTTAGAATAAGTCTGTCCACATCAGTGAAAAATGTATAACCATAAGGGGGAGGGCCTTTGGGCTGATGTTCTGGCAACATGAAGGTTTGGCAAAGGCGATTTAACTCTTCATGGGATAATTTGGCAGATTTCTCAAGTAATTCTCCCATGGACAGGGGAGTCAGGGCTTGACCAGGTTGAAATTGCAACAGTTCGTTGATAGACTGAGTAGTTATGGGAAAAAGGACAGTCTGACTCGGGGACAAAACTGCTCGTTGATTGGGATCATAGTTTGCATGACAGTAATGGATTATCTCAGGGAAAATGTGGACTGAGGGGAGAAGGTACATGGGAAGATTGGATTCCCATAATCCAAAAATATCAGAACCTTTCAAGTAATTATCTTTGCAGTAGCAAAAAAATCGAAGGGGATTTTCACTGAGAACCAGGTCTTTAATTTGGATGTCTTTGTCAACTAAAGGTAGATAATCTAAATCTCTCTGAGGGGCATTTAGGGGTGCGACATTCAAAGCCACGGGAATTTCCATTTCTAGTTCTTGTGGATTCAGAAATGAATGCGGTTTTTTTTATGGAAAGCGAGCACAATCACAGGTTTGGGAATGCCAATGCAGTTTTGGGAATTCTCCTAAACTCTGTTTCAGTTTTCTTATGAAATTCAAAACAAAAACCTGGTTTTTTACAGAGTTCAACGGGAATTGTAGGTAAATACCTATTTCTAGGATTTAAACAGTGATGAAAACAGGTGCTGGTAATGGTGGATGAACTCTGGATTACTCGAATGCAAATTTCTTCAGCACGGGAGCAGTGAGCACATTTTGAGAGTTGATTTCGAAAATTGTTGCATGGGATAGTGAAAATGACGCGGGTCTGTTTGTTTTATTCACAAAGTCAAAAGGTTGGTGGGTTTTTAATTTTTTAATGGATGACATCAGCAAGTACGGAGGCTTCGTCAGGGGAGGCAGGCGGTAAGCGGTTTCCATCACACCGCTTTTGAGGAAGGGTGGTTTTCAGTGGAGGGCGAGCGATTCCATACGATGGACGATGCGTGGTATGGGACTGTTCAGACAACCACTTGGCCATTACGCGTTATCGTTTGGATGAGGATGGCCAGCGATATTGATAATAACCATTGATTTTGAGTTGATCAATCGAACGACGGTCGGGTTGTCAAGATGGCGGAGAGTTAACAGGGCGGGCCCAATGTGATTTATTATGAATTAATCGCATCGAGGGTGATTCTATTGGTGTGACAGGTTATTAATTAATCATGAGGATTAATTAACCCTTTTATATAGCGTGGATGTGGATTTATTTTTCGATTAATTAATCAACGTACTAAAGGTTATATTCCAACCAACGGGGCGGGATATTAAATTAATTGGGAATTTTATTATAATAATACGGGAAAAGGGGAAATTTTCATAGGGATTTAAATAATAAGTTAGAAATTAATATGGAAATGAATGAAGTGCTAAGTGTAAACATTGGATTAATGTCTTTAACTTATGCTTTTATGAATAGGGTTTTTTTATGGAATATTGCATGATATTCCTAAGTAAAATGGGATTTTACTTAGGAAAAGATTTTTTAGAAGTGAATGAATGTCATAATGAATGATTTTAAGTACTTAGGCTTTACCAATTATTGGGCCGAGGGTCCGGTCCCTCCAAAAGTCAAGGAAATGCCTTGAGCCCCTTTAATTTTTAAATGCCTTAGTACTTAGGGGAAATTAGTGTAATTTTTAGGGAAAAATGAGAAGGGAAGTTAATAATTTGACTTTGTCTTGCTTGAAATTCTTCCAGTGTATTGTCTACCTTTGCACTTGTGATGAAAGTAAATATTTAACACATCTAAAGCCATTATTCATCACATGTAATTCTGCAACATCATCTACCTACCCTACCTACTTTACCCTACCATTTTTTCTTCTTTATTAGGGTGCATTTAGACTGGAAAACCCTTATCACACTTTTTATTTTACATCTGGAAATCTATCTAATTCTAACCTTATTACATCCAAGGGCTCAGATTAAACTGTTGAGCTCCTTTTATTTACTTTACCTATCTACTTATCTGCCAAGATTAAACTGTTTGGTCAGGTTTTATTCTCTATCTCTAAAACATAAAATTTAAAAATGAACTAGCCATAATTAAACTATTTGACTATTCATCAATTGTGGCTTAAAATACAAGTTGCAGACAATTTGTTTATTACATCAGAGCAAAAAGTAGTGGCATTTAGACTTGCACACTTTCCTTGGCCTTTTCTTTTGGTGGGGTTCATTTTCTTTTACTTTTTTGGCAATTTTTATTCTTTTCACCCTTTGATTTTTCTTTTAGGGTATACCCTCTTTGCATTTTTTAAATTTTTTGATATTTTGAAAATATGAAAAACCTTTGCAACAAGGAAAGGTATGCACATATTACATAGCCCATCAAGTCAATCATGATATATGAAACCTATTGGTATAGGAGTCTAACTGGTCTATGGAGCTTAAATCCATTCATGAGAGGAATCCATCCCCCTCGTCATGGAACTGAAACTACCTCCATTTCCCTATAAACTGAGCTCATGTTTTAGTCTCAAAGGTAGATTGTACTTGGTATATGGTAATTACTGAAGAAATTATCAAGAGATCATACACTCTACACTAGTTTTTGTTGGCATGAGAATGATCACACCCTTTTTTCCATAACTCCAAGCTGGTTCAAAGAGACATAGGCTTGTCAAACTGAAGGAGGAACAATTTTTTAGGACCCCAGGAGAAACTTGTATGACATCAAGGCATCAGGTTGTAAATTTACTCTTTTCATTCAAGATAATACATATGGATATATTTTTCTCATTGAGTTGTTCTTGTGCGTATTTGAATAATTCAATACTTAGACTCCTTTATCACTAAGTTAGATTAGTTGTTCTTAATTATTATATGTTGCGGGTTCTTTTAATTCTTTTGTCTGTCTTTGATTGCAGGTTATACTTATTGAAGAAGCCTCTTTGGAGCGACTGGATAAAATACTGCATTGAACGTTGGATTTCAAGGTAGGGGCATGTCCTCTTTCTTTGTTTATAATAATTCTTAATTGCAAATAATCTAGATAAAACGAAATATAAATGGATGTTTGTTTCTAGCTAGTCGTAGAATACTAGGGAGATCGCTCTTGTCGACAAGAGGGATTAATCCGCATAACAATATTCTAAAGATTGGACCAAAAATTACCAACGAACTTGGAATCCCTGTCACTAACAACAGAAGTTAGAAAAACAAAATGAACCCATACATGTTGAAAATAAATTTGAGCAGTTTTTTCAGCAGTAATGGTTTTCTTACATGGCATAATGATACACATTTTACTAAATCTATCCACAACTACATAAAGATAATCATGTTGTTTTCTTCACATAGGTATACCTCCAACAAAGTCCATGGAGACACTCTCTCATGCCCCTGATGGTATTGGTAGTGGCGTGTACAACCCAAGCTTCCTATTGCTAGGCTTGCTTGTTGCTCACATGGAACATCCTCTTATAAAACATGACATACTATATATCATGCGAGGCCAATAACAATACCTCTGTAGATGTGCCACTGTTTTTCTTACCCCAAAGTGACCAGCAATAAGAGATGAATGAGCCTCTCGTGACACTAAGTCTCTCTCCTTGTGGTATACACAACTTGCCCAAATGAAACAACAAATTGTTATGAAAGTGATTATCATTTTCCTCAACTTGATTCCCTTCACTCAAACTAGCATACACATCTTTAAAATCAGCTTCAGATGCATACTATTCTATGTAACTCTCATGTACAATAGAATAATTTTTAAGCAAAGTAGAAGCACTTATAATAGGCCTTGAAATCATATCAGAAACTTTACTGAAAATACCATTCTTGTACCTTATAACCAAGTGAAAGTTTTGAAGAAATCCCATCCACTTGAAATGTCACGATTGCTGCAATTTTTTTTGCGACTACAAGTACTATAGCAGTTGGTGATTGGTACGAATAATCATCTCTTTACCCATCAAGTAGTGTTTCCACTTCTTGATGCTTTGTACCAATGCATACAGCTCTTTTTCATATGTTGGATAATTGATTACAACACCATTGAATGTTTTAGAATGAAAAGCGATAGGCTTACCATGCTGCAAAAGCATTGCGCCCATGGCATAGTCACTAGCATCGGTCTGTATCTCGAATGGTTGTCTCAAATCCGGTAATGCAAGAACCGGAGATGAAATGATCTTCTCTTTTAAAGCTTCAAAATCTTGTTGGTGTTTTCCTCCCCATTAGAAGCCTTTATTCACACTTGTCACTGCATGCATAGGAGCTACTATGGCAGAAATGTTAGTAATAAACTTTCTCCAATACTGAGCTACGCCTAAAAAACTTGTTACCTTTGTTACTGATTTGGGAGTGGGCCAATTCACAGTGGCTTCCACTTTAGAATTACCAATTCTCAATGTGTCTCCTCCTACAATGTGTCCCAAATAAACCAAAGAAGTCTTTCCAAATTCACACTTAGACATCTTAAGAAATAATTTCTCTTTTTTCAAAACATCAAGTACCCTCTTTACATGCAAGACATGCTCTTATCTTGTTTTGATGAAAATGAGTACATCATCTAAATACACAATCACAAAGTCATCAAGAAATGGAAGCAAAACATTATCCATCACACGCATGAAAGTCGTCGGTGCATTACACAAACCAAATGGCATAACTAACCACTCAAAGAGTCCTTGTTTGGTTTTGAATGCAGTCTTCCATATGTCGCTTTGTACAATTCTTACTTGATGATATCCACTTCGTAAATCTAACTTAGTGAAATAATTTGCTTCTTTCAGCTAATCTAACAAATCATCTATCCTTGGGAGTGGGTATCGGTTCTTTACTGTTATCTTGTTCAAAGCTCTGAAGTCGACACACATGCGCCAAGTCCCACGTTTCTTCGGAATGAGGACAATAGGTGAACCCCATGGCAAAGTGCTTGGACTTATGAGTCCCTTGTCCAAAAATTCCTTGATTTGCCTCTTTATTTCAGCATTCTCCATTATCAACATGCAATACATGCCGATGTTTTGAAGAGGACAATCTTGTTGAAACTGAATCTCATGTTGAATCTCCTTTTTAGGAGGCAAACCTATTGGCTCTTGAAACATCTCATGATGTGAATCAACTACATCATATAAATATGATTTCAACTTAGGATTAAAATCTTCAAATGACTCATGATTAACATTAGCTTTAGGCTGAATCATTAGAAGAACAAAATTCTTACTTGAATTCGCCAGCCTTTTTACCTTTCCAGCATTTACCATTGCAATATTTGTCTTCTTGCGATGTGCTCTAACAATGTACTACTCGTCATCTTTGAATAAATGGTATTTGTTCTCATGGCGATGGAAGATAACTTTCTTGTCATATAGGTAAGGAATTCCCAACACAACACCTATAATATGAAGTAGAACCACATCTAATTCAACTGTAACAACAAAATGTGCAGTTATTGCAAAGCGCAATATGCACTTCTTTAGAACTTGTAAATTTTCATCCTGACAAATCCACCCAAGTGTATATGGTTTTGGATGTGGAATGGTATCAAGTTTAATTTTCTTGACCAAGTCTTCTGAGATTAAATTCCTTGTGAACCACTTTCAAACAGTGTATCAATCTTGGTATGTTTGGATATGACCCTCACATGAAACAATTCAATTCTCTCTTCTTCATTTGGAGCTTCTATGTGACAGTTTGAAGTACTAATAGTGGGTTTTGTTTCAATTTATTTCCCCTTCATGTTCTTCAATCCCATGGTTGTAATTTTAGTTTCATCACTTGATTCTTCTCCTAAGTCATGTTGATTTGTAGTTGCAGTTTTTGCTTCCCTTTGTTATTGTTAAATTTCGGTCTCTTTTCCAGATGTAGTTTCCAACATTTTTTCTCTTCATGGCCTTCTCTTGAAAAATGTTTACAAACCAATTTCTCTCCCTCTTTCTTGATAGATGAATTCTTTTTTCCTTTTCCTTTTGAGGTCTTCTCTTTGTTTTTCCCCTTAAAAGGCTTGTTTCTACCCTCTTCAAATTATTTTTCCTTCTAACTTCTAAATGTGTAGCTTGAACAAATACCTCATATAAGCTTGTAGGATTAAACGTGAGGATATTATGTATAAGGTAGCTATGTAAGCCCCCTATGTACTTGAGAAAATTATCTTGACTCTGCAAATCTACCCCTAATAAGAGAGCTCTTCTCCTAAATTCTTGGGTGTAGTCTTGTACATTTTTTCCTTTCAATTTTCTAAATTTTTTCCAGTTCATTATTTCTTTCTACATGTAAGCTAATGGATAAAACTATTGTTTTATTGCAGTAATAAAATCAATCCATGATAGAATAATCTTACCGTGTTTTTTGATCTCCTCCTTTGTCTTGGCTTCCCACCAAACAAGACCAGCACCTTTCATCCTCAATGAAGCTAGTTGGATTTTGGTGTCATCATCATGAAGGTTATGAATTCTCAAATAAAACTACAATTGCCTAATCCAATTATCAATTTTTTCTGCATTGAATTCACCATTAAACATTGGCAATTCAAACTTAACATCAAGTTTTAGAAAATGACTTTTACCAGTTTTCTTTGACTTGTGTGACTGGTGTATTGAAGATGAAGTAGATGATGATGATGATGAGGGTAAGGATGGTGACTTTCCATTGGCTACCTTTCCTCCATTGCCCTTCTATGATTTTTCTTCATCATTGTGACCTTCTGATGATCCCTGACCTTCCTTGTGAAGTTTGGATCCTTCTACTTCTAGTATTTCATTCATTTCCTGATAAAGGACTCTCACCATTTTAGTCATGTCAAGGAATTCTTTCCTGAACACTCTTTCTTCCTCTTTGGGATCCACCTCTTCATGTGTTTATTCTTCTCCTAGAGGCATGCTTGATGCTACTTCTTCTTCTCTTGGAGGTGAACTAGGTGGTGGAGAATGTGGCAATCTTTCCCTCCTTTGTTGTGGCTCACTTTGAGAACCTCTTGCTTCCACCAATTTGCCTTCTCCTCTCTTAAGCTTGAGCCTAGTAAGCATGAAAACCTTTGCAAATAGTTAACAAATCCTTGCACATAAAAAAACCATAGATAAAAATCTAGCTCTGATACCAACTTGATCTGAAAGGAGTGTATTACTTTTGTTGTGCTAAGTGTCCTTTCAATTAAATAAACATGTGCAAGTTCTCTCGATAAGTTTGCTTAAGGTATGAGAGTTTTAACCATGAAAATTAGATGAATTAGTGAACTTTAAGCATGTAAATAAGCCTTAAAAATAATGAAAATCAGTGCATAATAGAGAAAAACATTCACATATAAGTTTTGCACAGTAGGCATGATGAAGCAGTTCACCCCTCTTGGGCTACATCTGTTGGTCCCTCTTTGTCATTATGCTAAAAATTGTAAATTAAATATGTTTGAATGCCTCTAATTGTTGTTTTATATGCACCAATGGCTCCAAAATGTTCAAATTAGTCTAGGTAGGCTTTTGTTTCACCAAAATTGGTCGAAAATTGACCTCCCAATGCATTTTTCCCAATGACAGCTAGAAAATCTACACTAAATGTGGAGACTGGCAGTTAACTGCAGATAAATTGATGGTTTAGTCATAAAATTAGGGCACTCCAAATATGGTAGGTAGTTAAGTCCTTGCATTAACTGTGAGTGGCGGGGTGGTCACATGCCACCCTCGCTGTAACTTCCTCTAACTGTTTGAATGTAGCCACATATGCTGGAACCGGGAGTTAAGGTTCCCAAACCTTATCCCTCTAAAAAAATGTTGAACCCGCCATGCCAACGTTCATTAGACCTCCCGCCGAATGTGTTGTAACCTGGAGTTCCATGTTCTGCAACCTTAAAAACCATCGCACTTAACTTTAAAAATCCCACCGTGTGATCAGCTTTGGAAACCTACCGACAATTTAAATTTGATGCTGCAGTTTAACATGAAGTCATAGTTCTGGCGCTAGGGTCACATGCGAGGGGGGCCTGGCCCTTCGGGGCTGGCCTCCCAAACCCTCAACGCATTTTTTAACAAACTTTAAATATGTCTTCACACCATAATATTTTAAGAAACATGTATAGGCGGATTGGAAAATGGTCTTACGAGCGGATAGTAGGTCGCGAGTTCGACCCCCGTCGACTCCACATAAATTTTACCCCACTGTTTTGAGGACACGTAGTGGCCTGTGGGATTTCCATGTGTCACTCAATCATTCGTCCATCCATAAACACATCGAACGGCCAAAATTGACTTTCGTACCATGAACATCCAACGGCCCATAATGTGCCATGAGGCACCATCACATTGGCTCAAAATAAAATGGAATATTCCAAGAATATTCTGCTGACTGTACCTACAAGTTGACTGGGCATCCAATCACCAAAATTTTGTTGTTTGGGAAAATGAACATAATGCAATATCTTACTCATACGACATCAGTTTTTTGAACCATTCACGACGCCTGAATCGAAACAACGAGACCTTTCCAGTCGCTTAGGTTTGGACTGATTTCGAGCACTTTCATTTTTTAGCATATGACTTGATCTCGTGATCATCAGTTGTAGGGGAGACATTGGGCCTTCATTTTGAGGCCTTTACTACTATCAAAAGTGTGTGTTTTTCCCTTTCTACTCCACCATATAACCTATTATCATTCCCATTTTATCACAATCATTTTCATTTTGATCATCACATGTTGATAAGGTGTGGTGTTGTAAAATTCAATGTTTTTCCCTTATTTGTAATGAGTTATTTGAGCTAGAGATTTCCTTTTCTAATGTGAATATCATATCCTGTAATACTATTCAAAATCTAGTAACCCAAATTATTAGTTGTTATATATATGCACCCACAAGGTGAAATATGCCACATGGTTTTCATTGTTAGGTAGGCCATTAATGACACATCATATGGAATCTCCTAAATACCCAAAAAATACCCTCATTTCTAGTTATAATAAATCTTTAATCATAATCATAATCATAAATGTACCTTGGTTATTTAGCCACAAAATTTTCTTATTCACTACATTGGCATTATTTAATCTCCATTCCACCTACAAGGATAGGTTATGAATTCACTATGAAGGGTCAATAGAATAATCATATGACCTTAGGACTTAGACTCCCTCGATTTCTAACTCGTTGATTACAATATAATTTTCGTACAGTTTAATACTGTAATTATTTGTTGCATAATGCAGAGAAAGAATGACGGGAAATAATTACCACACTTACTTCATAACCTTGTGGTAATTTTTCCCATTGGGTAAGAAGATCCCCACTAATGAATAATTGAGTTAAATCCTTAATTGTAGCAACCTATTCTAATCCTATTATAATCATATGAAGGTGAATGTTTTTCAAGATTCATGTAGTTTACTGGGTGATGGAAGGTGGTTTTGGATTGCATGACTGATAAGTAACATAAATTGTTGTATTTTTTAGAAAATTATATAATACAGAGAAATGGAACACATAAAATATGCAGAAACACAAACATAGAAAACATATAAAACAAGAGAGACACAGATATATTTCGTTCACCCAACTTGGGCTACGTCCACAAAAATAACCAATCCTTCATTTATATTATCCAGAAAAATGAAGAGACACAACCTACAACACATCCACTGTAATATCCTCTTCTCTCTAACACAATCCCCCTTGCTATTTATTGCTCAGAGTATACACACCATACACAGACGCAATACAATACCCTCATAAAACAGAGGGGTTTCCTTCTAGGGAAAAAAAACCTAAATTAAACATAACTTCTACCATCAGATCATCCGCCTAATGAACGACCCAGATTGACTAGAAATTACAATATTTTGCAAGGTAATTTGACATCTAGTTTTAGCTTTCCGGGTGTTGTCCTCGAAACCCCCCATCATGGGAGGTGCTCCAAAAGGTTGTTGCCCCCCCCCGCCCCCACTGGAACCCCGTGATGGCGATCAAAATATGGGTGACATTGCTGCCCAGTTAATAACAAGGGTCCAACGTGGCGATACATCTAAATAAGGAAGATAATCACGCTCCCCACCCAACAATCTCCCACATGGAGACTGATTGTAGCAACTCCACTACTGATTAATTTGCTGGAAAATTACTCCACTTTGGACCTGGTTGTTTCTCATCTTCATCATCATAATTGAATACCAATTGAAACTGAGCATAATCTTAGTTTCTCCCTGGTTACAACTTTTGTTAGCATATCTGCAGGATTCTGGCTAGTGTGTATCTTTTCAATCTTCAATTGTCCATCTTCCAACACTGACTGTATGAAATGGTATTTGAGATGTATATGTTTATTCCTAGAATGAGATGTTGAGTTCTTTGCAAGATGAATGGCACTTTGGCTATCGCTTTATAACTTGCCCATATCATGATTCTTACCCAATTCATCCATAAATCTTTCTAACCAAATCGTTTCTTTACTAGCCTCTATAGCAGCAACATACTCTACTTATCTTGTTGAAAGTGCAACAACACTTTGCATTTTTGAAACCCAACTGACAGTTGTTCCACCTATAGTAAATACATACCCTGTAGCTCTCCTCCTGTCATCTCTATCACCTGCCATATCTGCATCAACATATCCATGTAGATAAATTTTAAACCACCAAAGCATAATGCTTGATTTGTGGTACCTCTCAAATATATCAGAATCCATTTCACTTCCATCCAATGTTCTTTTCCTAGATTGTTCATGTACCTGCTTACAACTCCCACTGCATGTGCAATATTAGGCATTGTGCATACCATTGCATATATTAAGCTTCCAATTGCTGATGCATATGGAAGTTTAGACATATAATCCATTTCTTCTAGGGTCTTGGGACACATACCCTTACTAAGTTTGAAATGGCTAGCCAAAGTTTTATTATTTGGTTTTGAATTCTACATATTAAATCTTTTCAACACCTTTTGTATGCACTCATTCTGAGACAATATTAATTTGTGAATTTTCTTGTCTCTAGTTATTCTCATACCATGGATTTGTTTTTCAGCTCCCAAATCCTTTTTTTTTTTTTTTTTTCTGAATATGGCTACTTCTATATTGATACAAAATAAAATTACAGAGAGGCCGAGGCCTCGGGAGTTCTAGCCCATTGCTACGGCATTCTTACATAACAAGCTGATAATTGACCATCAAAACGAGTTGGAAGCTGACCATTATAGCTTTGAAGAACTGTGATCCTGTCTGTTCCTAAGAAATGAATGACTTCTATGACTGGAAATTGAGCAGACCTTGACAGAATGACCCCTATAGAGTAAGCCAGAGTGGCAAGATTCTTACAATTTCGATCCATAACAAAACAAAAAATGACAGTTCGAAAACCATTAACCAGAGTGAGAACAAGGACATGAACCGGATTATGACTCCCATGCAGGGGAGACTGGCCATATAACAAAAGAGTGACCATAAGCACAGAAGAACAATTAAGCAGAAGCACCATACTGAAATTGAACACCTTCAAGCTGACGGAGACCAAAAAACTGGAAGCGCAAACCTGGATACACTTAATGAGCAGAGGGAGGATCTTCCTCAATAATGAGGCAACCATATTTGTAGGGGTCATCATCTTCAGGAGGAGGGCCGTCCTGTCGCTCAGGTCCGCCATCAATTGGAGAAATGGAGCTTTCCTGAAGACCTGTATTGGCCTCCATGCCAGGAATTACATTCTGCTGGTTGTCCGCTTGAGGATTGCTGTGCTCGGCTTCCGCTTTGGGCTCTAGAGAAGCCTCCAGAATGGCCAGGACTTGACCCGAGGAGACCTGTTCTGAGGAGGCTGCCCGGAGGTCGATGGTAACTGTGGCAAGGAGAGGAATGTTGTTAATATTGCAGGGGAAATGAAAACGAGCATGGTGAGAATGCGCCTTGGAAGACAAACGAAAGTGCCCAGCTGGATTAAAACGATTACGACCCCTTCCACGACCTCTTCTCGAAGCAGGAAAGCGGACTGGTCCAAATTCAGAAGAGTAGGACGAAGAATCAGAAGTGGAGGGAGAGGACCTGTGTATTGCACGCCCACTGGAACCACCTCGCCTACAATGCATTCTTGGACGAAGGCGAGGCATGTAGTTATGAGCAGGGGGAACGACAGGGGCAGTTTGAACTTGCGGATGTCTGGTTGGTGAAAATGATGGGCGAGAAAGATTACAGGAGGAGCAGTTGGAGAAATGGAAGCCCGGCAGAATGGTAATGCAACAACTTAAAGCGCATCGAGACCTTGTGCTGGTGCGTGAGCTATGCTCCGCAGCAGCAAGGGAGCAACAGACACGGAGAGGTTTGACACAGATGAGCTCGTTTGAGAGCGCCATAACAGAAGTAGGAACGAGCAGATTTCGGGGAGTGAGCTTCCATAAATTGGCAATTAAGAGCAGGATGATAGCAGTTAAGAATAGAAGCATGCGAGTATGGGTGGCGGTGGTGATGAGCCACGTGCCAACCCACCTGATCAGCTGCGTGCCATTAAACATGAGGCCCACGCGCATCCGGGAAGCTCCCAAATCCTTCATTGCAAATGAATTTTCCCATTTTATTTTGAGCACATTTATTTCCTACATGTTAGACCCTATAACAAGCATGTCATCTACATACAATAACAATATAATATAGTTGTCATCATTTTTCTTTTTCAGATAAACACAATGATCAGAGTGACATCTAGTATAACCTTGTTCAGACATAAACCCATCAAATTTTAGATACCACTACCTTGGAGCTTGTTTTAAGCCATACAAGCTCTTCTTTAACCTACACACTAAGTTTTCCTTCCCTTTGAACTCATATCCTTGTGGTTTCTGCATATAGATCTCTTCCTCCAAATCTCCATGGAGAATGTTGTCTTTACATCTAACTATTCAAGATGAAAATCTTCCACTGCTACAAGACTTAAAATAGTTCTGATTGAAGTCATATTAACAACAAGAGGAAATATTTCATCAAATTTAATACCTTTCTTCTGTGCAAACACCTTCACCACAAGTCTAGCTTTTTACCGTTGTTTTCGTCCATCTTCTTCCTTCAGCCTGTAAACCCATTTATTTTGAAATGTTGTTTTACTTCTAGGCAACATGAATAAGTCCCAAGTCTAGTTATGTATTAAGGAGTCCATATATTCTTTCATGGCTAGCTCCCACATATTCCTGGTTTCAACCATCATTGTTTTTTCATAACATTCGGGCTCACGAGAATCAATCAAAAATAAATAATATAATGAAGGAGAGTATCATTCCTAGTGGATCTTCTGAAACCACTTTTAGGTGTTTGAGGTGCCTGTTGCTGTTCTGGTGGCTTTTGTTGTTGTGGCTGTTGATTATTGTTATTTTCAAGAACATTTACTTTTTTTGTGATCTCAGCAAGAACCTTGTATTCTTTGTTTTCTTTTTCCTGTTTCTTTTCCTGCAATTTATTCTTATACAAGAACTTTTCATTGATTATTACATCTTTGCTCCTAATTATTTTGTGATTTTCATAATCATATAAGAGATAACCAAAATCATTAACACCATATCTAATAAAGGTAAATTTCTTTGATTTTTCCTCGAGATTTGTTCTATTTTATTTATTAATATGGACAAAGGCCTCACAACCAAAATTCTTTAAAAAATAGTAGTTTACCTTTTTTCCTGTCGATGCCTCCTCTGGAATACCAACATCCAAGGAACTTGAAGGCCCTTTGTTTATTAGATAGACAAAAATATCTACAACATCTTCCCAAAATTGTAAAGGAAATCCTGCATGCAATCTCATGCACCTTGCATGCTCCATGATTGTCTTTTTCATCCTTTCCGACACACCATTTTCTTGTGGTGTTCTTGGAACTATCATCTCTCTACGAATTCCATGCTATGAACAATACCTATCAAAATATTTTCTACAATATTCACCTCCATTGTCTGATCTCAGACACTTCAACTTCTTTCCTGTCTTAATATCAACCAAAGCTTTCAATTTCTTGAAAGTATAAAATACATCTAATTTATTCTGAATACAATAAATCCAAGTTTTTCTAGTTGCATCATCAATAAAAGTAACATAATAACAAGATCCACTGAGAGATGATACTTGAGCAGGTCCCCATACATCTGTATGCACAAGCTCTAATTTTTCTCTCTTCTTTTCTTTCCCGAATCTAAGAAATCACACTCTCTTATGTTTTCCATAAATATAATTCTCACAAAAATCCAAATCAATATTCTTCAAACCTGGCAACAAATTTCTTGAGTGAAGAATATTCATCCCCTTCTCACCCATGTGACTGAGCCTATGATGCCATAATGTTGCATCTTCTCCTTTGGAAGTTAAAGCATTAACAGAGTTAGAAATACCATTTCATAAATAGAATTTACCAACATTCTTGCCTTTTTCTTTGACAAGGGATCCTTTAGTGACCTTCCAAGTTTTATATCTGAAAGTTGTCACACAACCTTCACCAGGGATAATTTTAAGAACCCCCCTAAATTTATATATATAATAAATGGGCGAATCCCCATGATACATAGGAAAAATGGAAGGCGATTTTATTAATAATATAATATGTATATATAATTTTTTGGCGAATTTCTCACGAGATTATATTATCTTGTAAAATCATGGCGAATCACCAGTACAAATGGCGAATCACTACTACAAAATGGTGAATCGTTGTATAGTGGAGTTCGGGGTGTTGGTTCCAATGAATATATGGTAGTTGAACTAGGAGTAGAAAGAAGAGAACCACCGAGACCAAGCATGGCAATGGTGACTCATGAGGGAAGTAGTTCTCGTGCAGTTTGGAAAACGCATTCTTCTAGTTTTGCTAAGCGTAGTGTTGTTGCTCATGCTACTACTAGCACTGATATTGAGGTTGGAGAGGAGTTTGAGGAAGCATGGAAGGTAGCAGTGGTGGAGAATTACAAAGAGTACCCCATGATGGGCTCCATTTTTCCCTTTGGTATTTGTGTCTGCAAAATCTTATGTCCATTGAACCAACAATTAACCGTTCAACCAACAATCAACTTGACTGAGTTGATTAGGTATGAGTCAAATTAGACTAATCTTCAAAACTATGCTTTGCACTATCCCATATTTATCACACTAATGCTACACAACATTGTGCAATTTGGGATATGTTCACTACTATCTTTGATCAACCTGGATATGCCCAGATAGTTTCCATGGACATAGCAGCTATTGATCTCCGGTGTTCGTGACCCACACATAAAAAAAAATTATGGGATTATATTAAAATATATTATAACATTATAATACATTCTAATATAATAATAATTATACTAAATTGAAAATAAAAGATAATGGAGGGGAATTATTTATTTAGCCTTCCTTTCCATCAGATATTACAAGGGGGATGATTGTGGTTCTGATTCTAAGAAGAACAAGAGGATCCCTAGCTATTATACCCTGAGGACCCTAGGTGGGTCTAGATAAAACCACACTTCTCCTTGGGCTGCCTTGGGGAAGGTTGGAGCCCTAGAGGGAGAAGTGTAGGGACAGATGTCCCTGTGTGGGCCTGGAGGGTACTTGGAGACCCCTGAGAGCAGTTGGAACTTTTGGAAGCCACATGGCTCCCATATATCCTTGGCCAACCCAAGTTGGAAACCCTGGAAGGGTAGTGGCACATTTCGATGCCTACAGATGTAGAGAAGGAGGTGCACTACCTTGAGTTGAGTGGACTAATGTGGAATGTGAGACTGTTAGTTGGAGGCTGTTGGGGTTTGGTACCTTGTCCCTCCTCATATTCAGTACTGGTTATGTACCTGGATTTAGGTAAGTCGTTGTCATTGTGGAGTTATGGCCCCAGCTCAAGGGTGATCTGCTGCTGAGAGAACTAGAGCAGTGCGGTCTATGGCTGCGCAGTACATCCAAGGTCTGCATCAAGTGGGTGATTTTATCAGATAAGTGTTGTGTATAGTATATACACTGTTGTTTATCTATTGCTCATGGTTAACTATTTTATATTGGTTATTATGTTGTCCTAGTTTAATTATATGTTATTTTTCAATTATGGTATTAGTACTGGAGTTGGTAGCATCACCCTATCTGGGTGGCTGGGGGATGTTACAAGACTTAAAAGTCTGCATCAGTTCTAGCAGGATGTGAATCCCTTATTTGCAGGTTATACTAATATTCCCTTATGAATTCATCAAAAATATCTGAAGATGAGTGATTTCTTTTATGTTCGTTCTGGAGATTAAGCTACAACTGGACAAAACCATAGATAAAGCCACTCATCTGTAGACAAAACCATGTCTCTTCCTTTTTAATGTATTGCCACTTGACCGTAAAATTCCTAACTTGGGTCTCTTGCCAAGGACCACATGATGCTGCTAACATAAAGTCTTCAAAACACTAAGTTGACCTTCTTCAAAACATGAAATGGACTTCAGATTGAAGGGAGAATGAGAGATGTGTCCACCTGGAAGTTCATGTTCTTCAACAGGCTCATACATCAAGCCTAACTGTTAACAGTTCCAACATGAAGAAGGTTAGTGAAAAAAGAGACAAAATTGAAATCTCTGTCAACAAAATTAAAAGAGGAAGAAGATGCAAGTAGCTCCGAGTTAGAACTACTGTTTGCAGATGATGTCAGATCTAGAAATGGCGTTCAAGGATACAATTCAAAAGCTAAAAAATAGAGAGGCCGAAAAAAGGACATGCCAAGTGACGACAAACTATCCACAGTTGATTGTGATTATCCAAGGTTTTTTGCTCTGTTCACGTCTTATCATTTTGCCATATATCTGACAGACCCACAGTTTAAAAGGTTTGTTGAGAGGGAAATATGAAGCTTAGGATATAACTCAAAAATCTGTAATTGTATTAAAACTCTAGTGGAATATAATATTGTGTCCTCTGTTTCTGCTGGATGGCAGCCACAGATACAGGAAATGAAATTTTTTTCATTATTAAGGTCAAATAGTTCATTATGAAAGTCAAATAGTCAACAGCTAACACTCAATTTATTTTTTTCAGTTCTTTTAATTTGTATCTCTGCATTGAGATTTTAGCTCCACGACTTATAGCCATAGCATAGTTCAAAGAAACAAAAGAAGTCTGCAAATGAAACAGTGGATGACTTGAAATTCTTCATGGGGAAAAAATCTACAATTGACAATTCTTCAATAAAGAAGAGGAAAACTAACTTCTGTCTATAGTTCAATATCCTTTAGTGTTATTTTCTTTAAGAGATTTAGTAAACTGCATCTCTTGAGTAACCAGCCCTGCAAGATCAAGTCTTCCAGCACTTTTGTATGCATCTATTACCACTCTATAAGTAGATTCATTTGGCTGAAAACCCTCATATTTCATTTTGTTAAACATCCTTTTTACAACTTCTATCAAGCCTGCCTTTCCATAGCTAATGATCATACTCGTGTAGGTAGCAACATCTGGCTCAATCCCCTTGTTTTTCATGCTCATAAACATCTTTAGAGCCTCATCAATCCTGTCTGCACTTCCAAATGCATAAATGGCAGCATTGTAGGCAGACACATCAAGCTCCAAACCAATTTCTTTTAATTGTTCACAGGCCTCCAAAGCCTCCTCGTGCATTCCTGCCATGGAATAAAGAGTCGCTATCAATGCTTGCATACTGTAGGGGATTCCACTCTCCCGTGCAATCTCAAGCTAATTTACTGCCTCCATTGGAAGGCCTCCTTTCTTCAAAATTGTACCCAATGTTTTGTATGTGATGTCATCAGGTGAAACCTTCGCTTTTAACATTTGCTGAAAAATTTCCGTAGCTTCTCTCAATCTTCCCTCTGCTACATACACTCCAAGGACATTATTAAAAGAGAGCTTATTTGTGAGAAGCCCAAACTCCTGCATCTCTTTTGCAATTTCAATGGCTTGGCTAAGTCTGCCAATTTTTTTGTATATACAAACCATCATGGCATAAGAAAATTCATTAGCCTGGACCACTTGCTTTAAGTCATTAAAAATTGACTCTACCTCACTGACCATACCAGCATCACTGTAAAAATCAATCATACAATTTGTTGCAAAGACATCTGGACCTTCTCCCAAATTTTTCATCTTTTCATATGTTTCCTGAGCCTCTCTCAAATGGCCAACCTTTCGATATACCTTGATCAAAGAGCTGTATACCGTGCAGTTTGCTACTAAGCCACGGTCTTGCATTATTTGAAAGTAATGAACATCTTTCTCGACATTTCCAACCTGTGCAAATGCATTTATCAGTGCACCATAAACAACTTCATCTGCCTCAACGCCCATCTTCAGCATCTCCTTATAAATGTCTTCTGCCTCCATGGCTCTACCCAGGCTACTATTCACAGCGATAACAGCACAAAATGTTACACAACTAGGCACAAACCCTGCCTCCTGCATTTTAATCATATAGCATTTTGCATCATCCGGTAATCTTGCAGCAGCAAACATCTGAATGAGAGAATTATAAGTGCATTCATCAGGTGAAACTCCTTCATTATCCATGCTCTCAAACAATCTCCGTGCCTTGTCATAATGTTTTGCAATTCCATAAGCCTTAATCATAACATTGTATTTCAATACACTCTGCCTTGCTCCTCTTTCTATTTCACAACTGTAGCCGAACACCTTCTCAGCTTCCAACCAATACCCCATCTCTCCATATGCATCAATAATGGCAGCGTAGCTCCTGGAGCTGATTCCTCCAAGAAGCCGAAATCTTTCAAACCAAGCCCATGCTTTCATCAGCAACCCCATCTCTATGCACATTCTGATAATAACGGGCCTTGAGAAGTCATCCACATGAGCCCCCAATTCATCCATCTCCTGGACCAGGGATTCAGCTTCTCTAATCATATGTTTCCCACAAAGTACACGTAACAAAGTTCTATAAGTTACAATATTAGGTCGAACTCCAGTTTGTTTCATTCTGGTGAAATAAGTTAATGCCATGTCTATATTGTTATTTTTGGCATTCATTGCTATAAGAGTATTGTAAGTCATAACGTTTGGCGGGCACCCTATTTCCACCATTTTATTCATCAGAACCTCTGCTTCTTCTAGATGACCATGTGAACCACAAATATGAATTATAGTATTAAAAGTAACAGTGTCAGGACAAATACCTGATTTGAGCATCTCCGAGAAGGCATTTGAGCATTCACCGACGCGGCCTGCCTTGCCATACATATCAATCAAAGTATTATATGTGAAAGCCCGCTGTGGCCTATGAGTTTGGGACCACTTTCTGTAAAACTCCTCCGCCTGGTCAAACTCTCTAGCTTTCTTGTACATATGAACAACAATATTCATGGTCACCTCATCTGGTTGGAGCCCTTGCTGTTCCATGTGTTGGAGCCAATGCAAGGCCTCTGACTTGAGGCCAGCCCTACCATAAGCATCTATTAGGGTGCCATACGTGTTATTTGTGGGCAGCAGCTCGTCCTTTTGTTTGGTCATTTGGGTCCAAAAATCCTCAAGTTCTTCCCATTTTTTAGCCCTACCAAGAATTCTGAGAATGACATTGTAATGAATAACATTTGGTTTGTAGTCTTCCTGCATGTGAAACCACTTGAAAAGGGCAAGGGCTTTTTCCCAAGTGGGTTGCTCTATGAGGATTATTGTCTGCTCTTGGGGGCTTATCTTGTGCTTCCAGGGCTTTAAGGCTTCCTCTATATTATCGCAATCACTGTTTTCTAGAGCCTGCAAAATCGACGGGATGCAGCTTCCTCCTCTGTATTTCCTTGTTGTTGTGATTCTGTTTCTACTCTTATTGTTATTAGCAGCAGCGACATAATCATCATTTGGTTGGGTGTGGGTATGAGGAGGTGCCTTAAAATCCTCCTATAAACCAACCCTGGAGATTTGAATTGAGCAGTTAGGTCGGGGTCTAAGGAGGTTGAATCCAGAGGGCATCATTGGAACAGGAATAGACGGGAATTTGGATTTTGTCCCAGCAGGCAAGAACCTGGTGTCTCGCCTGCCTGAGAGGTCCATGTCAAATGTAGGCAATGAAATCATAATGGATTGATAAACAACACTCGTGATCGATCTATCCATGTATGACTGAACCCTTTTGGGTGAGGACAACTGCACTAACAATCGTTCTATCCATGTATGGCGGAACCCCTAAGAGTGAGGGCGAATGCAGAAACAACTGTTCGGATGCACATTCCCATTCCTATGAAAACAGCTTCAATCAACCAAATTTTCGAAATCGGCCACTCTGTTGGGATAGATATCGCATGAGAGCGTTTGAACACTGTTTGGTTAGTATCCTGCAACTTAATAAACGTAAGGTCAAGCTTGGTAGCTTGGTAACCAGTTTAGTATCACAGCACAGCGCCCTTCCAAAACCCTGCAACGAAGTGAATCTGGGGCGAACGCCCTTCCAAAACCCTGCAACTTAGTAAATCGGGGGCGAATACAACACAAAACCATCCAAACGAGTAAATCGACAAGCGAATTTAGCATTTCAGGTTTTATCCGCCATTATTTTTTTGGGCTAAAACATAATAATTAATTATTTTTAAAATAATTTTGGGGCTAATTATACAAAACTATACAAAAAAATTTTATATATAAAATTCGCCCCTCCAAAATCTAAAACCCCTTAAATTTCGCCCTTGGGCTAAAATTCGCCCCTGGGCTAAAATTCGCCCCTAAAATTATCCCTGACCTTCACTGCCTAACTGGCCTATTGAAATTATATTTTAATTCAAATTTGGAACATGCCTTACCTCCTTTGATAACCGATGGTTTCCATGTTGTTGTTTTACAATAACTTTACCCATTCCAACGATTTTACAGGGTTTATCATCACCGAGACGAACTTGTCCAAGATCACCTTGAACATAGTCATGAAAACATTTCTTATCGGGTGTTGCATGGAATGAGGCCCCTAAATCTACCACCTAGGAATAAATATAATTTTCTAAATAAATAGTCAAAGCATCTTATAACACATCACCTCTCACATTTTCTTCATGATTGTTTTCTTGTTGTGGATCTCCTTCTTTTCCCTTCCTAGATTTACATTCTTTCTTCAAGTGCCCTTTCTTTCCGCATTTATAGCATACTATCCCCGATATGGACTTGGATCTTCCTTTCCTTGATATATTGCGATATGATGAGCTCTTTCCTCATTCCATTTTCCTTCCCCTAGTTTCTGCACTCAAAGCATTACCCGATGTCTCACCAGAGCTTTTCTGTCGCATTTCCTCGCTAAGGATAGCACTAACAATGTCATCAAAATTTCAAGTACTAGATCTAGAGACAGAGTTACTACTGGCTATAACTAAACCATTCCAACTTTTTGGTAATGAGCACAAAAATAACAGAGCCCTAACTTCATCATCAAAGTTTACCCCTTCAGAACTTAACTGACTGGAAACTATATTAAATTCATTTAAATGGTCAGCAACAGATCCACCTTATGGCATATTCATATTAAATAAACATTTCATAAGAAATAAATTATTTGAGACAGATGGTTTTTCATATAGTTTCATGAATTCCTTAATTAAACCCTATGTTGTTGTTTCCTTTGAAATATTGAAAGGTTTCCAATTCTGTGAGGCACAAGCTTATTATTCCAAGTTCCTTTCTATTGAGAATCTCCCATTCTTCATCTCTCACAGCTGATGACTTCTTCTTTTTTCCGTTCAATGGTAGGTATATATCTTTGAGATACAGATAATCTTCCATCTGCATCTTCCACAGCAGGTATTTTTGGTCGTTAAATTTCTTGACCCTAAACCTACCATCTTCCACCATTGCTCCCACTCGAACCAATAACCCTTCTTTCCTATGAGTTTATCATCAAAATAGACCTTCGGCTCTGATACGAGTTGTTATAAATTATATATTACAGAGCAATGAAACACATAAAATATGCGGAAACAAAAACAGAGAAAACATATAAAACAAGAGAGACACAAATATATGTGGTTCACCCACCTTGGGCTACGTCCATGGAAACTGCGAGTCCTTCCTTTATATTATCCAACAAAATGAGGAGACACAATGTACAACAGATCTGTTGTAATATCATCTCCTCCCTCACAAAGTCCCCCTTTCTATTTCTCACTCAGAGTATACACACCATATACAAACACAATACAATACCCTCATAAAAGAAAGGGGTTTCCTTCTAGGGAAAAAAACCTTAAATTAAACATAACTTTTATCGTCAGATCATTCACCTAATTAATGGTGAAGATTGACTAGAAATTACAATATTTTACAAGGAAATTTTACATCTGTTTTTAGCTTCGGGGCGATGCCTCCGAAACCGCATGCCAAGGGAGGACTCCAAAAGGTTGTCGCTTCTGCCCCTGGACCCCCCTGATGGCGATCAAATGACGAGTGATGTTGCCACCCATTAAGAATAGGGATCCAATGCGGCGATACATCTAAATAAGGAAGATAATTAGGCTGCACACCCAACAATATTTTACATCTTAATACCCTGAAGGAAACTAGGTCCATCCTTTTCGGTAAAGTAGTCTTTTATGAAATACATCACTTAAATGCAATGCCACTGACATTTAAATATCTTTTCCCTTTATGTGTGACAACAAAAATTTTATTATATTTTAGACCCATAGGACTGAATATTGAACCTAAAACTATGATAGGCCTTAATGTTCCGATACATCATTATGACATAATCAATTTAATTTTTTCATAGCCCGTTATTTTCTACAAAATAATTTTAGTTGTGGTTTGACGCTTAGGCCTCACCTTTGAACCTATAGCTCTAATACCATATGTAACGTACCTCTATTTCACACCATAATTGTTTTTCCTTAAGTTTATAACCCATAAGTTCATATCTTACTCTTTATTCATATTCTTGAACTAGTTTGTTGTGTATTCTCTTACTTTCAGAAATTTCTCATGGTTGCTTAACAAAAAAGTGGCTCTTCATTAAGTTGGTTCCTTTAATAATTCCTTGTCCTTGGTCCACTTGTTTGGCATGACCTTACGCAATATATAGATTTTTTCCTATGTGTGGAGAGCCTTATTCTTGAACTTATAACGTACATCCACTTCGACCTTGGGAAACTCTTAATAACCTTATGTTTTCTTATATAATATATGGTCCTTATTGCTCCCTCTTATAATTGTTAACAATTATCGTTAATTATATTCACATTAAGTATTAAATCATTTTATCCCTTTAACATTTCAACAAGATATTATTATATTGTGGTCTTCGTGTCAAATTGATGACAAAGATATGGTTATTTGTTTGTCAAGGTATATTTGGCAACATATACCTTACACCACATGGTTCTTCCACGTGACCTCTAGGTGGTACTTCGCACTGGTTATTATTGACGATAAATATTTCTCTATGAGATCAAAGGACTCAAAACAATTAGGGTTTTGACTCAATTCACCTACCCTGCCTCATTCAATGTTGTTCAGTCTCATTTGTAACATTTTCTTCTCAAAGTATCGCTTTATCAGTTTCACAGTGCCACTACTTTTTTAGTTTGATGGCCATATGGAATTTAATACACCTATAACCTATCTCAGGGAACATTGGCAAGATTAATCTTCTATCTTGGTCATTTCATGACTACAAGAGGTAGCTTCAAATTACCTCTATTTTTTTTGTAGTGAACTGGAATCATTTATGTCAATTTTGGGGCTTTTTTTTCAATAAGGGAGTAACACATTTGGCTACATCCATCCAAATATTCCATGGCGGTGCAATAAAAAGAACCAAGGTATCCCTGGTTGCAGTTGAATAAAGGGTTTTTTTTTTCTTTTACAAGGTAAAATTTTAACACTTTCTTTTTGCCTATTGGTTCAATGCATCATTATTTTCTTGAGACGTTTTTACTAACTAATGTGGGCTTCGATTATCTATTAAAGATTTTTTTTCCCTTTTTACTAGGCTATTCCATACCCAGGACTCGACGTTATTGCGTTTGTTGAACCCTTGGGCCTCAAAACACTATGCCCAAGTACCTCGAGTTCCTTTTATCATTGCATGAATTTTCTTTGTTTCTTTTCTAAGTTTTGGATTTACACACAATGTGTTGGTGAAACAAAACGTTCCAAGTGGGTCGCTTTTCCTAGGATCTTAATGGATTTGGGTAAATATTCTGGCATCTACATAAACACAGGAAAAAATGAAGTGATATTTGTGGTGGTGGATGACCCATAAGTACTTTAAATATCTTCCCTTTGGAATAAAAATCCGCTCTATGACAGATGGTTTTAAATACCTGGGATTCTTTCTAAATCCCAAAATGTACTTATTGAATAATTGGGAATGTCTTCTTTCTAAATTTAAAAAAAAAAAAAAAAACTATCTTGCTGGGACCAAAGATGGCTAACATTGGGTGGAAAATTTATTATGATAAAGGTTATATTAACTAGCATCTTAGTCTACCACATGCATCTCTTTCATCTTCCCCAATATGTCACTAACAAGATAGACTTAATGGTTGCTAGGTTTCTTTGGTCTGGTTCTGGTGCGAAAAAGTAGATCCATCTAATTGTGTCAAAGCCCATTGTGAGGTCGATTGAATGTGGATGTTGGGGAATTATTAAGGCCTAGGAATCCCTTGTGTTGGAAATGTTGTCATTGATGGCAAAGGAGATGGCTAAGCAGAAGTCAAAGGAGCAGCAGAGGAGCTTCAGGAGCAAGGAGCAACATCAGTCAAGGAGCAGAGATATTTGAATTGAGTAATTGCCCTGCATAAAATAAGAAATTTGGTATGGTTGAGTAATTTTAATAAGGTTTAACACAAATGGTTTGATTTATAAACAATTCTGATGCGCTGAGGATATATATAAAATAAGGGTTAGTATAGATATATGAAGATCCTCTATTCCGAACTTATATGTGTTGTATTGATCGAATAACTCTAAAATAAGGGCTCATTCACGATTCTGCACATATATATCTGAAGGGCCGGAAGGATCGATGTCACAAAAGGAGAGGTGGAACCATAGTCAAATGCGTAGTGTGAATGGAGCTATGCGTAGTAACAGATGAAATCACAGCAGTGAAACGTGATGAATGGTTATATATATATATAATTGAAATCATGGAGGAACTTGGTTGGATATCTGAGTGGTATCTAATATACAACGAAGCATCGATTCGAAAGGAATCGACGCTTTCGAAACCAGAACATCTAGTTCAAGCACCAGAGATTTTCACCTAATAAGTGAAGCTGTGTGTCGAGGAAAAAGTGAAAGCCGGGTTGATTTTAAGAGTTTAACCTTGTGAAGTCTTGAACAGAGTGTTGGACCAGAACCTGGAGTGGAGAACGGAACCATGACCGAGAGGAACAGTGACGACGGTTTAGAGCGAAACCATGGGTTTCATCGAACCACCATCTGTCGGGCAAGCGGTTTCCACCATTCGCGAGCGATTCCATAGACTAACTGACATGTTTTCCTAAACGAAATTGGAAACCCACCAGTTAAAGTGTGCCATCGCACGTTATAGTTCGTACCAAGACGCCGAGCAATATGTGTACGAGTCGTTGATCTGGAAGAGGGCCATCGGACGGTGATCGCACGTTGGACTTGCCCAGAGTTTAACTAAGGTACACGGAGGATAGCCAGGTATGATACGAGTGTTTGATTGGTCTATTTATATATATGTGGGCCCAGGGCCAAAGGGCTATGACGACGTCAATTGGTTATAAATTGTTAGACTATTATTATAATGTCCGAAGATAAAAATATAGGCTAGGAGATATATGTAATGAATTTGGGTTATTTTTGTGAACGAATTGCATATATTATATTCATTTAGATATGATGGTGTGTGTGTAATGTTTGAATATGCAAAGAGGGGCCACATGAATTGTGATTAGGCGCGCAGTTGAAAGACCGAGGGTTATATGATATGGTTGTATATGTAAATTCAGTGCCCTATGAAACCTATGGGGATTATAAACCGATTGAACTTACAAAGAAGAGGAGAGCGTGCAGAGATGAAAGTTCAGTTAACAGGAATATGTATAGGAATGAAGTGAACAGGTAGAATATGCAAAAGACAGTGAACAAAGAGTATGCAGAACAGTTTCTTAACAACAACAGGAAAAGACAAATCGAGTAAAGCCAAAATCCAGAAAAGGAGCTGAGTGAAATTGAAATGTGTAATTAAAAATGTGAATGTAAATGTTGTAATTATTTTTATTGTTTGTGATGCAAAGGCAAGTATCCTAAGAAAAATAAAAATCCCACTG
Organism: Pinus albicaulis; assembly: GCA_034641835.2. Classification (NCBI taxonomy): domain Eukaryota; kingdom Viridiplantae; phylum Streptophyta; class Pinopsida; order Pinales; family Pinaceae; genus Pinus; species Pinus albicaulis. The sequence continues at coordinate 60,609,751 of CM076579.1, read as the reverse complement.
TAGCATGGAAATTTGTACATATTGTTATAATTTTAAAATTGAGTTGGATAAAGGAATAAGAATACAGAAGCCAAAGAGTCATGACTGTTCACTCCAAATTCCATGTGGAATACCAACAGTCATGTGAGAATCTCTATATATAATATCAATTTGATATGCACAAGAAGAGAGTGAGAGAGAAAATATAGAGAAGGCAGAGTATAGAAGTGTAAGGCAGAGAAGATTAAGAAAAGAAGAGCAGAAAGAGAAGCTACAAAACAGAGCTGATATCTGAGGTAAATCAGCAAACCTTCAGTTTGATAAATTGAGGAAGTTGGAGCTTCCCTATCAAGTTGCAGCTTGATAGCTGTCAGTTGTAGCTGATTGAGGTTGGAGCCTCCTGTAGGTTGGTGCCTGCAGAAAATTGAAGGGAGTTGGTGCTTCCTTGCAAGTTGTAGCTTGCAGAATTGAGGTAGGAGCCTCCTGTAGGTTGGTGCCTGCAGAAAAATAGTGGTGAGAGGGAGTTGGAGCTTGCCTTTGCATCACAACAATAATGAGATGTGGTTTTCTCCCTTTACGGGTTTCCACTTATATCTGGTGTCTCTGTGCATGATGTTTATGTGTTGATCTGATTTATATCATCTACTTAATACCTGCTGCTCTCATATTAAGTCTGTCATATTATATTAATACTTTTTGCTCACATTCTAAGATTACTCACATATTAAGTTGTACATGAAATGAAGGTGTAAATAAGGTTTAATAAAAGTTTAAAAGATTATGAATGTGTTAAACTGATTCACCCCCCCCTCTCAGTTTAACTAAGAGTTCAACAATTGGTATCAGATCAGGTTCCTTTGTACAAGTCTAACAACTAAAAGGAGATCCTAGGTTCCCAAGATGGCTAGTAAAGAAGGATGCTCAACCAATGAAGCCCCTTTCTTCACTGGTGAAAATTATGCTTTCTGGAAAATCAGAATGAGGACACACATAATGTCTCTAGGAATAGAAGTCTAGGCTGCTGTGGAATTAGGATATGCCCCAAAGGCAACTGACACAAAGAAAGAAACAAAACAAGACTTTGTGGCTAACGCAAAAGCCATGAATGCCATCCTGAATGGATTGTGTGAAGTAGAGTTTATTAAAGTAATGCACAAAGACACTGCCAAAGAAATATGGGATACTCTTGAGAACATACATGAGGGAGACAAGAAAGTAAAGACTACCAAACTTCAAGTCTATAGAGCCCAGTTTGAGAACTTAAAAATGAATGATGATGAAGACATTGCTAGTTTCTTCCTAAAAGCTATAGAAATTATTAACAATATGAAAGCTCTTGGAGAAAAAATGCCAGAAAGTATAATTGTACAAAAGATTCTAAGATCTCTTCCATCCAGGTTTAATACAAAGGTGTCTACAATAAAAGAAACAACTGATTGGGAGACCTTGACCATGAACCAGCTACTTGGAAATCTAACAGCCTATGAAATGAGGCTCCCACAGAAGAAGCCAAGTACAAGGGAAGCAGCCTTTAAAACAGAAAAGAAGAAAGAAGAAGAGGGAGACATATGCTCTTGCTCGGATGAAGAAGAGGCAAAGTTTGTCAAGAAATTGGATATATGCTCAGGTAAATAAAAAGGTAAACCCCCCTTCAAATGCTTTAACTGTGGAAGAGTGGGACACTATGCTACTAAGTGTCCTCACAAGAAAGTAAGGAATTAGGCTCAAGAGTCAGAGAAAAATAAATCAAAGAATTGGCAGAAAGGAAAGAAGTTCAGCAGAAAATCCTTCTATGCTCAACAAGACAGCAGTACATCTGAAGATTCAAATGAATCCTCAAGTGAAGAAGGAACCTCTGAATTCTTATTAATGGCCATAGAAGAACTTGAAGGTCTCCTGATAGAAGATGAAGAAGAAGAAGGTGAAGTCGACCTTGAGGGGGAGCTAAGAAGTGCTCTAGAAGAGATTGATAGACTCAAACTGAAATGAAGAAAACAAAAGGACATTCTCCTCAAGTATGTACGAGAAGAACAGAATTCAGAAGTCCTTAAGCAGCTAAAGATAGAGCTTGAAGAAGCCAAGAAGATAGAGGAAATGTTACTTAAGCAAATCAAAGAAAAAACTCAAGAACAAGAAAAATTGTAAGAAGAAGTATTATGTCTCAGGAAGAAATTAGAAAATGCTCAAAGGAAAGTGGTTATAAACTCTTCTCAAACAACAAGCTCTAGTAAGTTGAATGAAATTCTAGTTGTTCAAAGATCCCCTATGATAAAGACTAGAATAGGCTATGAAGGAGAATCAAGTAAAGGAAAAGAAAAGGTTGACAGAGAAATTATTTTTGTAAAAGCAAAGAAGAATGATGAAGCAGCTCAAACAATTCCTACAAAAGAAGAAATCTTCAATAAGGAAGACAGAGATCAGAAGAAACCATTAGTGGCAAAGAATGTAATAAATACTAAGACCCCTGAATATGTAAAATTTGGAAACCATCAAAGGAGATTCTTCCCTCCAATGAAGAATGCCACCTGTTATGTCTGCCACAAGATGGGACACATTGCTGCATATTGTCATGCAAGGAGGAGTAATTCAAACCAGCAAAAGATGCAAACATTGAAGAGACTGCCTCAATCAAACAAATGGAAGATACAACCTTAAATCAGGTATGCAAATAGCTTCTATGGTTACTGCTTTTTTTGTAAGGAATTTGGTCATAAAATCATCGAGTGTAGAAAGTATGGACAAAGATTGATGTTTAACACCTCAAGAAGGTTTATGAATCAAATAAATTCTGTTCATACTCATAATTCTACAAAAAATATGATCAAATGTTGTGTATGCAATCAAGTTGGACATATACCTTCCAAATGTCCTCTAAGAAGATGGAGGTCATCACCTCACAAAAGATACAAAAAAAAAGGGTGCCTCCAGTGGATAAAGAAGGTGAATAAGTGTGACCTGGCTCTAACTACTCAAGATCTAAAAAGTCAATGGTATTTGGACAATGGCTACTCTAAACACATGACAAGAGACAAAAGTAAGTTTATAACTCTTGATGAAAAGAAATCTGGCAATGTTACTTTTGGCAATGATAAGTCAGGTAAGATCAAGGGAAAAGGCTCAGTCAACATAGAAAATGGCAGAGGAAAGGCCCAAGATGTACTATTTGTAGATGGGCTGAAAGCAAATTTACTGAGTGTCAGTCAGATATGTGACAAAGGTTGCGAAGTCCTATTTAGAGCACAAGATTGTGAAGTCAGATCAAGCACCACCGGTAAGACTCTGCTCAAAGGTGTTTGAACAGAGAGCAATGTTTACATTGTGAAAGAGGAAGATGAAACATGCCATCTTGGCAAACTTGAGGAGTCATGGTTATGGCATAGGAGATTGGGACATCTCAGCTTCAATCATATCATCAAACTGAGCAAAAAGAAAGCAGTCAGAGACATGCCAGAAATAAAGAGGCCTTCTAATACCATATGCAAATCTTGTCAATTGGGTAAAAAGACCCGCACATCCTTTAAGGCCAAAGAGGAGTTGTCAACAAGAAGACCACTCCAGCTTGTGCACATGGATCTATGTGGACCTGCAAGAACTAAAACACGAAGAGGAGAATCCTACTTCATGCTGATAATAGATGATTTCTACAGAATGACATGGGTTTTTTTTCTCAAGAATAAATCGGAAGCTCTGGAAAAATTCAAAATATTTAAGACATTAGCAGAAAATCAGACAGGATGCAAGCTAAAATGCATCAGATCAGACAGAGGAGGTGAATTCATTGATTATGACTTTGCTGACCTATGCAATGAACATGGCATAAAACAACAATTCACTATTGCAGGAACACCTCAGCAAAATGGAGTAGCAGAAAGACAAAACAGATATGTTCAACAAATTGCCAGAGCCATGATGCAAGAGAATAATATTCCTCAAACCTTCTAGGCAGAAGCAGTGCACACAGTAATACATATCCTTAATAAAGCTCACTTAAGGCCAAGCAGTGATAAAACTCCCTACGAACTATGGCATGGAAAGCCAGCTTCAATCAAACATTTCAAAATCTTTGGTAGCAAGTGTTACATAAAGAATAATGATGAAAATCTTGGAAAATTTGATGCAAGAGCAGATGAAGGAATATTTCTAGGATATGCATCCAAAAGAAAAGGGTACAGGTGCTACAACAAGACTCTTCGGAAAATAGTAGAAAGCATTCATGTGAGATTTGATGAAGAACTTCAAAACAATACAAGAGATACTGACTGCTACAGTCCATCAGATAACCATGAAGAAGAAGACCAGAATGATGATGAAACAAGCAAGACTACAGAAGATGAAGAGTTGAGCTCGAAATCCCCCTCAAGATACACTCAGAAGAATCATCCCGAAGATCAAATCATAGGAGATAAGAAAGCAGGGGTCCAAACAAGAAGGCAACTAACAGAACAAACTGAAGAGGTATACATAGCCATGCTGTCCCAAATAGAGCCAAATAAATTTGAAGAAGCCAACAAGGACAAGTCTTGGGTAAAAGCAATGAATGAGGAATTGGACCAAATTGAAAAGAACAATACCTGGGAACTAGTTCCTAGACCAATTGAGAAAAATATCATTGGTTCAAAATGGGTATTCAAAAACAAAATGAATGAGCAAGGACAAGTAATCAGGAATAAAGCCAGGCTAGTCTACAAAGGATACTCACAAATTGAAGGACTTGATTACGATGAAACATTTTCCCCTGTAGCTAGAATGGAAGCTATCAGAATGTTCCTGGCATTTGCATGCTACCAAAACTTCAAAGTATATCAAATGGATGTAAAATCTGCATTTCTGAATGGAGACTTAGAAGAGGAAGTCTACATGGAACAACCAGAAGGCTTCTCATTGACAGACAAAGGAGACTATGTGTGCAGACTGAAGAAGGCCCTATATGGACTGAAACAGGCTCCTCGTGCTTGGTACTCAAGACTGGATAAGTATTTGCAAAAATAAGGCTTTAAAAGAGGTGGAGTAGACATCAATCTATACATAAAAGCCCATGAAGATGAACTCCTGATTGTTTTAGTATATGTTGATGACATTATGTTTGGAAGCAACAGAGAAGAACTAGAAAAAGGGTTTGCTGATGAGATGAAAACAGAGTTTGAGATGTCTATGATTGGATAACTCACTTTCTATTTAGGACTTCAAATTCAGCAAAAGGACACAGGTAAATTCATCTCACAGGAAAAATACTTAAAGGAAATGTTGAAAAAGTTCAAAATGGAGAACTGAAAACCTGTGTCAACTCCCATGACCACAAGTTGCAAGCTATGTGCTGATGATGGGTCTGCTGATATAGATCAAAAACTCTACAGATCCATGATTGGAAGTCTATTGTATCTGACTGCATCAAGACCAGAGATCATGCTAGCAGTAGGACTAGTGGCTAGATATCAAGCATCACCTAAACAAAATCACCTTCTTGCAGTCAAAATAATATTCAGATATCTACAAGGAACAACACAATATGGACTTTGGTATCCTAAAGGCAAAAGCTTCACCTTGACAGCATACACAGATGCAGATTGGGCCAGTTGTATGGATGACAGGAAGAGTACAAGTGGAGGTGCATTCTATCTAGGAGAAAGTCTGGTGGCATGTTTAAGCAAGAAACAAACATCTATCTCCCTATCTACAGCTGAAGCAGAATATATAGCAGCAGCAGCATGTTGTACACAAGTCATGTGGATCAAGCAGACTCTTCAAGACATGAAGGTAAGCATTAATGAACCTATCTCAATCAAATGTGATAATACAAGTGCTATAAGTATATCAAAAAATCCTGTGCTCCACTCAAAAACTAAGCATATCCCAATCAAGTATCATTTTCTCCGAGAACAAGTGGCTAAGAAGATAGTAAAGCTGGAGTATGTGCCAACAAAAGAACAGACAGCTGATATATTTACCAAACCTCTTGCTAGAGAACCATTTGAATATTTGAGAGATAAACTAGGGGTAGTATCTGTAGATGCCACTCTCTGGTATGAAGAGAAAGCACAGTTTCAGGGGGAGAACAGAAACGAAAATATCATTCCAGGGGGAGATCAGCCAACAAGGAAAGCATGAAACATGTCCTCAGGGTCAAAGGATTATGGAAAGAATACACCCAGCATACAGGAATCAATGAAAAGGCTAAAGGATCAGAATTTTAGATTTAACCAAAAATTAGGAGCAGCAGGGTACAAAGTCATAAGATCTCAATGAGAGGAAATGAAGAAAGCAGAAAGGAAATGAGCAACCCTTTGCCATTGATGTCAAAGGGGGAGGATAGAAACAGAAGAAAGGGTCTTGTCTTAAAGGAAATCAGAGGAAGTGCATTTCCATCAATGCCAAAGGGGGAGACTGTTGGAAATGTTGTCATTGATGGCAAAGGAGATGGCTAAGCAGAAGTCAAAGGAGCAGCAGAGGAGCTTTAGGAGCAAGGAGCAACATCAGTCAAGGAGAAGAGATATTTGAATTGAGTAATTTCCCTGCATAAAATAAGGAATTTGGTGTGGTTGAGTAATTGTAATAAGGTTTAATGCAAATGGTTTGATTTATAAACAATTCTGATGCGCTGAGGATATATATAAAATAAGGGTTAGTATAGATATATGAAGATCCTCTGTTCCGAACTTAGATGTGTTGTATTGATCAAATAGCTCTGAAATAAGGGCTCATTTGAGATTCTGCACATATATATCTGAAGGGCCGGAAGGATCAATGTCACAAAAGGAGAGGCAGAACCATAGTCAAATGCGCAGTGTGAATGGAGCTATGCGTAGTAACAGATGAAATCACAGCGGTGAAATGCGCTGAATAGTTTTATATATATAATTGAAATCGTGGAGGAACTTGGTTGGATATCTGAGGGGTATCTGATATACAGCGAAGCATCAATTCGAAAGGAATCGACGCTTTCAAAACCAGAACATCTAGTTCAAGTGCCGGAGATTTTCACCTAATAAGTGAAGCTGTGTGTCAAGGCAAAAGCGAAAGTCGGGTCGATTTTAAGCGTTTAACCTTGCGAAGTCCTGAACAGAGTGTTGGACCAGAACCTGGAGTGGATAACAGAACCGTGACTGAGAGGAACAGTGACGGCGGTTTGGAGAAAAACCATGGTTTTCATCGCACCACCATCCGTCAGGCAAGCGGTTTCCACCATTCGCGAGCGATTCCATAGGCTGACTGACATGTGTCCCTGAACGAAATTGGAAAACCGCCGATTAAAGTGCGTCATCGCACGTTATAGTTCGCACCAAGACGCCGAGCGATATGTGTACGAGCTATTGATCTGGAAGAGGGCCATCGGACAGTGATCGCACGTTGGACTTGCTCGGAGTTTAACCAAGGTACGTGGAGGATAGCCAGGTACGATACGAGTGTTTGATTGGTCTATTTATATATATGTGGGCTCGGGGCCGAAGGGCTATGGCGACGTCAATCGGTTATAAAATTTCTGACTATTATTATAATGTCCAGAGATAAATATATAGGCTGAGAGATATATGTAATGAATTTGGGTTATTTGTGTGAACGAATTGCATATATTATATACATTTAGATATGATGGTGTGCGTGTAATGTTTGAATATGCGAAGAGGGGCCACATGAATTGTGATTAGGCGCATAGTTAAAATACCGAGGGTTATATGATATGGTTGTATATGTAAATTCAGCGCCCTATGAAACCTATGGGGATTATAAACTGGTTGAACTTACAAAGAAGAGGAGAGCGTGCAGAGATGAAAGTTCAGTTAACAGGAATATGTACAGGAATGAAGTGAACAGGTAGAATATGTAGATGACAGTGAACAAAGAGTATGCATAACAATTTCTTAACAACAGCAGGAAAAGACAAATCCAGTAAAGCCAAAATCCAGAAAAGGAGCTGAGTGAAATTGAAATGTGTAATTAAAAATGTGAATGTAAATGTTGTAATTATTTTTATTGTTTGTGATGCAAAGGCAAGTATCCTAAGAAAAAGAAAAATCCCACTGTAGCATGGAAATTTTTACATATTGTTATAATTTTAAAATTGAGTTGGATAAAGGAATAAGAAGACAGAAGCCAAAGAGTCATGACTATTCACTCCAAATTCCCTGTGAAATACAAACAGTCATGTGAGAATCTCTATATATAATATCAATTTGATATGCACAAGAAGAGAGTGAGAGAGAAAATATAGAGAAGGCAGAGTATAGAAGTGTAAGGCAGAGAAGATTAAGAAAAGAAGAGCAGAAAGAGAAGCTACAGAACAAAGCTGATATCTGAGGTAAATCAGCAAACATTCAGTTTGATAAACTGAGGAAGTTGGAGCTTCCCTATCAAGTTGCAGCTTGATAGCTGTCAGTTGTAGCTAACTGAGGTTGGATCCTTCTGTAGGTTGGTGCCTGCAAGAAATTGAAGGGAGTTGGTGCTTCCTTGAAAGTTGTATCTTGCAGAATTGAGGTAGGAACCTCCTGTAGGTTGGTGCCTGCAGAAAAACAGTGGTGAGAGGGAGTTGGAGCTTGCCTTTGCATCACAACAATAATGAGATGTGGTTTTCTCCCTTTATGGGTTTCCACTTATATCTGGTGTCTCTGTGCATGATGTTTATGTGTTGATCTGATTTATATCATCTGATTAATACCTGCTGCTCTCATATTAAGTCTGTCATATTATATTAATACTTGTTGCTCACATTCTAAGATTACTCACATATTAAGTTGGACATGAAATGAAGGTGTAAATAAGGTTTAATAAAAGTTTAAAAGATTATGAATGTGTTAAATTGATTCACCTGCCCCCTCATTTTAACTAAGAGTTCAACACCTTGACCAGTTTTTGCAGGATACATGATAAAGCCTAAGGGTGGTGTCTTGATTTAGGGCATATCCATCCGGTTTGGATTTCGGTAAAACAAGGAGACAAAAAAATCCTCAAGGATAGTGATGGAGTTTGGAGGCATTCGAAGCTCAATTCGGTTTTGGGATCTCGACACCCGTTTAGGTGTGATCATGGTATGACGAGGGTGGAGGTGGTTTAGCCATTGGATTCCCTTTGTTGTTTTTGGATTGGTTTATCCATGATATCCCACATTCATGCTTGGAATATGGCACATGGGTTACTGGATGAAGAGAGATTTGGCTCAACCATGTCTATGGTTGGGTGGTATGTGGAAGTCCCAAACCTAGTTGACTCTTTCATATGTTTAATAAAAGCTAAGTTCTCTTCCTTTTGTACTTTTTAATGTGTGGCTTTAATGGTTTTTATATCATTTTTATTTTCATGGTTTTACGCTAGTTATAAGCACAATTATATGACTGGTTCAATTCACAATTATTTCATGTATTTACATATAATTGTAGAGATAACGGATGCAAGACCTAATTGATCTCATATCAGTTCAAGGAAGAGGGTAGTGATCCTTGTTTTCATGTCTCATAATAGTTTTCAGTCATTCATGCTCTCTCTTGTATCCTAGACATGTATATTGAATTTTTGTCAAGTATTTGACAGAATGTCAATCTCGATTAGGCATGGTGAGGCCTAGTCCTAGAGTAATTTTTTAGTTCATTAGTCTTGTCATCATGTGTTTGATGGATTATGGAAGCAACATGAAGCTCTGGGAAGTCTTCAGGATTTTGAGCTTAAAAAGTGGCAGAAATCCCGCAAACGTTGGCACAGGTTTGAGTGAAAACATCCTTGGACACACACATACCCATGCTATGGGAGCATCTAGAGCCTCCCAAATGCACCATTTCCCATATCAAGGGAGTGTACGGTGTATTTATTCACTAAAACGCATTGGGAATCAAGGATCAGTCAAGTGGATGACTAGGATAGCCTTTGGGGGTATTGTAGCATGTACAAGAAGTTTGCGTTATGGGTTTTCGTTAATTCCACTCCCTTAAAGTCACCAAGGAAGTTGAGTCTAGTCATAACTTCTCATCATCTCATGTTTACCCCGATTGGCGAGTTACTTTGGTAGATGTTACGGGAGGTGAACGTTACATAAATTTTTTCAATATAATGGAACAAGCTTTTCCAAGGTAATTATTTGAACTATAGCTATAAACACCTAGATACAAAGAATTAACAATTGTGATTGTAAGCCTTGCATCCAACTCTAAAATATGGAGACATATACATTAACATAAATAGAAGTGTTAGTAAATGAGTGAAGTAGCCACCTCAATGGTATTTTCTCTACATATTTGACGCCATTAAGACCTACATAGTTGAGGATATGAATTTCTAGCCTAGTTCCCACATCCCTTAGGTGCTTGTCATATATCCATCTCATCGAGATTCAACCATATTTTTTGTCCACCAAAACCTGAGCTAACATGGATTTCATTTCCCAATACAGGTCTATGGTTAGCTAGTATTGATTTTTCATGGTTGAAGGGTGTGTCAAGCACACCCTTAGTCCATCACCATCCATGTTTACAATACCATTAACCATTAATTCATTAAATCACATTTAAAGACGATTTTTTATACTTTTATTATTAAATAAAATATGAATATGGGGTGAAAATGTGAAGTTGGGTTACACTTTTTTCCCTTTTTTGAGAAAAAGCTTTCATTTTTTTTCAGTTCTTCAACTTTTTGCAAGCTAAAAAAATTTTTCTGTTTAGAATTTCATTTTGCGATAAAAAGAAAAGTTGTCAAAAATTTTGTTAGATTTCTATTACTTATTTTTTGGAATTTTTTTATACACATTTGTTATGTCAACTTAGTGTTTCTTTGAGTGTGTCTTTTTTAACAATCAACGGATTCATAAGAAGTCATGTTAATACACAATGTTGTATTCTTTAAAAAATTGTGTTTTTGAGAAACAAAATGTGTTACAACAATCTATACAGAGTCTACTTTGGTTTCATCATATTTACAAAGCCAATGGATGCATATCATAATTACTAGAATTTTTTGAACTGGTCCAATATGAAAAACTGCATATTTTGAATATGTTTCGCGACGCAAGAAATTTCTTAACATATAAGTTATAAACTAAAAATCTAAAAGCTACCCATTAGAGACAACAGACCAATGTAATGTACAATAATTTTTTCAATTTTTTTTACAATGTATTTTGGAAGATACAGGATTTTGATTTCACTGAATCACAATGACCTTCAGAAATTGCTTGCATCCATTTTATTACAAAATTAATTAAAATTAGTAAATATTTATGAAATTCCATGAAAGTTATATTTCCTGAAAGTAGATTCAATTTTGAAAATGCTTGTCTTGGTTCCGACACTTAATTCAAAATGTTTCATGGAGTTTAGTCTGTCCAAAGTTTCAGAAATGTATTCAGGGCTTGGTTCTGCGTCACTGGTGACACGTTAGTTCGACCGAACTATTTTTTGCACCGACAACATGTTAAATCAGACGACAAATTAGTTCAGCTGAACTTTTTATTAAAAGCTCGGGCAAAATTTTACTCAACTTTCTGTCAGCCGGAAAGTACCGCCGAGCCCTTCCAAAAAACATTTCACAGTAATAAAAATTGTCGCAAAACCATTCATTATTTTCTCATATTTCGCACTTTTGGTCTGATTTTACAGCATATTTCACACTTTTGGTCTGATTTTACAAAAGTCCTGATCTGATTTTGAAAAGAATTGTTTTGGGTTTAGGGACTTTTCTTGGAAGTACATTCAAAGGACTTCAAAGGACTTTTCTTTGAGACACATTATTTTCGTACATTTGATCTGATTTTGCAAGGAATTTTTTTGGGTTTAAAAAATTTTCTTGGAGGTATGTGATACAGTTTTTTATGCTTTTTTTTTTAAGTATGGATTTGGGATTAATTTCGAAAGGGCATTTTTTGGTTTTGGGTTGAAGTAAATCTTTTATAATGATTTTTTAAAATGAGTTTTTGTGTAAATTTTTAAATGAAATTTTTTTGTAGGACTTGGAAGGAAATATTTTGAACTTCGTTTCATTTTTATAAGACATTTTTTTCTTGAATTTTTTAAAGTAAGTGTTTTGGATTGGAGTATGTATTTTTTGCAAAATTATTAAAATGCGTTTTTTTTTTAAATTAAATCTTTTGTGATGTTTTTTTTAATTGATTTTTTTCTAAATTTTTTAAGGAAATTTTTTGAACTTCATACTCTATTATCATGGGAAATCGAAGAAATTGTACGAGAAAATATTATCGAAAAAGAGACCCTGAGGAATGTAGAGAAGAGACGAGACAATCTCGCAAAAGAAAGATAGAAGCACTCTCAAATATTGAACGGGAAAATCAATCTCAACTAGAAGTTGAAACAGGTATACCGTAAATGTAAATATTATGATTTTGATATATTTAAAATTTTCCAAATGTGAAGCTTAATTTTTATTTGATGAACTAATTTGAAAAATATTTTACAATGTAAACAGAGAGAGATATTCCTCAAAACATTGATGATGAGATACAAAATTTTGAAAGAGAAAGTGAAAGAGATGCTGAACCAATGATTGAAGATGGTGAAAATGATGAAAGAAATTCAAGTGAAGAAATTGAATCACAAGCTATATATATATGTGTGTGTGTGTGTGTGTGTGTTGAACACATTCACGTATTATTGAAATTATACATATATTTATTAATTTAGTTATTTATTGAATATGTAAACTTATTATGTACTATTCATTCAAATATGTACAGATGAAATCAATGTCGATGACGAGATGTTAGAAAATGTTGACACTCACACATATGGAGATAAAAAAGCTAACCATTATATACAATATCATGTTAACCGCATTTTTTAGAAGTATTTCATAAAGGAAAATGTGACAGTTCAAGCCCAAATTTTGAAAGGTCTCCTATCATTAACGAAATTAAAAGAAGCTACGACTTTATTAGGTATTAGAAAATCAACCAAAGATTAAAAAAAAAAAATGAAGGAAAATGTGATACAAAATATAAATAGTGCTATAAATTCAATGAAAATATCTAGACATAAAAATGTTTCAGTTGTACGTAGAGCAATACATATGGCAGTGGTTTCATCAATTACTAAAGAGAATCGATTGGTAAAATCTATGGCACGAGCATTAGTAACCTCGCGAAAAACTTTGCACAAACATCGAAAATTTCGGTTGCAAATAGATGTAAATGATGAACTTGCTTGTTGGAGAGCTATTTGTAGGCAACCATATAAATATAGACTTGGAGAAAATGTTAAAAAAATAATATATGAATATTGGAAGAACAATTCGCGTGTTTCGCCAAATGCAAGGCATGTGATGCGAAGAAGAATAGCATGAAATCAGTACGAAGAACATGAAAAACATTTCTTGGAAACCACTCAGTTAGATTTGTTCAATAAGTTCAAAGAAGAGAATCATGAAATTCATGTTTCGATCAGTGCTTTTGTTCAACAAAAACCATGGTATGTAAAACCTATCACCATACGCGACACTTGTTGTTTCCGTTATCATGTGGAATTTGAGTTATATTATGACAGATTCCTTGATTTTGGTAGAACATTTTGGAAGGATTCACCTCCTCCTTCCACTATCCATGATTTCATATCTCAAATTCTATGTGAAAGAGAAAGCGATGAACTATTTTACGAAAAGAAATTTTTTGGTGGTAAAAAATGCGATGATTGTCGAAATTTGACTAAATTTTAAAACAAATATCGTACTGATATAAATTATCAATCATTTTCCAACATGAAAGTGAAATGGAAGTGATATGAATATATCCATACATCAATTCAATGTGCAAATAGTGTTAAAAGAATTGAATTATGAGAAGAAGAAATTTTTGTGATAGACTTTTTGAGAAATTTTGAGGCAAAAATTTACAAATACACCAAGCATTCCCATTGAGCTCAATGGAAAGACTTGAAATTCAAAAAATTTCATGAATTTTTTCCACCAAGGACCATTTTCTCAGTAATTAATTTTGCATGAAACTACACATTTGTTCCACAAAAAGAAATTCAGAGTGAATACTATCATTCTGACCAAGTCTCCATGCTTGTCCATATTCTATATAGACATGATGAACAAAACGTCGATCATATAGAAAGCACCAGTGAAAATTGACATATTCTTAAAGAATATCACTTTTATATCAGTGACGATCGTACACATGATACATATTTTGTACAACATTGTTTTGGAAAAATTTATGATTCCTTGAAAAATTGTGGAATAACATTCAATGAACATTGGATATGCTCATACGGATGCGTAGGACAATTCAAATCTGCATGATCGTTCTTTTCGTTGTGTTGTCTTCATAATAAAACCTGCATTAAACATTGTTGGAATTTCTTTGAGACTGGCCATGGAAAAGGAGAACATAATGGTGCAAGGACATGCATAAAACTAGCACTTCGAAGATATCAAATGAACCCCTCTGCAAGCTGACTTGTGGACGCAAAAGAAGTTGTTCAATGGTGCATCACTTCTCTAAGCCATGAGACTAATCGATCAAGAGAAGTGCGAAGGTACATTCAATTTAATTTTTATTGAATATCTAATTAAATAAACAGTGTACATTTATCACAATGATTATCTTTGATTGTATTTTGATATCATATTTACATTCTTCTTTAAATTTTCCATATAAAGTTTCTTTTGGCATATTGGGATCAAAGACGTAGATAGATCAATTGGAAACGACGTTGAAACAATAAAAAGGACTCGAAAATTGCATTCAATTAAAACAAAGTCGTCCATAAATGTGTTTGCATTGGATAAAAGAGAATATTCTTGTTTTTGTCCTGTTTGCATAGACAACACAAAATCCAATGACGTTTGTGAAAACAAAATGTATGTAAAAGATTGGAAATATACAGAGCTAAATACAAAGGGCAAGATGTCCGTTGCAATGTTTGAAGAAATGCAATCAGAGGAGACTACAATATCATCCGATGGTGATCGAGTTTCTGATCTTGTTAGAGAAGGTAACATTTGAATTGCTTTCCAATGATAAATATCTAGAAATAAATTTGAATATGTATAATTTTGTGAAGTTTGTTTTATTGTACAGGAGATGTTTTTGCTGTAATTGCACCTACTGACAATGATGAAAATGTGAAGTATTATTTGATGTGTTGCACTGAAAGAAAAATGAAATTATTAGAAGACTATAATGATCACAGATTTCCATATGAAAGAGGATCTATTATACTAAAAGGTTATTTTTTCAAACAAACTAATCAAAGTGGGAATTTTGTTTACTTTGAAGACTATGAACCTGATTTCATAAGTTGTCAATATAGTCACTTGGTGTGTGCAGCACGCATAAAGTTGATCGAGGTTCAATCAAAGAAAAAAAATATTAAGAAATGGAAAATGTCAAAATCCGATCATGAACGGATTATTGAAGATGGCATTCCATTGGAATTTTTTTGATTGAACTTCCCAACAATTTATTCTCTTTGGATTATATGTTCTAGAACTTCCAATACTCAATTAAAAATTGAGCTGCCTTGTTATGTTATCTGTGCAAGTGTTTGCACATGTACAAATTGTTTTGGTACATGCACACTCTAGTATCAAATGAAGGTAGCTTTTTTATACACGCATTGATGAAAAATGTTGCATACATATTGGATATATATGTATATGTTCTCGAATGCAATTAACTGTTCAAGTAGTTTTACTATGTGCATTGATGAAAAATGTTTCACCTATTCAATATATATGTTCTAGAATGCAATTAACTGAAAGTAGTTTTTCTATGCGCATTGATGAAAAATGTTGCATGTATTGAATATATTCACGAAATCAATGCACACAGTTTTTCTTGTGGGATTTTTTGGTAAAAAGTATCCACTGTAAATAAATTATCTACAGTATAATTTTGTACGAAGATTCCTTTCAGACAAGAGACTTGGAGCACTTCTTCGACTTTTGGAGGGATTTGACCCACATCTCTATTCCTGATTGAAAATCTAGTACAAAATTTGTCTGTCCAATGGTCGAATATGTTCTATGTGCATTAATGAAAAATTTACATACTACATACTATTGTTTGAGTGAAATTTTTTTTAAAAACTTACCAAATGTGCTTCAACCATGTCTAAAACTTGAATTTTAAAAACTTTTTGATTATATCAAAAAAAATTACTTCACATGTCATGCCAATTGTAGTTCAACTAACCAATAAAAACATTAACCATTTAACATTATATCACATGCCAAATGTAGATTAAAATGGTATCCAAAACTTAGTTTTAAAATTTTTTTGATTATATCACAACATTACTTCAAAACATAGTTTTAAAAACTTTTTGATTATATCACAACATTACTTCACATGATTAATGTACTTCAATCATCCAAAACTTGGGTTTTAAATTTTTTTTGATTATATCACAACATTATAGATCATGCAACATTACTTCACATGCACATATTACTTCACATTCACATATTACTTCACATTCCATGTCAATTGTAGTTCTTGACTATCCAAGAAAAACATTAAACATTTAACATTAAATATCACATGCCAAATGTAGATTGAAACCATCCAAAACTTGAGTTTTAAAAACTTTTTGATATATATCATGTAACATTACTTCACATGCCATGCCAATTATAGTTCAACTATCCAATAAAAACATTAAAGATTTAACATTAAATATCACATGCCAAATGTAGATTGAAACCAACCAAAACTTGAGTTTTAAAAACTTTTTGATTATATCATGTAACATTACTTCACATGCAATGCCAATTATAGTTCAACTATCCAATAAAAACATTAAACATTTAAAATTAAATATCACATGCCAAATGTAGATTGAAACCATCCAAAACTTGAGTTTTAAAAACTTTTTGATTATATCATGTAACATTACTTCACATGCCATGCCAATTATATCAACTATCCAATAAAAACTTTAAACATTTAACATTAAATATCACATGTCAAATGTAGATTGAAACCATCCAAAACTTGAGTTTTAAAAACTTTTTGATTATATCATGTAACATTACTTCACATGCCATGCCAATTATAGTTCAACTATCCAATAAAAACATTTAACATTATATCACATGCCAAATGTAGATTGAAACCATCCAAAACTTAACTCTTAATTTAACAAAAAATTATAGATCACAACATTACTTCACATGCCAAATGTACTTCAAACATCCAAAACTTAAATTTTAAAAACAAAACAAATTATAACACATCATTACATAACATGCCAGATGTAGTTCAGAAGCATAACAAAATTTAAATTTTAAAAACAAAACAAATTATAACACATCATTACATAACATGCCAAATGTAGTTCAGAAGCAAAACATTAATTTATAGATGACAACATTACTAGTAGTTCAATTATCCAAAACTTAAAAGTTTTAAAAACCAAACAAATTATATAACAAAATTACTTCACATTCACATGCCAAAAGTACTAAAACCATCCAAAACTTAACTTTTTGGAACGAAACAAATTATATTAACACTGTAATAAAATATGTCCAAAAATTGTAGATCTCACAAGTATCAAACTGTATCAAGTTATATATATATATATATATATATATATGACAATGCATCTAGATAATATATAAAAAAGTAAATTTAAGACTATCTAAATCTTGAAATCAAATCTACAAATCATGTCCATCAAATAGAGATGGATGTAGCATCTTTCCTATCAGGGTCTCAATCCGCGCACTATCATGCGAAGCATGGGAAACCTGTACACAATGCACATGTACAAACATTAAAATTTGATGTTTTAAAAATGAGTGAGAATATATATAGAACTTCATGTAAAAAACAAAATATAAAAAAAAATCATGCAATACCTCATGAGGTTCCCTCTCCATTTGATAACCTGCAACAAGTTTCACCCCCATGGGAACATCTGCAATGGTAAACTGTACAATATACATGTACAATTATATATATATATATATATATATATATATATATTAAAAAATTTCAAATGAAAATGCACGTGTACATATATAAACTTATTTTCAATAATATTAAAAAAAAGTTAGACAACTTGTTCAAATGGTTGAAATGGTGTGGATGTTCCTATCTCCGTCGCTAGAGTCCGTGGATTAAAGAAATCTTCTATAGGAACCTAAAATTCAAAATTTTAAAAGTATAAAATAACTCAAGATCAAGATCTCAATTTATAATAAAACTTAAATAAACAACAATTTATAAATTATAACTAAATTAAGAAAACACACACACACAGATATATATATATATATATATATATAAGTGAAAAATTGAATACTTTTGTAGGTGAATTTGGGACATCTCCTAAGAGAGGCTCCAAATGAAAATCTCCAAGAACCTAAAATTCAAAAAATTTAAAATAACTCAAGATATAGATATATATATCTCAATTTTTAATGGAACTTTTTGAGGTGGAATATATATATATATATATAACTTAAACATAAATTTTAAAAGTGAAAAATTGTCCATACTTGTTGTGGATGTGGCACATCTCCTAAGGAAGTAGAAGGTACATCTCCCAAGGAAGAAGAAGGTACCGCCATCCCAAAAACATCGGACGGAATCGGAATATGTTAAAACATTTTATTATTATATATGTACATGTACATGTGTGCACAATTATTTATTTTAAAAATATCACTTAAAAAACACTAACATTTGTCAACATATCTTGATGGTGAGACCCATCTGCATTGTTTGAACCAGAGGTCCCGAACGTGATATTAACATTTTCGTCATTCATCATGCGTGACAACTGGAAATGGTGTTTTAAGATATAATGATACATTTTTGTTACATTAATGTACATAAAAATAAATGTATACATGTACATACACATGTATTTATTACAAATTGTACACATGTATATGTTAAAATAATTGAACCCTAAGGTCATTAACACATACCGTTCCTGTGCCCTCTTCCTCATGAAGAATTAGGTCTTGCCAACCATTGCGACAATTCTTTCCATATATTCGGAGATCTTCATCATTCAGGTTGTCAATCTCTTCATCTGTACAATACACAAAATTGGCACGTGCATTCTCACGTGCTTTTTGTCAGTTTAGACAAACATCGACTCCACCCAATCCATTGTAAACATTGTCGATCATGACATCCCTTGATTCTCAACTTATTTGAGAAGTCGTATCCATCTCTGACCGCAGAGTTTCGACCCGAAAAGGTCGAGTCACCATTGGCAGCTCAGGGCAAGGAAACTCCACATCTCGCTTAGCACCCTTACAGTCACACAATCGACCTTTCCCCGGACCAAAAAATTCTGACGGAAGGTCATTGTAATTGGGTTTCATTTTCAGAAACAATTCTGTGTAAAACAATTGTGCAAAATAAACAGGAACCTCATCGTTCCATGGGAGCCTTCCATAGGCCACAAGGTGCCTATCATAGAAATAGTGAGCTATATCGGGGTGCTTGAAATATTGCACCTTCAGCATTTTTCTTTTTGGCCCTTCCTTGAAATTAAACATTGACTTCGCCATATCTCTTGTAACTCTTTGTTTTACATCCTGCCATTTATCGGGACCCATTACTGTTTCCTTTCTCTTTCTCATGACTTCTACAAATGTATCAGTCATTGGCCCAAGATTTTCGTACACATTTACTATTTCACCCAATGAATGTGTAACTATTTCGAGGCTTTGTCAACTCTCAGCAGGTAGAGTCAAAGCCACGAGAACTCTCCGCAATTTTGCATAAAGTTGTTGACACCTTTCTAACATGCATTGCGCCATGTTTCTTTCCCATGGTATATCAGAAATGTCGGCTGGATAAGTTGTGGTGGGTAGACAACCTTCTTCTTGAATGTAGCATTCTGCCCTACGTCTATTTTGACCAATATTCGAAATATTTTCAGCCTCTGCATCAATATATATATAATTTTGTATATTATAAAAAACATGTGTAAACAAATTTGTACAAATTCAATGAAAAAAATATTGAAATTGATGGCAACCTCGACGTGGTTGGTTAGCATCTTCTCCACCCTGAAACTGTTGAGACCCAGAATGACCCTGCTGAGAACCAGCACCACCAGCCGTTGATTGGCCTCCGGGAGAATAAATATCACCCCCTTCACGCAACCTGATACCAATTATTGATGGCCCTCTAAGGAGATTTGAACCACCACTAACCTCTCAAGAGGAGAGAGAAGCTTCATAAACAAATACGAATTTATAATCAATTGAAAAATACATTCATGTACATATAAATACACACATACATATTCATTGATTAAATTGCGTTCAAACCATACCACGACTGGGTGAACCCTGGGCATCAATGGCTGGAGTAGAGACCCTTCTCTTCTTATTAGCTCCTAAAAAATAAAAAAAAATAAAACTTATTTTAACAACTAATTTAACTCACAAAGTTGATAAAAAAACAATTCCATATGTACACACATGTATGGAGATTTAAGATTATATTTAAATTTACCATGAACAGCTCTCGATCCTGATCCCTGATCCTCCCCTCTCGTAGAGATATGATATTTTGTTGATCTTCGTCGTTCATCCTCCATGATATATATATCTACGGTGGACATTTACAATTAATTTTTTAAATAACTAATTTAAATTAAATTCAAGATAAAGTTCAGAGAATTAAAGATTAATTTAAAGTGTAAACAAATTATGTCGATGAATAAATTTTGAAGGAGAGTGTCTCAACACTAATGGTATCCAACACTTAGTTGGACAACTTTGCTAGTCACAATATTGGGAAGCACATATGTAATCACTGCATTCCCTGGATTGGGATAGCAAAAAACTTCTATGCATAATTTCCATTTTTCAACCATATTTAATGGTTTTCTTATCCCTAAAAGAAACAAATTCAATAAAAATATATATATTATTTATTGACATTTATTGCAAATGCATGGGAGAAATGAAAAACTTATATTTAGATCTATTCTAGAGATTGACTGTAGGGGCATTTACTAGATATGTCACCTTTCATAAAAGATGAGATCTAGAGGCTACCTGGCCCTTTACAGACTCTGCCTATAGAACTACCATGGATATGAAAAAGAAAAACTTCTAATTAGATCTAGATATTCTAAAGATTGAATGTAGGGGCATTTACTAGATTAGGTTTTAAAACCTATATGTTTCGTATCAAATCACTTGTGGTTTCAATGGGAAACTTTTATGGCTAATTTGTGTTTTACATGTTGAATATAAAAGGTTTTTTTCTCTCTCATTGTTTGAGACCATGGATATGAAAATGAAAAACTATATACTTTGTTAAAACCTATGTTTTTTATCAAATTACTTTTTGTTTCTAAATACTATATACATGTTGATTGTAGGGGCATTTACTGTAGAGGCATTTAGATCAATTCCAGAGATTGAATGTAGGGGAATTTACTAAATATGTCACATTTCATAAAAGATGAGATCCAGAGGCTACCTGGCCCTTTACAGACGCTGCCTATAGAATTACCATGGATATGAAAATGAAAAACTTCTAATTCTAGATCTATTCTAAAGATTGAATGTAGGGGCATTTACTAGATTAGGTTAAAACCTATATGTTTTGTATCAAATCACTTTTGGTTTCAATGGAAGAAATTTATGGCTAATTTTTGTTTTACATGTTGAATATAAAAGTTTTTTCTCTTTCATTGTTTGAGACCATGGATATGAAAATGAAAAACTATATACTTGGTTAAAAACTATGTTTTGTATCAAATTACTTTTTGTTTCTAAATACTATATACATGTTGACTGTAGGGGCATTTACTATAGGGGCATTTAGATCTATTCCAGAGATTGACTGTAGGGGCATTTACTAGATATGTCACCTTTCATAAAAGATGAGATATAGAGGCTACCTGGCCCTTTACAGACTCTGCCTATAGAACTACCATGGATATGAAAATGAAAAACTTCTAATTAGATCTATTCTAAATATTGAATGTAGGGGCATTTACTAGATTAGGTTTTAAAACCTATATGTTTCGTATCAAATCACTTTTGGTTTCAATGGGAAACTTTTATGGCTAATTTTTTTTTTACATGTTCAATTTAAAAAGTTTTTTCTCTCTCATTGTTTGATACCATGGATATGAAAATGAAAGACTATATAATTGGTTAAAACCTATGTTTTGTATTAAATTACTTTTTGTTTCTAAATAAGTTATATACATGTTGAATATAAAAGGTTTTTTTCTCTCTCATTGTTTGAGACCATAGATATGAAAATGAAAAACTTCTATTTAGATCTATTCCCTAGAGCTATGGCTAATTTGTGTTTTACATACATTGACTCTTAGGTTAAAACCTATGTTAAAACCTATGTTTTGTATCAAATCACTTATGGTTTCAATGGGAAACTTCTATGGCTAATTCAAGTGTTTTACATGTTGAATATAAAAGGTTTTTTTCTCTCTCATTGTTTGAGACCATGGATATGAGAATGAAAAACTTCTATTTAGATCTATTCTAGAGATATGGCTAATTTGTGTTTTACATGTACATTGAATATAAAATGTTTTTTCTCTCATTGTTTGAGTCCATGGCTACGAAAATGAAAACTTCTAGATATTTAAAACTACTCAAGAGATTGATTGAATTGTAGGGGCATTTACTCTTAGGTTATTTAAACCTATGTTTTGTATCAAATCACTTATGGCTTCAATGGGAAACTTTTATGGCTAATTCTAGAGTGTTTTACATGTTGAATATAAAAGTTTTTTTTCTCTCTCATTGTTTGAGACCATGGATATGAAAATGAAAAACTTATATTTAGATCTATTCTAGAGATATGGCTAATTTGTCTTTTACATACATTGAATATAAAAGGTTTTTTCTCTCAATGTTTGAGACCATGGATATGAAAATGAAAAACTTCTAGATATTTAAAACTATTCAAGAGATTGATTGACTTGTAGGGGCATTTACTCTTAGGTTAAAACCTATGTTTTTTATCAAATCACTTGTGGTTTCAATTGGAAACTTTTATGGCTAATTTGTGTTTTACATGTTGAATATAAAAGGTTTTTTTCTCTCTCATTGTTTGAGACCATGGATATGAAAATGAAAAACTTCTATTTAGATCTATTCTAGAGATATGGCTAATTTGTGTTTTACATGTAAATTGAATATAAAGGGTTTTTTCTCTCATTGTTTGAGACCATGGATATGAAAATGAAAAAATTCTAGATATTTAAGACTATTTGAGAGATTGATTGACTTTTAGGGGCATTTACTCTTAGGTTAAAACCTATGTTTTGTATCAAATCACTTTTGATTTCAATGGGAAATGTTTATGGCTAATTTGTGTTTTACATGTTGAATATAAAAGGTTTTTTTCTCTCTCATTGTTTGAGACCATGGATATGAAAATGAAAAACTTCTATTTAGATCTATTCTAGAGAAATGGCTAATTTGTGTTTTACATACATTGAATATAAAAGGTTTTTTCTCTCATTGTTTGAGACCATGGATATGAAAATGAAAAACTTCTAGATATTTAAAACTATTCGAGAGATTGATTGACTTGTAGGGGCATTTACTCTTCTAGGTTAAAACCTATGTTTTGTATCAAATCACTTATGGTTTCAATAGGAAACTTCTATGGCAAATTCAAGTGTTTTACATGTTGAATATAAAAGGTTTTTTTCTCTCTCACTGTTTGACACCATGGATATGAGAATGAAAAACTTCTATTTAGATCTAATATAGAGATATGGCTAATTTGTGTTTTACATGTACATTGAATATAAAATGTTTTTTCTCTCATTGTTTGAGTCCATGGCTATGAAAATGAAAAACTTCTACATATTTAAAACTAGTCAAGAGATTGATTGACTTGTAGGGGCATTTACTCTTCTAGGTTATTTAAACCTATGTTTTGTATCAAATCACTTATGGTTTCAATGGGAAACTTTTATGGCTAATTCTTGAGTGTTTTACATGTTGAATATAAAAGGTTTTTTTCTCTCTCATTGTTTGAGACCATGGATATGAAAATGAAAAACTTCTATTTAGATTTATTCTAGAGATATGGCTAATTTGTGTTTTACATGTACATTTAATATAAAAGGTTCTTTCTCTCATTGTTTGAGACCATTGATATGAAAATGAAAATCTTCTAGATATTTAAAACTATTCGAGAGATTGACTGAATTGTAGGGGCATTTACTCTTAGGTTAAAACCTATGTTTTGTATCAAATCACTTGTGGTTACAATGGGAAAATTTTATGGCTAATTTGTGTTTTACATGTTGAATATAAAAGATTTTTTTCTCTCTCATTGTTTGAGAACATGGATATGAAAATGAAAAACTTCTATTTAGATATATTCTAGAGATATGGCTAATTTGTGTTTTACATACATTGAATATAAAAGGTTTTTTCTCTCATTGTTTGAGACCATGGATATGAAAATGAAAAACTTCTAGATATTTAAAACTATTCGAGAGATTGATTGACTTGTAGGGGCATTTACTCTTAGGTTAAAACCTATGTTTTGTATCAAATCACTTGTGGTTTCAATGGGAAACTTTTATGGCTAATTTGTGTTTTACATGTTGAATATAAAAGTTTTTTTTCTCTCTCATTGTTTGAGACCATGGATATGAAAATGAAAAACTTCTATTTAGATCTATTCTAGAGATATGGCTAATTTGTGTTTTACATACATTGAATATAAAAGGTTTTTTCTCTCATTGTTTGAGACCATGCATATGAAAATGAAAAACTTCTAGATATTTAAAACTATTCGAGAGATTAATTGACTTGTAGAGGCATTTACTTTTCCAGGTTAAAACCTATGTTTTGTATCAAATCACTTATGGTTTCAATGAGAAACTTTTATGGCTAATTCAAGTGTTTTACATGTTGAATATAAAAGGTTTTTTTCTCTCTCATTGTTTGAGACCATGGATATGAAAATGAAAAACTTCTATTTAGATCTATTCTAGAGATATGCATAATTTGTGTTTTACATGCATTGAATATAAAATGTTTTTTCTCTCATTGTTTGAGACCATGGATATGAAAATGAAAAACTTCAATATACTTAAAACTATTCGAGAGATTGATTGACTTGTAGGGGCATTTACTCTTAGGTTAAAACCTATGTTTTGTATCAAATCACTTATGGTTTCAATGGGAAAATTTTATGGCTAATTCAAGTGTTTTACATGTTGAATATAAAACGTTTTTTTCTCTCTCATTGTTTGAGACCATGGATATGAAAATGAAAAACTTCTATTTAGATCTATTCTAGAGATATGGCTAATTTTTGTTTTACATACATGTGAATATAAAAGGTTTTTTCTCTCATTGTTTGAGACCATGGATATGAAAATGAAAAACTCCTAGATATTTAAAACTATTCGAGAGATTGATTGACTTGTAGGGGCATTTACTCTTAGGTTAAACCTATGTTTTGTATCAAATTACTTGTGGTTTCAATGGGAAAATTTTATGGCTAATTTGGGTTTTACATGTTAAATATAAAAGGTTTTTTTCTCTCTCATTGTTTGAGACCATGGATATGAAAATGAAAAACTATATAATTGGTTAAAACCTATGTTTTGTATTAAATTATTTTTTGTTTCTAAATAAGTTATATGCACATTGAATATAAAAGGTTTTTTCTCTCATTGTTTTCAATTCCATGGATATGAAAATGAAAAAATTTTATATTTAAAACTATTCAAGAGATTGATTGACTTGTAGGGGCATTTACTCTTAGGTTAAAACCATGTTTTATATCAAATCACTTATATTTTCAATGGGAAACTTTTATGGCTAATTCAAGTGTTTTACATGTTGAATGACTTGTAGGGGCATTTACTCTTAGGTTAAAACCTATGTTTTGTATAAAATCACTTATGGTTTCAATGGGAAACTTTTATGGATAATTCAAGTGTTTTACATGTTGAATATAAAAGGTTTTTTTCTCTCTCATTGTTTGAGACCATGGATATGAAAATGAAAAAATTATATTTAGATCTATTTTAGAGATATGGATAATTTGTGTTTTACATGTACATTGAATATAAAAGGTTTTCTTTCTCATTGTTTGAGTCCATGGATATGAAAATGAAAAACTTCTATTTAAAACTATTCAAGAGATTGATTAAATTGTAGGGGCATTTACTCTTAGGTTATTTAAACCTATGTTTTGTATCAAATCACTTATGATTTCAATGGGAAACGTTTATGGCTAATTCTTGAGTGTTTTAAATGTTTTACATTATGAAGAGTCATGAGATCCACATTTCCACCATACTATTTGCAAGTTCTATATGAAGATATGTAGTCTAATAAATAATCAGTTCTGATATTTGTGTAAATAAGAAAACGGTTCTATGATATAAAGGCAAACAAGGGATCAATATAAATTTACAACTTTCAAGTTTCGAGTTTTGAGCTTCTAAAATAATTGAAATTTACAAGTTTCAAGTTTTGAGTTTCTAATATATAGATTCTATAATCTATTTGATAAATTGGGCACATGACCTTGACTGCATACTACAAGTCTCTAACACATATTGTAACCTAAGAACTGTAACCACTTGTTGCATACCAAACTGCAAACTTAAATGAATTTTAAGTTATGGACAGAACTGTAACCACTTGTTGCATAACCTGAGAACTTGTAACCTAAGAACTGTAACCACTTGTTTCATAACCAAACTGCAAACTGCAAACTAAAAATTTTGGACAGATGTTTTATGAATTTATTGATCTAGAAGGTGAAGAGGCCAAAGGTATGATCAATTTTTCATAAAGGTTCTTTCACTTTATACCATCCTATTTCCTTTTCTGACAGGTCACAGGTTCTTCGGCCACAGATATTGTAACCACTTGTTGCCTAAGAATTGTAACCACTTGTTGCATAACCTAAGAACTTGTAACCTAAGAACTGTAACCACTTGTTGCATAACCAAACTGCAAATTTTGGATAGATGTTTTATGAATTTATTAATCCAGAAGGTGAAGAGGCCAAAGGTATGATCAATTTTTCATAAAGGTTATTTCACTTTATACCATCCTATTTCATTTTCTGACAGGTCACAAGTTATTCAGCCACAGAGATTGATTCCTTACAGGCTTTGGTGGTAGGAAGATGTTCTGTTATATTTATGAGTTTTTCTTGCAATTGATGAGCTTGCTGTAGGGAGCACCAGTTTATACATAGACGTCCTGGACCACACAGTGACGGCTTCAACGCTTTCTAGTAGGTCACAGGTGTTTTCAGCCACAGTGAATGACACCCTTCAGGTTTTGGTGTGACGGCTTCAATGCTGGAAGGCTACTGGCAGAGTACATTTTGGGAGGACACGATGATATTTTGTCTTAGTATACTACTGTTTTTTCTTTTCCAGAAGAACTGTAGTATATGAAGGATATGAGCTAAATACCTGGTGGTTTTCTTAATGTCGCCGAATATTATCAACAATAGAGCAGCAGCACCGCTAGAGAAATTCGACAACCTATAAACAACACAGCAAAAAAAACGTTAATTATATCAGAAAATATAAATTACGATAACAATCAAACAAAACTGCAGAAAACCATAATGATTACATAGTGGTTTGTAGCGCCGGAGCAGCAGCAGCACCGTAGAAATTCAACAAACCCGAAGAAAGACGCACGAAAACAGAAACGGAGAAGAAACAGAGCAGTGCGAACAAAGCACCAGAGCAATTCAACAAACATGAAGCAATAGAGATACAAAGCCGTGTGAACAGAAACAGAGAAGAAAAGCAGCGCGAATAGAGCACCAGAGCAATTCAACAAACGCGAAGCAACAGAGATACAAAGGCGCGCGAACAGAAACATAGAGGAAACAGAGCAATGTGAACAGAGCACCACAGCAATTCAACAAACACGGAGCAACAGAGATACAAAGTTGTGCGAAAAGAAAACAATTCATGGGCGATATATTTATAAGTAATAGTTCGCCCAAACTATTTCAAACATTCAACTGAACTTTCTCATAAAGTCCGACCGAACTATTGCCGAAAAAAATTTCTGCCCCCGATTCTCACAAAAGTGTAACCCAACTTCATGTTTTAACCCTATGATATTTTTTTCTTTTCAAAATAAAAATGCTAAAATGATAACAAAACATATTTTTAAATATAATAATATTTTTAAATATAATAAGATTTTAGTGATCTCCAACAAGAACTTCACATGTATGTCTACCAAACACAATTTAGATGGTTTGGATCAAGCGATGCAATCTAATGGTGGAAAATTGGCAGGGTTTATCCAAGGACTACCCCTACCTTTCAATTTGTTAGTCTCTGCCTCATTTGGATTTCTATTTCTATTGTAACCAGAGCGCCACTCTGTTTTCTTTACCTGAGGCTATATCTATTGCATATTATTGCTATCCCTACGTACGAATTCGCACCTACACTCTGGTTTCATGAATGAATCTGGAGAAAATATTTACACGTACTATTTTTTATAGGGCTATTACAATGAATTTTTTTCCAAATATAAATCTCAGTTTCTACCTCGTTGCTTTCACCGATTTTGTTTTATTTTCGGAGGTTCTTTGGTAACATTCGGTCATTATTATTGTTTTTTTTGTGAACTCTTGGATTTTTTATTTTATTTTATTTTGAAACCCTACCCCTATCAAAGTGTTTTTTCCAGAGTTTTCCTTCTTGGCTTCTGATGCCTGAAGACCTCGTCACATTTCCGGGGTAGCTATTTAAAAGATTTGGGAATAGTATGTCGTTCCGGCTCTTTGATCTCAAAGACAATTGGGTAATTAATTGTTTATTCCCGTATTTTTTTATTACAAGTTAATAAAACTAATTTATTGTTTGACATTGGAAATCCTTCATCTACAACCTGTGGTCTAGGATTTGTTGAGGTTCGATATTGTATTTCTGCAGTGTCTTTGGTTTTAAATTAAATCGCTCTGTCCTTTTTCATTGGGAACTAATAACTTTATTTTGCACATTCACAGCTCAAGAAACAAATAGATATGCACCCCTTCTTAGGCTAGATGGTTGTTGTTTTCCTACATTTATTCTTAACTTATTTCTCCGTCATTCTTGTACTCGTGTTTCCTTATCTGACTATGTGAAAAAACCTGGTCGTCGCAGATATGGTTTCTAAGCGTGAAAAGATAATTCATTCACCTTCTCTCCAAGGTTTTTCACTCGGGTTCAGTAATTGACACCCTTCTCATTGGTCTACAGGTCGAATATTTCTAAAAATTTTATTGTTCTGTAAGACTCTGCTAGAGCACAAGACTTTGCTGATTTCAAAATCCCAACATAGGTTTCCTTTAATTCTGACTTTTGTTCCCTTACAACCCTACAAGGGTTTGGCAGAGGTACTACCTCGTTTGGCCTTAACATTTGTTGATATTCCTTAATGATTTTTAGAATTGAACAATTTAATATGTTTGCAATCTTCGTGATCTCTACTCTCATTAATTAGAGAGTAATTATAGGGTGTTCAATCAAGTTAAGCGTAGAACTTGGGTGTAGTTTTTTTTTTAATTAGTTTTTTTCCATTTTGAATTTACAATGCATTTTCTTGTATATGCTCTATTTTTTATAGGAATTTATTTATTTCCTTTTTATTAGTTTAAATGAGACATGAGATTGTAATTAATTAATTAATTAATTAGGTTCCTAGTTAACTATTCATTTTCCATATCCCTATTCACATATATTTTTGAACTTCAAGATTCAATTTTGTATAGAATTATTTATTATTCATATTTGAAATTTTATAACCATATTCCATTATAATTGCTAAAGGTTTTGGTAGTCTTGATCTTAATTACTTCTATAACTATTATTGATTTGTAGATTTTTGTGTGGTTGATTTTTGGATTTGAAAAGCCGAAAATTCTAGACTAACCATTTTAGATATCAACCTTTTGAGTCTATAATATTTTTTAATATTTTAATATTTTTAATTTTTTAATTTTTTAATTTTTTAATTTTATATTAAAAATCTAAAAACCTAAAATTAAAAAGAATAAAATACTAAATTTAATTAAAGTTAGAAAATGATTTAAATGAATCTATATTTAATTGTTTAATTAGAGATATTAACATGTTAAATATACAATTAACCACGTTGATACATTTAAATGTCAATTAAATATTTTAGATTTTAAATTAATTATAATATCTTTATTTTTATTTTTTTATTTTTTTATATTTATATATTTTTTAATAATATACAATTAACCATGTTGATATATTTAAATGTTAATTAAATATATTACATTTTAAATTTAATTATAATATCTTTATTTTTAGTATTTTTATTGTTTTATATTTATATATTTTTTAATAATATACCATTAACCATCTTGATATATTTAAATGTTAATTAAATATATTACATTTTAATTCTAATTATAATATCTTTATTTTTAATATTTTTAATTTTTTTTCAATGTTTGAGGGGATGTTTATAATGCATATGTATTTAATTAATATTAAATATATAAATTTAATTTTGTTGATATATTTAAATATTGATTAAATATTTTACATTACTTTTTTTTAATAATTTTTAATTTAATTTTAGCTTAAGTTTTAAAAAAGACAGATATATTTAATTAACTTACTTAAATATATCAACATATTAACTATGTTCATATATTTTAGATAAATGTCTTTCAGATTAATCACATCACTTGAATTTGGTCTAAGTTTCGAACCATTTAATGTGGTTCATCCTCACGACAAGGTGAAAAAAGATATTGATCTTAATGAATAAATAGTTAGGATGCATCATTGCCCACAGATAGCCATTTAAACTAGCCATTAAAAAATGGTCGTTAATTAGTTTAGAAAATTACTTAATGTATGCTTTTTATTAATTAAAAATCTTTATAATAGGGTTAATATTTAATTGCTTAGAAAATTAAAAAAAATATTTCCATAAGATACTATAAAATTTAAACCTAATTTAATAAATTTAATAACATAGGGTGTTTTAATAATATAATATGTTAATATAGATTATTATAATAGGACATTCATAATATATAATTATAAATGTTAATAACAACCTTTTATTTATATATGCAGAATAAAAATACAAAAAGTCTAAAACTGAGAATAAGGCTGAAAAAAATGAAGAAAAATGAAAAAGAAAAATAAATTTGACCAAACCAAAAGCCGAGGAGGTCTAAAACTGAGGAAATAAGGTAGAAAAAAAATGAAAAAAAAATGAAAAAGAAAAATAAATTCGACCAAACCAAAAACTCAAGAGGATCAAATCATTTAGAGAGAGTTGTGAG
This sequence comes from Pinus albicaulis, assembly GCA_034641835.2. Taxonomy (NCBI): domain Eukaryota; kingdom Viridiplantae; phylum Streptophyta; class Pinopsida; order Pinales; family Pinaceae; genus Pinus; species Pinus albicaulis. Next base: position 60,578,523 of record CM076579.1, on the reverse strand, counting down.
ATTCTTAGCATGCCTCTCAATTTCAAGAATCTCAATGGATTCCCTAAGCTTCCTATGGTGGAAGTGACTGACCCTAGCAAGGAATTTGGAATCCTCAATGCAAACACGGTGATGAGATTTTTTCTAAATTTCTAAATTTTTAATTTAATTTTAATTTTTAATTTATTATTTTAGTTTATGCTTAAATTTTTTATCATCACGTGGAATGGGTGTTGATTAGGGAAGAAAGAATTGATTAGGGAATGGAGGAGGTTAAGGATGACAAAGCGATAGGAGGGTTATGGAGATTTCACTTTTGGGAGCATGGGAATCCAATTCATGTTGACTTTAATGCTGCCATCTATGTTGAGATTGGATGGGGTGCTTCATGATTTCAAGCGCTTCACGAATTTTTTTCTTTTATAATAGTGGTTCCCCTCATAAATAATTTCCATGTCTTCTATGGACACATGTTGGTTAGTCTTGGCTATATGCTCTGCAAGGAGTGACGAGTTGACTCTTTCGTTTATTATGTATGCAACATGCTCCTTTTACTTAATATTGCAATATCATACTATCTCACCAATGTACCATTTACCACAAAAGTATTTGATTTTATAAAACCCTTTTTTGTATGTTTACCACCTCCTTATTGTGTTAAAAAATGTGAAAATTCTCATTAGTGACAATCCTTGGGTTATTTTTGGTGTTGGGATTGCTGAGGAGGTTCATTAAACTATTATTAACATTGTACTATTTATTCAATTCAGCATTTTCATTATAAATTTCTTTATTACTGATTGTAGTGTTAGCATTGTCCATGCTCTTTTCTACTGCACCGAGAACCCCAGTTTTACCTAAGTTGTTATCATGTGTGTGAGGAATGGATCTCGAGTTCTACGTAGCCTCTATTGACCATTTCTACAAGGAATTCATTGTATATTACACAAAGGAACTCAAATTCTCCTCTATACCTCCATTGATGCTACATAAGGGTGTGCTCACTATGTCTCCAGTGGATCTTCCTGTGGTCGGACTGTTCTGCACAACTACTCCATTTATAAATTCATATGTGAGGGAACCCACATTGATGTTGCGTATGGGATTCGTATGAAGAACCAGTCTTATTACGCAATCCTGCGTATTGGAAAATCTGGTATGCTCCGATACCATGTTAGAGAATTCACGAATACGAGAAGCTCAAAGAAGAGGGGAAAATAATTTTCCATCAATACAAAGTTTACACAGAGATACGAGGAAATGCAAAAATTAATTTACAGAGCCACACACAGAGACAGAACAGAAGAGAATTTTCCTTTCTATTTCATTCTTCTAGTTCCGCAGCTATTTTAAACATATGAGAAACATGTTGGTTAAGTACATAGCTTGAAAATTAAATGCAAATTCAATGTTGGATCGGACGGTAACCTTCTGTCGTGTTAAGCTAATTCCTCATAAAAACAACACACAAAGCTTTGTATGTCAGACTTGAAATTCTTCAGGTTTCGGCTTTGAAACAACATTGCATCCATGACAGTACCACGTATCATACTTCGACGGTGACAAGTCTTACCTAGGAACTATCCTCTTGAGCTTGCATAATGTGATGTGCGCATGTCGCAACATTTAACATTTCGCGCTGTACAACATTTAACTTGGCGTAATAATAAGAAAACGTAAAGACTGACGATTGTGATATGCGATGCCAATATCGCATCACAACTTAAAACATCTAACCCATGGCAACTTTAACATAAAACTTATAATCTTGCGATTGCGATATCACATCGCAATTTACAACAAACAACTTGGGAAGTGTTTTGAATTAAACTTATAACTCACCGATTGTGATGTGAAACGACAATATCGTGTCACACCATCGCAAGGTTTGGGACAGAGAATACAAAAATAAGTTCTAAACTATGAGAAGTGCGAAGTGCGACTCGCTAAACGGTGGACATTGTGAAAAGGGAAAAAAGATAAATGTAAAGTGAAAAACAAAGGTTTGTATACGGAATGGTAATACGTATAGGTAAGAGGGGTCCCACCGAATCGCAATGCAAGTTTTGTAGGATTCAGAAATTGCGTTAGGAGGGAAAATTTAAACATTGCGAAGTGCGCAGTGTGGTAAAGAGGTAGGTGAATACAGAGTGAAAGGTTTTAACGCAGAGAGATGGTCAGACAATGTTTTATGAACATTATGAAAAATTTCGTAAAGTGAGTAGATTGCGGATTTTCCATGCCTGGAGCTTGTCCTTCCTTGTAAAATATATTTAACTGATGGTATGGTTGTTGCTAGTTTATTCAAGGTGTTGGTTGGGAGTAATTTCCAGCACTCCCCCTTAATCACAATTGCTGCCATTGACCATTGCCAAACATTCTCTGAGATAAACAAAAAAAATGTGCGCCAACAACTTTGTGAGAATGTCTGCAAATTGTTCCTCTGACGTGCAATGTTGCAACACAATTTCACCATTGTTAACTAATTCTCATATGAGATGATATTTAGCATCAATGTGCTTTGTCCTCTTGTGAAAAACAGAATTCTTTGATAGTGAAATTGCTGAATTATTATCACAGAAAATTGTGGTTGCTCTATCTTGTTCATGACATAAATCTCGTAACATCCTTCTCATTCAAATTTTTGAGACGCTACTGTTGTTGCAGTGACATACTCAAATTCTGTTGTTGACAATGAAACTATTGGTTGCTTCTGGGAAGCCCATGAAATGGCTCCCGTTCCCAAATGAAAAACATATCTTGTTGTGCTCTTTCTGTCATCAACACTTCCAACCCAATAATTGTTAGTGTAACCAATCAGCCTAAAATCATCAATTGCAGATTATAGAGCACCATACTCCCTTGTCTCATTGACATACTACAATATTATTTTGGCTTCTTGCCAATGTGTCTCCTTGGGTGTCTCCATGAATCTCGACACCAAACTCATTGCATACATTATATCAGGCCTAGTTGCAGTCAAATACATTAGGCTTCCAACCATGCTTTTGTATAATGTCGGATTGACATTGATGTTGCAATCTTCCTTGCTCACCTTCAACCCCATGACTTTTTGTTCTGCTATTAAACCTCTCTAAAATTTCTACAACATATTTTTCTTGATAGATAAAAATTCCATTTTTTGTTTGATTCACTTCTATGCCCAAAACATATCTCAACAACCCCAAGCCATTCATTTCAAACTCACTTTTCATGACTTCTTTGAAATCAACGATGAGAGAATCATCATTGTCTGTAAAAATCAAATCATCTACATACAAAACAACAATAATAACCTTACCATCATTTTCTTTAATGTAGAGAGTAGGTTCACCATCACATTTGTCGAACCCATTGTCCATCAAGTAATCATATATCCTGTTGTACCATGCACGTGGTGCTTTCTTCAGCCCATAAAGAGCTTTCTGCGACTTACACACCTTGTTTTATTGGCCTTCTACCTCATATCCAGGAGGTTGTTCAACATACGCCTCCTTTTTCAGCATTCCATTCAAGAATGTAGACTTCACATCCATTTGATACACTTTCCATTTTTGTTGTGATGTTATTGACAACATTGTTCGCACTGTCTCCATCCTTCCCACTGGCACAAAGGTTTCCTCATAGTCTCTTCCATGCTGCTGCTTGTAGCCTTTAACAACTAGCCTTTCTTTGTGCCTTTCTATCTTTCCTTCAATGTTTCTCTTGGTCTTATAGACCCATTTCACTCCAATGACTTATTTTCCTTGTGAAAGGTCCACTAACTCCCATGTGTCATTCCTTTCTATTTCTCCTATTTCTTCATTTGTTGCTTCAACCCATTTATCTTCTTTCACTGCATATTCAAAATGTATTGGGTCATCTACATGAGAATATAACACAAATAAAGAATTCAGACCACCACTATTATCAACTTCTTCTTGATCATAAATTTCACTTAAATTTCTGAATTTTGGTCTTCTTATACTTGCTGAAAATGAGCCTGGTGTTGAGCTTGAAGTAGATGGAGTTGCAGAGCTTTTTGGTGTGCTTGGAGAACCACTTATTTGATTTAGAAATGCTATCCTATTACTTTCTTGCAATGTGCTTTGTTGAGCTTGTGTGGGTGGAGGAGGAGTTATTTTTTTAGGAATTAATTGATGCAGTTAATTCCTCTTTGTCTTCATGTGACATACATGTCTTCACATTGACTATCTTCTCTAAACTTCCATCCCATGCTTCCTCTTCTATGAATTGAACATCTATGTTGATTATTACCTTCTTGGTTAATGGATTTAGAGCTTGTATGCCTTGGATTCATCACTGTATCCAAGAAATATACAGTTCTCCCCCTTGTTGTCCAAATTCTTCCTCAACTCATCTAGGACATGTGCATATGCCACACATTTGAACACTCTCATGTGAGTGACAAATTTGTTTCTTCCACTCCATTCGTGTTCAGGAGCTGTATTTATGACACTTTTGGTTGGACATCTATTAATTATATACGATGCACAAGCGACATCTTTAGCCCAATAATCATTTGGAAAATTATTTGCCTTCAACATACTCCTTTCCATTTCCATGATGGTCCTATTCTTTATTTATGCAACACCATTTTGCTGAGTTGTATACCTTGTTGTAAACTGCTTGTAAATTCCATGCTCCCCGAAAAAATGTAGGAAGTAATTTGAGATATATTCACCACCTCTATCAGTCCTCAACACTTTTATGTAGTGTCCACTTTGCTTCTCAACAAGAGCTTTGTAGTGATGGAAGCAGTCAAACACTTCAATTTTCTGTTTTAGAAAATAGACCCATGTCTTCCTTGTGCAGTCATCTATGAATGTAAAAATATAGTGGATGCCACCAAATGATGGTGTTTGCATTGGTCCACATACATCTGTGTAGAAAATCTCCAAGGGTGCTTTTGCCCTTATTGACTTTCTTGCAAGAAATGATTATCTATGTTTTTTGCCCAAGATGCAACCTTCACATAGGCTGTCTATTTTTTATGCGAGTGGCAATCCTTTCACCATACCTTTCCTATGTAACAAATTCAAACATTCGAAGTTGAGATAACCAAATATCAAATGCCATAACCAATTCTCATCTTTGACTTCTTCTTGAAAGTTTTCTTGTGTGGCAGTTGCTATTTCACCTTCTTCCTTCAAGTCTGATCTTATCTTGAGAGGAAACATTCTATTATTTGTCATATGGACTTTTGCAATGAGCTGTCTACCTGGAGGCTTATCCAAGATTGTGCACACATCATCTTTAAAAAATGCATTGTAACCATTTCGCATGATTTGTCCAATGCTTAGGATGTTATGTTTCAAACCAGGGACACAATAAACATTTGGCATCAACATCTTCTATCCCTTCTTTGTTAGTATGTCTACTCTTCCTTTTCTCATGACATAGACCTTGCTATCAGTCCCCAATGTTACTTCAGATTTTTAAATTTTCATCTGGATTGGAAAACACTACTATGTTGCCAATCATGTGGTTGCTACAGCCTAAATCTAAGAACCATACATCTCCTTTTTTTCCTTGTGCTACATTACAGGCTAAAAAAAAGCTATCATGGTTCTGATTTTCCTTTATGAAATTTTCATTTGATTTGCTACTTGTGTCATATTGCTTCTTTCTCCATTCATTTGTATAATGACCATAATTCTTACAATAATGACATTGAACTTGAGATTTATCATACCTCTAACCTTCTGCTTGATTCTGGCTTAAGCCTTGACTTGGATTTTGATTGCTGCCCCTTCCACTTGAGCTTGCAGGGCTGCTTCTTCCACCTCTGTGTGGGCTTCTTCCCTTTCCTAGGTAGTTTGATCTTCCTCGACCTCTACCTTGACTAAAAGAAACTTGTTTCTTGAATGCATGCTCCAATGAGTATTTTTTTGCTCTGCTCAGTCTGTGCTTATGATACATTAGTGATGAATGAAGCTCATCCACTGAAAAATGTGAGAGATCTTTGTCTCTTCTATGGCCACAACTATGGCATCAAACCTTGATGGCATACTTCTTAAAAATTTCTCAACTATTATGCTTTCGTGAAGTGCCTCACCATGACACCTGATTTGGGTAACCAGCCCAATCGCATGTGTAAATAACGAGTCTATATTTTAAGGCTCTTTCATGCATAATGTTTCAAAATATCTTCTCAACATTTGTAGTTTTGTTGTCTTCACCTTTTCCATGCCTTGGTAGGTTGTTTGGAGTGTATCCCATGCTTTCTTGGACTTCGTTGCTATTGCAACAATTGGGAAAATACTTTCATGAACTTCTTGAAAAATATTGAAGAGGGATTTGGAGTCCTTCTTGTTATCGTCCCTCAACAAATCCCTTTCTGCATGTGTCAAAGCGTTGTATGCTGCTACATCTGTTGGTTCTTGGAAATCGTTCTCCACCGGTTCCCAAATATCTTGTGAGGAAAATAGGGCCTTCATTGTAATAGCCAAATGGTCATAATTTTTTCCATTAAACTATGGTATTTGTGGATTAGTCAAGCTTGTCCTTGTTGCTTCCATTTTCACTGTGTAAACAAAAACCTTCTCACTATTTCAGAATCTGCTTCTCGAAACAAACTTTCAACTCTTCCATAAAGAACACTTTCTTTTACTGAGAGTATAAACCCACTCTGATACCATGTTGGAAAATATAGTATGCTCTGATACCATGTTGGATAATTCATGAATACGAGAAGCTCAAAGAACAAGGGAAAATGATTTTCCCTCAATACAGAGTTTACATAGAGATACGCGGAAACACAAAAATTAATTTACAGAGCCACACACAGAGACAAAACATAAGAGAATTTTTCTTTCTATTTCATTCTTCTACTTTTGCCGCTTTTTTAAACATATAAGAAACATATTGGTTAAGTATAGAGAAGCATATCTTGACAATTAAATGAAATTTCAATGCTGGATCGGATGGTAAACTGCAAAACGTCCTTCTGCCATGTTAAGCTAATTCTTCATAAAAACAACAAACAAAGCTTTTTATGCTAGACTTTAAATTCTTCAGGTTTCAACTTTGAAACCACATAGCATCCGCGACAGTACCACATATCATACTTCGGCGATGGCAAGTCTTACCTGGGTGCTATCCACCTGAGCTTGCGCAATGCGATGTGTGCATGTCACAACATTTAACATTTCACGCTGTGCAACATTTAACTTGGCATAATAAAAAGAAAACATAAATACTGGCGATTGCGATATGCGATGAAAATATCGCATCCAACTTAAAAAATTTAACCTACGACAACTTTCACGAAAAACTTATAATCTTGCAGTTGCGATATGCGACAACGATATCCCATCGCAATTTACAACAAACAGCCTGCGAAGTGTTAAGACATAAACTTATAACTTGTCGATTTCAATGTGTGACTACAATATTTCATCGCACCATCGCAAGGTTTGGGACAAAGCATAAAAAGGTAAGTTCTAAAATGTGCGAAGTGCAAAGTGCGACGTCCTAAACTGTGGACTTTGCGAAAAGTCAAAACGAATAAAGGTAAAGCGAAAAAAAAGTTTGTATCCGGAAATGGTAATGCATATAGGTAAGAGGGGTCCCATCAAATCACATCTCAAGGTTAGTAGGATTCAACAATTTCGTTAAGAGGAAAAAGTTAAACATTGTGAAGTGCGCAGTGCATTAAATAGGTAGGTAAATACGACAGGAAATGTTTTATTGTAGAGAGATGGCTGGACACTGTTTTCTGAATATTACGGTGAAGTGAGTAGCTTGCTGATTTTCCATGCCTAGAGCTTGTCCTTCCCTAGAAATTACATTTAACTGATTGTATGGCTACTGTCAGTTTATTCAAGGAGGTGGTTGGGAGTAATTTCCAACACGAAGTATTGAAACTCTTTTGTTCATTAGCACAGTTTTCGACCATGATAGCATCATTTTTTTCATAAGGTTTACACAGAAAGGGATCTGAGTTGCTATTTAAATTGACAGCCAATTTGTAACTTGCAAGCCTCATGAATGATGGTATTATGGATTTTTATCCTAATTTCTTGTTGTGCCTTTCTGTTGCTGAGCGACCTTCCTTTACTTCCTTCAATGAAGTGATGGCATCGATTGAGGACCATAAGTCGAATCGAATTAGTTGTGCTAGCTTAATATATGATTTATAAGCTGAGCTCGAAAGCTTGTCTAGGGAGAATTTAGTCCTTCTAATTTCATTGCGTATTAGTGCTTTACTTAGTTTAGCAAATTCTCTGCGATTATGTCTGTTTGGATTCCTATGGCTAATGATAGCAAATGGAGGAGTTATCATTGCTTTAGGAAATGAAGATCAACTACTCTTCTTTCAGTTTTTATCTTGTTTTTCTTGACCAAACTAATCTCAAGCTAGATATCCCTTCCCTACAGGGAAACGATTAGGATTTGTAAATTTTTGTGTGGTTATTTTTGGATTTGAGAAGCTGTGAATTCCACAGTAACCATTTTAAATGTCAATGTTTCTATTCTATATCAATATCGATCTTCAAGAAAAAGGTAGAAGGAAAGCAGAATAAAAAAGGAGAATAAATAAATAGAGATAAAGACATACAAACTACAAAATGCAGTAAATAAAGAGAAATATAGTAAAAGTTAGTATCCTAATAAATTTTTAGTTTTAGTTTTAATTTTTTATTTTTTATATTAGAAATGTAAAAACCCTTAAATTAAAAAGAATAGGATAATAAAATTTATTAATGTTAGAAAATGATTTAAATGGATCCATAATTAATTAATTTGATTTAATATATTAACATGTTAAATATAAAATTAGCCATGTTAATATATTTAAATGTTAACTAAATATATTACATTTTAAATTTAATTATATTTTTTAATTTTTTATATATTTAATATATATATATATTTTTTAAATTTCAGTTATGATCTAATGATGATGATTATGATGGTGGTTAACGTCCACTGAGACCAAATTTTGGTCTATCGAACCTAAAGAAACGAATTATTTAGTTTGTTTTAAACATTTACTCCTATGCTCAAAGAGCTTGGAGAGAAGCGTCACGAGCTCACTATAATTTTGACATGTTAAAAGGCTAGGAAGGTTGGTATTGCAAAAAATATTGTGAAACTGAGATATAATGTGGGTGTACGCAGGGAACTCTAAGAGGAAGTATTTTTCATCCTCAATGTTCATATTCTCATAGAGATGGTAGATCCTTTCCACCCGTGGTGTTTTAGGAACTCCCCAATGACCTGTTTCGCTATGGAGCTCATGAGAGTTCGTTATTATCTTGGCTATATAAAAAAAAAATCTTAGAGCTAGTTAAAACAGAGAGATACTTTTGATCTTCTAGAGTAGGGTTGATGACCTCCTTATAATATCTTAATTTTATTTTAGCCTCTAAATCTTTCAGACACCACATTTTCTATTTAAACTTAGAAGTAACAATATTTGTAATGTTATTAATATTTTGCAATGTAACATTTTCGTCAATCTCCCAATGGTTTAACTAGGCCCTGGTATCTTTATAGCAACCTTGCTTGAGCCTTAGTTGGCTTTGACAGGAATTTAAAGCTCGCTTAGCAAGTCTATGGTCTCCCATATTATTGATTTTGTGCTTGTACAACAAGAGCCTATTCATATCTAGGCTCTGGATAGGGGAGAGACCCACTTCTATAAGGATAATATGATAGGGTGTATTTCTTTTAATTTTGAGGTTATACGTTATAAAATGCTTCTAGATTTGCTCAATATTTCTCTAGGATTCTCTAGATATGTTGCAACCCAAACCTCACATTGATATAACATAACAGGAGTGACTAAAGTTTCAAAGAGGAGCATATTTTTATCGCACATCACAAAGTTTGCTACTTTACAATTATTTTCAAGACCAAAATAAGCTTTCCACCATCCATTAATCCTTTTCTCAATGTTATAGTTCCCGTTGAGCTTCTGAGGAATATCAATTCCTAGGTACTTGTAAGAAGACACTTCCTCTAAGTTTCTATTGTCATATACAAAATTAGCGTAAGTGTCCTTCTTGGATTTGATAATCATAACTTTTGTTTTGTCCGTGTTAACAATCATACCCATGGTAGAGCATAAATTCTTAAGAATTCTCGGTTTCTTATCAAGATCAGATGGGCACCTTGCGAGAATAAAATTATTGTCAACATAGAGAATAAGGATGATGACTATTCCAGTTAAGATCATGCCAACACAACCTGCTTCCTCTAAACAACCTTCTAGCTTGTCGATGTAAATTCCAAATAGGGTAGGGAGAGGGGGAAACCTTGTTTAACTCTGATATTACACTTAATATCTTTCAACCACCGTTCATTTCTCTTAGACTTGGAAATTACATTCTCGTATAACCTTACAGTGGCCACTCTCAACTCGAAAGGAACCTCTAGCTCTTCTAATATATTCCATTGGTTATTTCTAGGTACTCTATCAAAAGGCTTTCTAAAGTCCACAAAGCAACAAAAGAGATGGGATTTATCATTACGAAATTCCTCCACAATGATCCTAAGCATAATGAGGTGGTCCATTGGTGAGTGATTCCTTCTAAAACCCACTTGGCCTTTAGCCCTCTTACCTTCACTTTCAAGCCATATGCTCATCTTATTTTGCAAAATAATACCATATAACTTGGCTAAGAGAGGGCTAATTATAATTTTCCGATAATTAGAAGGGTAATTTTTATCCCCACTTTTAAAAATAGGAATAATGAGGCTCTGAGTCCATGGTTTAGGGAGCCGTCGCTTGACAGCTTGATTGAAAAGCTTGTGGATGTGAGGGATGAGGAGAGGACCTCCAATTTCTAATATTTTTGCCTGGTAACCTTCAATGTACTTAGTTTTTCCATTTTACAAGCGCTTAACCGAAAAATATATGTCTTATAATGAGAAAACTTCTCCAGTTGTGAGTAGGGTTTCAAAGATATCAATGACATTTGGAGATGCATAAAGCTTTTTAAGATAGGAATTCCAGTTGTGTAAATAAATTCTATTATTATATTTAGTTTTTATAGTTAGAACTTGCCTCTATAATTTCTTAGGAGCTACCTTAGAGAGATATAAGAGATTTTCTTGTCTATTATGAATATACTTCATTTTTTTCCTTTTAGTTAGGTCTTTGTATATTTTTATCTTGCCAATTTTAATAGACTCATCAAGAGCTTTCTTAATTTGTCTCCTCGCCCTTTTAAAATATTGATCATACAAAGGACTGGTTTCGTTATTTCTTTTATTATTTGAAACTTCAATTAAGAACTTGTTAATAGAATATGATAGGGTTGCGATAAAATTATGATAGAGGTATTCTATGTTGTCTATAATAGATAAAGGAAGTAAATTAATTTTTAATTCATTTAGAAAAAGATCGTTTCTATTTATATAAAAGATTAAGTTCTTTTGGCTATAAGGATTATCTTCTATAGGATCTCTATGCATAACAAAATTGAGAGTTACAATTAAAGGTATATGATCATAGTTAGGCTTGTGGTCATTTAAGATGTCAAAATTTATTATTTCGTTATATAAAGTGATATCAGAAATAACATAGTCTACCACGCTGCTACCAAGCCCATGGATACAGGTCATCTAGCTAGAATTCGGCCACTTCTTTAGACCATTGCAAATTAGGATATCTTGAGCGCTGGAGAGCTTGACTACCTCAGACACAAATAAATTTTTCCCTAGATATTCAGAGCTTCTTTTGTACCAGCTAGCTAAAGTAAGGTATTCATCTAACCAAAGAGGATTAGGGTTGGAATAATTGCTTAGAAGAATAGCTTGGTTTCTTGAATTTTGAGCATTAAAGTCACCCATTAAGAGGATATTACCTTCATTCCTTAGGCTAGAAATATCATTCTCTAAACCATTATAAGGACCATTTTTATCTAAATTTTTGTTATTATAGAAGTTAGAATTGATAGGGACAAAATAACAAGTTTATATGTAGTTTTTTTTATCATTAATGTTAGTAATCTCTATTCAAATATATTGGTTGTAAGGGGATTTTCTATAAAGCCTAGCATTGGGGGAGATGTTCTTCCTAATTTAACAAGATATACCCCCAATGCCTCTACGGTAGGATCGCTTGTTCCAAATTGGCCATAGTAAAAAGTCATCTATGTTAGGGACCTTATATTCTCCGTGCTCCCAAGTTTCAGCTAGCAATATAATATCAACTTCATTCGAGATCCAACTTAGCTTGGGGCCTTTGTTCCATGGAAAGGCCCGATAGTTCCAATAAATAATCTGGAGCATGTTGACTTGCTATTTATTACTATCTTTTTGGTTTCTATCTTGAATAACTACTTTTCTATTTTTTATTATAGCCCATTTTCCTTCCTTCCTAGCTTCTTTTACCTTTTGAACCTCCTTTATTAATTATGCTTGATCTTCTCGAATGAGATCTTCATTTATAAATATTCTTGTTCCTTTTATACTTGAGGTTTTACTAAGTATGTCATACTTATGGTCAGTAGACATCACCTTTATCCGGATTAGCCTTCCTTTATTCCCAGTTAATTTCCCCAACCTTGTTGCTTTTGTGAGAGACATTGTTTCAATTTGTAATCTATTATGTAATTTTGTCTAGCCTATGGCTAAAGTATCCTCATCTACCTCCTCTTTCAAACCGAAGATTATAAGGTTCAAGGCCCTTTTTTTTTTTTCATGGTGTAATTCTATCAATTTTTTAATTTCTTATTTAATGGGTTTGATATCTAATTTACCTGCCGCACTATTTAGGGTGAGATTGTTATTAACTTTTTCTTCTAATTCTTTAATCACATCCTTCATTTTAAGACTTTCTAAAGTATCAGCATCTCCTTGCTGGGATGTTTGGCTCGTATCTTGGCTTTGTTTTTCTATTACGTGTAATCTAATCTCCATTGTCTCCATTTGATTCTCCAATAGTTTTATTTTATTTTCTATTTTTTTTGGATCTTGTCTTCATGAGATGAAAATTAATTTTCTAGCATGGCTTCTAACTCTGTTTGTAGTTTGACTTCTCTTTCTTCTCTACATTTCTCTAAAGACTCTATATACTCATAAAGGTTGTTTAGAGTAACTATGCTAGGTATACCTTTGAAAATATTTGGTAGATGCAGTGATTTATTCATATTTGTGAACAAATATATGAAAAGTAGATATGTATTAGAAAAAAAAAAAGATAAGGAATGTGTGCACCTAATATAACCAACGGAGAAATGACCCAGGAAAACGTCAAGAATTTGTATAGAAGTCACCTGCAATATTGATCTAGATATCACGCTAGCCACAAATACAAAATTATATATATTTATATATATATGGTCTGCAGAACTACAACCACAGAAACCAAGATTCGTCGTCCAATCCCACTCACTACAAAAGACATGATCCGAGCTCGTTGTAGAAGACTCAATCCGAGCTCTCTGGAGAGATCAACCTCAATGTAGAAGACTCACTCCATGCTCTCCGTAGAGATCCTCAGATCTGAATTCAATTATAAAATAAAACCCTAGACACAAAATATGGATATGCAATGACCGCAGAAGACATGATATGAGGTGTGACCATGAACCACAAATTATAAGGTTGTATAGTAGCCTGATAAAAAGGGCGCAAGATATGTTGAGAAGTCACTGTAATGCGATTTAAGTTTAATTTTGTGTAGAAATTATACAACATACATGTATATCTTGGATTCACTTGGTCTAAGAATGTAGTAAAGTTAAATATTTAATCCCATCTACAAATATTTTGCGGAATTAAAAAACACAATCGCTAATCACATGAAGTAAAGAAGAATCAAATCACACACAACACGGATAATTTCTCAGGGAAAGCTTGCTGCTCAAAACCCCACCATCTTATATTGTATATTCAGAATGGATCATGAAAAAATTACATACAAAAATCTTCTCATAAGAGCCCTCCAGTACTCAGTTAATTGTCTCACACTGTCATACATAAAACTAACCAATACTTAGCCAAATTCTTGCCTCCAGACAACCTACCTTGCTTGCACAATCCCTGCTGGATGAAATCCCAAAAAGATAGGAATTATGGCCTTCCTTGTCTACACAAGTATCATGGGAACTCCAATGGGTATCTGGTTTCACTTGTGCAACCCAATAATCCTACAACTGATAGTCAACTTCCCTTTCACCTAGATCTCCACTAGATCTCCACTAGATCTGACATGCATGAAACTAGTAATAGTAAATCCTTAGTTGCATGTGAGATCACTGATTATGATTTAATTAATATTTAATTCACTTGATCTCTCACTAGTGTATCAAGCAGTTACAACTAGCACAACTGTGTTTAACTCACTTAACTGAGTTAAACTGATTACAACCTATGTTAACTAATGCACCACTGCACTTAAAACTCTGTTACAACTAGAATTACTTTGCATGCCTCACCAACTACCTCTAACTCGAAATACACTATCTAACTGAGTTTATCACTCTCAATTAACTATTACAAGTTATTTTGACATTTAGATTATAGTTTATTGTCCATTCTAATTGAGGGATAACTAAAAATATAGATGCACCAAAAATAGCACTATGGGCCCCACCCTAGTGTAGGTGCTTAATGCACTATGCATGGGTGCTGAAATTTTCTTGTTGAATCTAAAAACTCCCTCTCAGCAACAAAGGGATTATCCTTCACCCCGATCCTGTCTCTATGGTATTTGGATTTTCTCCTAGTGAGCGCCTTCGTCAGAATATCTGCATCATGATCTTCCGTGGGAATGTACAGAAGCAACATTATTATTTTGTGCACACAATATCTGAGATGATGGTGCCGGATATCTATGTGCTTGGACCTATCATGAAACACATGATTAATTGAGAGTTTAATGAAAATCTAATTATCACAATGAATCACTATCGGATCCATCTGAGAACCAAACAAACCAACAAAGATATTTCTCATCTAGATAACATCACATGCAGCTTGACTTGTTTGCATGTATTCTGCTTCCACTAAAATGAGTGCCATGGATCGTTTCTTCCTGCTATACCAAGAAAACGTTGTCGATCCAATGCTAAATATCCATCCCGATGTCCACTTTCTGTCTAATGGACTACCAGCCCAATCTGCATCCTTGAAGCCTGGAAGCTTCACTCCCTATGTTCGTTTGTACCATAGACCTTACTCTGATCTATCCCTGAGGTATCTTAGAACATGCTTCCCCGCCTTCCAAAAGAGCTTGGTAGGCTTAACCATAGCTTGACTCAGCTGGTTAACTGCGTAGCGAATTTCCAATCTCGTGTTCACCAAATACATTAGCGGACCCACTAACTATCTGTAGATAGTAGTATCCACTACCTATCCAGAAGTCCCATCCTCTTTCCTCCAATTTCTTAGAAGAGGAGTATTCATGGGTTTGCAACTATCCATTTCAAACTTACCCAATATCTCCTTTGCATACTTTCCTTGAGACACAAGAAGTTCGCCATCCCGCTGCCATATTTCCAATACAAGGAAATAATGAAGGAGTCCCATGTCCTTCATTTCGAACTCCCTTGCAAGATCCTCCTTGCATGAGTGTATCAGTTTCTCATCACCAGTCAAAATTAGATCATAAACATACAAAAAAATAATCAATAGCTTACACTCAGCCACAATCTAGTACAAGTTTGCATCTGCTTCACTTTTGGTGAAGCCCAATCCGCTGAAATAGCTGTTTATCTCAGTGTACCAAGCATGAGGTTCTTGCTTCATCCCATACAATGCTATTTTGAGTCGACACACCTGTGACTCACTGTTGAAGATTTAAAAACCTTCAGGTTGCTCTATGTACACCTCTTCCTCAATGATCCCATTGAGAAACGTAGTTTTCACATCCATGTGATGAATGCACCAGCCTATCTGCGCTGAGAGTGAAAGGATGCATCTAATAGAATAATACCTTGAAACAAGTGCAAAAGTCTCATCATAATCGATCCCCTCGATCTGTGAGAATCCCCAGGCCACAAATATTTCCTTGTATTTCTCCACACTCCCATCAATATTTTTCTTTACCTTGTAGATCCATCTCGATCCAACCACTGATTTGTCGACCAGTCTTGGGACAATCTCCCATGCACTCTTCTTGATAATGGAGTCATACTACTCGACCATTGAATCAACCCAAGTTGGTTGTTGCACTAATTCCTGACAAGAAGATGGTTTATTCACAATA
Source organism: Pinus albicaulis (assembly GCA_034641835.2). Lineage (NCBI taxonomy): Eukaryota > Viridiplantae > Streptophyta > Pinopsida > Pinales > Pinaceae > Pinus > Pinus albicaulis. The sequence continues at coordinate 60,562,376 of CM076579.1, read as the reverse complement.
CATTTTCTCATAAGATCCATGTATCTAATAAATTGATCAGGAGACTGTCTCTATCTTCGCTATGAAGGAGGGGATCCTACATTCTCCCTACATAAAATCTCAATCTATCAGCTTTCGTCGTGTGCCTTTTGCAATTTCTGATGGATGGCTCTGTATGAGTGTTTTCCTCCACTCAATGATCCTCTGGATGTGGCCGATCCACATCTTGAGGCTCATCCTTGGGAATCAATAGTTCTGCCTCTGCATGCAAGTTTAGCTCCCTCTCAAAGGACAACCGCATGGATTTCTCCTCATCAAATTTTATATCCCATCGCACAATATTCATTATGTTGTTTGGAAAATACACACGATAATTATGGGGTGTTTTAGTGTACCCCACCAAAATCCCAAGCTCAGCTGTCAGTTCCAACTTCTTCTTCGATCCCTTGGTCACATGCACATAAAAAGATGAGCCAAAAATCTTACAGTGTGCATTCCACACCCTGGTGATTTTATTTAAACCTACAACATCGATGCTTTTACAGTGTTAATGTGTCGATGCTTTCATTCCATTAACCACACCACAAAAAAACATCCGCTAAAATCTCTGACTTATCATTTTTTTTTAGTTGTGATGAAGATCAATTATCAGCTTCACTAAAACATTCGCTACGAAAAATGGATGTTGTAGTGAAGTTTTTGACATTTTTTGTCAAATTTATAAAGTTAAAAGCCTCCATTATAATCTCTGCTAGAAGGTATTTTCCTTGTAGCGAGTTCCTTCTACAATCTCACTAGAGTTAAGGACTTTAAACTTCACAATATGATCTATAATCAAAACTATAGATATCAAAGGCTATAGAGCTAGTAGTACATTAATATTTATTTCATTTCCTTTATGGTTGGAGTAATATTACCTTATCTCATGATATTTATTATTGATTAATGGAATGTCTAGCTTGACCATTAGCTTGCCATATGTCACTATATGCCTAGGAATTCAAGGCATCACCTAATAGAGTAGGTCCTCCTTAGAATAGTATGTATTTCTCTAGATTTTAATCAACTAATTATGCATCTAAAATATGAATACATATTGCATGAGTCATCCTTCCCATTGAATAAGATATTCTCTTCTGTGAATTGCAAGGTGTGCAACCTAAGCAACATATATACATGTTCATAAACCTTCCATCGGGGGAAATATGTTGTAGGAACCCATAGAGGAAATATCAGAAGGAAGATTCCCTAGAGAAATAGGGGGAATCAAAGGATGGATACTGAGAGGAGGATAATCAGGTGGACAAATGGAAGGATTCTAAATACTGCTAAAATTATTAGTATGCCTCGGTGGGACATCAAGCGGTGAGGTAATAATATTGGTGGTATCTGGGTTGGAGGAAATGTTTATGGTTGGGGAGTGTGGTTTACGTTGGGGATCTCTACAAGCTAAGAAGCATCAAGGCTTGTTGGAATCTCTAGTATCGTTGGAACCTCCAACATCAAGGGATCGAGATTCTCCAAGATTTTGGGGTAATGAGGGTGATTTGGGATGGTTTCTGATGAGCGCAGTCTTCGGTTTAGAATGGCAAGATTAGGGTCTACTTAGTGTTTGATGCTAGGCTTTGGATTTTCTGCCGATAAATGAAAAAAGAATGAAAAATTTCAATGGGGAACGATAGGGTACACACAAATATGTTCCAATTCCAGAAAAATATCAAAGTTGGCTACTTTATAAAATAATATGCTATGTTATTTCTTTTAATTTAAAGTGTTTGACATTGATATTTTCCTCAGAGTGTGCATATTCTTTAGCAGTGACGTCATTTTTCACATTCACGAAAACGTGTTCACCATGAGAATCATTCGTATGGAATTAAACTATCATATATTATGAAATGACACTTACAAATCAGAAATTAGCAGGAGAATTTAAAATATTCATCCCTTCGTGAGAATTTTTGAAGGTTCGGAAGTGGGAAGTGAGAATAAAAATGCTACAAGCAAACTAGAAGAAGCCATAACAATGAAATTTTCAAGACTTGGGTTTCTTGTAGTGTTAAAGCATTAAGGCACCGAATGGGGATTTAGACAAATGTGGTACATGTGTATAAATTTTAAACTATCACTTTTTAGAATCTAGACATCTATATGTTTCTGATTTGTATGCAACATTTGTCAGAATTTTAACATCTAGATAGTTTTATTTATATTCACATCCTTGTATGTCATCTCTATGGAGATACTCGATGCGCCCACTTGTATTTAGGAATAATCTAAGCATTAACTAGAAATTTTACCTTGAATTTCATTTTCATCTTGATTTTACCAAAGCCAAGATTTTTTTAATATAATATAAAGGATAATTTGAAAAAATATAAATATTTTTAAATTTTGAATCATTAAATAGAAATCATTTAAACTTATATTATCATTTAAAATACATATGACTAAGCCATTTTCAATAATTATAGATTTATATTAATTTAATTTAATTTAATTTATTTTTTATAAAATATAGATTAAATTTATTTTTTTAATATAATTTATATAATAATTATATGAATTAAAAATAACTTTAAATTAAATCATTATATCAAATCATTTCCCTAATCTAATTATATTTCAATCTCAATCAAACATGAAAAATATATATTATTTTTTTCTTAAAAAAAAATTAAGTGTCAAACTAACCCTAAATTTATGAAAAATAGGTATTGAAAATCCAAAATATAATTACATTAATCTAGCGAAAATTGCATTTATATATAAAATTTTATCAATTGATTTTTCTTAAAAACATATTAAAGATTGTATCTCTAGCAACCTTTATCTACATAATAGAAATATTTATATACAATAAATAACATATTTTCTTTACTAAGAAAACTAGCATGAGTTCTCTTTACGAATAAAATTTCATGAATTCTTTTCTTTTCAAGAAAATATCATTAATTTACCTAAAAACCCATTTATATTTACGAAAATTAAACTAGTAACTTGACATTTCTTCATTTTGTCATTTCAAGAACTCGTGAGAATATTTTCAAGAATTAAATTAAGACACATACCTCTATTTTGCATACCATGGATGGATTTACTCTATCTCTAAAACATTAAGTTGTAGAAGAGTGTATCCCTTTCATCCATGACTCCATCCAAATCTACGTCAGCCTTGGGTATGATTTTATTGCATTCTTCACGAAGGAATTGGTTCCCCACATCGTTCAATATGCCACAGATTTGGTATCATTAAAAAAGAATCCCTATTTTACAGATGAATAGCGTGGAGGAAATTGGAAGAGTTATATCTCTCTATCCACTTCATCGGACTCTTCCAAATATCGCTATTGGGTATTGCTGAAAAATGATCACGAAACAATACTTTTAATCTGCAAGTTATCCTGCTCCAATGAAACCCTTTCGTGTTCTCCATAATCATGAACAACACGAGGTAGTTTATTTTTTGGATAATAGTGTTTAATAAAATACTATAGCAAGCCTCATCCACCCTCCAATACGTGTAAATTATGTTAATTAACCGAAATAATTCATCCTTCCAAAAAACACTTCCTCGAAAGAAATCTCTGGGATGTTCTTGTCAAATTGCACTCTTCTTTGATGGAAATTGTTTCACGGAAATACAAACCTACTGATAATTATTCTTTCCCTAATTTTGGTGGCTCACTTAGAAGAATAGAAAGAAATATATCTGATCTTTTACATAACATGAATATATAAAGGGAGAGAAACCTACTAGTAATATGTTCACTTTCCCTTGCCTCCCTCTATCACTTTTGTCGCTCTCAATCCAACTTAAATCGCTTGATTGATAACTGCCATGGAAACTAGAAGACAGAAAACAACATAAAGGAAATACGATCTATTTAAGTTAAACAAATTTAATCGATTAAACTAATTAATACACATAAAACATCATTGACATGTGCATTAGGGAAGGAACAAATGTCTTTATTATGAAGTAGAAGGAATAGTACAACTAGTTGATCGATTCGCCATCACTCATCCATCTTGAGTTCCATCCTCATCACATCTAGCATCAACAATCCAGCAGCATCACAGTACATGCACAACACCTTCCAGAGTTGATATCTCACCCGCATAACTCTACTTAACACAAATATTTTCTCTATTGTGCACTATTTTTAGTGCTCTATTTATAAGTAGATGATGGTAGTTTGACATAAATGAATCATTGAATGGCTTTCATAAAAATGGATGAACAAGTTTCCTTGTTCATGGGAATAAGAGGATAATAGGTTTAATGAGTTTAGGGGTTCCAAATTTGAGGCTATCACATGAGGTGAGAGCTAGAATAACTTCTAGAAGTCACTAGAAGTGGGAAAGATTCCCAGAATCCAATGAACAATTTTCTCCCTGATGGCCAACGCACTCCAAAGTGGTACTAGATCCTCTACAATGCAACATTTCATGGGAGTATATGCTCTGCAAAGCAGTTACAACTATCTAGGGGTATGTTGATGGCTTGATAGGGCACTTCAACTGGCATCTAAGAATTTAAACTTTCATGAAGGAAGACCATCAATGTGATGACTTGTTTAGGGCATGCAGCAACCAATTTAAAGTATGGTAGACCCTAATGAATACTGATCATTGTTTTGGGATGATGCCCAAATCGACCTGTAACAGCTTCCCACCAAAGCATGAAGCCAAAAATAATAATGTTGATTCATTTGCTTCACAATGTCATGACGAGGAACAAAATCGAACTACGACCTGCATCAATTACAATACATTACATCATGATATTTTTTCATATTGTACATGACTTATTGAGGGAGGCATATCCCACACTCAGCACATAAACTATCATAACATCATAAAGTCATCTATAGATATAGATTGTCTACAAATAAGACCCATGATAGGATGGCTATCTGAATAATGACCATTGTATGGATGATTTGGTACTTCTCCTTAAATCACATCTCGGGGGGATGAAAGTAGATCGAGGGCTTCTATCTCGTTCACTCGATCACTTTAAATTACGAGTCTATCCATGTGAATATGTCATCTGACGTCGAGCATGGGAAGACACCATCTGATTACTAGCCAATGATGTGAGCTGTTAATAGACGTGAGACAAACCATCGTTGATGATAATGGCTCTCAAGGTATTGCAATACATTCTACATGGTATGAATAGAATATTTGATCTCGAAGACCACACAACGTCTTTTGGTAGAAGGACTGTGATGTCAACTTGTCGCTAGAAGCGAGAAACATGTTGTAGATGTAAGCAAGCTCCAAGGTACTAAAAGGTAGTTTCTAAGTCAACTTCATGGATGATGAGATGATGTCAACAGGAAGCGACTCGTCGCAGGATGGCATTGATGCTTCTCTCATCAACGACATGAAACATGAGTTATTATTTTGGAGACAGAAAGTAACAAATTAAGTGATGTTATGGATGTTGGCCATGAAATGAAGGTTTATGAGTATCAGAAAGGATGAGGGATAACTTAGTGACTTCTCTTGAACATATCAATGACACTGAATGAATTCGAATCATTTGACCCAAAACCAAAGTGATGGATGGTACAATAAACCATAGGTATGATAAACCGTCAAGCAGATTACCCAACCCAAAAAATCATGGAGATGAAGTAAATAAGTGTCATGTTCAAGAGCGACTTGGTACCATAATGTGTTTTATCCCTTTCCAATTTTCCCGAGTAATTGTTGACCAGTACCTCTTTATTTTTTAACAAGCTTGAGGAGGATAACATATTCTTGATGTATAATTCCACCCTTCGGGTGTATCCATCGGTAGTTGATGCTTTAAAGAGTCTAGCGAAGGTGAAACTCAATCTTGTCATGACGGACAAGTCTGTTGCTATTTGATGCTTTAACGACTCTAATGACAGCGATAAATCGGTTCTTTTTCATGTTTAGAGTGCTTGAAAATGGACTAAAAGAACACTCCACAAGTTATTTTTTGTATAATAGTCTCTCAAATACGAAAAAACGTAAAATAATATCTGAGAGAACCACCTAGCCATGTTCTACTAGGGTTTTCCTTTTTCGTAATCATAATCTACCTCAGTCTGGAAAAGGGTTAAACTTATATTGAGTAGATGTCGTTTCAATTCCTTTAACGAGCTTGAAAAGACAAGCGCTCGACAATCTTTTCATATTTTGAGATTTTGAAAAGAGCTAAAAGAGAACTCTAGGGGGGTTCCTTTTTCGCATTTAACAAGGCTCCAAAAAGAGATAAAAGTGTGCTTTTAATTATTTTTTTGTGTTTAACAAATCTCGAAAAAAGAGAATAAAAGTATGCTTTGAATTCATTTTTCATGTTTAAAAAATCTCGAAAAATATATAAAACTATGTTTTAAGTTCCTTTTTCATGATTAACAAAGCTCGAAAAAGAGATAAAATTGTGCTTTGAGGTTTCTCTTTTTCGTAAGTTTTAACGAGTCTGCAAAAGTGATAAAAATGTACTCATATCACCGACTTTCAATTTAATTTACAAGCATGAAAAGACGGAAATAACTTGGCATTTTCATGTTTTTATGAGAATGAAAAGAATAGCAAAAGAAGCTTCGGATTTTCATGGTCTTAACAAGTCTTGAAAATAATAACCGAAATGGACTCGAGATAGGTTTCATTTTTATACAAGATTGAAACAAAGGAAAACTATGCTTGAGAGTGGTTTCATTTTTAGACAAGATACAAAAAGATAAAACTATGCTTGAGAGTGGTTTCATTTTTACACAAGCTTGAAACAAAGAAAACTATGCTTGAGAGTGGTTTCATTTTTCACAAGCTTGAAACGGAGAAAATTGTGCTTGATATTGGTTACATTTTTACACAAGCTTGAAACAAAGGAAATTTACTTGAAATTGGTTTCATTTTTACACAAGCTTGAAACAAAGGAAAATGTGATTGAAATTAGTTCAATTCCCCGAAGCGTAACCTTCAAGGGAACAAGGAACATGCCTCCCTAGCTTAATTTCATTAACCTAAATATATTTAATTTTACTACTACTAGTCAGATGGAATGAAGGTTCATTTACGAGATCCGATGAAAGACTCGACTCAATTAGGAGAGGATTTGTTTCATTTTTTAACGAGCTTGACACATGCAAAGAACAATGCTCATGATCTATTTCATTTAAAGAGGTTGATACAGTAAAAAATATCCTCAATACCTATTTCATTTAACGAGGTTGACACAGTGAAATAACTATCCTCAAGACATGTTTCATTTAACGAGGTTGACACAGTAAAAGAACTATCCTCAAGGGAGCTTGTTTCATTTTTTAATGAGCTTGACAAAAGAAAACGAACTATTCTCCAAACCTGATTCATTTTTTAACGAGGTTGACACAGTAAAAGAACTATCCTCATGAAACATTGTTTCATTTAACGAGCTTGACACAATAAAAGGAACTACGGTCAAGATTCGATTCATTTTTTAACGAGGTTGACATAGTAAAATAACTATCCTCAAAGCCTGATTCATTTTGTAACGAGGTTGACATAGTAAAAGAACTATCCTCAAAGCCTGATTCATTTTTTAACGAGGTTTACATAGTAAAAGAACTATCATCAAAAAGCCATGTTTCATTTTTTAACGAGGTTGACACAAAAAAAGGAACTTTCCTCAAGGAACCTTGTTTCATTTAACGATCTTGACACAAGAAAAGGAACTATGCTCAAGAGAGCTTGTTTCATTTTTTAATAAGCTTGACACAAGAAAAGGAATTATGCTCATCAACATCAGTTAAGGGGCATGTATTCTTCCTCAGGTATTTCCTCAAAGGAAATAAAACCAGGTGGAAGTACTTCACTGTGAGGCTCGAGATAAATTTTAGATGGTAAACTCTATGGTAGAGAGGAAGACTCGGTGGTTACGGATGACTGAGGATGAGATAGTTGCACCAGAAAAACTTCTTGTTGTTTGATATCTAGATCAACTAATATATCAACTTCTAGTTGAACAAACTCGGTTCAGGATTCATTGTTTCACTGGATTGAATTTGAGGTTCCTCAGGTAACATTAATATTTTTGTCTCGACATTAGCAGATAAACCTGGATCAGTCTAAAAAAATCGAGACTCGGTACTCAAAGGATCAAATGTCTCTGGTAAATTATATGAAATACCCAATGTACTGAACTCGATAGGATGCGCACACCTTTGTCTACTAGGTGTAGCTTCTAGCGACAAAGTTGGATTATTCGTTGTCCTACGCCAATGACGGGGAAAGGGTTGATCTTCTTCCAAGACTGTTGATTGATTTAAACCAAAAACAAATAAAAAAAGTGGGTGATACTAGGAAAAAGGTTCACGAAGCAACTGTGAACTGCAATATACGGCCTCGGTAAACCAAGGAATTATTATACGTGTATGTAATCTCCTCGAATGCTATGATTGGTGTATCATAGGTGCAAGGCAGCCGGCTCAGTTACCTATGGATGGTAAGCAACCTAAAGTTTTTCTACCAAATATACGCAAAGGTAAGTGGAGGACCAATCCATTTTAGCATTGTCTAATGCGAAAACGCACACTGAGAGCATCCCCTTATACTTTTTGTAATAGAGCACCGCCTGATATACCCGAAAGTACATGGATGAGCTTTCATATACTTACGTACGTGGAATGAGGTATCACACTCAGAATGTATCACAGACAATTAATGACAACTACTATGTTTAATGATGTCGGAACATGTCTTCTAACCTAGACCTCTAAATTTTATCGTTAATGTTACAATACTTCCTTAGATTAATTGATGTAAATTTTAATTTATCTTGCTTATAAGGTTGTCTTCCACGTTCATCACGAGATGTCTTTGAAATTCATAGAATGCAATAAAGATGATAAGTGTTCTTTTCGATTCAAATTCGACAATGAAAACCTTAGATACAAGGGATAGAGAAATTAGATGTAAGAAAACATCAATGAGCACATCTAAATGCAAATTCCCTAACTATTCTTTAAGTAGCATTCGCAAACCCTATTTGCAAAATGCATGTTTCTCTTTTCAATTTATTTTAAGTTTGTATGAACGAAAAAGAAACTATGATGCATAAACAATCACTCAAATTTCAAGAGAAACGAAGACTAAAATTAAAATTCCTATTTCCGAAAATAATGAGCTGATTAAATGTAAAATTTAACTTTAGAACTATTCAAAAATGATAAAGAAAACTCAAAGAAACATTGATCAAACAAATCCAAAGTGAGGCAAGAAGAGTAAAGGAATATTGTTCTCTAGAGGAAATCAATCACTCCAAACAGCAGCATGCAAACACAGACATGAATTGGGAAAAGACAAAACATATAGATTTTGGTTGGTCAGAGGGGAAACACACCCCTGAGTGGGAGACAATGTGTTGCAAAGCAATGTCCCTAAGCCAACAATGTTGTGCAAAGCACTGTATCAAGACCAGAAGTGCATTGGTACTAGAGGAATCTATGAAAAAGAAATAAATCACACTAATTTTGCTAAGATACATTCAAATGACTAAAAATGAGTAGGTAAATTATACTAGATGTTGATGGACAAGGAAAAAACCACCAGGAACAATTCGTCGTCCCGAGTATGGTCACCAATTTATTTCACAAAAATATAAACCTACAAATAATTATGTTTTCCCTAAGTGTGGTGGCTCACTTAGAAAAACATAAAGAAAGATATCTGATATTTTCCATAACATGAATATATAAAGGGAGAGAAACCTACTTGTAATATATTTGATTTCCCTCGCCTCCCTTCGTCGCTTTCATCACTCTCAATCCAACTTAATTCGCTTGATTGATACCTGTCATGGCAAACAAAAGACAGAAAACAACATAAAGGAAATATGATCTATTCAAGTTAAACAAATTGAATCGATTAAACTCATTAATACACATATAACATCATTGACACGTGCATTAGGAAAGGAAAAAATGTCTTTATTGTGAAGTAGAAGGAAGAGTAAAACTAGTTGATCGATTCATTGTCACTCATCCAACTTGAGTTCCATCCTCATCACATCCAGCATCAAAAATCCATCACCATCATAGTACATGTACAACACCTTCCATAGTTGATATCTCACCAGCATAACTCTACTTAACACAAATTCTTTCCCTCTTGTGCACAATGTGTAGTGCTCTATTTATAAGTAGATAATGGTAGTTTCAAATAAATGAATCATTGAGTGGATTTCCTAAAAATGGATGAAGAGATTTCCTTGTTCATGGGAATAGGAGGATAAGAGGTTTAAAGACTTCATGGGTTCCAAATTCGAGGCTATGAGATGAGGTGAGAGCTGGAGCAACTTCTAGAAGTCACTAGAAGTGGGAAAGATTCCCGAAATACATGAAAAATTTTCTCCTAGTCGACCAACGCACTCCAAAGTGGGCCTAGATCCTCTAGAACGCAACCTTGCATGGGAGTAGATTCTCTGCAAAGCAATTACAGTTGTCTAGGGATGTGTTGATGCCTTCATAAGGCACTTCAACTGGCATCTAAGCAATGAAAATTTCTTAAAGGAAGATCATAAATGTGATGACTTGTTTAGGGCATATAGCAACTAATTTAGAGTATGATAGACCCTAATGAATATTTATCAGTGTTTTAGGATGATGCCCAAACAGACCTATAACATAAATTATTCTCCTAAATTCTTCTAACAGAATTATTCACTGTCGGGTTTGGAACCCTTCTCCCTTTGAAAAGATCCAAATGGGATATTTTAGTTGTTTCTTAACAACTTATTGATTTGTAAATAACCTAAATTAAATTAGAAATACAAATTATTATTTTTATTAGCACCAAATGGCTTCCTAATTGATGAAAATCGCATCCCTCATTCCCCAAACATAAATGCATGGTAATGAAGAGGCATTTACCAAAAATGCATTTATATTTTAAACAATTCTTGATGGAAATGTTTCCATTAATAATAAACTAATAATATTATTTCTGTGGACAACATTAGTAATTACGTGGTTCTAGTGATGTTACATACTCCCCCCCTTAAACTGAGCATTGTCATCAGTGTTCATCTCTCACTAAAATATTTAAATTTACTCATGATATAATCATCTAAAACACACAAAAGAGGATCCTTTCCCTTTAAAATGAAGTATTTCATTCCAATAAATATCAATAAGAAAAAAAATAATGTTATAACATAATCAAAATCATTAGTCATGAGCATTTATAGTTACAACAATATGCAAATTCTACTCTTCATCACTTGGCAATTATTCAAATTGATAAAATACAAAACAAAAACTCGATATCGACTTACCATTACTTACCCATTACTCTTGAAATTGATGGTTACTTTTATGTAAGCTCTCTAAGAATGGTTTGAAAACCTATCCACACTCCATGACAAGCACCCTGTAATATATGACTAGCAAATCCAACATAATCACACTAGTCCCAACATTTTCAATTAAATGAAACACTTTTAACTCTCAAACATTCATGCAATGTGAAGAGATATTTTAATCACAATAATTCCACAAGTACTCAAAGATATCCAACCCTCTAATAATCCAAATGGTAAATCTCTCCACCACATGAAAACTGTCTTAGCTCCTGCTAAAGACATCCACATAGTACTTCTAAAAGAACTTAGAGAGCACCTAGGTCTATAATCATTGAGATGGTCAATAAATGCACTAGGTGGATACTATCTTAGCCCTTGCTACGACATTCAAAATATTATTACTATAATAAAATAACTTATATTTATAGTAATTCCTTTCCAAGGACTAGGCTCATTTCCTGTCGAAGATGCACATCAAATACTTACAAAATTATATAGAAAATTCATTTTAATACAACACATAACTAATTAGTTAATTTTTTTTCTAATGAGAACCACATTGGCAAAAGAATTCTCCTCCCAACTAATGGGAACTGGTTTCCACAACCAAATCGAGCCATTTTCACATCTAGAAAATTCCTTGATAGAGGCCATACTAGGTCCAGTTGGGAATTCCACTGGACAACTAGCTCAATAATTCCAATGACCACACAAGGTAAAATACAAGATTCCTCTTAGCAGCGTCATGTCTATGAGGAATTCTTGGCCTCCTATGATAGGCTCCAAAATCAATAGATTTGCCTCAAGATTTTTCCCTCTTCACCATCTTAGCCACTCTTTTCCCTTACTGAGATCATTAATCTCTTGGGAGAGGAAATCTAGGCACGCAAGCACCATCAACCTCTCTAGGCAGGAAACCGCCATCAACCCAATGCCTTCTGGCCTTTCACAATTGTTTGGCATGTTAAATTTATCTTTTAACCATGGTACTTTACATAATGAACCATATCCACATTATACATAAATCCAAATAAACTCTTATGTCCATTATGGAATTATACTTGACCCTCAGCATGAGTGCACAATATCTAGATTGGTAGGAAACACAACTGACATATAGGTTGTATACATTATAATTTTCCCAATAACACAATCATGAACATCATAACATTATAATTTATTATTTAAGGTTGAAATTCACATTGCAACTTTTTACCTTCCTAGGTTTTCATGTTTCCATTGGCTACTGATGGTTAATCCCATCAAAAATGTTAGTCATAAACATGCATTCACTTTCACAATAATTTTAGTTTCATGCAAACAATTATATCATGCATAAAAGTATATGTATATATTAATTAATGTGTAAATGACAAAAGCAATTAGGATAAAAATTCAAACATTTCCAATTCCCATATTGAATCGTTACGAAGAGACTGACACATGAAGTAACTGCCATAATCACTTGTCTACAACTTGCAATAGACTTACATCAAATCCAATTCATGCATATAAATTTTAATATTTATTCATGAAACACCAACTAATCAATTCTAGGAACCCTCATAATGCATTCATGACAAGACTCAATCAATAACTAGTTATTATAGTCAAGTCTCATTATTCGACACCTTCATCATTTTTAATATCTAAATGGGTTCCTCCACTGTTCTTCTAAAACAATATACCGTCCTCTTCAAGGACATTTCCCATATTTTATATTCATGCATTCACTCATTATAAGTAATGCATTGTAACTTTAGTCATGTTTAGTAAATGTATCATTAAAATTTTAATATCTACAAAGGTTGGTAGTCAACTCTCACTTTAACTAGTGAGTACTCAGGTTCTTCATAAGTACAACAAATGTTTTATTGTATTTTTATATTCAATAGGATTCATATGTCATGAACATATTTTTTCAATAGAAATCATTACTTGTTACTCTTCAATGCGGTTATAGACATGAATCACATATCTCATGTCAAAATTAGTCTACTGCATATATCAATATGTAGATTGTTAGACTCGTGCATGAGCTGATGTGCATTAGTGACATACCTAAATTTCTTCTTCGCTTAACAACTCCCAAAGGCACCAGTTCTATAACCTTCAACTCTAGTACCACTTCTAACATCCCCTAGTAACATCACATGAAAATGGAGGGAGTTAGAATTTTTTTACACGAATTACCCATGGGTAACTACCCAAATCACTCTTCCATATTCATCATTAGCCATTAGATAGAATGTTCATCAGTACATAGAGTCACTTTAGTAGAGAAATAATATGTTGCATAACGATTAACAGCCACTATTGTAGTATATTAACATAAGCTATATAATGTAACCTTACATCTATTTCATGATACCTTTAACTAGATTAATTAATCACATACTTGACATTATGAACATCACATCAAGAAAGGAATCAACATCAATAAACTGACACAATAATCAAGCACATCAATGAACATCGATATACCCTGGAAACCCCATAGGGTGAAAACCAACAAACATTCAATTTTATTATTAAACTCTCATGAGGGCATTCACCTCTCACTCAATGGCTTATAAGGGAGTCCATCCCTTAACCATTATTATATAATATTACAAGGAAATATCATTTAAATAAAAATAATCTATCTAAAAGCTATTATAGTCATCATGCTAGCATTTACCAACAAATCTTCAATCTCGACATCTTTGTGGCATGGTTTTCCCTACTGTGGACCATTTTGCACCTTGTACTCATCTGTATTGACCATTAATTATTTACCTATCACCGTGTTAGGCATAATATATCATTTTCACAAATCACCATCCCTTCTTGCTATTGTTGTCATCACCATACATTGATATCAAGATTACATAAAGTATTAATCAACCCATTCATAAATCTATACTAGTGACGCTTCACCATCTATTCATGTACATTCATGACATGCAAGAAAAATATCGTAACATGCTTCCTTTAACAACATTGCATGTGTGTTAGTTATAAGCATGTAATAATCAAAATATGTCTATAAAATAATTATCGCATTAACAAATATTTTCTTTACACAAGCACAAATTATTCCAAGGAAAATCATTACTACTATCTAGAAATTCATTTAAAGGAAACTAACACATCAATTATTATCTTTGTGGATGCAAATTACATAAACTTTATCAAAACAAATAGCCCTTCAACTATTGCTTTGGGTGCATGAAAATATGTAAAGAAAGCTATGACAACGAATGGTGTTCCTATGCATGCAAATGTGCATTCTCTCCAAAATAATCTTCCCAAAAGAATTCTTAACATAATAGAGCATGCAGACACATGTTTCCTTTTCGAGGAAATCTAGCATAATAAGGCATGAAAAGACACATTTTATTTTCCATAAAGCTAATGCAATAAGACACACAAATACATGTATTATTTTCCAAATATTATACCAACATATCCCATATATATATATATATATATATATATATATATATATATATATATATATATATATATTCCAAGGAAACCAACACATTACTATGGTTTTTGAGCATGTATGTCATCTTCCTTCCCAAGGAATATTTTCCAATGTAGACTAACACAACATGCTATCATTTCCCACATACAAATGTATACTCTTCCAATGAAAGTTAATACAAATATTCAATGAATATATATGATCTTATTCCAAAATAAACTAACAAAATAATTTAGATAGCCTTAAGGAATCACATATAAATTTTCTAGAGAAATATAGGTCAATTCTATCCATGCAAAGAAGATATTTTTATAACACCATCAATATTATTTGTGCATGCAAGAGGTTATCATAATATTCATTCTTTAATGTATGCAACACATATACCCTTATTAAAGTTCTATTCTTAAAGTTCTACCATCATTAACATTTATTTTCATGTAAACAAATACATACTTCTCTTTCAAAAGGAAGTTAATATAACCTAGCTTCTTTATCTTTGTATATGAAAGTTTCTCATGCTTCCCTTTGAAGAAATTATCGTAGATAACCATATTTTATGCATAGAAGCTAGGCAACCATAAAAAGGTTAACTTAACCTTGTATACACCTAAATCAAGAAATTGACACATTTCATCTAGCTATGCAATATTTTCAAGGGATTATTATTTTCAAGAAAGTAACTTGGATTTCCTATCATTTCATACACTTGTATGAAATCCCTTTTAAAAGAACACAAGCATCCTATATTTTCTTACATAGGATGCATATGGAATATATATAAAGAAAAGCAAAGTTACATAGCTTTTAATACTATAGATAAATATATTTTCTTTCTAAAATGCTAAAATAATAGAAATATTTATCTACAAGAAATAACATATTTTATTTACTAAGAAAACTAGCATGAATTCTCTGTATGCATAAAATTTCATGAATTACCTTTTTTTCAAGAAAAATTCATTCATTTACTATCAAAATCATCAAAATTCACAAAAATTAATCTAGTAACTTAACAGTTCTTTGTTTCATCGTGAGAATATTTTCAAGAATTTATTTAAGACACGTGCCTCTATTTTGCATACCATGAATGAATTTACTCTTTCTGTAAACCATAGAGTTATAGAAGAGTGTATCCATTTCATGTGTGACTCCATCAAAATCTAGATCAAGCTTAGGTATAAGTTTATTGTTGGAATTTCTGAACAATTCTGAACACACAGAGGAATAAAAAAATGTCCCTCTTTTAAACACAGAGATTTAAATAAAATGCGGACAGAGATGTGTAGAACAAATATTTCATTAATAAAAAAAAAATTGGACTGTTACAAAATGAAATCCCTCAGAACTATGATGTTTTGGGTTTACAGCGGAAATCTTCTGGCTGCTTCACACACACACATCGCTTCAATTTTTCTTCTCTATCTCACTCTGTTTCTATTCACTGCTACACAAACAATGCTCTCTGTTCCTTTTTTTCTTTCTTCCTTCGAGAAAATTACACAATACATAGTCTTAACAATGCTCACTACATATATAAAACATTATCTATATATATATATATATATATATATATATATATATATATCAAAACCTATATAACCAAAGTTTCTTTTAAAATAAAATGTTTCGCAGTAAATAATTTTTTTTACCCAAAGTTAAAACTTTGAAACATAATGCGGAAAATAAAAATTAAATCAAAACATTAAAAAAAAATTCCATGGGGTTAAACCATTGTGGAAGAGCCAATTTATATGCCCCTTGAAAATGATTTGATTGGTACAGAGGAAGGTGACGTCACCTCCTCCAGTGGGTTACCTTTCCCTTCGCAGCTTATTTCTGGATGCCCCCCGGAATGGTGTTGGCTGTAAACTTAATTCAAATCAAAATGGTTGGTGTAGAATTCATGGCGGGTCGATGAGTGTTTCAGGCAGAGGTTGCGTGGAGATCAGAACCACGATCTGCAAATCTGGAGGTTGCGGTGATGTACTTCGAATTCGGTTGTTCCTGTCATTCAACTTCACATCTGAATTGAATTTTGTCATCCTCCCTCTATGTGGTAGTTGGAATTAAATTATAAAACTCCCCCTTAATTACAACTGCTGGAATTTATTCCATACCCAGACATTTTCTCAAATAATTAAAACTCTTTTTCCCCAATGGTTTTGTTAGTATATCAGCAAACTACTCTTCTGTTCTATAATGTTGTAAAAAAATTTCTCCATTGCTCACTAACTCTCTGATGTAGTGATACTTGGAATCAATGTGTTTCGTTCTCTTGTGAAACATTGAATTCTTTGATAATGCTATTGCTGAGCTATTATCACAATAAACTGTTGTGCCTTTTACCTATTCATGAGACAAACTTCTGAACATTCTTCTCATCCAAAATGATTGACGTGCTGCTGTTGTAGCTGCCACATACTCTGCCTCTACTGTTGATAAAGCTACAATTGGATATTTATTAGAAGCCCATGAGATGGCTCCTGATCTCATATGAAAAACATATCCAGAGGTGCTTTTCCTGTCATCTATACTTCCAGCGCAATCACTTTCAGTATATCCAATCAATTCAAAATTTTCTGAAGTGGAGTATAAAATTCCATCCCTCTTTGTTCCTTTCACATACCTTAGAATTATTTTTTTTGCTTGCCAATGTGCCTCCTTTGGCCTTTCCATAAATATGGAAATTAAACTGACAACATGCATAATATCCGGCCTAGTTGTAGTCAAATACATGAGGCTACCAACTATGCTCTTGTACAAACTTGGATCAAAATCCTTGATGTTGTCTTCTTTTCTCAGTTTCAATCCCATCATTGTAGGAGTAATTTCTACCTTGCAATACTACATGTTAAATATTTCCAAAAATTCTTTAACATACTTTGCTTGAGAAATAAAAATTTTATTTTCATTTTTCTCTACTTCTATTCCTAAGAAGTATCTCAGCAATCCCATATCAATCATCTCAAATTCATCCTTCATGACTGTTTTAAAATTTTCAATGAAGTAAGTATCATTACTTGTGAATATAACATCATCAACATACAAAACAACAATGAGCATCTTACCATATTTCTCCTTGATGTATAATGTCAGTTCTCCTTCACATTTTTCAAACCCATTTTCCACTAGATAGGAATCTATCCTACTATACCGTGTTCTTGGTGCTTGTTTCAGCCCATAAAGATATTTCTTCAATCTGCAAACTTTGTGCTCTTGGCCTTATTTCTAATATCCTAGAGGTTGTTCAACATATACCTCTTCCATCAATACTCCATTCAGGAATGCTGATTTCACATCCATTTGTTAAAATTTCCACTTGTGTTGTGCTGCTATGGACAACACTGCTCTTACTGTTTCCATTCTTTCACCCAGTGCAAAGGTTTCTTCATAATCTCTTCCTTGTTGTTGTTTGTAGCCTTTGACAACAATTCTTGCTTTGTGCCTTTCAATCTTGCCTTCAACATTTCTTTTGGTCTTGTAGACCCATTTTACTCCAATCACTTCTTTGCCTTTTGGGGGATAAACTAATTCCCATGTCTTATTTTTCTCTATGGCATTCATTTCTTCATCCATAACATCTATCCATTTCTTATCTTTTACAGCTTCTTAAAAATGAATAGGATATTCTACATGACAATACAATGCAAATAAATATTTCATACCTTCATTTGTTGCCTCTTGCTCATAAATCTCATTCAGACTTTTGAATTTGGTTCCTCTTTCACTTGCTAAACGCGTGCTTGTCTAAGCACTCAAATCTGCTCCTTCTGATGTGATTGGAGAAGCACTATAATCACTTCTCAAGGGTGTTCTCATACCTTCTTGTGGTGTCCCTTGTTGTCCTTCTGTTGGTGGAGGTTGTGCTGCTAATGAGAGATGCCTTTCAGCCATTTCTTCCTCATTATCATCATGAGACAAACATCTTTTTACATTCACTGTTTTCTCAATGCTTCCATCCCAAGCTTCTTCCTCAATGAACTGTACATCTCTACTTATAAAAAACTTCTTGGTGGATGGGTTATACAATTGGTATGCTTTTGATTCGTCACTGTATCCAATAAATATGCACTTCTCCCCCTTACTTTCCAACTTCTTCCTTAGCTGATCCGGAATGTGTGCATAAGCCACACAACTGAATACTCTCATGTGGGTGACATGTTGCTTTATTCCACTCCATGCTTCTTCCGGAACTCTGTTCGTAACCGATATTGTTGGGCATATATTTAAAATATACTCTACACAATGTACAGCTTCAACCCAATATTCATTTGGCAAATGTTTTGCCTTCAACATACTTCTTACCATATCCATGATGGTTTAGTTTTTCCTTTTAGCAACTCGATTTTTCTGCGGTGTATACCTTGCTGTAAATTTTTTATTTATCCCATTTTCCCTACAAAAACACAGGAAATATTTGGTGATATATTCTCCTCCTCTGTCTGTCCTTAAGAATTTAATACGCTGCCCACTTTGATTCTCTACAAGAGCTTTAAAGTGGTAGAATTTCTCGAACACTTCACTTTTATACTTCAAGAAATAAACCCATGTTTTTCTTGTGAAATCATCAATAAAAGTCAGGATATAGTGGCTGCCTACAGGTAGGGTCCTATAATAATAAGGTTCATAATTTTTGAATTGACTATGATAGTCTTGTAAATATGTACATACCTTGCTTTCTGCAAGTTGTTTTCCCATATTTTTGAAAAATGAAAAATAATAAAAAGTGAAAAGAGGGTAAAAGTCCTAAAAGAAATATCAAAGGACTTAGAAAAAGATAGACCCCCCAAAAAAAAGAGATAAAAATAAGACGTGAAAGTGAGCAAGTCAAAATGACACTACTATTTACTTTTACTGCAAAAATAATGATTATGTGCATATTGTCAATAAATACCATAATCCATGATCAGTTAAGCAATTTAATCTTAACTTTTCATGCTTTAAATTTCATGTTTTAGATAGAGAATAAATGAGGAGCTCAACAGTTTAATCCGAACCCTCGAATGAAATAAGGTTATACCTAGATAGTAATTTTTTTCTAAATTAGTCTAAATTCTATTACTGTAACAAAATAATACATGGAGGCATCGGCCTCTGCAGTGCTAACCTAATTTTATGGCATAATTCAATAGAAAAAACATGAAATTGACTGCCCATGTGAGGGAAACCAATCCAGTCCAAAAAGTAGTTACTGCCCTCGCAGGGGAAACCAACCTATTATACCAGAGAGAAGTAGTTTTTGAAATAACATCCGAACTAACATCATTACACAAAAACACAAAATTAGACCCATAGGATTGGGATCCGGGAACCAGAAATCTGATTAAACTAGACATGCTAGGTGTCATGAGGAGAAGGTGGAGGTTCTTCAACTATTAGGCACCTGTAAGCTTTGATTTCATCCTCTGTATCCTGCTTGTCATCGGTGTTGTCCTCCTTGTTCTTTCCTATGTTGAGGCAGCCAATTTTGGTGTTGTCATATTCATCGTTGCTTCCATTATTTGAATTTTTGCCTCGAATAGCGCCAGGACTGCCTTTTTTGCGAGCCAAACCTTTCGTCTTCTTCGCAATGTGGGTGAATCCTTCAGCACTAGGAGGATCCTTTGTAAATGCCACAGTGATGGTCGCAGTAATACATGGACGGTTAAGGGAAAAATGGAAGTGAAATTGGGCTGATTGACGGGGTTGCTAGGGAGAGGTTAAGTTAGCCTGGAACTGGGGGTAACATCGTCAGACTGAGTTGGCCGAGCGCTCACTGTGCAAGCCCACCCGCAACCACTGCGCACAGCTAGGTAGCGACCAGGGCATTGAAAATACGAGGGGGAGGATGACTCAGAGAGAGATGAGGGTGAAGACAGTGGGGTAGCAATTTTGACTCTGTTACTACTTCTGCGGCAGCGCATCCTCTGGCGTAAACGGGGCATATTCACCTTGGTTAAGATGGAATGACTAAGCGGTACAGACTAAGAGAAATGGTGCAAAATGGGGGTGGAGAACTCAGTAACCATAGGCTCAAAGCGTAGACTCGAGGGGTGGTCAGTGTGGGCAGAGGACTCATTAACTAGCGGCTCAGAACGCAGGCTGCAGAGCGCACACTACAAAAAATGGATGCCATCCACCATCTCTATGCAACACAGTAACTGGCAACATCTCCCTGTTGTCATGCACGAGCTAGGCTCCGTGACAGCAGGGCAAAAATTGTAACTCAAAGGAATCGGAGCAGAAGGAAAACTTCTGGAGGAAGCCATAATGAGGAGCCAAAACATAACAGTGAAACATCGACCAGCGAGCTGCATTAAGTCACATTTAAGAGTGGTGGTCGCTCAATTAAGTGCAGGCTGTTGGGATTCCCATGTTTTTGCCAAATTGGCAAGACCAAAAGATGAGACAACATCATAACCACTTTGGGATCCTAGGATCTAGCCCTCCTGGATCCGGATAGGGATCTCTCCACAAATACAAAGAATGGTATATCTTTTTGAAGCTCAAAATGAGATGTTAGGTTATTTATGAAGCACAAAGGGGGGGTTTTAAATGATTTGGTTGGTGAGTTGCTGGGGTGGTCATGAGATCATAGACTGAGAAAGTAATGGGAGAAAAAGGAACAAAATAGCAGGATGTTTCAGCAAAGAGGATAGGTCAAGAAAGTGCCATCCATTGGGCTATGGAGTCATGGAAGGGAATTACTTGCAACAACTAGCTTAGGCTTTGAGAGGGCAAGTAATCTACACTAAGGATCTTTTTAGATATATGGTGGGATGGAACATTAAGGATTGAAAGTGAGAGAAGGAAAGAAAACCCAATTTCCATCTATAGATCAGATCAGAGGTCATTTAACTCCAGACCTGTTTGGACAAACTCAAAGGAAAATTTCAATGGAGGGACAAAGCGGCAGCTTATAGATCGGACCAGAGGTCATTTAACTCCAAGTCAGCTTTAGCATGCTCCAAAAGAAAAACATAGATAAGTTTGACAGAGCCAGGGTCTATAGATCAGAGAAGGACTTTGAACCTTTAATACTTTAACACCAGCAAGAGATCTTAGAAAGGCCAGTTGGTCGCACAAGGATCCTAGTGGACAGGGATAACTCTAATCCCCAGTGTTCCCAAATATTCCAGCTTAAACCCAACAAGAACAACTAAAGATAGATTTCATTAATTCATACATCAGCTAGCATGCCATGACATCCACTACACTGGTTAAATTAACTAAAATCAACCCTTAGATAACACATTTAGCTGAAAACATTGAAGGCAAGGAGAGCAGAGACATAAGGTACCTAACAAGGGTAAATCCTATGCCATATTTCTAATGTGAGCCTAGAAGACCAAGGAACAACATGAAAATGTAATAAATCAATAAGATAAGAAAAACATCACCCGTAGTAATAGACCAGGATCCAAAGAAATGTGCTTGATTAATTAATGCAAAACCAGTCACAGACACTGAGCTCAATGGCTGTTACAATCCAAACTTCTCCTCCCAGCCTACTACAATACAAACTACTCTGCTACTTTCTCCCAAAATTGTTCTAACAGTCAGAACTGAATCCCTCTAACTACAATCGACAACAACCGAACAACAACCTTTACAATATGTTCTTCAGGATTTCTTATAGGAGAAAAGAATAACAAGAGTAGATGTAAACTTAAATGCAGCATTAAATTCTGAAGTAGCAGGAGGGCCGAGGCTCCATTCAGTTTAAATTCTGGGCATTTATCTCTGGTACTCGTTGGATGATGGAGTGGTCTTCATCAGGTTTCCATTTACTCCAGGTATGTCTCTGGTGTACTGAAAAAAATGCAAAACGATGATGCTAGGGTCTGCCATACTATGTAACTAATGCACTGGTAGCATAGGACTATTGTCAGGGCTGAAAAATCTCCCTAGAACACAACATAGAATAAAAGCAATATGGATACTGTGTCCTTTTATGGAAGAACGTACTGCTGATATGAAAACCCTAATAGTATTATTTTATGTGCATTGAACCTTCTAATTGATCCTCGGGGTCTTTGATCTGGTACCTTTCCTTTGAATAATTGTATTAAGGCTTATAATTTGCAATTACAGGCCTTAAACGCTCTATTTTTCCACTGATACTCTTTGCCACTTTCTCGATTTCCTCTGACTGCGAAATTTGTGCTTTAATGGCACCGGAGAGGTTTTGCAGAGCTTTAATTCTGTCCTTCGATGAAATTTCTGTCGCACACACCTTTTTGGACATTTCCCTGTAATATCAGGCTCTAAATTCAGCTTCTTCTATGCATTGTACCACCACAATGGTGAATATGAATCATGGTGGTTTTTCACCACCTGTAACCCTGCAAAACATGAAAAAACTTTAAGAAAAACATGCATGGGGAGGGTGGCATGGATGACTGCAAAGAATGGCAATGTGGCATGATGAATGCAGGGGATTTCGTGGAAGAACACGGTGGATCAACAGGATATGCTCTGGAGGCCGGCGAGGTGGAAAATTTTAACATAAAACATTATAATGTGACCCTTGAACGAATATATATACAGGGACGGGCGAGAAATACGATGAAACACGTGGAAAGGGTGATGTGGCGGGACCGGTCAACGGCGAGACATGCACTCAAATCTGGACCGTCCGATCTCAAGAGGAGATCGATGGCTGAAAATGCATCGGAGGGCGACGGATGGTGAGTCAGGGGTACGGATACCTTGGGTTAACTCCCGTGCATCTTCGCGGCGCGAGGACCATTGGATGGATGATCGCAGATCGAACAATGTATATGCATATCGTGCCATGTCAAATACCGAACGATAACGCGCGATGGGGGGGCAGTTTTGAAATAGTGACGGAGCCACATGTCAGGCAATGAATGGAATCACTCCGAAATGAAAAAATATCGCCCACCTCCAAAAGGTGGTGCAATAGATACTGCTGGTTTTAGAACAGTGCGCGGGGACCACCGGGGCGGGTAAACCTCTGACCGTTGATCCACGGGTAAATGGACGGTGGAGATGCAATGAACGGGTGGTGAAAGGGTTGAGCGATGGACGTTGTGGGGATGCGTCGATCGTCCGATCTATACAGATCGATGGTTTAAAACGCGCCCAATATGGATTCTACGATAAGTGCTTTTCCAGGCTAGCGCATGGTTTCAGCACCCGGGTCACATGGGGGAAAATACGGTTCTGGGGCTAGACAAAAGGGTGCTAAACCCATACACATGGAAAGCATGGTTTATGGTCCATTTTAAGTGCATTTTAAGGCCAAGGAAGGGTAACGGTAGGGGAAAGAGGGGGAAATAAAGCAAACCAAGGGTATTATGCGTGTTTTAAGAGGGGCATGGGGATGATTTAGAAGGTTTAGGGTGGGGTTTTGGGGGTAAGAAAGGGGGACTTTGACAAAGGGAAAAAGGGATGAAATGGGTAATTCTGCAGGTGTACCAGGGGCAAATGAAAGCCTTTAGGAGCACAATTTTTGCAATCATAGTGGCTTTATAATGGGAATCAGCAGAGGGGGTTTTATCAAAAGACAAAAGGCACAAGGAGGCTTCAAGGATGATGTCTTTTCAGAGGAAATGCATTCCTTGAGAGCTCAAAAACATTTTAGCCCCCTGTTTTCTTTTCAAAAAATTCATAGGGGGCTAACAGTGGCTCCACATGGGGATGGCTTCTTCTTGAAGGAGTCAATAATTTAGAAAATAAATCTTTGGTGTAGGCCAGATGCTTGGTACTTGACTCATTCTTTCTTCTCTTGGATCAGCTGCCACAGATTGTGAAGACATAAAATCAGCAGAAAAACTCTCAAACAATCTACCTACCCATCCTACAATCCTAGCATTTTTTCTTCTAGGGTGCATTTGTACTAGCAGACCCTTTACATCATTTATTTATTTTTACAAACAAGAAAATAAACCTATTATATTTCTACCCTTATTACTCCATGAGACCAGATTAGACTGTTGGCCTCATAGCTTCTCTACCTGATCTAATATCTGCTAGGATTAAACTGTCTAGCAGATTTCTTGTCTACATTCTAAGACAGAAATTGAAAACAGTCAAGCCAGGATTAGACTGTATAACTTGCTGGACTTTGCAGAAATTAAAACAACTAACTACATGCTCACAGACTAAGATTTATTGAGCTTTTCCTACCTACCCTACTCTAATTGGAATATTTACAAGTCTAGCTTACAAACATTGTCTTCCAATGTAACCAGTCCATCAAGTGATCCCATGACTGGTCCTTTTTTCTCAGCTCCTTGAGCAGGCTGGATAGGCAGGGCAGCTCCCACTCTTTTTGTTCAATAACAGCAACTTTGAAAAAATTTCTTTCTGTTTGCAACATGCTACTCAAAAAGACCCTTGATCCTTCTTCAAATGTGTGCAGGAAATGAACATAAGGATCATGAAATGATACCTGGTTATGAATATCTGGCAGGCAGGCTTCAACCAAGATTTTTTCTTCTTCCACTGGATTGAGAAAAATACTCTCTTGGAGTAGAGTGTCTCCTTCATCTTCTGAACTGGAGGACTCATCATATATTGCAGGTGAGTCCTCTTGGAGCTCTAATATGTTCTGCTCTGAGGTGTTGAGCTCTGCGAAAAGATCAGTGTATTCTTGAGCAGGGGTTTGGTCTATTTCTTCCTCTATTTCAGGAGAAGGTTCCTTGTTTTCACCTTGCTCAAGAATCTCTTCTTTGCTTTCCTCCTCATCTTCTGAAAGGAAAAACTGCTGGTTACCAGTCTCACTGATGATCTGTGGTAAAGCAGAATGAAGATTCAAGGAATCTTCATCTGCTATTATACTATCGTAGCTCTCCCCATCAGTATCATAAATAGCCTGCATTGGCTCATTACTTTCTGGAAGTAGAGGGAATTGATTCTCCTCCCATAAATCTACTAATGATAAGCCTGCAAGATCATCTTTTGTTTGGAGAACATCATCATCAGATAGATCAAAAATAGGAGAATCATGAATGTAAGTAATGCTACCAATCAAATATACTAGATTATCAGCAGATTTTTCTTCACTCTGATTTACATGTGAGCTTTCCAACTCTGTACAACAAAGCTCATCAGATGAATGGACAAGGATGTCTGATCTGTAAAAAAAATTAGACGTTGGTTGTCTATT
Organism: Pinus albicaulis; assembly: GCA_034641835.2. Taxonomy (NCBI): domain Eukaryota; kingdom Viridiplantae; phylum Streptophyta; class Pinopsida; order Pinales; family Pinaceae; genus Pinus; species Pinus albicaulis. Next base: position 60,536,483 of record CM076579.1, on the reverse strand, counting down.
GATGATCTGATCTATTTCCTCTTCTGTCAAAGGGGAAGATAGTCTTGTGTTCCTTTGTGCAGAAGTGCAGCAGCTCTCTGTTTCCTTTGAAGACTGGATTTGATGCAGAATGTCATCTGAAGCCTCAACTGCAAGGGATGATGGATCAGCATCTGAGTTTTTAGGAATATCTTGAGGAATGTCTATGGTATCTTGACTTTTTTCTTCCTCGAATGATTCATCCATGTTCTTGTGATAGCTAGGATGCATATGAAATTCTTGAATGGTTGTTAACAGATCTTCAGGATGCATATTAACCAAATCCTCATCAATGTCTAACAGATATTGTATGATATTCTGAGATTGATCACAACAATCCCATGATAAGGATGGAGAGTTTCCTTTATAATTCTTGTAAAATACTTGGTGCATGTCCCTTAAAGAAAACAAACTCCGAGGTTCTAACCATTCATACCAGACCCTAGCTTTTCCTTCTAATGTTTCCATGAACATTTTCATTAGGCAGTCTTCATGCCATTCAACTTTAAATTTCCACACATGTATATGAAACTTGATGAGATGTAGCAAGGGGTCATCAGCGTTTTCACCTTGAAAGGTAGGCAGGTTTTTTAACTAGTCCATTTCAGGCATTTTGTGTGGGAATCCAGGGATATGCTCCCTACTCATTGGGGCATATCTTCTGTGTATGCGTGGAAGTATGTTTTTAAATCAGAAAGAGGTCACTATATCTGGTCAACCAGTTCAGAGTCTTCTACCAATGGAGTCATTTGGTCTTCTATGAGTTATGGAGTGTGGAGTCGTCAGGTGGATGTATATGAATGTTTGAAGTAGGATGTTGTCCACCATTAGCAATTGAATTCCAATCTAACCAGAGATCCTGGGTCTTTCGAGTGCCTAAGAGTATGTAGGATAAATGCACTCAATCCCCAGTGGAGTGGCCATTATGTTGGGGTTCCCATGTTTTGGCCAGATTGGCAAGACCAAAAGATGAGACAACATCATAACCACTTTGGGATCCTAGTATCTAGCCCTCCTGGATCCGGAGAGGGATCTCTCCACAAATACAAAGAATGGTATATCTCTTTGAAGCTCAAAATGAGATGTTAGGCTAGGTATGAAGCACAAAGGGGGGGTTTTAAATGATTTGGTTGGTGAGTTACTGGGGTGGTCATGAGATCATAGACTGAGAAAGTAATGGGAGAAAAAGGAACAAAACAGCAGGATGTTTCAGAAAAGAGGATAGGTCAAGAAAGTGCCATCCATTGGGCTATGGAGTCATGAAAGGGAATTACTTGCAACAACTAGCTCAGGCTTTCAGAGGGCAATTCATCTACACTAAAGGATCTTTTTATATAGATGGTGGGATGGAACATTAAGGATTGAAAGTGAGAGAAGGAAAGAAACCCAATTTCTATCTATAGATAAGATCAGAGGTCATTTAACTCCAGACCTGCTTGGACATACTCAAAGGAAACTTTAAATGGAGGGAAAAAGGGGCAACTTATAGATCGGACCAGAGGTCATTTAACTCCAGGTTAGCTTTAGCATGCTCCAAGGGAAAAACATAGATAAGTTTGACAGAGCCGGGGTCTATAGATCAGAGAAGGACTTTGAACCTTCAATTATTTAACACCAGCAAGAGATCTTAGAAAGGCCAGCTGGTTGCACAAGGATCCTGGTGGACAGGGATAACTCTAATCCCCAGTGTTCCCAAATATTCCATCTTAAGCCCAACAAGAACAACTAAAGATAGATTTCATTAATTCATACATCAGCTAGCAGGCAATGACATCCACTACACTGGTTAAATTAATTAAAATCAACCCTTAGATAACACATTTAGCAGAAAAAATTGAAGGCAAGGAGAGCAAAGACATAGGGTACCTAACAAGCATAAATCCTATGCCATATTTCTAATGCGAGCCTAGAAGACCAATGAACAACATGAAAATGTAATAAAATAATAAGATAAGAAAAACATCACCTGTATTAATAGACCAGGATCCAAAGAAATGTGCTTGATTAATTGATGAAAAACTAGTCACATACACTGAGCTCAATGGTTGTTACAATCCAAACTTCTCCTCCCAGCCTAATACAATACAAACTACTCTCCTACTTTCTCCCAAAACTGTTCTAACAGTCAAAACTGAATCCCTCTAACTACAATCGGCAACAACCGAACAACAACCTTTACAATATGTTCTTCAGGATTTCTTATAGGAGAAAATAATAACAGGAGTAGATGTAAACTTAAATGCAGCATTAAATTCTGAAGCAGCAGGAGGGCCGAGGCTCCATTCAGTTTAAATTCTGGGCATTTATCTCTGGTACTCGTTGGATGATGGAGTGGTCTTCGTCAGGTTTCCATTTACTCCAGGTATGTCTCTGGTGTATTGAACAAAATGCAGAACGATGATGCTAGGGTCTGCCATACTATGTAACTAATGCACTGGTAGCATATGACTATTGTCAGGGCTGAAAAATCTCCCTTGAACATGGCATAGAATAAAAGCAATATGGATACTGTGTCCTTTTATGGAAGAACGTACTGCTGATATGAAAACCCTGATAGTATGATTTTTTGTGCATTGAACCTTCTGATTGATCCTTGGGGTCTTCGATCTGGTACCTTGCCTTTGAATATTGTATTAAGGCTTATAATTTGCAATTACAGGCCTTAAACGCTCTATTTTTCCATTGATACTCTTTTTCGCTTTCTCGATTTCCTCTGACTGCGAAATCTGTGCTTTAATGGCACTAGAGAGGTTTTGCAGAGCTTTGATTCTGTCCTTCGATGAAATTTATGTCGCAGACACCTTTCCGGACATTTCCTTGTATTATCAATGTTAGGTCCCTATATCACTAGTATAGCCCCTTATTATTGTTAGTGTAAACCCTTATTGTTATTATTGTACCCTTGTAACCCCCATTTTGTTATTATTGTGCCCTTAAATTATTATTGTTAGGTCGGCTAGGATTACATTGTGGCCCACTAGGATTACATTATGGCCCCATAGACTCATATATATAGAAAGGAGGTTTTGTAAATTGTATCATCCAAGAATTGTTCATTTATGTAATGTATTGGAGGTTTCCCCCTCGAAGTGGCTTATTTCTAAGGCGTTCATATCTCTTTTCTTCTATTTTTGGAGCTGGTTACACAACATTTGGTATCAAAGCCTTGGGATTCTAGGGTTTCGCTGCTCCAAACAGGTCATCGTGGCATTTTCGCTATAACTTTTTTTCTACGAAGTTTCAGAAGCTGAAATTTTTAGGGTGCGAAGCTGAAATCCTGAGGAAGATTTTCTAAAAATTTCAGATCTTGGTTCGCAATATTTGCGGAGATATCATCTGTGGAAGTTAGGTATTTTTTCAAGCTCCTAAACAGGTCATCGTGGCATTTTCGCTATAAAAATTTTTCTACGAAGGTTCAGAATCTGAAATTCGTATGGTGCGAAGCTGAAATCCTGAGGAAATTCATCAAACAATTTCAGATCTTGGTTCGCAATATTTTCGGAGATATGATCTGTGGAAGGTAGTGCTTTTTCAGGCTCATGAATTTCATCTCAAAGAGGTGATCGTGGGAAAAGTTCAATAACTCTCTCTCTGAAGATTGGATTGGAGTGCCGTCAAAATTAGTCACAATTAAACGGCCTGTAGTTGCTTTGCTATCAATTTCAGAAACAAAGGAAAAAACAGTGACACGTGGCAAGTCGTACAAGTTCGCTCTACTGAACTAGTCCATAATTAGGTCATTGTGGGAGATTGGACACAACTTTGTCTTGGAGAATCAAAATCAGGTCAGACCTGTGGCATTTGAAAGAAGCTTCAGAGGGATACTACAGGGCTGAATTTCAGATATTGAAGATTTTCAATTACAGAGATAATTCAATTTCAATATCGATCTCCTAAAAGCTAGTAAAAGGTGTGTATTTTTTTTTCCGAATTGCATAAGTCTTGTTTGAAGAATCAAGTTGAATTGATTCCAAGGGCATAGTGTAGAATATATATCAGTATTGTATTCTAAAATGGCCCCTAAAAAGAATTCAACACCTATTAAGCCTTCAGAAGGCTCTACTATGACTCATGAAGATGAAGAATGGCAACAAGACATATCAAAATTACAAGAGCAAATTTCGCTCTCGCAAAGAACAACAAAAAATGAAATGAAAGTTTTGAAGAAAGGCGTGGAAACTAAGATGGATGGTTTGAAGAAAGGCGTGGAAGCTAAGATGGTTGGTTTGGAAGCTAAGATGGATGGCATGGAAGTGGGCATTGAAGCTAAGATTGATGACATGGAAGCTAAGATCGATGAGAAAATGGAAAACATGAAGAATTTTCTAAAAGCAGACATGGAAGGTTTGACAAAGTTTATACAAGAAAGGTTTCCTAATGGTGAAAAGATAGTAAAAGAACCTCATGATGAGAACAAAATAAATGTTAATTGTGATTTCATAAACTCTAATGTTGGCGGGAAGAACCACCATATTCCAAAGATGGATATGAGGAAGTTTGATGGAAAGGATCCTGTAACATGGATACTACAGATGGAGCAATATTTTGATCTCCATAATGTGCAAAACACACAAAAGGTACGCATTGCAATTTTACATTTAGAACAAAATACATTTGTATGGTATCGATGGCTTTGCTCCCGTAAAAAAATTGTCACTTGGTCAATTTTTACGGAGGAAATGATAGCACATTATGAGGATACAAAGAGCAACACCTTCTTTAGCCAATTGATAAATCTCAAACAAAAGGGTTTAGTGGGGGAGCACATTGAGGACTTCAAAAATTGAATATAAGGGTAACTGATATTCCAGAGGAACACAGGATTGATCTCTTCATAGGCACTTTAAAGGATAACATCCAACATGAAGTTCGCGTTTTGGAACCTGATTCATTGGAGAAGGCATTCGGGTTGGCAAGAAAAATTGAATGTAAAATTATGGCGACAAGGAAGCCTACCACTCACTTCTATAAAGAGGGAAGTGTTGCTACTCCTAGATTTCAACAACCTACAAGGTTGACACCACAACAATTGGAAGAAAAAAGAGCAAAAGGGCTTTGCTACGGTTGTGATAGCAAATACACTAAAGGTCATAAGTGTGCTGAGAAGAAATTATTTTACATAGATTGTGAAGAAGAAGAAGAAAATGAACAAGAAGAATCTCTCAAATGTTTGATCGCAAAGGTTTATCTTGTGCTTTGAGTATGATTTTAGACTAGTTATTAAGTGCAGGTTTTTGTTTATTTGGTTGGATTGAGTTGATACAGCAGAACATGGAAGGTCTAGGAAAGATAGACAGAAAGAGGAAATATCTGGTTCATTGGGCGATGGAGTCAAAATAAGGTTATGACAAACTCATCAATGGATATGGGATATCAAAGGGCAAATATAACTTGGCCACAGGATCCTTTTGTTTTTGGAATGAGATGAACATTAATGATTTGGAAAGAGAAGTTTAATTCTCAACAAAGGGAACTTGAAGAACATAACTCAACAATAAAGATATATTTGATAGACAGGGCTAACCATAAATCCTACAAACATTCTTTAAGCAAATAATAACTTCAAGACAACTTTTAAAATGAAATCTAAGATTCGGGGAACTCCCTATTTCCTCAAAGATTTTATTTTAAAGGATTTAGAAAACATAAAAGATTCACTAATAATTGCAGTCATAGAAGAGGGAACACCTAAATAACATCTATGCTTACAACTATAACGACCTTCAAGACAACTGTTCAAGAAATGGCAAAGGGCAAGATCAAAACCAACCTCTTTGATTAACTCAAAACAATGGTACTTCAAAGGGAGACTTCAATAACAGCTTTCAAGTGATAGTAGACAAGCAGGGAAAACCATAAATCATGCTAAAACCAACTATTTGAGCTATTAAGGAAATAAACAAGCATGAAGACTAAAGAGAAGGTTTAAAGCCTCTAAAATAATTCAGCAGAAGAAAACATAAAACAGTGAACATGTCTAAGGTGCTTCCAGGAGTCATTTCTTAGCCTAAAACTTTCAGCCTACTATAGTAAGAAATTATGGAACATAATGAAAACAGGAGAAAACATTTAACAGTTAGAATACTTCACCAACAACCAAGCTCATGAATCCAATGATAGAGCCTTCTCAGGAACGGGCATGCAACAGCATCATCAAGACATCCAAGACTTCAATTTGTTCTTAAACTTCAACAGACTATGTATTTATTTCAAAGAGTTTCAGTATTACCGCTTGTGATCAACAACAACCAACAACTTCTCATCTTATGCAGAAGTACTTATAGGAAGATGAGGAGGTGAGATTTTAACAAAATATCTCAAGGACAATTAATGCAGAGTGAAGACTTCTCGGCCCTTTGAGAGGCTCGAGGGAGAAATTTACAGGTGGATCACTACATTAACTGTTTCATAATAAATATCAAAGCTCGGTGGAAGCTTTGTTTGACTTTGAGGCTTTGTGTATGTTTTGGAGTAACTCTGCAGATATTTATGCATTGGTTTCCTTGCAGAAATAACTTCTTGGCAATGCTGGAGGCAGATATTTCTTCGAGCAATAACTTCGGCCTCTGTTCTGAATGGTTTGAGGCGATAGGTGGCTCTTTGTAGTAGCTGAGGAATCAATTCGCCTCAGTTGAAGCGGTGGAAACCTTTCTGTCAGCGAAACACTTATGATTTTCTTAAATAGTGTCTTAATTCGGGGAATTAGGTTTTTATAAGCATTCTTAGCCATAATCCCCGAATCTGTCTTCAAACTTCTGTCCTTCCGCGCTCTGTTCTTCAAAACTTATACTCTTTTAAAATCACGTTAAAACGTAGTGTCTTGTCAATGTGCAGAGCCGCACCGGGCCTTTCATGGTATCTACGCCCATGGAACGTCGGTCAAATGCCAAAAGGGAACTCTGCAAATGGTTCTTTCCATAGGCCGAAGGCATGGGAATCGTCATTCCCAACTCCCGGCTTTTCTTCAATAAACGACGGAGACCCTTTAAAACCTGCACAAAACATAAAATAAATAAAGAAATCCTACGTTTTTAGGTTTTAAACTGCTTCAGATGGCGGGGGAGGAGCGTAGCCGTCGGATAAAAATATCTAACAGTGGAGATCGACGCAGAACAGGCAAAGGAGAGCGGGGAGAAAAAATAAGGCGGAGTGGTTTTGGACCGTCCGATCTGGACACTTGGACGGTCCAGATCTAATCAGAGAATCACATTCGAAGGGGGAAAACAAAGGGCGCGATTGGAAAATGCCGATGCGATTGCGCGATCGGGGAGATTTGTGCGATTAAGCGATGACCGTTGATTTGAGGATCAGATCAACGATGGGAAACGAATCGACGGGTTTTGAAACGGCGGTAAGACTTGTGATCGGAGGGAATAAGGACCATTGGATCGGCGGGAAATGGACGGACAGGATTAAATCAGAGCCATCGCAATCGGGGAGCGCTGAAAAGGGGATGCTATTTAAAACTTGCGATTAGAAACTTGCGATTGAGCGCTGGCCGTTGATCTGAGGACCAGATCAACGACGGGGAATGAATCGGAGGGATCGCAATCGGAGGTAGCAGGTAGGAGCATGCGATTGAATTTTTGCGATTGTGATGGAGCGATTAGCGCATGGCCGTTGGATTGGCAGGACAGATCAACGGTCAGGATAAGGTCGGAGGATCGCAAACGGAGATCGGAGGGAAGGACTTGCGATCAATCGCATCGCAATCATTTGCGATGGACCGATCGGAGGGTGCACATAACAAGTTGCGATTGCGATCGGGCGGGGTGCTGCGATTGGCGCTCTACCGTCAGATCACCGCAGAAGATCAACGGTGCGGAACCCATCGCAAGACTTAACGTGATAAGACGATCGCATCGGGGATTTTCAATATTACAAAGGATTTGTGCACCCGCCCGACTTCCGATTGCGATTAGCGCTTGGGACTTAAGCGCTTGGTCCGGGGGGAAGGGCATGTGGGGGAAGTGGTTTAGGACTTAGCCCAAGGGGCTTAGGTCCAAAAACTTGTTTTTTATGAAAATTTTCAAGGTTTTAAATGGATTTGGGGGTTTCGGCTTAGCTTAAAAATAGTTTTAAACCATGTCAGGAGGATTTTTCATGAATGGAAGGGGAAACTTATGAAAAGTAGAGGAATAATATGGAGAAAAAGCGGAAGAAAATGAAGGTTAGCTATGAGTGGGAGAAAGGGAAAAGATGATGGTTTCTTCGGCAGTTTCTTACATGAAATCAGCAGAATTAAGAGGAACAGTAATGAGGATTTTGGACAGAGGCACGAGGCCTACAAGGAGTCTTCAAGAGCCAACAGTGTTTAGAAATGAAAAATTGTTCCTTGAAGGCTCAAAACAGATTTAGCCACCTTCTGGTATAACAAAATATTATAGGTGGCTAACAGGAAGGATAATAAGCTCTAATGTCATGACAAAGCTTCTAAAGAAAGAACAACGAGGCGTAATTGCACAATTATGCTCACTAGAAGTTCCGACATCAAAATCATCTATTTCTGCAGATCTCCCACAAGTCTTGGACAATCATTCCAAGGTGTTTGAAACTCCCAAAGGACTCCCACCTATTCGTGATCATGATCATGCTATTCATTTGATTCCAGGAAGTGTTCCTCCAAACATCGGGCCTTATAGATATCCTTACTTCCAAAAGAGAAAAATTGAACGTATGATTGCAGAAATGTTAGAGGCGGGTATATTTCAACCTAGTCAAAGTTCTTTCTCTGCTCCTGTAGTATTGGTACACAAGAAGGATGGATCATGGCGAATGTGTCCAGATTATAGGGAGCTCAATAAGCTCACCATTAAAGATAAATTTCCCATTCCTGTGATTGATGAATTATTGGATGGATTACATGGAGCAATTTATTTTACCAAGTTGGATCTTCGTTCAGGATATCATCAAATTAGAATGAAGACTGAAGATATTCCAAAAACAACATTTTGAACTCATGAGGGTCATTATGAATTTTGGTCATGCCTTTTGGCCTTACCAATGCACCTTCTACATTTCAAGGGTTGATGAATTCCATTTTCAAACCCTTCCTTAGAAAATTTGTGCTAGTATTTTTTGATGATATACTAATCTACAATAGGTCTTGAAAGGATCATATTCAACATGTTGACAGGGTGCTCAAACTATTGCAGGAGAAACAATTATATGCAAAAAATCCAAATGTTTCTTTGGAGTACAAGAGGTGGAATATCTGGGTCATATTGTATCTCACGAGGGTGTTAAAGTAGACCCTAACAAAATTAAAGCCATTAAGGAATGGAAAGTCCCACAACCATAAAACAGTTGCGAGGATTTCTCGGGTTAACAGGGTATTATCGCAAGTTTGTTAAGGATTATGGAAGAATAGCAGCACCTCTAACAACATTATTGAAGAAAGATGCATTTTCATGGACTCCTGAAGCAACTAAGGCCTTTGAACGTCTTAAAGAGGCAATGTGCCATGCACCGGTCTTAGCTACGCCAGACTTCACAAAAACCTTTATTGTGGAATGTGATGCCTCAGGAAATGGAATTGGTGCAGTTTTAATGCAGGAAGGAAGACCCATTGCTTTGAAAGTCGTCCAATCAAAGGAAAGTATTTACAGAAACCTATTTATGAGAAGGAAATGTTAGCAATACTGCATGCACTAAAGAAATGGAGAACTTACCTAATGGGAAGACACTTCAAGGTAAAAACTGATCATGATAGTCTTAAACACTTTTTGGAACAAAGACTATCTTCAGAAGAGCGGCAAAAATGGGTCACAAAGATGTTGGGTTATGACTTTGAAATAATCTACAAAAAAGGAAAGCTTAATGTTGTTGCAGATGCACTCTCAGGAAAGAATGAAGAGGTGGAAGCATTGCTTTGTGCCATTTCTATTATCCAACCAGATTGGATAACTGAAGCAAGAGATGAATGGAAGAAGGACAAAGATGTATGGATACTCATTCAAAAGTTGCAGCAAGATCCTAGTACATCTGATACATTTAGTTGGAAAAAATGATTCCTTATGGTACAAAGATCGCTTATATCTTTGTAAGAATTCCCAACTAAAACAAAAGATTCTTCTGGAATTGCACACTTCTCCTTTAGGAGGACACTCAGGATTTTTAAAAACTTACCACAGGGTGAAGAAAGAATTTTTTTGGGATGGCCTTAAATCTGATATTCAAAAGTTTGTGGCGGAATGTTTGGTTTCCCAGCAGAATAAAGTGGAGACAATTAAGACCCCGGGACTTCTACAACCTTTATCCATTCCAAGTCAGCGTTGGGAGGAGATTTCAATGGATTTTATCACAGGTTTACCTAAGTCTGAAGGAAAGAATGTCATCATGGTGGTAGTTGATAGACTTACCAAGTATGCACACTTTTGTGCATTACCTCATCCATTTAAAGCAAGTACAGTTGCTACTACATTTGTGGACAGAATTCAAAAGCTACATGGAAGCCCAAGGGTTATTGTGAGCGATAGAGATCCCATTTTTACGGGAAATTTTTGGACGGAGTTATTTTCTTGTTTGGGTACTCAATTAACTCATAGCTCATCTTATCATCCTCAATCTGATGGTCAAACTGAGATAGTAAATAAATGTTTGGAAGGATATCTTCGTTGTTTTGTATCTGATAAACAAACACAATGGGTCAAGTGGTTACCTCTTGCTGAATGGTGGTATAACACTTCCTTCCATACTACAGCAAAAATGACCCCATTTATGGCACTTTATAGATATCATCCACCATCCATCACATCATCTTTAAGGGAAAATTCGAAGGTTCAAGTAGTGAAAGATCACATCGAGCATCAGCAAGAAGTTCTCCAACTCTTAAAGGATAACCTGAATTTGGCACAAAATCGAATGAAACAACAGGCAGATCAACATCGTAGCGAGAGAAGTTTTGATGTAGGAGATTGGGTATTTTTACGGCTACAACCATACAAACAATGTCCCTCAAGCAAGCAAAGAAGGATAATAAATTATCGCCAAAGTACTATGGTCCTTACAAGGTGTTGCAAAAGATTGGTACTATGGCATACAAATTGGAGCTTCCTGCTTCTTCGCGAGTACATCCAGTTTTCCATGTTTCATACTTAAAGAAGGTTATAGGTGAAAATATTCCAGTTCAAACAATATTGCCAGAACTTGATGAGGAAGGAAAAATCATATTGGAACCTGAAGCGGTCACGGAAACAAGAACTCGACAGCTACGAAATCGATCAATTTCAGAGTGTCTCATCAAGTGGAAGAACTTACCCACTGAATATTCTACATGGGAGGATGAGAATTTTATACAGAAGCACCCAGAGCTACTCAAGCGTTGAGGACAACACTTTTTTGAAGGAGAGGGGCATGTTAGGTCCCTATATTACTAGTATAGTCCCTTATTGTTGTTAGTGTAACCCCCCTTATTGTTATTATTGTACCCTTGTAACCCCCATTTTGTTATTATTGTGCCCTTAAATTATTATTGTTAGGTCGGCTAGGATTACATTGTGGCCCACTAGGATTACATTATGGCCCCATGGTCTCCTATATATAGAAAGGAGGTTTTGTAAATTGTATCATCCAAGAATTGTTCATTTATGTAATGTATTGGAGGTTGCCCCCTCGAAGTGGCTTATTTCTAAGGCGTTGATATCTTTTTTCTTCTATTTTTGGAGCTGGTAACACAACACATTCCTCCGTCCTCAAACTATGGAAAAATT